>CM038215.1:106268532-107468532 GCA_021442155.1 Cymbidium sinense
CTTATCCTGATTTTGCTTTTCTCCTACACTCTTCGTGCTCTCTCCCATGAGAAATAAGAGAAAAGAAGGTAATTCTCCTCTGAATTTTCTAAATTTTCCTTCAGTTTTCATGTTTTACTCTGTTCCAGGTGCTCTGTCTGCGCCACCACACTGTCCAACTGAGCCTGTTGCGGTCCCTGCTGTCGTAAATTGCTATGCTTGGCGTCAAAACCTGCTGGCTCACCTATCGTTCTTTGCTGGGCGTTCTCTGCACCACTTTCCACTGCCTCCGGCCAATCCACTGCAAGCCCTCAAACCTGTAATCACGACCAGATCTACGCGGCTAGTTGTTCCTCTTCCACGCATCCTGCTCCTGATTCTGGCCTGCTCCTGCTTCCACGGCCCTGTCCGGTTCTAGCTCCACTTCTGTGAACCTGCACGCGTCACCTGCCATCCGACACTATTCCGTCAAGCGATCCTGCGTCCAGCCTGTCGACCCCTCTCCTGCTGCCCCTGCGCTGTCCCCTGGCTGCGACACGCCGTAACAGTCTGTCGACCTGCCGCGCAATCCTGCGACCAAATCAAGACTGCCACTCAACCTGCTGGTGCCTGCGACCCAACCTGCTAGCTGCACTGCCGGCATGCTCTTCCATTCCACGCGTAGAACCTGATCCCGCTGACCCGCAAAACTGACCCGCCGACCAGCCCGTGAAACTGCGCATTCTGCACCCACGATCCTGCCGATCTGACCTCTGGCTGCGTACCCTGGCTGTCTGTAAATCAGCTGTCCCACGGCCCAGCCTGTTAGCCACGTCCGGCCCGGCTGGTTCAGTAAATCTGACCGGCCAGCCCAAGGCCCGCCAGACTTCTTCCCTCCTTCCCACGGCCCGCCCAGCCATTCCTACAGCCCATAAAATAGCCCGCAACCTTTTTTTCCGTCTCCATTTCTTTCACAGAATCGAGAGAAGAACATCGCCAAGAGTAATTCTTCCTTTGATTTCAGATCGCGACACCCCAGAGTTCTTCGAAGTTTATGCTTCACATGAATCGAGGGAAGAACATTATCAAGAGTAATTCTTCCTTCTGCTTCGGTCGACACCCGTAATTCTTCCAATTTATGCCACCATGAATCTGGGAAGAACGCTGTCAAGAGGCAAATACTCTTCTGCTTCGTGGTCGATTCCTCACCTTTTTCCTACCTTCGTTGTGCCGCAATCGGGGGAAGAACTTCATCAAGAGGTGAATTCTTCTTTCAATTTCGGCCAGACTCCTCAGTAGCCTTCCCTTCCACGCAAAATCGGGAAGAACATCCAAGAGGTGAATTCTTCTTTCAATTTTTCAGCGTCGCACCCCTTACCTTGCATCTCCAATCACAACCCAACCCCGTTTCTTTGTCAAGCACCCAACGCTGTCGCAAAATAAGTCAAAACATGTGAGATTTGTGAATGTGAATATATATATATATATACATGTTTGTGTTGCTTTGTGTTTGAAGACCTCATGCTCAAGAGGGAGCGACGGATGAAAAATAGGTTATGGTGTCAGAAGACACCGCCACGAAGAGGGTACGTAAGTTAAACACTTGTTAGATGTTGCTCCCCCTAGACGAAATCAAAATTTTGTCTACTTTCCAAACTTTAAAAAAAATGGGGATGATTATATATTGCATTGTATGTCTTCTTTTCAGGTGTCTCGCTCAAGAGGGCTGACGAGATGAAAAGTCGGTTGTGGTGTCGAACACACCACTGCCACGCTCAAGAGGGAGTAGGTAAGCCAAAATACTCCATGCAACCCCTACATAGGAAGATGGGAGGTCAAAATCAAATCTTTAATTTAAAAAAAATGGGAGAGTTAAATGAAACGACTTAAGAGCTAAGTAGGAAACCTCAGAAGTTAATTTTAAACCAAAAAAAAGCATCAAACACAAAAAGGGGAGGAGCCTTTAAAGCAAATTTTAGAAAGAATATAGCACACATTTAAAATGCAAGTAAAATTTGGGGGAGGCTAATATTAAACTCACAAACTCTAATTGCAATCTTCTATGACTTAAATTAAGTGGTAGAGTGAGTTCTCTTTTCTTGTAAATTTCAAAATTAAGAAAGCTTTAATTGGAATTTTGGTGGGCTAATGCTAAATTCACAACATACTTACAATAAACTCAAATTCTAAGGATAAATCTAAATTGAGTTTAATAACTGTAGAATGTGGAGGTGACTACTATGCTAGTTAATAAGCATAAGTGGGCTAAAGCTACAAACATTGAAATACATAATTTATCAAAATTGATGTAAATTGAGCATAATCAAATTAGTAGAATTACAAAAAACTTAACAAGTGTAAGTAATGTGTTAAAAAACTAAAATCTAAATCGAAATATCTTCTTCACCACGGATCGCAACCCTTGTAGCAAAACGAAGGTGATACTAAATCAAAATCTACAAAAAGAAAAAAAATTATAGGGCCCCCTTTGATCAAAAATTAAGGAATTTCATTCTAATTATAATTTTCAAAATCAATGATTTCATTAATTAGATGAAATTAGCTAAGCTACAAACACTTGCATGTGCTCGGACATAGAGATTTCAAGTGCAAATTTTGATGTCTAAAAAGGCTGCACACGCTAAGTTGGAATTAAATGAAAATCTGAAATCAATCTCATAATTCAAACATAAAATTACCTAAAATTACTATACACCCGCATGGGCCCCAGCACTATGCTGAATGCTTAAATTCAAGTGTCTGAGGATCACGGTTGCTCCTGGTTTAGTCTTATGACCTGGTCCGGTTAACAAAACTTAAAAACCTATAATAAGAGTTTCAAATCAGTGAAATATGTGAGAAACTGATCCTGTTGGGTGACAGTAAATCTAATCCTTTATTAGCAGCTAAACAGAATTGACAGGATCTAAAGCTCTTAAATATATGCCAACTAATTAATTTTTCAAATCAAATTAAATAGCAATCTAAAAGCTGCTTAAATGAAATTATATCATTAAAAACTTAAATCAAAACTCAATCTATCCATCTTTCGCAACTGTTTGTCAGAGTGACAAATTAAGAAAACTCTAGCTGAGGAGCTAATATCAAATGTGCTATGTTCACTCTCAATCAATCTCACGCGAAGGACGTGGTCCATGTCCTCCGATCATGGCTTGGCAAGCTCCAAATATGAAGAAGCTATGACCGAGTCCTCGACGTGGTTTGGCCAGCTCCATTATATTATTTATCACCAGAGTATGTTCTCCAATGGCTCGGCCCTTTGAGTTGTGAATCATAGGGTATACTTGATAGGAAAAACAACCCTCTGTCTTAAGGTAGACTTAAGATTGTCTCCTTAGACAAACACTATCATCTACAAAGATTTCTTGGATTACATAACACATGTGTTGATGAGGATATTTGGGTTGGGACTACCTCCTCTGACTAAGTAGACTAGGGACCGCAACTGCCCGGGATGACAGAACCATTGGATCTAGATTGGGCATGCCATCATTCCCCCAACCATCCGATTTAAGCTATAATGATGAATTTCATATAATATATTCTAAAACTTCACATTGCTACTACTATATGCTACGCTTTCAGCGATTTAATGACTAGCCTTAATCAAAAGTTCTCTCTCACTTATTGAGAGGGGTAATTAACTATAGGGGCTTGAGCCTATAAGAAACCTGAAACCAGATCTAAAGTCCTCACCAAATGAGGATGAAATCTAGGTAGTGTCTTATCTACTATTTCATCCTCAAAATTACACACTTTAAACCACTCTTTTATCGGGGTGAATTTTTGAGCCCATAGATTTCGACACCTGGGACAGGATTCTCTTTCCATCTTTGGCTAGTCATATATGTGCTATAGTAGTAATAAAATTTTTAAAAATTCAAAAAAAAATGATGATTTAAGTGTGTAATAAATTCAATATGAGGCTCTATATAGAATGAATCATTTAGAGTATATCTTTATTACACCATTATTGGTTATGTATACCATCTTGAAAGTATGGGGTGAAATAATAATTGCTAATTACTAATCTCCATCTTCCACTTTTGCAAAAATGGATCTACAAAGCACTCCTTTCACCATTCAGCCGGTAACATCTCAGCCAACGCCATCATCAATACTGGAGATGTTGGGGCTACCATCCAATTTGGTAGCTTAAATTTCCCGGCCATCGTAGGTGCAACTCCTGAAGTATCCACCCGTGGTACATTCGTCTGAGGCCATACTGGAAGGTCTCAAGTTACTGAAACTCCTACTAGCCATGTGAGCCAACCACAATGTACCAACCATGCCAAGGAGAGTTCTCGACGAGAACTTCGCTTTTCAAAGGCTAGGTCAATCAAGCTCTAGTGATGAAAAGAATCACAAGTGACAAATTGTGTCTTTAATTCATCGGTACAATCGTTCATTGAATCTCTACACCGAAAGCATGATCATGAAGCTTCCTCATCGAAGTAAATTAACCGAAGAGAGAAGAGGAGAAATGCCGAGCTAAGAGCTCAAATCTCTTGAACGACCCAGAACAAGCAATGCCGCTAGAAGTGAGTATTCCTACCCACAATAACTTTGACCCAAGTGGGTAAAGAGGAATAGCTCTCGGCAAAATAAAACAAACCTTCTGGAACAACCAACCACATCAAGCTCCACCACCACAGAAAAAGCAAAACACTTTTCACATGATACATAAAGTTTTCAAAGTAGCAAGGGTAGAGGCCTTATGAAAAGAAGATTTCGAGGCCCGGTTGAAGTACCATCAAGAAAATTGCAACCTCTTCTAATAACCGCCAACCGGTACACTTCACATGGTGAGCATCGGAGTGTGACACTTGGACCTTGTATCCAAGAAGGTCTCAAAGAAAAGGGTAAACAAATATGAAGGCCAAGGCCCCATAATGAAACTTTGAGTAATAGAAGGGGTGTGACATCTAATACATATTCTCAAAATCCGCCTCTAAATCAACTCATCGTGGATACCCAAAAGAAGGGACATCAATGATGAAAAATATGATGGTCAACACCTGGAGAATCCTCAGGGGATCCCATGCATCAATTTTACCCCTACAAGAGAAGGTTGACGTTGATTGTGGTCCTTTAATAGAAGAAGTGGTTCCACACATTGAACTAGAGATCCACGGAAACATCATAAATTTATGTGCAGGAAGGAAACAATGAAGAAGATTCTATGGAAATAGAAGTCGTCTATATGGTCAGAGATATAGATGAACTCTCCGCTCAGCACCATCAGCAACAACACAAACTTAGGGAACCAACTTTGAATTTGATGATGAAGAAGAGTCTTCACATAAGCAAATAGAGGATAGATCTTCGATCTTGTCAAGAAGAAGAAGAAGAAGATTAAAATGAGAAAGAAATCATGGGTGTCAAGCTATCTATATGTTTGAACCGTGAAATGACCAGAATGATACATGCTTTTATAATCAATGATGTCGTACAACCTTAACAATAGTTGTCTCTTAAAATGCACAAGGAGAAGGGAAATCAAGTTCTCCGCTGAAAATGAGCAAGATAGCAACAAGAAATAGAAGAAGAGGAAGAACCTGTACTGATTGACGCCATGGCGCTAACAAGAGAACAAAGAGAAATGCAATGTCAAATGGAGGCCAAAGACAAAGAGATTGCATGACTTGGTACCAAGATGAATGATATGATGGTACAAATGAACATCATGTTGAAGATGTTACAGAAGAATATCTCATCAACCTATTTTGTCTAACCAAGTGTAGCTAACAATACAACTTCTACACTACTATTGTGATACCTTAAGCTCCTACAAGATATGTTATGCATGAAACAAGGGATGAAGTTAACCAAACACCTCTCCGACAATTCAAAATCTAGCACAAGGTAATGACCGACAATAATCAATGAAAAGATAAAGGTCACATTTCTGAGCAGTGAAAACCGGTAAGGCTCGCCTACCCATCCGAATATGATCAAGTGTCATACCCAAAAGGTTACTTAATGCCAAAATTTAATACTTTCAATAGGCTTGGTAATCCAAAGCAACATCTGGCCCAATTTAAGGCTACTTGTGGTAACATAGAGGGAAACGCACCGCTTTTCCATCAATTCGCAATAGCTTGACATCACCGCTTCAAATGGTATGAATTACCAAATGATTCAAAACATTTGTTGAATTGGACACCATATTTGTGAAAAGGTTTGCCAGTGCAACCGAGAAAATCACAATCGATGACCTTGCTTTGAAAAGGAGGAAAGATGAGTCACAAAATTCATATTCATGGCACAATCTAAGTATGAGTGCAACAGGAAGAAGAAGAACATCTAATTGCTAATGGGAAATATGGATGATAAAATGGCACTATTCCTATGCATGGCCGATTGTAACATTCCGTGAATTGCTCGATAGAGTGGTTAAATTTGAAAAGTTGAATTGCCCTAAGTTTGAAGTCTATACGATAAAGCAAAGAGAAACAAACCTTCGACTCAAGAAGAAATGAAAGTCATGCTTCTTATAGTTCAAATGAAGAAAAGCGTGATGTACAATGTGGATACAAGAAAGCGGTGTTGATGATAAAGTAAAAAAAGTTATTCTAATCCACGAATTGATATTGGAGGTAATGATAAACCTGGACTTTTTCAAGTGGTGGGGAGTCCAAAATAAGCAACAAGAGATGATGAGTGAATGCATCCATCTCTTAAGGAAAAGATTAATAAAGAATATTCCTTCGAAAAGGTATGGCTAAACTATTTCAAGAAGTCAAAGTCGGTTTACAATGTAAATCAAAAGGCTCAGTCATCAAGAATCCAAATTATTCCCATCGGATGATCAGTCACCCTATTGAAGATTATTATGTCTTCAAAGATTTTCTAGAAAGGAAATATTGGCGAGGTGAATTTACACTATCTGACAGTGTTCTAGTCAACCCTAAAAGAGAGTCTACATCCTCTTCCATCATCCAAAGAAAGACAAACGTAAGGAGAAAGTAGTTCGATCAAGAATGACAAACAAGAGTCTCCAAAAGAGCGTGCTAAAATAGCTAAATGACATCCCTAGTGTCAAGTGGAAATCACCGCTTGAACTTATGTTGGACTTAAGAGATATGCCTAAACCAAGTATTTGGGCTTCTCAATGGTGTTGATAAGGCTACTTCATCACAATATGAGAAGCAATCTACCAAACACAAGCCTAATAAATTAAAGAAGTTGGCTAAGAAAAAGAATATCAAGAAGAGAACTACAACTCAAAAGATCATTAACAATCTAGAGGTATCACCAAATGCAAGACAAACCATTTAGCTTGCGGACTTCATACCTAAACTTGACATTTGAATCGATAAAGACGATAATGGTGGATCATGTCCAGAGACATGTTGAATCATCTATGTGATGTCGAGATATTCAACATCTCCAAGATGACAAGGATAGTCAAACAAACTCGACCAACCAAAATTTTTTAGGAAACCAAGAAGAGCCTGAGGAGCTAGTGTATGAATTTTGTTTAATGACTCAACAAGATAATAACAATTCAGATGAAGATCTATGTTTTCCTGACGAAGAAGAGTCAGACTCATCGATATCACCATGTATGAAACATATGACGTTGAAAAATGAGTCTAACCCTTTTGGCCAATCTTCCAAGAAGGGAACTTAAAGAAACTACCTCTCGCATCTAACTGAGTGAGACAAAGTTATTCAAGAAGTGATAAAAGTCTTACCACCTTCATCAAAGAAGAAAAATGCAAATAAAGACAAAGGCAAGTAAATTGAAGTCAACGAGGATATTATTCCTAGAAATTTTGGAGTGAAGCTTAAATCGTTGAGAAGATAGATTATAATATATTATCACATTTGAGATAGATCCCTACACAACTGAGTGTGTACGAGGCTCTCTTGATGTCAAAAGACCTCAGAAACTTTGATACAAGCTCTCAAAGATCCGAGAGTTATGAAGCTTCTTGAAAAATGCATGATCAAGCATTGCAAACTCAAGATTTCTCAAGAATCCCATTTTTTGAAGAAGATCTTATGTTAGAACGGATCGCAATCATCCTCTTTATGTTACCGCAGAGTGATGGCATCTCACCGCATATTGATTGATCTAGGTTCTTCACAATCTCATGAGTCTAAAGGTGTTAAGAGGATTATCGGGATATCCAACATCTTGGGAGAGATAACGATAGTTCACTTTCAATGAAAATGGGTAGAAAACTTTGGGTTCTTTTATTCTCTCGCCAAATTTAAGGATTTATATACAGAACTCAAGTTTCATGTGATCGAGGCCAATACATCATTTAGAGCACCCTTGGGTTGGCCGTGGCTGCATGAGTATGGCATGGTCCCATCAACTATGCATCAATGTATGATGTATTTGAAAGATGGAGAGGAATTCAGAATTCTTGGTAACCTACAACCATTCTCCGTCAATGAAGCAAAAATCTATGAAGATGCAAAGTACTTCATCCTCAAAGAGCCTAAGCCAACAAAGCCTCTATAGCATCCACTTGAACTAAAAGCAATTTCACAAAATGAAAGAAAGCAAGGGAGGAAGAAAGAAGGCAATGCCGACACTCCAAGACACTTGATCCGCACCTAAATCAAGAAGACTAGTTTCTCATTTGGGGAATGACACTAAGAAGAAGAAAAAAAGATATTCTCAAACCTAAAAGAACTTATAAGCTCTCAAGAAAAGCAGTATGAAATAAGTGATTATTCTACTATGATTTTGAATCTACTTATGGAAATAGAGTTCGATGGTCATCAAGGAGGATAGCTCACTTGAGTCGATGACTCACTCAAAATTATACCAATCCTCAGAGCTTCAAAGAAATCACTCATTGGAGATTCATAATATTGAAGAATTGATAACATTCTATGTCCATTGAGTGAGAGTGGTGGAACAGGAACTCTATTTTACAAATCTGAAGAGTCTCAACTTCAAAATTTTGAGCAGCCAACTCAACATAAAAGTTCTGATGAGATGGTACCAACAAGAATACTAATATACTATCCTCAGAAGTTATGAAAAATGATGCATAAGCTTGGAGTTCATATGGGAACTACTAAACATAAGACTCAAATTTTTAACAAGATGTGGAGCCAAAGAAGTCCTCATGCATCGCGAAGAAGTGATAAGTTTACCACTAAAGGTCTAGGGTTCATCCTCAAATCTCATCGATAGAGGCATAAGATAAGAGATAGAAACTCTTAGTGATGAAGAAGATGATTCCCATGAAATTCTTTCCAAACATGATGAAGAAGTGGAAGCCAAGCACCAAGAGCTTGAAGATGGTGGACAAATAGCTACTATGGATGAACTTAAAGAAGTCAACCTAAGAGTCAAGATGACCCCGCCCAACTTTCACCCTTCGTCAATGAAAAGTTGAAGAGCTGAAAATATTACTTTGTGGGATTGTTTTGCGACAGATTCTAAAATTACAGCTTATCCATGTAGTAGCTCACAAACTAGCTATCAAACCGGATGCAACGCCTAGGTGAATGAGATTAGAGATTGAAGTGATTGTAGGAACTAAGAAGCTAATAGAAGCAGGCTTCATCCGGGAGGAGAAGTATGATTGATAGCCAACATTGTCCCGAGAAAGAAGAATGATAAAATCCGTCTGATTGACCGGGACCTAAATAAGTGTACCCAAAAGATGACTTTTGCTTCCCATATCGTAACTATTAGTGGAAGACTTCCAACTATGACATATTCTCATTAATGGATGGATCATCGATACAACTAAATCAAAATGGCACATGAAGATGAAAAATATACATCATTCAGAACACATATTGGCATCTATTGCTATACAGACATGCCCTTTGGCTTGAAAAAAGCTGGAGCTACATACCAAAGAGCCATGACACGTATTTTTGATGAGTTGATTCATCAAAAGGTGAAATGTTATGTCAACGACTTGGTGGTTAAGAGCCTAAATCATGAAAACCACTTCGGAGACTTGAGAATTGAGAGAATAAAAAAATATGATCTCAAGATGAATCCTCTAAAATGTGCATTTGGGGTATTCTCCGAAAAATTCTTGGGGTACATTGTACGTCACAGAGGTATTGAAATTGATCCTGCTAAAATCTAGGCAATTATGGAGATGTCTCCCCCGAAGAGTTTGCATCAGCTCCATTCTTTACAACGATAACTCGCATTCATCCATCGATTTATATCAAATCTATCAGTACGATGTTAACTGTTTGCAAGGTTAATGAAGAAGGATGCTCCATTCAAATGGGATAATGAGTGCCAAGCCTTTAAAAGATTAAAAGCTATATGTTAAATCCACTAATCATAGTAGCCTATTCCTAGGAAGCCTCCCATCCTATACATATGTATTAAGAGTCCCTTAGAGCATTATTGGCACAACACAATGAAGAAGGCAAAGAAAATGCTCTTTTATTTGAGACAAAATGAGATACTCCCCGATAGATAAGCACTATTTAGCATTGATCTTTGTAGTCCAAAAGCTTCGTCATTATATGTTATCTCACAAGATTACACTCATCTCAAGGATCAATCCTAAAGTACTTGATGATAAGATTAGCATTGTTATTTGGCAAGATGATTTCTTTGCAATTTGATCACACAATGCCTGAAAAGTAGAAAAGGGACAAGTCTTAGCGATTTTTTGGTCGCACATCCTATCCTCAGGACTCTTCTCTTAATGAAAATTTTCGATGAGCGATTATTCTCATTCATTAAAGAGAAAAATCACAAATTTGAGAAATGTACTTTGATGGAGCCTTATCGATCAAACAAGTTCAATCTCTAAACTTTCCAAGAGCAAGAAGAGAATCATCATCATCTTCATAACACCGTAAGGAGGTATAATGAGATGATGATATGGATCCAAGAACTAATAATGAAGTCAATATGAAGCTAGTCTGGAAGAAGCTATTTTCATAGGCATTTAGAAATTGCATATTTTTGACGATTCTCAGCTTATAATAAATCAAGTACTTGGCATCTATAGAATCAATAAACTTGAGTTACCTTTCTATCACAAGCGAAGTTCTCGAGCTTATGAAGTAGATATCAAATATCACACTAACTCTCTCGATCCGAGAATAATAAAGTCGATTGCTTGGCAAAATTAGCTAAGAAAATGGCAAGTATGAACGGTGATTATGTCATGATCGGCATATTTACTCGACGAGTCTTAGAGCCAGTAAAATATCAATCCCCGCAGGTAGAGGGGTTACCAAATCTGACCCAGCAGGATGCTACTCAGGTTGCTCCTCATACTCCACTAAATCAACAAGAAGTTGTTTCAAGAAGAACTAAGAATGACATTGCCTTAAAAAGCAGTATGAAGCCTTTGTTGTAGAAGACGCGGATTGGAGGCAAGCCTTCATCGACTATTTTAAAGAAGTAAAATTACCAAGTAATAAATCAGTAGCTCAAATCGAAAAGAGAATGCTACGCTATGCTTTCGTCAACAACACTTTATATCGTAGATCCTTTGAACAAATGTGGCTAAGATGCCTAGGTGTAGATGAAGCTAGCAAAGTGATGGTTGAAGTTCATGAAGGACTTTATGGTGCACATCAGTCAGGTCCCAAGATGGCAGTAAAGATCAAAAGGATGGGATATTATTGGCCATCTATGGAGAGAGACTGTATTAATCACGCTAAGAAGTGTCATGAGTGTCAAGTACATGGGGGTCTCATCCATCAACCTCCAAATCCATTACACCCAACAATAGCATCTTAGCCATTCAAATGTTGGGGTACAGAAGTAATTGGACCAATTGATCCACCGTCGTCATCTGGACATCGCTTCATCTTAGAACGACTACTTCTCGTAAGCTACCCCATTTAAAAAAGTTATCAAGTGATCAACTTCTTCACGCATAATGTGGACTATAGATTTAGAGTGCATCGAATAATTTTGATAATGGCATAGCTTTCAAAATGCAAAGATTTATAGATTCATCGATCGACACTAAATTGATTGGCAATACTCTTTAATATATAATCCAAGAGCAAATGGCTTGGGAGGCCTTCAACAAGACATTAGTCGCTCAAGAAGATTCTCACTAAAATAAGAGAGAATGACATACCAAGCTAGTAGAGGCTCTATGGGCATATCGAACTACCTACAAGACGCCGACTAAAGCCACTCCCTATTCATTGGTATTTGGAACTGAAGCAGTTCTTCCACTTGAAGTTGAGTTGCCTTCACTTCGAGTAGCCATCCAGTATAATCTAACTGAAGATCAAAATGCTTGTCTGAGAATGGAGGAACTCGACACACTTGATGAAGTTAGATTACAAGCTCATCAAAATCTAGAAGTCTATCGAGCAAAGATGTCCAGGGCTTTTGACCATACGGTGCGGCCTCGAACATTCCAAAAAGGAGAATTGGTCATGGTACTGAGAAGACCAATATTCCTAATCGAAAGTTTGGTGGAAAATTTGAGCCTAATTGGGAAGGCCCTTTTCTCATTGAAAAAGTATATCAAGGAGGGGCATACCAACTCATCAACCTAAAGGGTGAAAGACCATCAATCAATGGTTGTTACCTAAAAAAGTATTATACATGATAAATACATTCCCAAAGTACAATAAAAATCCTTCTGCAATATAGGGGCATTTGTTTTTAGTATAACTATTTAGGTTGACATCGTGCGTCATGTCGAGATCCCTAAATAAACATACTCCAGATGAAAAACTTTTCCGTGAAAATTTCCCTGTTACAGAGGGGGCATTTTTAAATTTTTATATATAGGTGAAATCAATGTTGTATGCTAAAATATCTTTTAGAGTACATCAATTGAAATATGGATGTATTTATATATTTTTCATCATAAAAAATTCTCTTAAATGTACTTTAGAATTCCCCCAGCAAGATAGGGGGCATTTTTTTAGTTTATATTAAATTTATTTGAGTTAACATCGTGTCAAAAGATGAGATCCTCAAATATATTCTTATTCAGGTTGAGATCAAGCTTTACGCTGAAATCCCTAGATATATCCATAATTATTACTGTTAAGTTGCAGAGTCTTGTAGGAGAAAAAAGAATCTATTTCTATACATGAAAAGACAACTCTAAACGTCAAGAAATTTATCTCTTAGATTTGCCAAATTCTGGAGATCAAGTCAAAAGAGCTCCCAATTTTGGAAGCTTCAATCAATTAAGTTGGAGAAACATCAACATCTACATCTTGAAGTCTAGGACACATATGAGTTCTAAAGGTCAGACTCAACAAGCCCAAATATGACCGAGTTGCTGGTGCTCTCCTCACTCAACGAGCCACAAGAAAAGGCCGCAGTGAAAGAGCCCCCTGTCGTCAATCTGATGATAAAACCACCAATCCACTATAGCTTAAGTCGAAGACTTGTAGGTTCTAAAGGTTGAACTCAACAAGACCAAATATGGCGAAGTTCGATGCTCTCACTCAACAAGTCGCAAGAAAAGGCTACAGTGAAAGAGCCCCGCTCCAATGACGATATGCTCAATCTTAAATCATATCCAACTTAGTGATTACAAGCAACTAGGATCTAAGAAATCTCTACTTGATCGATAGATCAAGGCAACTGAGAAAATGCACAATTCATGCCTCAAATCAATCTTCATATTCGGGTGATATTCCAATCTATTCTCAAATGATCCGAGCTCAAAGCATGATCAAAGCTTATCTCCTCATCATGTCCGCCAAAGCAGAGCATAAGACCGAGGAAGCAATACGCTCATACAAAGTCGATGGTCAAACTAAAGAAATTTTGTGGTTATTCGCCTATTAAAGCACACGCGTTGGACTAATAACTCAACATTGACCTATATAAGCCTAAGGTCATATCTATACATATCCTTCAACGACCACAAAGCAAAGAAGGGTTCATGGCATACATACACTTCCTGACAAGTCAATGTTGACAAATCAGGTCAAACCTTCATCAAGTCCATCAAGTTCAAAGCTAGGACAGAAGGAATTTTAAATCCGATCAAGCACGGATAAACCGATTCCCGGTGAAAATCATCAAAACAAGCGACTAATTCCATCAAACCCAACCAAGCATGAAGCTAGGGTTGGAGGAGATTCAAATCTGCAACGACATAAAAGAAATAGATCTTCAGCAAATCCATTAAAGTAGAGAGTAGATGGTGTAAGAACTCTTATCTATCCGACAAGTCAATTCTGACAAATCGGTCAAGATCATTTAGCATGTCCTGAATATGGCAACATACTAATGACAAATCCTATCAAAAGCACCCTTATTGCAATCAAAGCTAAAATGATCCAAGTTCTATGAACCAAATGGTCAACTGCCAACAAATGTAACTCACTTCATACGTGAATCACATTTATTGGGGGGCATTTGTTGACCTCCATATGTGTGCCATAAATCAAAACAAGCCTACAAATCGAATTCGATGAACTTCGGAAGCGATAGTGCGCAAATCGGGGTTCAAAATGCACTGGACGTCACCGAAAATAGTCGAAACAACCTCTGATCGATGAACGGACTTTGTCATCGCATTCATAACAACAAAATTGGCCAGGATATAAATATATCATAACTTAATGATCAATCATCAAGCGCCAGTAGTCAACATACTTTCAATATATCAAGTTAAGAGGTATGTAAGCCAAACAACCCCCGTTCAAGAAATTGATCATGTCATTAGCTTTGAAATGTCAAAATCTATCAAATGAGACTATCTGCACTCAATTCGGATAAGTTTGTGCAAATGTCGAGTGATTAGAAGTGATAGTGTGCAAATCGAGGCTGAAGTGCACAAGACCTCTTCAAAATCAACTCAAATGACCTCCGATCGATGAACGGACTTTGCCATCGCATTTAGAACGTGAAAATTTATTATGATATAAATATCTCACGACTTGATGATCAACCGACCGCGAGTCATCAACTCATATGCACGATATCGAGGTCAAGAGGCCGATGCAAGCGTTTACCTCTATTTGTAAAAAAAAAATCTATCAAATAAGATCATTCGACTCAATTCGACGAGTCCGAGCGAAAATCGAAAGCAATGACATATTTTGGTAGAAATCAATTTGCCAACTCAACCAAATGGCCTCGATCAATAAACCACGCCATTGCTCGTAACAATTGAATTATCCTAAATCGATATATATATTGACTATGTGTGTTTTTTGACATGAAATCCACATTTAAAATATTTAATAAATTTAAATTTATTTAAAAATCCTCAAAATACCCCTATGCTCAACCGTTCTCCCGTTTTCAGTTTTCTGAAAAAAAAGAAATAGAAAAGAAAAAATTAAAACAGAAATGACTCCCCATTTTCCTC
Source organism: Cymbidium sinense (assembly GCA_021442155.1). NCBI lineage: Eukaryota > Viridiplantae > Streptophyta > Magnoliopsida > Asparagales > Orchidaceae > Cymbidium > Cymbidium sinense. The sequence goes on from CM038215.1 coordinate 106,283,787, forward strand.
AACTTCCTTCTCATTCCTCCCACATTACTCTCATCCTGATTTTCAGTTTCTCTCCCACTCTCTAGTGCTCTCTCTCTCCCGTGAGAAACAAGAGAAAAAGAAGGTAATTCTCCTCCTGAATTTTTTGAATTTTTCTCTCAGTTTTCGTGTTTTTACTCTGTTCCGTGTGCTCTGTCCGCGCTGCCGCACCGCCGTCCAACGCGAGCTCGCCGCGCGTCCCTGTCATCTGCCAAATTACGCCGCCGGCATCTGCTGTTGATTCTGGCTGGCGTCTCCCGCAACTGCGCTCCACCGCCTCTGGCCACCTGTCGTGGCCCTCCGGCACAAACCGCCCGCAGTCGCGACTGATTTGCGAGGCTCACCGTTCTTCCGCGATCCCGCTCTCCGATTCCGGCCTCCCACTTTCATGGACCTGTCCGGCCCAGCCTGCATTCTGTGAACCGCACACGCGCCACCGTCACGCACACCACCGGCCATTCTGCACTATTCGGTTGCGTGATCCGCGTCCAGCCGACGACCCGCTCTGCGTCCTGCCGTGCACCTGCGTTCGTGGCTGCGACCCGCCGTACCAGCCGTCGACCTGCTGTGCAATCCCGCGACCTGATCTGAGACCGCCGCGCAGCCCGCCGGTGCCGGCGACCCGACCTGCTACGCCGCACCGCCGGCCTGCTTTCCCATTCCAAGCACAGAATCCAATCCCGCCGACCAGCCCATGAAACCGCATGTCCTGCACTCACGATCCTGCTGATCCGGCCTGATCCGACCTGTGTTTTGCAAATCAGTGCTGTCCCACAACCCACAGCCCGCCAGCCAGCGTCCGACCCGGCCCGTTCCGCAAATCTGACCCGCTAGCCCAAGCCCAATTCTCCAGCCCAAGGCCCACCAGCCTTCTTCACTCCTTCCCACGGCTCGTCCAGCCATTCCTACAGCCCGTAAAACAGCCTACAACCTTTTTTTCCATCCCATTTACGCATGAATCGAGAGAAGAACATCGTCAAGAGGTGAATTCTTCCTTCTATTTCTCGCCGCACACCCGTAGTTTTCTGGCTTTTCACGAATCGAGGGAAGAACATTGTCAAGAGACGAATTTTTCCTTCTTTCTCAGATCGCACACCAGTTCTTCTAGTTTGCGGAATGAGAAGAACATCGCCAAGAAGTGAATTCTTTCTTGGTTTCGCCGCATTCCTCACCTTTTTCCTACCTTCGCTACGCCGCAATCGGGGGAAGAATATCGTCAAGAGGCGAATTCTTCTTTCAATTGACGCCAGACTCCCCATAGCCTTTCTACCTTCGCTTAAAATCGGGAAGAACATCGTCAAGAGAAGAATTCTTCTTTCAATTTTTGAGCATCACACCTTACATCCCCAATCACAACCAACCCCATTCCTTTGCCGAGCACTGCAGCGCGCCACAAAATAAGTCAGAACATGTGAGATTTGTGAATGTGAATATATATACATGCTTTGTTGTTTTACGTTTGAAGACCTCATTGTGCTTAAGAGGGTGACGGATGAAAAAAGGTTGTGGTCAAGACACCGCTCACGCCAAGAGGGCGTACCGAGTAAGCCAAGCACTTGTTAGATGTTGCTCCCCCTAGACAAAATACTGCCAAAATTTTATCTAATTTCCAAACTTTAAAAGGGGATGATTATATATTGATCAGTATGTCTTCTTTCAGTCAAGGCCTCATTGTGCTCAAGAGGAAAAAAGAAAACGATTGCAGAGACCGGCCACACGCCAAGAGAGCACTGAAGCCAAAATACCCCGATGCACTCTATGATGTGGAGATATATTTCCAAATCTTTTGACTTAAAAAAAATGGGAGAGTTAAATGAAATGACTTAAGAGCTAGGTAGGAAACCCAGAAGCTAATTTTAAACCAAAAAAAACATCAAACAAGAAAAAAGGGGAGGTGGGGACACTCATTTAAAATGCAAGTAAAATTTGGGAGAGGCTAATATTAAACTCACAAACTCTAATTGCAATCTTCTATAGCTTAAATTAAAGTAGAGTGAGTTCTCTTTTCTTGTAAATTCCTCAAAATTAAGCAAGTTTTAATTAGAATTTGGGGGGGTGGGGACTAATGCTAAATTCACAACATACTTGCAATAAACTAAAAATCTAAGGATAAATCCAAATTTAGTTTAATAACTCGTGTACAAATGTGGAGGTGATTACTATGCTAGTTAATAAGTTTTGCTAAAGCTATAAACATTGAAATCGACATAATTTATCAAAATTGATGTAAATTGAGCATAATCAAATTGGGAGAATTACAAAAAAACTCAACAAGTAAACTAAGTGCAAGTTAAACTAAAATCTAAATGTCATCTTCGCCACCGATCTACAACTCTTTGTACAAGCGGAGAAGGCGATACTAAATAAAATCTACAAAAAAAAAATTTAGTAGGCCCCTTTGATCAAAATTAAGAAATTTCATTCTAATTATGATCTTCAAAATCAATGATTTCATTAATTAGATGAAATTAGCTAAGCTACAAACACATGCATGTGCTCGGACATAGAGATTTCAAGTGCAAATTTTGATCAAAATTCGGCAGTTGGAATTAAATGAAAATCAAATCAATCTCATAATTCAAACATAAAATTACCTAAAATTACTATACATCCTATTGCTTAAAACTTAAATAAGTATTTCAAATCAAAATATGCGAAATCGATTCTTGCCGGTGACAAGATCTAATCCTCTATTAGACTAAATAGAATTGATAGGATCTAAAGCTCTTAAACATATGCAAACTAATCAATTTTTTAAATCAAATTAAGTAGAAATCTAAAAGTCTTAAATGAAATTCTATCATTAAAACTTAAATCAAAACTTAATCTATCCACCTTCTCGCAATAAGGGTTACAAATTAAGAAAACTCTAGCTCACAAAGGAGCTAATGTCAGTGTGTTATATGTTCACTCTCAATCAATCTCACACCGAAGGACATGGCTTGTGTCCTCCTCGATTTAAGTAAGCTCCACAGATGAAGTAGCTAATGAGTCCTCTGAGGGTTGGCCGATTATTATATATACGATCGAGCTCATGCTCCCAATGGCTCGTCCTTTGAGTTGTGAATCATAGGTATACTTGATAGGCAAACAATCCTCCGCTAAGATAGACTTAAGATTGTCTCCTTAGACAAACACTATCATAGTCTACAAAGATTTCCTAACATTTAGTTTTGCTAATATTATCGGATACTCATCTTTTATTACTTCTAATTGTTGTCCTTGCACTATAATCAATGTTTCCTATAATGTGAATGTAAATAATTCAAATGTTTCCCATAATCTAAATGTAAATAATTCAAACTCGAAGCATAAAAAAATGTCATAGCTTGATTTTTTTCTTAAAATTTTAATTTAAATGTCATACCTTAATCCAAAAACTTGGCGATCTCTCTTCCTAATTTTTTTTCCCTTTATCAATAAATCGTTCCAACTTCATTAATGTTCATAACCAATAAGAGAATATATGTAAGGAATGATAAAATATTTATTAATATAATGAATGTCATTTGATAAGAAAGAAATGTAATAAAACAATTAAAATTTTCACCTAAAGTATTTGGATTTGACTTGATGTCTAGTATTGTTGATAATTTAGTAGATGAAGAAATGATTATCATCAATTTCTTAACATATTTTCGTGAGATTATTTAATATAATCTCAAAATTTTCATTGACATTGTAGAAATTTTATTTTCATTGAAAAATAAAAGATTAGGTGGTATATATGTAAATATATAAGAAGTATATGCTTTGTAAATACATCAAGGAATGAGGAATGCATAAAAATATATTATAAAAATAAAAAATAATTTATAAAACATATACTTGATTGATGTAATATCATTAGACTAGAATAAGATTTATCGCTAAGAAAGTAAATAAAAATACATTAAAGAGGCAATAAAAAGATATGTAATCGATAATTTTTTTTTAAATGATTACTTTGTTTGAATAGATTTATATTAATTAAAAGATGTCTAAGAAAAAAATATTAAAATAAGAAATCATTGAATGAAGAAAACTTAGGCTTTCTTTATATTCTTAATTATATTATTAATAAATTAAACTTCAAATCATGTATTATAAATGATATAATAATTATAAAAAATAAAAAATTTAAATAGATCAAAATGTTTGTCAAATCCACAAAGATTTCATTATCTAATATTATAGCTGAAAGTTAAAATAGAGTAAAAAAAAGTATAAATATGATTTACCAATGTTTAAAACTCATCTGTAGGGAGAGATTTATCACTATTGTGGATTGCACAATCAAAGAGATTCACAAGAAAGAAAATAATCTTAAGATGAAGATGTTAGACAATAATTGAGAAGTATTTCAAAATATGAACTCGAGGAACTGAATAGATAGATATATATTGACAAATGAGTCTCCAAAAATCTTTCAAAACCAAATAGAGAATTTTGCATACATAGCATAAGATTTTTATTTATTTATATATCAAACCCATAAAATTGTATATGTACATAAATGACTCTTTTTTCATGCATTAAAAAGTGCATTTGCTTTTAAAAAGTAATGATGATATAATTTGTGATGTAATAATCGAGATTTCAGTGACATTTAAAAAAAATAAAAAATTATGTGATTTGGAATTTAAAAAAAACTATTGTTTTTATGCATAAAAATAAGCATTTGACTTTAAAATTAATTTGATGATATTATCTTTTATATAATAATAGAGATTTGAGTGATATTTAAGTAAAAAAATATAAGTTTAGATACTATATGTATATATATATATATATATATATATATATATATATATATATATATATATGAATTATATATTTTCTATATAAATAACAAAAAAATTGTCCTATCACATACACCTTTTGACTTCTTGACTTCAAACGGATTGTAAAATCTCACCTCACCTCACTTATATGAGAAATGAATAGCCAAGATTTACTTATGGAAGAAACACAAGCCACTTTTAATTGTAGTATATATATATAAGCTTTCTCTTTAATTAAACTCTCTAATATTTTTATTTTATTATTATTATTATTTTCAGAATGAGCGGTCTAACTCAATTACTCAGTTCCTTAAAATTCTCCTTTGAGAAATTATTTTTATGAAAACTAAAAATCTCTCATCAATTCTCATTCTTCCATAGCCTTTTCTTCTTGAACGCACACGACTTCCTTGTTCAAATAGAAATTAATTCAAAGACTTAACAAGCTAGTTTTAATAATTAATTTAATTTGTTTGTAAAAGTGACTAATACTATATATAAAGCGATGTTAAGCTGTCTGTATATTCTGAGATATTTATGCTACAATTAACATGCTGGCTAGCTGGCACACATATGATTAAGCAATACAAAAGAAGCCTGTGATGTTGACTGCCTTGTTTTGTTTTTTTTTTTTTTTTCAGTAAACTTAATTAAAAATAACATAAAATTTTGATAAATTGCACAGCAAATTTAAGTAACCCTTTTTCTTTAACAATCATTGCAATTATGGTGCCTCAAATTACCTGTTTTACATTTAGAGAAAAATAATACATATGAACTTTTATATATTATGTTAGAGCTGTGTTACATTTGATTGATTATTTTTTCATAATTCCTAGATCTTTTGATGAGTTTGGTTAATTAATTAATTTTTAGTTGGTTATAGCTTTAGGATATATATATCCCAAACTGTATAATCTATAATACTTTTAACACATAGATATGGAGGTGAAAAGATTATAGATAAAAATCTAAAAATGAGCAAATATAATGATCTACAATAAGCTCACAAATGGTCATTGATAGCTTTATAGTCAAATAAGTGAAGTACAAGTAGGAAAAAAGTTGCTTGGTTGAGAAGTCTGTATATCAAGTTTGTGCACCTCTATCTATCTTCTCATGAGAATGAAGTTTCCCTCATCATGCCCTATTCTTTGCACTCGGTTCGCATAAGTTGATAAAATTCCTCGATGATTCCAAAAGCCGGTGATTGAGTTAAAGATGGCATCTAGTTATCTCTTAATAATATCTACTTTTACTCCTCTATAATGATCATGTTGTCATCAAATATAAAATAAAGAAGAAACAATTGCGTACTAATCAAATCAATACTTTCACTACCCAAATCTTAGTCTACTATAAAATACTAGTGCATCCAACACCATTTATAATTTGTCCAATTTTAACTAGAATAAATTTACCTTAGCCTCAACTACCCTAAATCTCTTTAGAATATATAAAATCACCTCAATTTTAAAATTTACAAAAATTTTGCATGAATCTTTATTCAACATAATGATTTTTTTATTATGTAACTTTACTTCCACGTTCATCCTTATATTTTTATATATTTTAAGAAATATAGCTCTTTTCATTATAATATGATTTCATATATACAATGAGATAGGGAAGACGTATGATGTTAAGTTGCAAATTAAATTAGGAAGCTAGTAATTAATTAAACTCTCCAGGAATTTTCTTGAAAGCAAAGACATTCTATTATGCCACTTTTATTAGCAAGCTGACAGATTGAGAAAAAAAAAACGGAACGCTTATTAATTCTTAATCTTCCAACGTGAAAATTAAGTCCTTATTTTTCTCTTCAATGAACACAACTTTATCATTCAAATGCAGATTAAATCAAAGCGTAGTCTCCGTTACTAATGAATGCACGAAAAGGTTTGGCTTGGACCATTCTAAATGGCCATCACCGAGGTTTCGATCACAATATCGCCTTCTCGTGAATTCGAGGACGAAGTTGTCTTCACCTTGGAACGAACTTGTCCACACGGTGGCGCCGGGCGCCGGAGAAGATGATAAGCTGGCCGCCACCGTTGAGTTTAAAGTGATCATCGCCCTTGCCGGAGGTGTTGGAATCCCAAACAAAACGTCCTGATATTGACAAGATGAGATCACAATCAGCCCGCATTGTCAACGCACAGTCACCGACCTGTATGGAGTCGCTTCAAAACATCACCAACCTGCATGCTAGTGCGAGCAAGTTGCATAGGAAGGTGCATATGAGCAAGACGAGGAGAATGCCAGCACCAATATTTAAGATACTTTTCAATGATCTTGTCTGACTATTGGTGCTAATCATCACGATAGCCATCATGTAATTAACTCGGCTTAATAATTAATCAAATTACTATCAGGGAATGCAAGCACTGGCTAATAATATTAGGCGATGTGCAGTTGTTTGGTCCTGTATGTTCTTAGAAATTTATACTAAGCTGAATGTGCTTGCTAGCTGGAACACATATTATTAACAATAGAAGTCTTCCAGGTTGACAGAATTGTTTATAATTATTGGCTTGTTGTTGTTAGTAAAATTAAGGCTAATTACCCTAAGAAGTTGGTAAATTACGCACTCATAGCAAATTCATCAAAACTTTAAATAATGTATACTTAACGAGAACGATCATTGCAAATTTGCAAGTAAGGTTCCTTATGCTCAATTTGTTTATTATATTTTTCTTAGTTCTTACTTCTTTTAATGTGTTTGGGTTTTTAATTTAGTTAGACATAACTTTAAGACTTAAGGGCCATTGGTTCATAAAATTGAACTTTTGTATGAATGTGCCTGTGTGTATATTATATATAATATTTATATATAGTCCAAGCTGTAATAGCTAGTGTTCTCACAACGATGGTAATCTGAGAACCAATCAATTTTAAAAGGAGCTATGCTCATTCCTATTATGACATTTTTTTTTTTAAATTTAGTATATGAATTTTTATATATAGTTCTAGTTGTACAAATAGAGCCTGCACAAAACCGATGAATGTATCCTTTTATTGGTTATACATTGAGGTGAGCACAATTATAGAAAGAGCTAATATTGTCACATAATAAATTAATCATAACAATAATTTTGCAGGCAAGAAAAGATGTCAAAGGTGACCATCATATAATAGAATTAGTTCAGGGCCATGCATGTGATATTAAAGCATATTTAGAATATTATGTAAATGAACTAAAATTTTTCACTCAAAATTTTGGGTAAATTGAAAATGAAATAAAGATTTTAGCTTATGTAAGAGGAAGTGAGCATGATGCCCTAGAAGTTGAGTAATATTTCATCTTTTTTATGTAGATATAAAAATGATTAGAAGTTGTCGCATTAGTTGGAGTTCTTTAAATCAAGAGGAAAGTCATTATGGCTTCTCAAACTAGGGTGACACTAGTCCATCCAATCCTCCGAACTATCTAGAGTATGAGCATTGCCCTCATGCAAGTAAGATTGTTTTGAAAAACTTATTTTTTTTAGTTATTTCTATATCTTTAAACATATTTTTATTACATTAATAATTAATTCAATTTTAAATTGTTAGCAATCTTTTTTTAATCATATGATGATGAGAATCTTAGTGAAAGACCTCATGGATGACATAACACATGCATCCTTTCACTACAAGACCTCATGTCCCCTCAAATATAGTTTAATTCTATCTATTTAATTATTATTTTAGGGTCACTTCTCATAGCACCATAAGAGAAAACCATAGTAAGAGATACTTGGGTTTTAATCATAACAAGGTATCTTATCCAAAAAAACTTATAACATTGGTTGTCATAAAGCCCTAAAAAATTTAATATATATCATATTAATAAATACAAAGGTTATGCCATATTTGATAAATTTTGTAGGATGGTCTTACCCTATGAGCTAATAAGAATTGGTGGATGATCTTGATGATAATTTCTATAGATCGATGCAATCTCTAGGAAGAAATAATAAAAAAAGGCCATCAAGAGATGTCATTCCCTTCAATGCACTTTAGTAATAAAATATTTAATTTTTATAATATTTTTATTAAAAAAATTTAAAATAATATAATATTATGATGTTTTATGTCATTCATATCTTACACACCATGAAAAAAAATTGAGTAATAAAATGACAATAATGAATACACTAGCTTTGATCTTTATACAATTATTGTAACTCAGTAGATGAAACTTTATTATTGTCTATGAATGAAGATATAGACCAAAAATATGAGACCAAAATGATTACAAGAGTATCGATTCAGATTGCATGGATGAAAACTAGAGGGCTAACCAAATGTTAGGTGTTTTACTTGTTCAAAGAAAAAACTAAAACCTATCTACCTCAAGGACCAGAAAGAATCTATTATCGCGCTTGAAGATATGAAAGCTACAATATTAAGGCACTTTAGATGGTGCAACTAGTGAAGGACAAGATGTAAATGATGATGATGATCATGGGTTATGACCAATTTATAAATAATATGTGATGAGCTTATGGTGATGAGTTTATGAAGCAAACCTAAAAATTTTTGTGGAAATAAAATCACAATGATCGTCAATTATTTATATATAATTTAATACTCTAAACATATAAAATTGATCCAAAATAATCCCTTATATAAAAAATATATAAAATTGATCATAATTTAATCCATCAAAATTGATCCCAATTTTAATCAACCAAAAACTATTTTGGATTAAATTTATAGAGCCGATATTAAATTTAAAAATAAAAAAGCCATTACTTTGAAATAAAATTGGGATCAAACTTGCAGAATTGTTATTCCAATTAAAAATCACAAAACCATAAGCCTGTTTGAGACCAAATTTAATTTGATTTTCTTATTTTTATTGTTATATTGTTTTTAAAAATATATATATTTTTAATACGTTTTAAAAATATTTTTTATTTTATTTTTAAACAAGTAATATTATTATTTTAAAAAATTGAAATAATTTTTATATATTTTTAAAAACAACTTTCATCATCAAACATATTTTAATATACCTTTATGCTTCCAATTAACTCAAAATTGAATAAAAGTCCCTCCAATGCTTTAAAAAAAACTCATTCAATCACACAACTTGCATCCAACTAGTTTTTTTTTTTTTTTTGCCATCAAACACTAAAAATTCATATAATAACATTAACCTTATCACAAAAATCTCCTAAGATGTTCCTCCATTTCAGCCATACGACTTGACGCCAAAGATGCCTAGAGCTCAATTCTTCTATACAAATAAATTCAAACTATATAAATATATAACACCCTAAATATTAGCTCATCTTCTAATAACAGATAATATTTATTCATGATTACTAATACCAAATAAACTAAAATTATATTACAAACTTGTATTTTAATTCTAAATCTTCTATCCCACGGCATCTCTTATATGGACTTAATTTGGGACAAGAAAACTATCAATGTTCATTTTTACCTTATTATATTTAATCATTATATATATTTGATCTCAATCATGATCCTATAATCTTGTAATCTAAACCTTAATCAAGATTTCTTTTGAGTAATTACAAAAGCCTAGGTAAATGAAGCAAATTACATTATGCTTTTATAACAAAAAAGAATTAAAAAATTAGATTGGTGATCCAAACATCTAATTAGATAGAGTAGAAAATGTAATAGCCCAATACTATTTATTAGGCACACCCCTGCTAATTTTAGGTGAAATATTGTAAGTTGCACTCTTAATTATCCCATAAATGAGCTTACCCAAAGAAACCTCACTACATTCTGTAATTAGAATATGATGAATCTCAACATTTCAATAGAAGTCACCATTGATAAACAATGAGTAATAGGAATATGATGGGAACTTAGTAAAGAGGATGAAGGAGAGAAGAGTATAATATTGAGTAAAATTTTAACTAAAATTAAGATTACCATTATCTATAGCCAAGTTTAGTTCTAAATTCTATAAGCATTTATGGATAAGAAAATTAAGAGGAAAGCCTTCACGAAGAGATGAAGACAAATCACCATATAATGGATTTGATGGGATGAGATATCCAAGCTATTACTTCCATAAAGAGAAACTAATGTGAAATCCATTTTTCAAATGATTATTTTCTTAGCTATTTTAGAGGCCACCACCAAGAATATAGATTCTTACAAGTTACATCACCAAAATAATTAGCTTGAGTATTATAGATTGTTGATTATTATTCCTTTCTCAATTCTTAGAAATGGTTAAAATATTTAATTTAGTTGGAGACTAGTCTAAATATACTTGAGCTATTCTTAGCCTAATTTTTTTAAGAGAAAGATATTAGCATTGAGACCCACACTTCCAAGTTTACATAATATTTTTTGCTTGTATATTTAAGATGTTTTAATTTCAAAGCATTTTTTTTATATTTTCAGTTGTTGTAATAAAAAAAAAGTAATTTTAGATTTGAAATTATTACCATAATTTTAGTGGAGCATACCCCCAAAAATATCATAACATTTTGAGTCATAATAAATTTTTTTACAATTTTTTATCAAATTATATCTTATTCTTTTTTTAGCTTCAACTTTATCAATCTAGACTTATTATCAACTGCATCCTTGGTTGCTTATGTTTTGAGTTGCAAATATAAAAACTTTTAATCATGGTTTCTAGATAGTTTCACATTGATTGGTCTCAAGGTTGCAATACTCTATCAATTTTGTCTGAAATACGGTTAATCTTTTTTTTATGATAAATAATTTTATTGATTGTTACTTTATTATAGGCAATAGATTTTTTGGTTTATAACTATGATGAATCTCATCATATTTTAATGAAATTAGAATTGTTTCATAGATATTTCAATCAAAAATAAATTATTATGAAAATGGAGTATTTTCTATATATCTATCATTCAAGGATTTTTCATAGGATGAGACATGATATATTCACTATTAATTACAAGGACTTGTTTTAGGTTTGCATTGATTCAATATTATTTTTTGGATCAAAGTTATTAATGATAGTAAATATTTAATATACGCTTAGCTCATGGTCGCATGTGATATTAAAGTATATTTAAAATAATATGTGAATAGATTAAAATTCTACACTCAACATTTTGAGTAAAATTAAAATTGTATTAAATATTATGGCTTATGTAAGAGGAAGTGAGCATGATGCAATGGACATTGTATAATATATCATCTTTTTTATGTAGATATAATATTTATTAGAGATTGTGGCATTAGTTGGAGCACTTTAAACAAGAGAATGCACTAACGAGGGTGATACTAGTCCATCTAATTCTTAGAGCCATCTAGAGTATGAACTTTGTCATTGAGTAAGACATATTTATTTTAGTTATTTCCATATATTTAAAAATATTTTTATTACATTAATAATAAATAAATTTTTGAATGGTTAGCAATCTTTTTTTAAATCTTATGGTGATGAGAATCTTAGTGAAAGACCTCATGGATGCCTTACAAGCACTATATGACTCCATGTCCCCTCAAATATCTACGCTATACTATATGGGTATTTTGATATAAGTTTAAATTTAATTCAATTGAATAAAGAATTTAAAATTTTGATAATTTCCTAAAGTAGAAGTTTAATTCTAACTATTTAATAATATCTCTTTGTTATTTTATGGTCACTTTCTAGAGCAACACAAGAGATATTCATAGTAAAGATACTTAGGTGCCAATCATAACAAGACATCTAATCCAAACCTATAACATGGGTTGTCATGAAGCCCTAAAAAACAAAAATATATATCCTATTAACAAACATAAAGGTTATGAGCCCTATTTGATGCTAGAAATTTTGTAGGATGGTCATACCTCTATTGAGCTAATAAGAATTAGAGGATGATCTTGATGGTAATTTCTATTAATCAATGTAATCTCAAGAATGAAATAATCAAAAGGTGATCAAGAGATTTCATTCCCTTCAATGCACTTTAGTAATAAAATTATTTAATTTTTATAATATTTCTATTAAAATTTAAAAATAATATAATATTATGATGTTTTATGTCTTACACACTATGAAAAAAATTGAGTAATAAAAAGACACTGATAAATACACCAACTTTAATCTCTATACAATCATCACAACTTAGTGGATGAAATTTTGTTATGTGCATGCCTATGAATGAAGATATAGATGAACATATGAGACAAAGATAATTTCAAGAGTATGGATTCAACCGCAATGCATGGATGCAAACTAGAGAGCTAACCAATTAATGTTAGTAGAGCTTTACTTGTTCTAAGAGCAAAAACTAAAACCTATCTACCTCAAGAACCAAAAGGAATCCATTATTGGGCTTAAAGTTATGAAAGCTACAATATAAAGGCACTTTAGATGGTGCAACCAATGAAGGACAAGATGCAAAATGATGATGATCACGGACATAAATTTATTTCTAATTTTTATAAATTGTATAGATTTTTAGTTATGATGGAAAAGAATATAATTGTTGAAAGTGCTACATTAAACAAATTTGATGTCTTAATTAGTGTTTTAATGTTTTTATGTTCTCGCGGTAATATTGTGTTGATTTATTGTTATTTTAATAATATAATTTCATGATTGATTATTATTGCATTCTAAAAATAATTCTAAATTAACTTTTAAAATTTTCAGCTCAACAATGTATTAAAATTCATGCTTTATTGGATGACATATTAATTATATATATTATTATATATTTTTTATATTGATATGTGCACCTCATGTGGCTCTATGTCTATCATTATGGTTACATTTTCATGTGCTCAAATTACAAAAAAACAACATTAACAGCAATTGATTAGCCAATCGCAATAGGCATGCATTTCTATAGTGAAAGCATCTAATACCGCTGGCCTCCTCTTGTTAGGAAAACATATCCATCCCACAAACACTGAATTTTCTCTAGTGCTGATATAATAAACTTCATTCCTTGGCTTCTCCCATAAATAAGTATAGCTTTTCGTGGCTAAGTAATGCAGGAGTACTATCAATATTGGCAGAAGATAATGCAGTCATCGATCGATGGACCGGTCTTCACCACTTGTAATCTTCTAATAAAGTTTTCTATCATTTGATATCATGTTGAACCTATCTCAAATTCAATAAATGTCCCTCAATGTAATTTGTTTTATAATTTTTCCACAAATATCTACATATCCAACTTTAAAAATCTCATTTCAATCACAACTTACATCAAACTAATTTTTACCATCAAACACTAGAATTCATATAATGAAACTAACCGAATTATGATTTTTTTAAAAAAATAATATCCAAGATATCACTTTATCACATAAAACTCCTAAGTTGTTCTTCCATTTTAACCAAATAGACATGACACCAAGTGTTATAGAATCACCTAAATATCTAGAGCACAATTCTATATTGATAGAATTATTACACTAATTATTAGCTTATCTTCTAATAACATATAATATTTATTGATAATTATTTATATCATATTAATTGAAATTATATTATGTACGTATATTTTATATTTTACTTCTAAATCTTTTATCCCAAAATAATACACGCTTATGATGGTAATGATGACAAACAAATATCAAGATATTCAAGTGTATTATTTGTTCAGCTCCACGCTACTTTCATATATTGAATCACGAAAGTATGAAAAGATTGACTAATGATGAGCATAAATCAAGCTGATTGAGCTCTAAAGCACCTCAATGGCAATAAAAGTCACTCAAATGTCTTCTATTCACAAAATCAACTTCACTAGTTCATTTGAAATAGTTAAATTAAAAAGGAGATTATCTTTGATTGACAAGTTTCTTTTATGGTATAGGATATTTAATTTAGGTGACAAAAACTCTAAACATATTATAGTTGAATGGGGGTAACTTCATATTACATACTAAAATATTTAATTCAAGTTGGGATAAAGTTTGAGATATACGATGCTATGATGTATACATATAGGGAACATTGAATTCAGTATTTTTTTGTGGGACTAATATTTTTATTTTAATTATGGCCATCATTGATTATACTAATTATCTAAAGGGAGTTATAATAAAAATAATTAGCTTTTGGTTAGTGATGAAACTAGATGCATGAGGCTTATTGGAAGGTGATTCCGCTTGGGGTGGACTTTTGAAGAATTCATTGTGGTCAAACATAGTTTTTTTTAGTCGAGGTATATTTATAAGCAACGACTAAATTAATATCGCTTGATCAACTACAATCTATTAATTTGATCTATGTAGTTGGCTAGTCAAATAGTACAATGGACTAAATTTCTAATTTTGATTGGTTTAAAAATATTTGAAGAATATTTTTACTGTTATTTTATTCATCTCTTTTTAGTTTTCATCAACTCAAATTTAGGCTCATTATCAACTCCAAGTATTGATATTTGTATATATAAAGCATAGAATTAATATATCTTTCTCAAACTAAATCTAAATATTAACATCCAACAATATATCTATATCCACTATATGCATGATATACAACATAAATTTAGATCTTATAATAAATACTGTATTTTTTATCCTCATATTATACATTTTCTTGAATGCTTTATTTAGATATAAAATTAAAATTTATAAAAAGACAAACAAATATGAATCACATAGAAGATTGAATGGCATGTTTCACAAATATAGCATATTTTATTAAATTTGATAGGATTAAAGTACATCAATAATTTAATTTAAGAAAATACATGTATTTCAAGTTGGTATTATGACGCACTAAAATGAACACGAGAATATAAATATAATAAGACACAAATACTGAACACAGCTATTTTGCAAGTATAAGATATACCCCTGCATTAAACTCGACATTATATTTGATTTTTTGTTAATAAAAAAAGTTGTATCCACCGTTGAAAGTAAGGGTTTTCTGCATGGATGTAGTATATTAAGTCTGATTTTGCTTTTGTTCCATATTTATTTTATATAATAACGTCCGATACAGAAAAATCCTTATTTCATCCTTTCACACAACTTTCTTATTCAATTAAAAAATCAAAGCAAATGGTCTCCGCTCTAACGGATCACACTAATCGGAGGGGCAGCACACCTTATTGTCGTGATGTTTAAGATCACAACGTAGCAAATTCCTTGGATGGTGAGGGTATAAATTTCGCAATCCCCTTGGAAAGAACTTGTCCAGAGTAGCACCGGTGCGGAGGAGAGGACGAGCTGTTGTTCAGTTGATATTGACAGTTACTGCCCTTGCCGAAGGTGCCCGACGCCAAACAGGAGTTCCTGAATTGGTCATTACGAGATTGCAATCGGCATTGCCAATACGCTACCAACCGCGAGGGAGTCGCCGGTGGTAATATCACCGCATGCATGCTAGTGCAAGTTGAATAAGAAGGTGCACATATGAGTAGTAGCAGAATGCTAATGCAAATATTTAAGATACTTTCGAACTCGATGATCTTGCCTGAATGGAACTGATCATAGCCATCTTATATTAATATATCTACTTAATTATAATTTCGAGAAGTGGAGGTATAGTGGTAGCTAATTAAGCGTTGTTGTGTGTTGGGTGTTAGCTTCTCCTGAAGGAAAATTTATACTGCACTGAGTGTGCTTGCAAGCAGACATGCAAACAAACTTATGCTAGTATGTCCAATTTTTTTTCATTTGCGACAAGGTTAAAGTCTACTGATTGTTTTAGCTAGCTTGCATGTATATATAGACAATAAAAGCGTTTGAGCAGCAAGAGTTGGCTTGTTTTGGTGAGTAAAATTCTATATTTTATGTACAAATAGAACAATATATTTGTAAATTACTGTAGTAAGTTCATCTAAAAAAAAACCGTCGACAATGATCATTGCAAGGTTCTGTGAATATATTTATTTTATATATATATATATATATATATATATATATATATAGATGAATTTTATAGTATAGACAGTGTTCTTACTACTATAATGGTAATCTATGAGTTACCAATCAATTTAGAAGAAGTAATGCTCATTTATCCTACATGTTATGCTACATTTTTTACATTCCATCAGTGTTGTTCATATATTAGCTAGGTAAATTGGTACTATTTTAGAAATCAACTCTCGAAGGAATTTTTTGTTAGCCAAAATCATGATTGGAAGAAAAAATTTTACCTCCAGGCATACTATTCAATTTGAGATGAGCACTAAATTTTGTTAGTCTATTCAAGCACTATTTATAACAAGAAATGATGGAATTATACAGACTTAGATTGTTAGATCAAAGGCCCTTGATTGCTTGTCTTCATATATATATATATATATATATATATATATATATATATATATATATATATATATATATATATATATATATATATTCTTCCATCAAGAAGTTATAGACATTTAGAATAAAAGTCACATTTCTTCCCAAATGAGACTTCTCTTAGATAGATAATCATGCCAAATGAAATATACATTAAATGAATTGTCACATCTTTTATGAGATAACAATTAACTAAAGATAGTCATCTTAATTTAACGGCCACTTAAATTATTAAATAAATTATTTTAATTATGTAATATTTTTGTTATTTTAACATCCTCCCCATTTGGTCCATTAATTTTAATCTTATACTAATATCTCTCTTAATAGGACACAATAACACAATGGAGACGAAGGTTTCATGTAACCCACTTAGTGGGATAAAGGCTTGCTATTGTTGTTGTACTAATATCTCTTTTAACTTAAAACTCAAGTAAAAGAGTAAAAAAAACTTACAAATCATAGTGATAAGTCCTCTTCATTGAGTATTATCTTCTATGCATCATGATATAATTTCTTTTTATATGAGCACTATGAGGTTGTTTGGTTGTCTGCATTTGGACTGCAATGTAAAGTAAATGCAGGAATTTTATCTTTTTTAGTGTTTGGTTTGAAGTAAATTTTCAATGTAATGTAATGTATTCCAAATACATTGCAAAGGTCATTTTTGGTGTATTTGAAATTCGCCCAGCGAATTTCAAATACACCGGCCAATGTAAAGTGATGCGTCGTTGCCCCGCCACCACCACCGCCGCCACTCTGGCCACCGTCATATTCACATCGGGCGTCAAAACCTTCAAAATACTTTACATTATATTTTTTTTAACCAAAAAAAAACAAAGTCATGAATTTGTAAAACTCTCAACCAAACAACTGTAAAGTAATCCTTTTATACTGTATTCCTTTTATACTGCATTCCTTTACACTGCAATCCTTTTTCAGCCAACCAAACAACCCCTATATGTGGTGTATATCATTATGAATGAAATATCAATTTAATCATTCAGGATCTTCATTAAGTTATTACATTCTCATTCTCATTATATGTGCTGTATTTTTTTATTTTTTTATCATCATATGATGAATTTTCTTAATTAGTTTATGTAGAAATAAATGATGTATAATGAAGAAAACAAACTTGAATAATATAGAAGAATAAATGACATATTTTATAAAGATATCACATTTTATTAAATGTTTTATGATCAAAATACTTATTTTAATTAATTTTGGAAAAAGGTGCATTTGAGGTTTGTAACAATGATAGTAGCACTCTAAAAAAATTATTACATTATAAGACTTATGCTTAATTATATGACATACATGACGTTACTGAAAGGATTATTTGATAGATTTAATTTTGAGTTGTATAAATAAAATTATATAATAAGACATAACTTTGGACCAACTAAGTTTATTATAATTACTTATATTGTTATAATTTTTAGTTTGAACATCCTTCGACTATGATTTTATAAGCCTAAATCACATAGACCTTGATGAATTAGTCTTCTAGACCCAATTTAACCTAGCATGCCTAAGTCCACTATTATATACTCTAATAGATTGACCATTAACCTTCAAGCTTAAGTTTCTGCTGAATATTCTTCATAAATCAAATTATATATATATATATATATATATATATATATATATATATATATATATATATATATATAGGCGCTAAGTGAATGTGAATAATATTTTAAAAATTAAAAATAATTTTTGAAATATTAAATTATATTTTTAATTTATATTTGCAAAAAAGATCAATATAATAAGTTCATATTTCTCTTTATAAAAAGTTATATTTTAAAATTCCAAAACTTATAATTTAATGAATAATGTTCCATGTATTTATAAAATATAAAAGAGTTATAAGAATATAAATTAATTTGATTTTAATCATTAATTTTAGTTGATTTTATCATAACTCTTCAGTTAAAGTTACATATTCTCAAGATGAGATTAATTCAGATTTATAAGCAAATATATTTGAATTTAAATATTTTTTTTCTCAAATATGTTTTTTATTATTTAGTTTTTTTATCATTATATGGCTCTTAATTTCTATCTCTTCATTTTCATATTATTTTATATAGATGACTATACGTAGGATTATTTAAATTATGCTCAACTTCTTTTTTTTACTTTAGGAATTATTTTTTCCAAAAAGATTTTCTTTAAATTAAAATTTTAATTTTAATGACAAAATCAATTTGTTTAGATAATTATAAAAGTATGTCATATTATATGATTAATTTAGATAACAAATTATTTTGAAATGAAGTTGCTCATCATTAAAATTATATATTTCTTAAGATTCATCTTCCTACTTACAGAGTTACCTTTGATAAAAATGTTATTCACTCATGATATATGTTAACATTCCAACACAATTAATCATAATTTAAGGACCAAAATGACAAATCCAGTAGAAGATTATGTAAATAAGAAAATGATAATGAAAATTAAGCCGCTTTTGACTTGATGAATTTGTCTTATAGAATAAATACACTTTTTGAATGAATTATTTTTAATCTTTCTCCAATTTAATTTTTTAAGATCTTCTATTGAGATCTTTTATCGATTGAACAAGTGAGTATACAGAAAGATCGATTCCCATATATCTCCTCTTCTGACTTAATTGCGAAAGTGTAAGTAGAGCCAATGAAATTTTTCAGAATTTCTTTATATTTCTGAGTATCTCATTCCTGCAAGACAAAAATAAAATAAATAAATAACAAAAATATCATATATTATTTAGAGATTTACAATTAAGATAATATATTACTTTATTTTTTGTAGTGTTGACCTCCATATGTGTGCCATAAATCAAAATAAGCCTACGAATCGAATTCGACGGACTTCGGAAGCGACGGTGCGCAAATCGGGTTTCAAATTGCACTGGACGTCACTGAAAATGGTCGAAACGACCTTCGATCGATGAACGTACTTCACCATCGCTCGTAACGCCAAAATTGGTCGATATAAATATAGCACAACTTAATGATCAATTGATCAAGCGCCGAAGCCCATGCTTGCACGCATATCAAGTCGATGTGCCGATGTAAGCCAAATGACCCCGCTCATGAAATTGATCATGTTGTTAGCTTTGAAACATCGAAATCTATCAAATGAGACTATCCGGCCAATTCGGACGTGTTCGCATAAATGTCGAGTGATTAGAAGTGGTAGCGCAAATCGAGGTCACAGACTTCTTCAAAATCAACTCAAATGACCTCGATCGAAACGGACTTGTCCATCGCGTAGAACGCCAAAATTAGTCGATATAAATATCTCACGACTGATGATCAACCGATCAAGCCGAGTCACAACTGCTCGTGACGCATATCTCCGAGGCACCAAAGACAAGCGACTCCGCTCAAAAATTGATCACGTCATTATCTTCGAAACGCTGAAATCTATCAAATAAGATCATTCGCACTCGATTCGGACGAGTCTGCAAAAATCGAGCAATCAAAGCGACGCATTTTGAGAAATTGACTCACTCGCCAACTCGAACCAAATGGCCTCCGATCGTGAAACGGACTGCGTCATTGCGTTCAAAATAATTGTATTACCCTTAATCAATATATATATTGACTATGTGCATTTACCGTCGTGAAATCTATATTTAAAATATTTAACAAATTTAAATTTATTTAAAAATCCTCAAAATACTCCTATGCTCAACCGTTCCCCCTCATTTTCAGTTTGCTTGAAAAAAAAAATAAATAAATAAATAAAATAAAATTGACTCCTCCCATTTCTTTCAACTTTCTTCTCATTCCCTCCCACGTTATTCTCATCCTGATTTTCAGTTTCTCTCCCACACTCTCGTGCTCTCTCTCTCTCTCCCATGAGAAACAAGAGAAAAAGAAGGTAATTCTCCTCTGAATTTTCTAAATTTTCCTTTCAGTTTTCATGTTTTACCTGTTCCGTGTGCTCTGTCCGCGCCACCACACTGTCCAACTCGAGCCGTTGCGCGTCCCTGCCGTCGGCTAAATTATGCCGCCGGCGTCAAAACCTGCTGGCTCACCTACATCGTTGTTTCTGCTGGCGCTCTCCCTGCAAGGGCTCCACTGCCTCCGGCCAATCCACCGCAGGCCCTCCGGCGCAAACCTGCAATCACGACCAGATCTATGCGCGGCTAGCTGTTCCTCTTCCACGCATCCTGCTCCTGATTCCGGCCCTTCCCTGCTTCCACGGTCCTGTCTAGCCCACTTCCGTGTGAACCTGCACGCGTCACTCCGCTGGCCATCCGACACTATTCTGTCAAGCGATCCTGCGTCCAGCCTGTCGACCCCTCTGCATCCTGCTGCGCCCCTGCGCTGTCCCCGGCTGCGACACGCCGTAACAGTCCGTCGACCCGCCGCGCAATCCTGCGACCAAATCCAAGACCGCCACTCAACCTGCCGGTGCCTGCGACCCAACCCGCTGCGCCGCACCGCCGGCCCGCTCTCCCATTCCACGCGTAGAACCTGATCCTGCCGACCCACTACCGACCTGCGAAACTGACCTGCCGACCAGCCTGTGAAACTGCGCATTCTGCACCCACGATCCTGCTGATCCAATCTGGCCGCGTACCCTGGCCCGTTCCGTAAATCAGCGCTGTCCCACGGCCCGCAGCCCGTTAGCCACGTCCGGCCCGGCCGGTTCAGTAAATCTGACCCGCCAGCCCAAGGCCTGCCAGCCTTCTTCCCTCCTTCACACGGCCCGCCCAGCCATTCCTACAGCCCGTAAAATAGCCCGCAACCTTTTTTTTCCGTCCCATTTGCGCTTCGCCGTGAATCGAGAGAAGAACATCGTCAAGAGGCGAATTCTTCCTTTGATTTCTTATGACACAGAGCCCTTCGAGTTTGCTTCCATGAATCGAGGGAAGAACATTATCAAGAGGCGAATTCTTCCTTCTGCTTCTGCACGACACCCCAGTAGCCCTTCCAAGCGCTTCACCATGAATCGGGAAGAACGCGTTGTCAAGAGGCAAATACCTTCCGCTTTCTGTCGTGATTCCTCACCTTTTCCTACACCTTGTCATAATCGGGAAGAACTTCATCAAGAGGTGAATTCTTCTTTCAATTTCGCTCGCGACTGTACCTTCCTACCGCAAAATCGGGGAAGAACATCGCCAAGAGGTGAATTCTTCTTTCAATTTTTCAGTCGACTTTACCTTGCATCTCCAATCACAACCCAACCCCGCTTTGTCAAGACGCAACGTCGCAAAATAAGTCAAAACATGTGAGATTTGTGAATGTGAATATATATATATATATACATGTTTGTTGTTTGTGTCAAGACCTCGCGTTCAAGAGGGAGCAGGATGAAAATAGGTTATGGTGTCGTAAGACACCGCTCGCTACGCTCAAGAGGGTGTACCGAGTAAGTTAAACACTTGTTAGATGTTGCTCCCCCTAGATGAAATACTGCCGAAATTTTGTCTACTTTCCAAACTTTTAAAAAAAAGGGGGATGATTATATATTGTATCAGATGTCTTCAGTCGAAGGTCTCTTGCTCAAGAGGGCGCGACGAGATGAAAAGTCGGTTGTGGTGTCGCAACACACCACTCGCTACGTTCAAGAGGGAGTACCGAGTAAGCCAAAATACTCCCGATGCAACCCCCTACATAGGGAAGATGCCGGGAGGCTGCCGAAATTTCGTCAAATCTTTTAATTTAAAAAAAAATGGGAGAGTTAAATGAAACGACTTAAGAGCGCTAAGTAGGGAAACCTGTAGTTAATTTTAAACCAAAAAAAAAGCATCAAACACAAAAAAGGGGAGGAGCCTTTAAAGCAAATTTTAGAAAGAATATAGCACACATTTAAAATGCAAGTAAAATTTGGGGGAGGCTAATATTAAACTCACAAACTCTAATTGCAATCTTCTATGACTTAAATTAAGTGGTAGAGTGAGTTCTCTTTTCTTGTAAATTTCTCAAAATTAAGAAAGCTTTAATTGGAATTTTGGTGGGGGGCTAATGCTAAATTCACAACATACTTACAATAAACTCAAATTCTAAGGATAAATCTAAATTGAGTTTAATAACTCGTGTACGAATGTGGAGGTGACTACTATGCTAGTTAATAAGCATAAGGGGCTAAAGCTACAAACATTGAAATCGACATAATTTATCAAAATTGATGTAAATTGAGCATAATCAAATTGTAGAATTACAAAAAACTTAACAAGTAAATTAAGTGTAAGTAATGTGTTAAAAAACTAAAATCTAAATCGAAATATCTTCTTCACCACCGATGCAAACCCTTGTATGCAAAACGTAAGGTGATACTAAATCAAAATCTACAAAAGAAAAAAAATTATATCTTTGATCAAAATTAAGGAATTTCATTCTAATTATAATTTTCAAAATCAATGATTTCATTAATTAGATGAAATTAAATTAGCTACAAACACTTGCATGTGCTCTGGACATAGAGATTTCAAGTGCAAATTTTGATCAAAAGGTCGCAGACACGCTAAGTTGGAATTAAATGAAAATCAAATCAATCTCATAATTCAAACATAAAATTACCTAAAATTACTATACACCGCTGGGCCCCAAAGACTATGTCAATGCTTAAATTCAAGTGTCCGGATGTCGCATCTTGCTCTTTAGTCTTAGTCTTAAGACCTGTTAACAAAACTTAAAACCTATAATAAGAGTTTCAAATCGCTGAAATATGTGAGAAATCGATCTGGGTGACAAGAATCTAATCCTTTATTAGCTAAACGTAATTGACGATCTAAAGCTCTTAAATATATGCCAACTAATTAATTTTTCAAATCAAATTAAATAGCAATCTAAAAGCTGTTTAAATGAAATTATATCATTAAAAACTTAAATCAAAACTCAATCTATCCATCTTTCGCAACTGTTTGTCAGAGTGACAAATTAAGAAAACTCTAGCTCACAGAGGAGCTAATATCAAATCAAGTGTTCTGCTATGTTCACTCTCAATCACACGCCGAAGGACGTGGTCCATGTCCTCGACCGCTGGCTTGGCCAAGAAGCTCCAAATATGAAGCTATGACCGAGTCCTCCGACGGTGGTTTGGCCAGCTCTATTATATTACGATCACGTTTCAGATGCTTTCCACAATGGCTCGCCTTTGAGTTGTGAATCATGGGGTATACTTGATAGGAAAAACAACCCTCAAGGTAGACTTAAGATTGTCTCCTTAGACAAACACTATCATAGTCTACAAAGATTTCTTGGATTACATAACACATGTGTTAGATGAGGAGATATTTACGGGTCGACTACCTCCTCTGACTAAGTAGACTAGGGACCGCAACTGCCCGGGATGACAGAACCATTGGATCTAGATCGGGCATGCCATCATTCCCCCAACCATCCGGTTTAAGCTATAATGATGAATTTCATATAATATATTCTAAAACTTCACATTGCTGCTACTATATGCTACGCTTTCAGCGATTTAATGACTAGCCTTAATCAAAAGTTCTCTCTCACTTATTGAGAGGGTAATTAACTATGGGGCTTGAGCCTATAAGAAACCCAAACCATCTAAAGTCCTCACCAAATGAGGATGAAATCTCTGGTAGTGTCTTATCTACTATTTCATCTGCCTTCTGAAAATTACACCGACACTTTAAACCACTCTTTTCATCGAAAAGGTCGGTGGTGAATTTTCAGAGCCCATAGATTTCTGACAACTCTGCTGGGGACAGGATTCTCTTTCCATCTTTGTCTAGTCATATATGTATATAGTAATAAAATTTTTAAAAATTCAAAACAAAAATGATGATTCAAGTGTGTAATAAATTCAATATGAGGCTCTATATAGAATGAATCATTCCGTAGAGTATATCTTTATTACACCATTATTGGTTATGTATTACCTGATCTTGAAAGTATGGGGTGAAATAATAATTGCTAATTACTAATCTCCATCTTCCACTTTTGCAAAATGGATCTACAAAGCACTCCTTTCACCGCTCAACAGCGTAACATCCCTAGCCAACGCCATCATCAATACGAGATGTTGGGGCTACCATCCAATTTGGTAGCTTAAATTTCCTACCATCGTAGTAACTCTAAGTATCCACCCGGTACATTCGTCCATACCGGAAGGTCTCATCGAAACTCCTACTAGCCATGTGAGCCAACCAACCAACAACCATCCAAGGAGTTCTTCGACGAGAACTTCGCTTTCAAAAGGCTAGGTCAATCAAGCTCTAGTGATGAAAAGAATCGCCAAGTGACAAATTGTGTCTTTAATTCATCGTGGTAATTACCATGCGTTCTCAATCTCTAGTACCTGGAAAGCATGATCATGAAGCTTCCTCATCAGGAAGTAAATTAACCAGAAGACAGAGAAGAAGGAGAAATGCTGAGCTAAGAGCTCAGCAAATCCCCTTTGAACGACCTAGCGAACAAGCAATGCTGCCGCTAGAAGTGAGTATTCCTACCCACAACTAAGTGGGTAAAGAGGAATAGCTCCGGCAAAATAAAACAAACCTTCTGGAACAACCAACCACATCAAGCTCCACCACCACAGAGAAAACAACCTGAAACACTTTCTGTCATGATACATAAAGTTTTCAAAGTAGCCAAGGGTAGAGGCCTTATGAAAAGAAGATTTCAGAGGCCCGTGGTTGAAGTACCATCAAGAAAATTGCAACCTCTTCTAATAACCGCCAACGAAAGACACTTCACATGGTGAGCGAGTGTGACACTTGGACCTTGTATCCAAGAATCCCGAAAGGTCTCAGAAAAAGGGTAAACAAATATGAAGGCCAAGGCCCCATAATGAAACTTTGAGTAATAGAAGGGGTGTGACATCTAATACATATTCTCTGAAATCCGCCTCTAAATCAACTCATCAGAAGTGGATACCCAAAAGAAGGGACATCAATGATGAAAAATATGATGGTCAACACCTGGAGAATCCTCTAGGGGATCCCATTGCAGATCAATTTTACCCCTACAAGAGAAGGTTGACGTTGATTGTGGTCCTTTAATAGAAGAAGTGGTTGTTCCACACATTGAACTAGAGATCCACTGGAAACATCGATCATAAATTTATGTGCAGGAAGGAAACAATGAAGAAGATTCTATGGAAATAGAAGTCGTCTATATGGTCAGAGATATAGATGAACTCTCCGCTCAGCACCATCAGCAACAACACAAACTTAGGGAACCTGAACCTGAATTTGATGCTTATGAAGAAGAGTCTTCACATAAGCAAATAGAGGATAGATCTTCGATCTTTGCTGAAGAAGAAGAAGAAGAAGATTAAAATGAGAAAGAAATCATGGGTGTCGAAGCTATCTATATGTTTGAACCAGGAAATGACCAGAATGATACATGCTTTTATAATCAATGATGTCGTACAACCTTAACAATAGTTGTCTCTTAAAATGCACAAGGAGAAGGGAAATCAAGTTCTCCCGTTGAAAATGAGCAAGGAGCAGAATAGCAACAAGAAATAGAAGAAGAGGAAGAACTCAGACTTGATTGACGCCATGGTGCTAGCTAGAGAACAAAGAGAAATGCAACGCCAAATGGAGGTCAAAGACAAGGAGATTGCATAGCTGGGTACTAAAATGAATGATATGATGGTACAAATGAACATCATGTTGAAGATGTAAGAATATCTCATCAAGTGCAACACCTATTTTGTCCGCTAACCAACAAAATAATACAACTTCTACACTACCAGCTATTGTGATACCTTAAGCTCCTACAGTATATGTTATGCATGAAACAAGGGATGAAGTTAACCAAACACCTCTCCAGCCGACAATTCAAAATCTGGCTAGCACACCTGAAGCGGTAACAGCTTCTCAGCCGACAATAATCAATGAAAAGATAAAGGCTGTCATAGCCTCGGAGCAGGCTGAAAAACTGGTAAGGCTCGCCCTTACCCATCTGAATATGATCAAGTGTCATACCCAAAAGGTTACTTAATGCCAAAATTTAATACTTTCAATAGGCTTGGTAATCCAAAGCAACATCTGGCCCAATTTAAGGCTACTTGTGGTAACATAGGAGGGAACGATGCACTGCTTTTCCATCAATTCGTTAATAGCTTGACATCAGCTGCTCTCAAATGGTATGCAGAATTACCAAATGATTCAGTTAAAACATTTGTTGAATTGGACACCATATTTGTGAAAAGGTTTGCCAGTGCAACCGAGAAAATCACAATCGCTGACCTTGCTTTGCTGAAAAGGAGAAAAGATGAGTTAGTGACAAAATTCATAGGTCGTTAGCACAATCTAAGTATGAAGTGAGAGCAATAGTTGGAAGAAGAACATGCGATCCAATTGCTAATGGGTAATATGGATGATAAAATGGCACTATTCCTATGCATGGCGTCGATTGTAACATTCCAGGAATTGCTCGATAGAGTGGTTAAATTTGAAAAGTTGAATTGCCCTAAGTTTGAAGTCTATACAGATAAAGCAAAGAGAAACAAACCTTCAGACTCAAGAAGAAATGAAAGTCATGCTGCTTCTTATAGTTCAAATGAAGAAAAGCAGGTGATGTACAATGTGGATACAAGAAAGCAGCCGGTGTACAATGATGATAAAGTAAAAAAGCCTGGTTATTCTAATCCACAGCCAGAATTGATATTAGGAGGTAATGATAAACCCTGACTTTTCAAGTGGTGGGGAGCGCCCAAAATAAGCAACAAGAGATGATGAGTGAATGCATCCATCTCTTAAGGAAAAGATTAATAAAGAATATTCCTTCTAAAGGAAAGGTGGCTAAACTATTTCAAGCCAAAGTTGGTTTACACCAAAAATCAAAAGGCGAAGAAGGCGATCAAGTCGAATCCAAATTCTTGTCCCTATCGGATGATCAGACACCCTATTGAAGATTATTATGTCTTCAAAGATTTTCTAGAAAGGAAATATCGGCGAGGTAAATTTACACTATCTGACAGGTTCTAGTCAACCCTAAAAGAGAGTCTACAATGATGATTACATCCTCTTCCGTATCATCTAGCAAAGATAAACAGAAGGAGAAAGTAGTTCAGACTGAAGAATGACAAACAATGGTCTCCAAAAAGAGCGTGATGATGCTAAAATAGCTAAATGACATCCCTAGTGTCAAGTGGAAATCACCGCTTGAACCTATGTTGGACTTAATAGATATGCCTAAACCAAGTATTTGGGCTTCTCAATGGTGTTCGATAAGGCTACTTCATCACAAAGAAGCAATCTACCAAACACAAGCCTAATAAATTAAAGAAGTTGGCTAAGAAAAGAATATCAAGAAGAGAACTACAACTCAAAAGATCATTAACAATCTAGAGGAGTATCACCAAGAAGACCATTTAGCGACTTCATGCCTAAACTTCGCATTACTGAATCAGATAAAGACGATAATGGTGGACCGTGTCCAGTATAGACATGTTGAATCATCTATGTGATGTCAGATATTATTCAACATCAATTACTCCAAGATGACAAGGATAGTCAAACAAACTCGACCAACCAGTCAAAATTTTTATCAGGAAAGCAAGAAGAGCCTGAGGAGCTAGTGTCTGAATTTTATTTAAAGACTCAATAAGATAATAACAGTTCAGATGAAGATCTATGTTTTCCCAATGGAGAAGAGTCAGACTCATCGATATCACCACGTATGAAACGTATGACGTTGAAAAATGAGTCTAACCCTTTTGGCCAATCTTCCATAATAAGAAGGGAACTTGAAGAAACTACCTCTTGGATGAATCGAAAGAGACAAAGTTGTTTTGAAGTGATAAAGTCTTACCACCTTCATCAAAGAAGAAAATACAAATAAAGATAAAGGCAAGTAAATTGAAGTCAATGAGGATATTATTCCTAGAAATTTGGAGTAAGCTAAATCAAGCGAGAAGATAGATTATAATATATTATTACACATTATTACAGAGATAGATCCCTACACAACCGAGGCTCTCTTGATGTCAAAAGACCTCGAGAAACTTTGATACAAGCTCTCAAAGATCCGGAGAGTTATGAAGCTTACTTTGAAAAAAAATGCATCAAGCATTGCAAACTCAAGATTTCTCAAGAATCACATTTTGAAGAAGATCTTATGAAATGGATCACAATCATCCTCTTTATGTTACTGCAGAGAGTGATGGCATCTCGATCATCCGCATATTGATTGATCTAGGTTCTTCTATCAATCTCATGAGTCTAAAGGTGTTAAGAGGATTATCGCTGGATATCCAACATCTTGGGAGAGATAAGCTGATGGTTCACGACTTCAATGAAAAAGGGCAGAAAACTCTGGGTTCTTTTATTCTCCCACTCAAATTTAAGGATTTATATACAAAAGCCAAGTTTCATGTGATCGAGGCCGATACATTATTTAGAGCACTCTTGGGTTGGCCATGGCTGCATGAGTATGGCATAGTCCCATCAACTATGCATCAATGTATGAAGTATTTGAAAGATGGAGAGGAATTTAGAATTCTTGGTAACCTACAACCATTCTCCGTCAATGAAGCAAAAATCTATGAAGATGCAAAGTACTTCATCCTCAAAGAGCCTAAGCCAACAAAGCCTCTTGAAGCAGTAGCATCCACTTCAGGAACTAAAAAGTAATTTCACAAAATGAAAGAGCAGAAGCAAGGAGGAAGAAAGAAGGCAATGCCGACTCTCCCTAAGACACTTGATTTTGCACCTAAATCAAGAAAACTAGTTTCTCATTTGGGGAGTGACACGGAAGAAGAAGAAAAAGATATTCTTGTCAAACCTAAAGAAACTTATAAGCTCTCAAGAAAAGCAGAGTATGAAATAAGTGATTCTGATTCAGAGTATGATTTTGAATCTACTTATGGAAATAGAGTTCAGATGGCTGCATCAAGGAGGATGGCTCACTTGCAGAGTTAGATGACTCACTCAAAATTATACTGATCTCTCAGCAGTGTTTCCAAGAAATCACTCCATTAGAGGTTCATAATATTGAAGAATTGATAACATTTTATGTGCCGCCGTTGAGTGAGAGTCTCAACTTTTACAAATCTGAAGAGTCTCAACTTCAAAATTTTGAGCAGCCTACTCAACATAAAAGTTCTGATGAGATGGTACCAACAAGAATACTAATATATTATCCTCAGAAGTTATGAAGAATGATGCATAAGCTTGGAGTTCATATGGGAACTACTAAACACAGGACTCAAATTTTTAACAAGATGTGGAGCCAAAGAAGTCCTCAAGCATCGCGGAGAAGTGATAAGTTTATCACTAAAGGTCTGGGGTTCATCCACAAATCTCATCAGGATAAAGCCTGTTATAATATAATAGCGAGATAGAAACTCTTAGTGATGAAGAAGATGATTCCCATGAAATTCTTTCCAAAATGATGAAGAAGTGGAAGCCAAGCCCGACTTTGAAGAGCTTGAAGATGGTGGACAAATAGCTACTATGGATGAACTTAAAGAAGTCAACCTAAGAGTCGAAGATGACCCCGCCCAACTTTACGGCCCTTTGTCTAATGAAAAGTTGAAGAGCGAAAATGTTACTTTGTGAATTGTTTTTTCGACATATTCTAAAATGCCGCTTATCTCTGATGTAGCTCACAAACTAGCTATCAAACCGATGCAATGCTTAAGCAAGCTCAGTGAATGAGATTGGAGATTAAAGAACAGGTGATTGTAGAAACTAAGAAGCTAATGGCAGCTTCATCAGAGAGAAGAATATTGATAGCCAACATTGTCC
Source organism: Cymbidium sinense (assembly GCA_021442155.1). NCBI lineage: Eukaryota > Viridiplantae > Streptophyta > Magnoliopsida > Asparagales > Orchidaceae > Cymbidium > Cymbidium sinense. The sequence goes on from CM038215.1 coordinate 106,314,483, forward strand.
CGTTAGAAAGAAGAATGATCAAATCCTCGCATTGACTGGGACCTAAATAAGGCGTGCCCAATAGATGACTTTTTTCTTCCCATATCAACACTATTAGTGGATAGCACTTTCAACTATGACATATTCTCATTAATGGACGGATCATCAGGATACAACCAAATCAAAATGGCACATGAAGATGAAAAATATACATCGTTCAGAACACCTATTGGCATCTATTGCTACACAGATATGCCATTTGGCATGAAAAATGCTGGAGCTACATACCAAAGAGCCATGACACGTATTTTTGATGAGTTGATTCATCAAAAGGTGAAATGTTATGTCGACGATTTGGTGGTGAAGAGCCTAAATCATGAAAACCACTTCGGAGACTTGAGAATTGTATTGGAGAGAATCAAAAAATATGATCTCAAGATGAATCCTCTAAAATGTGCATTTGGGGTATTCTCTGAACAATTCCTGGGGTACATTGTATGTCACAGAGGTATTGAAATTGATCCTGCTAAAATCAAGATAATTATGGAGATGTCTCCCCCAAAGAGTTTGCGTTAGCTCCGTTCTTTACAAGGATAACTCGCATTCATCCATCGATTTATATCAAATCTATCAGTATGCTGTCAACCATTTGCAAGGTTAATGAAGAAGGATGTTTCATTCAAATGGGACAATGAGTGCCAAGAAGCCTTCAATAGCATTAAAAGCTACATGTTAAATCCACCAATCCTAGTAGCGCCTATTCCTAGGAAGCCTCTCATCCTATACACAGCTGTATTAGAAGAGTCCCTTGGAGCATTATTGGCACAACACAATGAAGAAAGCAAAGAAAATGCTCTTTATTATATCAGTCGGAGGTTGATTGGAGCAAAAATGAGATACTCTCTAATAGAGAAGCACTATTTAGCATTGATCTTTGCAGTCCAAAAGCTTCATCATTATATGTTCTCTCACAAGATTACACTCATCTCAAGGATCAATCCACTAAAGTACTTGATGACAAGATTAGCATTGACAGGTCATTTGGCAAGATGGGCAGTATTGCTTTTGCAATTTGATATCACATACGTTCCGCAGAAAGTAGTGAAGGGACAAGTCTTAGCAGATTTTTTGGCTGCACATCCTATCCTTGCGGACTCTTCTCTTAATGACAATTTACCTGATGAGCAAATTATGCTCATTCATGAAAGAGAAAAATCACAAATTTGGGAAATGTACTTTGATGGAGCCTCATCGATCAAACAAGTCTAATCTCTAAACTTTCTAAGAGCAAGAGCATGAATCATCATTATCTTCATAACACCAGAAGGAGGCATAATGAGACGATCATATGGATTGACCGAGCCAAAAACTAATAATATGAAGCGTTAGTGGCGGTGTCGGAAGAAGCTATTTTCATAGGCATTCAGAACTTGCATATTTTTGGCGATTCTCAGCTTATTATAAATCAAGTACTTGGCATCTATAGAATCAACAAGCTTGAGTTAGCTTTCTATCACAAGCGAGTTCTTGAGCTTATGAAGTAAATATCAAATATCACACTAACTTGAGTTTCTCGATCCGAAAACAATAAAGTCGATTGCTTGGCAAAATTAGCTAAGAAAATGGCAAGTATGAACGGTGATTATGTCATGATCGGCATATTTACTCGAAGTCTTAGAGCCAATAAAGTATCAATCCCGCAGTAGAGGTTACCAAATATGACCCGCCAGGATGCGACTTCAGTTGCTCCTCATACTCCCCAAAATCAATAAGAAGTTGTTTCAAGAAGAGCTAAGAATGACATTGCCTCAAAAAGCAGTATGAAGCCTTTGTTGTAGAAGAGTCACGTGATTGGAGGCAAGCCTTCATCGACTGTTTTAAAGAAGGAAAATTACCAAGTAATAAATCACTAGCAGCTCAAATCGAAAAGAGAATGCTACGCTAAACTTTCGTCAACAACACTTTATATCGTAGATCCTTTGAATAAATGTGGCTAAGATGCCTAGTGAAGGAAAAGTGATGAAGTTCAAGGACTTTGTAATCACCAGTCCCAAGATGGCGAAAGATCAAAAGGATGGGTTATTATTGGCCATCTATGGAGAGCGTATTAATCACGCTAAGAAGTGTCATGAGTGTCAAGTACATGGGGTCTCATCCATCAACCTCCAAATCCATTACACCCAACAATAGCATCTCCATTCAATGTTGTGCAGATGTAATTGGACCAATTGATCCATCGTCGTGATCTGGACATCGCTTTATCTTAGAACGACCGACTTTCTCTGGGTAAGCTACCCATTTAAAGAAGTTACCGAAAGAGATCAACTTCTTCACGCATAATGTGGTCTATAGATTTGGAGTGCCACGCCGAATAATTTTTGATAATGGCATAACTTTCAAAAGTGCAAAGATATATAAATTCATCGATCGACACAAAATTGATTGGTGATACTCTTCAATATATAATCCAAGAGCAAATGGCTTGGCGGAGGCCTTCAACAAGACATTAGTCAAGCTGCTCAAGAAGATTCTCACCAAAAATAAGAGAGAATGGCATACCAAGCTAGTAGAGGCTCTATGGGCTTATCGAACTACCTAAAAGACGCCGACTAAAGCCACTCCCTATTCACTGGTATTTGGGCAGTTCTTCCACTTGAAGTTGAGTTGCCTTCACTGAGTAGCCATCCAGACAATCTAGCGAAGATCAAAATGCGTGAGAATGGAGGAACTTCGCACTTGATGAAGTTAGATTACAAGCTCATCAAAATCTAGAAGTCTTTCGAGCAAAGATGTCCAGGGCTTTTAACCATACGGTGCGGCCTCGAACATTCCAAAAAGGAGAATTGGTCATGACAGTGAGAAGACCAATTATTCCTAATCGAAAGTTTGGTGGAAAATTTGAGCCTAATTGGGAAGGCCATTTTCTCATTGAAAAAGTGTATCAAAGAGGGGCATACCAACTCATCAACCTAAATGGTGAAAGACCAATGTCGTCAATCAACGGTCGTTACCTAAAAAAGTATTATACATGATAAATACATTCCCAAAGTACAATAGAAATCCCCCTGCAAGATAGGGGGCATTTGTTTTAGTATAACTATTTAGGTTGACATCGTGTGTCATGCCGAGATCCCTAAATAAACATACTCCAGATGAAAAACTTTTTCGTGAAAATTTCCCTATTATAGAGGGGGCATTTTTAAATTTTTATATATAGGTGAAATCAATGTTGTATGCTAAAATCTCTTTTAGAGTACATCAATTCCAATATGGATGTATTTGTATATTTTTCATCATAAAAAATTCTCTTAAATATACGTTAGAATTCCCCGCAAAGACAAGGCATTTTTTAGTATATTAAATTCGAGTTGACATCGGTCAAAGATGAGATCCTCAAATATATTCTTATTCAGGTTGACATCAAGCTTTACGCTGAAATCCCTAGATATATCCATAATTATTACTGTTAAGTTGCAGAGTCTTGCAGGAGCAAAAAAAATCTATTTCTATACATGAAAAGATAACTCTAAATGTCAAGAAATTTATCTCTCAGATTTGCCAAATTCTGGAGATCAAGTCAAAAGAACTCCCAATTTTGGAAGCTTCAATCAATTAAGTTGGAGAAACATCAACATCTACATCTTGAAGTCTGAGACACATATGGGTTCTAAAGGTCAGACTCAACAAGCCCAAATATGGCCGAGTTACTGGCGCTCTCCTCACTTGATGAGCCACAAGAAAAGGTCGCAGTGAAAGAGCCTCCATCGTCAATCTGATGATAAAACCACCAATCCAGTATAGCTTAAGTCGAAGAGTCGTGTAGGTTCTAAAGGTTGAACTCAACAAGACCAAATATGGCGAAGTTGTCGACGCTTCCTCACTCAACAAGCGCAAGAAAAGGCGTAGTGAAAGAGCCCCGCTCAACGATAATGCTCAATCTTAAATCATATCCAACTTAGTGATTACAAGCAGGATCTAAGAAATCTCTACTTGATCGATAGGCAATCGAAAATGCTCAATTCATGGCTGCCTCAAATCAATCTTCATATTACCTGTAAGGTGATATTCCAATCTATTCTCAAATGATCTGATCAAGCTCAAAGCACAGATCAAAGCTCATCTCCTCATCATGTCCGTCAAAGCAGAAAGCACAAGACCGAGGAAGCAATTCTACAGTTCATACAAAGTCGATGGTCGAACTAAAGAAATTTTGTGGTTATTCAGTCTATTAAAGCACGCGCTTAATTAATAACTCAACATTGACCTATATAAGCAAGGTTGGTCATCTATATATCCTTCAACAATCCAAAAGCGAAGCATAGGTTCATGGCATATACACTTCGACAAGTCAATGTTGACAACGTCAATCCTTCATTAAGTCCATCAAGTTCAAAGCTAGAGAAGGAATTTCAAATCCGATCAAGACCGGATAAACCGATTCCCGGAAAATCATCAAAACAAGAAATTCCTCCATCAAACCCAACCAAGCATGAAGCTAGGGTTGGAGAGAAATTCAAACGCATAAAAGAAAGAGATCGAATCCATTAAGCAGAGAGTAGATGGTGTAAGAACTCTTATCTATCCGACAAGTCAATTCTGACAAATCGATCAAGCTCCTCATTTAGCATGTCCTGAATAGGATAGCATACTAATGACAAATCCTATCAAAATCTCCCTAAGCTATTGCAATCAAAGTTAAAATGATCCAAGTTCTATGACCAGCCCAAATGGTCAACCAGTTTTCAACAAATGTGACTCGCTTCATGCACGAATCACATTTATTGGGGGGCATTTGTTGACCTCCATATGTGTGTCATAAATCAAAACAAGCCTACAAATCAATTGACAAACTGAGCGCAAAACGGGTTCAAAATGCACCTGAGCCATCAAAATAGTAAACGACCTCCGATCGATAAACGGACTTTGTCATCGCGTTCAGAACATCAAAATTAGTCAGGATATAAATATATCACAACTTAATGATCAACTGATCAAGCGCTCGAGTAGTCAACATACTTGCATGTATATCAAATTCAAGAGGTGTCGATGTAAGCCAAATAACCATCGTTCAAGAAATTGATTATGTCGTTAGCTTTGAAACGTCGAAATCTATCAAATGAGACTATCTGCGCTCAATTCGGACAAGTTTGTGCAAATGTCGAGTGATTAGAAGTGGTAGCGCACAAATCGAGGTTGAAATGCATAAGACGTCTTCAAAATCAACTCAAATGACCTCCGATCGATGAACGGACTTTGCCATCGCATTTAGAACGTTAAAATTAATTACGATATAAATATCTCACAACTTGATGATCAACCTCTGTTCGTAAGTCAAACGACCTCTGTTCGTAAAATTGATCATGTCATTAGCTTCGAAACGCCGAAATCTATCAAATAAGACCATTCGCTCGATTGCGACCGAAAAAAATCAGTGGTCGAAAGCAAACACATATTTTAGAAAACTCAGGCCAACTAACCAAATGGTCTCGACGCAAACGAACTTCGCCATCTCGTAATAATAATACCCTAAATCAATATATATATTGACTATGTATGTTTGCCAGCATAAAATCGACATTTAAAATATTTAATAAATTTAAATTTATTTAAAAATCTCCAAAATACCCCTATGCTCAACCGTTCTCCCGGTTTTCAGTTTTCGGAAAAAAAAAAAATAGAAAAGAAAAAAAATTAAAAAGAAATGACTCCCCCCATTTTCCTCAACTTCCTTCTCATTCCCTCCCACGTTACTCTCATCCTGATTTTCAATTTCTCTCTCCTGCTCTCTCTCTCTCTCCCGTGAGAAACAACAGAAAAAGAAGGTAATTCTCCTCCTCAATTTTTGAATTTTCCTCTCAGTTTTCATGTTTTTACTCCGTTCCGTGCGCTCTGTCCGCGCTGCCGCACCGCCGTCCAACGCGAGCCCGCCGCGCGTCCCTGCCGGCGTCAAAACCCGCCGGCCCGCCTTCGTCGCCGATTCGGCCGTCGGCGCGTCTCCCGCAACCGCGCTCCACCGCCTCTAGCCAATCCGTCGCAGGCCCTAGAAGTTGAGTAAATTGAACTAAAATATTATGTAAATGAACTAAAATTTTACACTCAAAATTTTGGGTAAATTGAAAATGAAATAAAGATTTTAGCTTATGTAAGAGGAAGTGAGCATGATGCCCTAGAAGTTGAGTAATATTTCATCTTTTTTATGTAGATATAAAAATAATTAGAGGAAGAAATAATAAAAAAAAAAGGCCATCAAGATATTTCATTCCCTTCAATGCACTTTAGTAATAAAAATATTTAATTTTTATAATATTTTTATTAAAAAAAATTAAAATAATATAATATTATGATGTTTTATGTCATTCATATCTTATACATCATGAAAACAAATTGAGTAATAAAATGACAATAATGAATACACTAGCTTTGATCTTTATACAATTATTATAACTCATAAACTTTATTATTGTCTATGAATGAAAATATAGATCAAAAATATGAGACGAAAGTTTTACATTTTAGCTTCGTATAAAAATTTTAATAAATAGATACAAGAAGTGAGTATAAAAATACTAAAATATTTATGTAAAAAAATCAAGAAAAAATCGTGTGACCATCGCATTAGACATTTAACATTAATTCTTTATATCATAAGTCATTTATTCAGCATTTAAATATCTTAAAAATTTTTAAATGAACTGATTTTTAATTTATTAAATTCCTCTTATTGAGATACAAATCCTTAATGCCCATAAGTTTCAAACAGCACTTCAGTATTTGATTTAAACTGTCTTTAACTATAATTTTTTTATGTTATTAGATTCCTCTCTAATGGAGACATTCAATTTCAATTATAAATTTGCTTTTAAAAATTTTCAGCTCAAAATTATATTAAAATTCATGCTTTATTAGATGGCATAATAATTATATACATAATTATATATTTTTAAATTAATATATCCAAATCATTTGGCTCTATGGCTATCATTATGATTACATTTACAAGTGCTCAAATTTCAAATAAAAAAGGAATTAATGTTACAGCTGACAAATGGGCTATGACCAATTTATAAATAATATGTGACGAGCTTATTGCGATGAGTTTATGACTAGAAATAATAGCATTAATATTACAGTAATTGTTGTTCCAACTAAAAAAATCACAAAACCTTAAAGCCTGTTTGAGATAAAATTTATTTTGTTTTTTTATTTTTATTATTATATTATTTTTAAAAACATTTTTTTAATATTTTTTATATTTTATTTTTAAAACGAGTAATATTATTTTTAAAAATATTTAAATAAAATTTAAATATTTTTAAAAATAATTATAATCATCAAATATATTTTAATTTACTTTTATGCTTCCAATCAACTCAAATTTCAATAAATGTCCCTCCAATGTAATTTATTTTAAAATTTTGCCACAAACACTGGAATTCAAATAAAAACCTTAACCTAAATATAGTTTGTTTTAAATTTATCATTAAATAACCAAGATATCACCTAATCACATAAATCTCCTAAGATGTTCCTCCATTTCAAACATATATAGACTTAACGCCAAATAGTATAGAATCATCTAGACATCTAAAACTCCATTCTTCTATACAAATATATTCAAGATGTATAAATATAACACGCCTAAATATTAGCTCATCTTCTAAAAATATATAATATTTATTCATAATTACTAATCTCAACAACAACAAGCCTTAATCCCACTAGGTGAGGTCGGCTACATGAATCTTTCGTCTCCATTGTGTCCTATTATGTGTCAAATTCTCATTTAATTAAAGATACAAGATCATTTTTATACATCTTAACCACGCGTCTTTGGCCTCTACCTTGCTTAACATAAGGCAAATCTAATGCATCTACTCTCCTAATCAGGTCATCGGATAACCGACGCTTTATGTGGCCAAACCATCTAAGGCGACTCTCCCTAATCTTATCTACTACCACCAGAGCTACTCCAACTTTTTAATTCTAAATCTTCAATCCCAAAGCAGCACACGCTGATGGTGGCGATGATAGCTACAAACAGCCAGCATGACATTCAAGTGTATTAATTTGCTTATTATCATACCATTAAGATGTTTTATCTATTCTACCTCTGTTGATGTTGATATTGAGACCTGCTTGGGTGAGACTATGAGTGAAGGAAAGAAGAAAGAAAAACAAAGGCTGAATATAACCTAAACTGCCTGCATTGCTTGAACAAAATTTCATTTTTCCTCAATTTAATCCATGCATGCCAATCCTAAACCTCAACTGAATGGCAAAAACATCTATGTCTGACTGTTTCAAGGATTTATGCCACATGATCTACATATTCACGCAAAGACTTGTGCACAATGGCCTGAGTGTTAATTGCATGAGGCAGTGAATAGAAATTTGTATGCCAAAAGCTGAACAGAAAAAAGGAGCCAAATAGAAAGTAATGAGGAGAACACCTCTGGCAATGCCCATCCCTCATAAGAGAGGGAGAGAGAAAGCACATGGCGAACAAATATACAGATACATAGGATAAAAGTGTAACAGACATAAAGGTTGCAAGGATTTATGCCACATGATCTACATATTCACGCAAAGACTTGTGCACAATGGCCTGAGTGTTAATTGCATGAGGCAGTGAATAGAAATTTGTATGCCAAAAGCTGAACAGAAAAAAGGAGCCAAATAGAAAGTAATGAGGAGAACACCTCTGGCAATGCCCATCCCTCATAAGAGAGGGAGAGAGAAAGCACATGGCGAACAAATATACAGATACATAGGATAAAAGTGTAACAGACATAAAGGTTGCAACGTTTACCATCTCCGAAGAGGATTACTTAAAGCCACTTAGCATGGCATACAGAAAGCAGTTTCAAGGGGTGATTCAAATAACCTTAAACTAAAAGTCATGAGCTTTAGTCATCATCATCGTTGTCATCGTCATCATCTTCATCCTACAAATGCCCAACAACAAAAATATTAGGGTTACTTAAAAGGTACATCTTTAACGTTAAATTAACTGTTATATAAATCCTGTATTCATACATCAGAGCAACCTACTTCCTCAAAATAAACATTTCCGACAATTAGGAAGATTACTGAGGAGTGAAAACAGACGTGAGCAAAGAAAATAAACTATATGAAAGAATCTAATGTAAATGCGTTGACAGAGAAGATTTTCTCTCTAAGAGCTTAATCATGAGAGGGATAGCTAATTATTGATAATCTACCGATAGGCTTACTGGATCTTATACCACCTTTTCCTCCTATGGAGATATTTTCAGAGATTAAATGGATTAATGGTATGCAAACATAGACACTTCCACAGCCAAAACAAGAAGCATCTCCCAAAGGTTGTCACTAAGAGATCACCACACTCAAAGAACTTGCATCCAATTAACAGGCACAAATTTAAGACAAAATGAGAACTTAATCAAAAATTCATCCACTAATAGAATCATGGGTACCTCTGGAGAACTATTAATAACCCAAAAGACCAACAGTTATTAAATTTTAAAGATTCCCCAAGATCTCGCTAAAATTGCAAGCACAATTCAGTAAACTAGGATTCCAACAAAAACATGAAGCCCCAATTCCTAATTTCAAACAAATAACCAAACTCAAAACCAGATGTACCCGGTATGACTTCAAAAGAAAAGCCACTAACAACATTCCCCAGACAAACATTCGAATAAGATAACAAGATAGGCACGTGAACCGAGCAATCAGACTTCGTAAGGAATCATAAGAATAAGGTAAGAGGACAGACACGTGAATCAGGCAGCTGGACTTCATAAGGAAATATTAGATTAAGGCAACAGGAGATGGTTCAAAAATCCAAAGAGACAGCAAACCTAAAAAAAAATGAAGAATCAAACAAGAGCTACAAGGCTAGCCCTGATAATAGGAAAACCTAAGCCCAACTACATTAAAACAAGCAAACTTCATGCTACAGTGAGAACATTGCAGCCAAAAGATATCCAAAAGATCATAAATACAGAGTATGCTGAAACTAAAATTTAGAAAACATGGCAAGGCAAATATAAGATATCTAAAAAGAAATAGTCTGAAGAAACAGAGTAGAAATGGAAGAAAATGAATGACCACGTCATGAAGAGACGTAATAAAATTCAATGAGGTTGAAATTTCTTATAAAATTATCATTAAAGATGAAATGAAGTGTCTGTTATAGAGATGCAAGACAGCTAAGAAGATCAGCCTTGCATATTAGTTTGAGCTAGAAGGGCTAGCTTTTTGCAATGTAGTAATGGCTCCAGTTCTATCAATTAAACCTTTACACCATAAAAGTTTGCAATATCAAAACAAAAACCTAACCTCTCCACTTTCCTCATCATCTTCATCATTAACTTCAGACTTTGACCTATCAGATTCCTCATCACCATCATCAATATTGCTTTCCTACAATTTAAAAAAGGATTGAAAGCAATTAAATAGGGAAAGAAGAATAACTTCAAAATAGCATAAATTGAGACTTATCTAATCATCGATCACCTGCTTCTTGTTGTAAGCTGACATCTGTTTTTCATATTCGCTCTTCCTTTTTGCAGCTTTAGCTTCATAGGGAGCTTTTTCCTGAACAAAACACAATAACCAACTCATAATAAAAATAAAAGGGGATATCCTAAAAAGTTAATGGTAATTTTTCTATGTTCAGAAAAGAAAGATAAAAATTATGATATAAAATATGTTGTCAATAATAAATGGCTATGTGCTGCTATCACAAACAAACCTATGGTATTACAATAAATTGTAAGACACTTAAAAACATAACAACAAGCTCACATCTAGAGCAAAAATAACCATAAGCAGATTAAAAACGACAAGGCTTGGGATCCCAAAGAATTACACCTAAGTTAGTCAGTACATCATGAAATTTTCTGCCATCTATCAACACAGCATTCCAACTTATGCAAGAAGATAAAATACATACCGCACGAGTCAGTGATTTCCATTTCTCACCTCCAGCTTTGCCAACCTTCAGATTAATGCCAATGTTAGGTCAAGTCAAAACAAAGAAAAAAAAATAGTAATTATACTGTGGATATAGTGGATAAGCATTAAAAGGTCAATCAAAAATAAGATTTCGCAAAGACTCCTTACAGCTGATACAGCTTTCACATTAGGATGCTCTCTCTTGTAAATCTCCCTGAACTCTTCGCTGCAGTTTTGTAATGTAAATCCACCATCAGATTGGTATTTATTAAACTAATAATGCCTGAGAGGGAGATACCATATATATATAGAGAGAGATATATATGAAAAGCACTGATAAAGTTGCTTACAGGAAAACAAAGAAAGCACTAGAAGGCCTCTTCGGTTTGTTAGGGTCCTTCTTTGCCTTCTTATCCTTTTTAGCCTTACTTAGGCTACCCTTATCAGCTTTAACAGCGGCCTTGCGTTTCCCAACTTTTCTGAAATAAAAACAGAGCATAAAATCAAATGACTTGAAGAATTTTGAGAAATTATTAGTCTCAGGGGAAAGTATAGGCAAACTAATCAACAGAAGTACAAAATCCCAATATAATATCAATTCATATTTAAAGGATGCTATGATAATTTAATCATTATGCCAAACCAACAAATCTGCTCTTCAGCGAAAACATGAAGTGCTTAGCAACATGGCAGTAGCTAATGCAAGCAGGACCAAATGATAGCACGCGCAAGATCAAATGTTTAAAACTTGATACATGAACTAACTAACTCTAGAATATGTTGTAGAAAAAACTATCAACAACAAATCAAACATCAAAACAAAATAGTGAGAACTATCTAAAGAAAAAGATTACATGTCAACAGCTGGCTTTAGTACTTCTGGAGTTTCTTTCTTGGTTGAAGCTTTCCCCTTCCCTCCCTTCATTCTAGGGACGGAGAGCTTCCTGCTATGGAAGAAAACAAAATTAGTATGCCTTCCATCAAGAGGTTCGGAGGAAATAAAAAGGTTGAGATGCCATTGGAAAGTAAAGACTAATGCCTTACACCTAACACAAATTTGATGAGCATACAAATTAACATAGGTCAAAACTTTTTTTTTTTTTTTTGAATCAAAATCTATGTCAGATAGCAAGATGTTTTGTTAATTCCACAAGAACGGAATAACCATATGATTAATCGCAAAGCATTCCCATTTATATATGAGCTTCTCTAGAAGAAACAATAAAATCCCCGATCATAAAACCTAAACCAAAAAGTATATCGCAAAGAAGAAAATAAAAGTATCATTTATCAAAAACAAAAATAATAATACTAAAAGAAGCTCTAGCTTAATAGAGTGCAGCAACTCCAACAAATAAAGACATTAAAAAAGAAACCTAAACGTAAGCAGTGATAAACAGAAAACAAGGCGGTAGAGATTGAAGAAAAGGGAAATAGCAAAACTATTAAAAAAATTTTAAAAAGTCTATGGATATCTCCCCCGAATCTGTAGGTAATATTGTATGAAAAAATCCAAATCATCAATACCCAGATCTAGCAGAAAGTAGAGTAAAAAATATTTCAAAATTAAGAAAAGATCGGAAAAATAAACCATAAATAAGTGCAAAAGAGAAACGCTAACCTGTGAAGCAAGCAGCGAACTGAAACCACTTGACCAGCTTTCGAGTTCAGAGCACTGATGGGAAGAAATATAGAGAGAGAGACAGCAGTGTAAGGAGGAAGAAGATGGCCTGATCGAACGCTAGAGAGCTATAAAGCAAGAGTACGACCTTGCCGGCTTGTCCAGCAACCGGCAGAGCCGGTAGCAGTTTCAATTTGGCGTCCCGTTTTATGATTATTTTTTAAAGGGTGAGGATAAATGGTAAAATATGTGGTTAGAATTTATTAATATAAAAATAAATTATTTTTAATTAATTTGATTCGGATTTTTTTAAGCTTAATCCTAATGACGATTAAAAATTAATATGCCTTTTAAATTTAATCCCGTGTTTAAAAAATATTTTCTATCACCTTCCCTATAAATCAAGATGAATTCTCTTTTCTTTTAAATTGTTTTAATTATAATTAAATTTAAAATTAATGATTATTAGATAAATATATTTTTTAAATTTAAATATGAAGTCTCTCAATTAATTCCGCCGTACACAAAATAGTAAACCAAATAAGACTTCGAATTCTTTTAAAACATTTATGCTTATTCAAAGTTAGTACGAGTTTTTGAAAAGGTGCATTTGAAATAATTTTGTAGCAGCTTTTATTTTTCAGAAAATAGTCAATTACAATTATATTTAATTATTACTTTTTTAATTATTTTTTAAAATTATTATGAGAAATATATATTTTATTTAAATAGATTTAAATATTATATATATATTTCTATAAAAAAATCAGTGTTCATTTCAACTATTATATAGTACATTCAATTTAAATTAAAAAAACAATTTTTCATCACAATAGAATCCAAAATAAATAAATTTCAAACCAAAGGGAAAATCGACTGAGTCAACTCGGTGGTCGTCTGGTTCTGCAACTTGCAATACTGTACAGATGGATTCGCGTTTCATTCGTGCAGTGGTTCTGCAAATACTTGTCTTGCTCGTTGTATTGGAAAAGTTCGTCTGCTGTAGCTGTTGGCCGAATAAAGCGTAGGCCAAGCAGAAAACGATAAGGATTAATAAATTGAAGAGAGAGAGAGTGAGAGAAGAGGATTGTGACTCGTTGACCGAGTCGACTCGGTGTGGATACGAGTGCCAGGCTGTATATAAAATCGGTACAATCTTTGTACAATGAAGCTAGTGTTGCACATTTAATGGAGCCAACTCGACCAGCTGGTTTTTTAAAGTTGAGCTTTTAGCATTATGTTCAAGTTTTTGTTTATAAAAATTATGTTCGAACTCAGTATTAACTCATTTTAAGATCGATTCATATTGGGATTATCAATCATATTAACGAGTAGTTAGCTTAATAAAATAAATAATATTTAATTGAGTTTTAATCGAACTTATTAGAAAATATAAAAAAGTGTATAAATAAAACTTATTGAATTTTAAAAATAAAATTTTAAACAATTCTACTCACAAACGTGCTTTAATTAAGTTTTATAATAAATTTATTCATTAGCTTTAAATGATATTATTCATGATCATAAATAAAACAAATAATAAATTATTTAAATTTTTTCTTTTAGCCACAGTGTATTTACAAAAGTGTTCAAACTCATTCTGTTAATTAATCAAACGATTATGAATGAATTTTTATTAAGAAGATACACAAATAGCTTCGCTCAATTCAATTACAGCTCTAAATGCAACTAATTTTTTTTTAACTTTGTTTTTTATTTATTTTTAAGAATTTGTTATTTGAGGTTAAGTGCTATGGTGGTGGTTAGAAGTTTTATTTTTCACTTTTGTCAACTAATTTTATGAAAACTTATATTTGGATGTTAGTTATTTTAAAATAAAATGTTAAAAATAAAGTTAAGCTAGTTTGTTTTAATTTTAATCTCTTGTACTCTCATAATAAGATATAAACAAAAAAGATTTAGGATTGTAGTATAGTGTAATAATGCATTTATAAATTTTTAATATTTTATCTTTTACATTTGAAATTCAGTGTATCTTAAGAATGTATTTGAAATATACTTTTTAAACTCAAATCAATTGTACTTAAAATTTGTCAAATTTGGGGGATTTTAAAAGACAATATTTGGTGTAAAGTGAGATGATTGTTGCCTCAGCATTTACTTTTGCGATCACTATCCTCATCAGTCACCAGCCACTTGTTGCAGTCATTGGCCACCTGCTACGACCACTGGCCTCCTCTGCTGCAGGTTACAACCCATCGCCACACCTCCTTCCACCATCGACCTCTACGTAATATCTCTTGACCTCATCATCGAAACATCCAGTATTTTAATTTACATTACTTGATTTTATCAAATAAGAAAAAAATAAACTCATATATTTATAATATTTTTGATCAAATATGATAAAAATAATTCAAATATATAACTTCATTTTATATTATATTATTTTTATACTATATTTAACTATGAGTTGTTAACTTTGTATAAATTTTTGCTTAAGCTCTATTGCTCTATGGAGCCATGTTCAACGTTAATGATGGCTCGTTATGTAGAGGTGAGTCGTTAGGGGTTCAGCGATGGGCTGTTAACTCAATTTGTTTTGATTGGTAGCCTGATATTCTTGTCACACATTTGCAATAACTTAGGTGATTGCTCGGTTAATTAGAGCTTAGAGATGATTAGTATACTTCAAATAGGTAATTTTGGAGTGGACTATTGTTTTGACCATGTTGGCATGTAGTTGACCAAGGCTTGACCAAGTAAACTGGAGAAGGGGAAATTTTTAAATTAGGCATACTAATTAAACATCGAAAAAAATATTAACAAAATAGGCTAAGTCGTCCGTTCAACGGACAACTGGCTCGTCTCAATTTTATTTTAAAAAAAATTAGTGGCAGCTGTAGTATTTTGCTCATATTTACCTCATCCGGTGTCAGAATTGAGTGAACTTGGTATCGTTGGAATCGTAACAAAATTTCTCACAACTTTCATGTTGATAAAAATTATGACAAGAAGCAGTTTAAATGTACAAAAAAATTGGCATCACCAAATTTTGAGCCGCCTTTATTTGTCTATATTGGACTCATCCGGTGTCGGAATCAAGAGAGCTTGGTATCGTAACGAAATTTTTCACAACTTTCATGTTGATCATAAATTACGATTGTGTCCCAAAAATTTAATAATTTAATGCGTGTTTATAGCGTGTGTTCTTAACTTATTGCTATTTTGGTAGATTATATACCGTGATAAATAGGCTGGATGAAAAAAAATTATTAAAATAAAATATTAAAATTAAATAAAATCTGAGTTATTTTATTACTATTGGTCTCATGAATCTATTATTTTTTAGAGAATGAGAATATTCTAAAAAAAATTAGTTATTATATATATTTTTTTTTTTTGTGTTAGTTTCACTGATTTTGTTGATCGAGTTATCTGAAAGTTTGGTTTTGGTGACTTTGATTATTTTGATCTGTAGCTTATACTATTTTATGTGACTAAATATTTATTAAATTCTAATTTTATTTTTTTATTAAATTTATTATTGTTTGCACTATTTTTAAATAATATTATTCTATTTAAGTTTATGTTTTAGTTATAATTAATTGTATTATTACAAATTTCTTAAAGAATAAAAAATACTCATTCGAAGTTTGAGAGCATATGATATATGTATGTATATGTATGTATTATGTTTTAGTATTATAACAATTATAGCTGTGTATTGGGTCACAATCGTAATTTTTGATCAACATGAAAGTTGTGGAGAATTTTGTGATGATTCTCAGGATACCAAGGTCGCTTGATTCCGACACCGGATGAGTCCGATATTGACAAATAAAAGCCACTCAAAAATTTCAGGCCAGCAACATTCGAAAAAAAGCCGCTTATCGCATCTTAAATCTTAAATTTTGATCAACATGGAGATAAGGAAAATTTTGTTACGATTTCAATGATACTAAGCTCACTCAATTCACAGATGAAATTAACAAAATACCAGAATGCTCCAATTTAAAAAAAAAAAAATTAAGCCACGTCCTTTACCGACGTGGATGCTATTGTCGGCCGTCCATTCAACGGACAACTTGGCCTATTTTATTAATTTTTTTTACGGTGCCTAATTAGCTAATTAAACTTAAAATTATGCCTAATTTAAAAATTTCCCCACTTGAGAATGATTGATTTTTGGAAACACTCCAACACTTTCTTTGACCATTGTCTCTCTTAGAAGCATTGTCATGAACTCTCTTTTAGTACCATAGTCCAACTTAAACTTAGAACAATTCATGTTACTCTTATCTTAAAAATATTTTAAAGAGTTATACATCATCAATAAAAATTCATTCGATCAAATGTGAATTTTAATAAATAAATTCAAGATCATCTGAATTCTATTTAAAATAATTTAATTATTAAAATAAATATTTTGATTAGACAAACTTAATAATAATAGAATGACTTGATATGATAGTAAATAAATCTAAATAAAACACTTAAAAGTGTAATCGTAAAATTTTATAATGATGATTAACAAAACATGCAATCACAAAATATTGAATGTTTCTCATCAATATGTGTTTTAATGAGATAAAATATAGCAAGCTTAAGATTACATAATTTTGATATTATTAAAATACTTAAATATACACAAAAAAATTTATGATTAAAAAGATCAATATGTACTATCAAATAGAATATTTGAAATTTTTAACTAAAATAGTCAAAAATGTCACTTTAAAAAATTATAAATCAACCTTAATTTTGCATATGAAGTAGACCTCAAGTGAGAGAGACCTCATAAGTATAACAAATTGTAGAGCATGCTCAACAATTAAAGCTGAAAACAATCATAAATGGTTTTTCAATTATTATCATCTTTTGCCAAATAATTTTTTATATTTGTTATTGCCAATAAAGCCAATGCATATCATCACTAATAAGATCAATGCAATCCATTCACACTAATGAAAATGCCAACTATTGCCAATGAGATTAATGAATATTACCAAAATCAATTCAAGTCATTGCTAACAAGGATAATGCATGCTTTAAACACCAATGTTGATCCCTCCCATCGCCAGCAAGTTAATGTATGTCCTCAGCACCAATATTGATGCAAGCATTGTGAATGACTTTGATGTACTTTTTTTAACACTAACACCAATATATGTTGATTTCATCGACCATTATCACTAATAATATTGACACAAACATTATCATTATATATGAAAGCTATAATATCAATGCCAATGTCTACTAACTTCTCTACTTTCCATTGCCAATAATATATGTGCATATTATTACTGATAATACTAGTGCAAGCTATTAACATTAATGCCAACACCTAACAAATTTATTACTTGATGACAACAAGGCTTATCACCCACAACTAACTCAACACTATCAAGGTTGTTTGTAACACCAATACTAATAATCTCATTGCTCATTGTCGACACCCACACATTGTTGACCTCCACATAAGCTACATAAGTCGAATCGAGCCTATAAGATGAATTTGATCGACTTTGGATGCTTTAAGACGCAAATCGGAGTTGAAATACAGTAGACATCGCCAAAAGCCAACCCAAATGACCTCTGATCTATGAACGGACTTCGTCATCATGTTCAAAACATCGAAATTGGTCAGAATATAAATATTGCAGAATCTAATGATAAACCGATCAAGCGATCAAACTGTCAATGCATCGACACGTATATCGGAGTCGGGGGGCTGCTACAATATTCAAACGACCTCTGTTTGTAAAATTAATCGCATCGTTAGTTTCAGAACATTGAAATCTATCAAATGAGACTATATGCGACCGATTCGGACGAGTCTACATAAATGTTGAGTGATTTGAAATGATAATGATATTTTAAGCGAAATTGATCCAGATGACTTGAACCAAACAAAATTTGTATCAAAAAACGACCGCACTGCAAGGCCCAAAATATCGAAATAACCTAAGATTAATATATATATATTAACCATATAATGATGTTGGCATAAAATTCATATTAAGATTAATTAAATGCTTAAGAAATTAATTAAAAAGCCTATATATATATATATATATATATATATATATATATATATATATATATATGCCTAATAACCCAAATCGGCCCCAAATCCCCACTCACGATCGATCTAAGCCGGATCGTACACGAGGTCTTCCCTTGTTTGCCCCTCTCACATCCATCGGCTTCGTCTCCTTCAACCGCACGCGCGCGAGCATCCCTCCCGACCTCTCTCGTTCGATTTCTCTCTTTCCCAACTACTCCCGCTCGTTCGTCTCTACCAAAACCGCTCGAGACCTCCCCGATTCCTCTTCCATTCGAGCACTCAAATCGCAAAGGCACGAAATCCCGCAAGCCCTCGTCTCCTCCATCTTCTCCTTCCCTCAGCCGCAGCCTTTTCCTTCATTCTCCCTATCTCGGATCAAACAGCAAGCCGCACGCATTCCGATCTCTGATTCACTCCCTCTCGCTCGGTCTCTCTTAATCGTAATCCTCCACTCCTTCAAAACCGCAACTCATATCTCTCCCTCCCTCCGTTCCTTCCTCTTAGTCGAACGAAATCGAGCAGCACTCGGCCAAACTCATATGTAATTCTCTTTCTTTCGTTTCCCTCTTTGATCCTCTAGCCTGCACTACGCATCAACCTTGCGGCCAACTACCTTCTCCATCAACCTTATCTTCACCTTACACCATCCTTGTCTTATACAGCAAGCCGAGGAACTCACATTTTACCATCTCTTCCTTCCCCGTAGCAGCACATGGAACAAAACTCTAACCTTGATTTCTCATTGCTCATCCCCACGCAGATCTTCCATTTAGTGCCAACAACATTGCAAGCCATATAGACCTGCAAGCTTATAATTATCCTAAACTCCTCTCTTCAGCATCACACAATAGCTGCACACTCCAAACTAGGGGTGTCAATTCGGGTCGGTGGATCGGGTTCGTGTCTGACCCGAAACTGGCCCGACCCGAATAGGGTTGACCCGAACCCGACCTGATTTCAATCCGATAGACCCGACCCGACCCGACCCAACCCGAATGATATATTTCTGGTCAAAATCGAGTCAAATTCGGGTTGGCGGGTCAATTTCAAGTCAATTTTTGGTCGAGTTTGGCGAATTGGAGTCAATTTTAGGTTGGAGGTCAATTCGACCAAAATTAACGGTCAATTTCTTCCAACCCGAAAAATTTTTACAATAACCCCCGATTTTTTGGTCGAGTTGGTGTCGAGTTATCGAGTCGGGTCAATTTTTGACACCCGTACTCCAAACCATCTGCAGCTTCTCCATCCCAAGCTAACCTCAACATTTTCCCTCACCTCTTACTGGGTTTATCGTTGTGATTGATTGTAAATGTAAAGTGAAAATTATCTGGATATATGTTGTGTCTCTTTTTGCGTTTTAAGGCTAAATAGGAATAGCGGCAAAGATCTGATTGTTGTTACAAGGCATTAGTCGCTACGCTCAAAAGTCTGAGTAAGCCAAATTAGATGTGGCACCATTCATTTTGACTAAATCTGGAACTTAGAAAAAAAAAAAGGGGCAGATGAGGTTTAAATGTGTAAAAATTACATATATATATTTGCTTTTATGTAGGTGATTGAAGGCCTCGGTATGCTCATCGTATGAGATTAAAATTCATAGAGGTCTTCAAAATATCAACCTCATGCTCATCGCGTGACAAATAAACAAAATAATTTCGATGTAGTTGGATGACATTGGAATATCAAATTTTGAAACTTAAACTAAAAAAAATGATTTAACATTAAGTTAAATATAAAATATAAAGTCCTAAAAAATGAATTTATAATTAAATTTGGATGAGCTCAATAAGTATTAATATCATATAAGGGTGAATTAACTAAAAATGAGTTCATTCACTTAATTCATCACTAAAATGAATGCTTAAGCCTATTGTTTTATATATGAAACAAATAAGGATACTAAAGTTAAATGCAAGTGAAACTTGATGTGGCAAATGCTAAACTCATAAGAGACTGCGGTGTTTTACTTTCATCTTCATCTATCTTGAAAAATGAATGAAGACAAAAATACATGCTAGTTGGACACCATGTAGATCCAAAGATGTTCTTATTAAAATGATCAGGTACGACATTGAGGAATGATGTACTATCTCGAGAGACAGAAGTCATCATCCTACAATGGACCTAATCACCTAATAAAGACTCCTAAGGACAATGGGTCTTCGGATGTACCACAAATTCTTCCCTTACTTTATATGGAAAAGTAAACTATGGTTTATTTTAAACCGAGTTTGTTAAGTTCCTTATGGAGGCAAGCCTCATAGTTAATTACATCTTAAGGAATGAGATTCCTTAAGAATACTCTCGATTAAGGTAAATGACATTGTCTCCAAAGATTTCAAAGATAAGACTATCAACAAATAGGTTATTTTTGGAAGATCAAATGGGATTGATCAAGAGGAAAGAGTTATTATCAAAACCAAAGGGAGATAAGTAGGGGATGCTCATGATGCTAGGAAACATAGCGAACACCCAAAGTATCATATGGTTGAGCTTTATATTTTTGAAATTTGAGAGGAATTCTATGTTTGAGTTGAATTTTTACTAGAAATATAGGACTTACAATTCCATAATACAAAATCATGGAAATGCCTAAGAGGTGAGGATTTATACTTGTAGCCCGCAAAAGGAAAGAGCAACCTCGGATCCTAAATCTAGGGAGCTTTAGCGAGAGCTAGAGCACGACCTAAATCTAAGGCAAAATGGGTATTTGGTTTACCTCCACAAGAGAGGGTAAATCGCCCGACTGTTGGACTTACAACCACTTTGGGGTGGTCGCCAACTAACTCTTCCTACGATTTTAAATATATGTAGGCAAGTCATATGCTTTTATAAGATAACTAGACTGTTGTTTATTTAGAAAGAGACTAAGTCCTTAAACACACTCTCTAAGAGACTAGATCATATAGGACATGAATAATGACTTAAATCTAATGCAAAATTTTGTTATGTTTTTTTTTTTTTTGACAATTCATTTGAAACAGACTATGGGATTCATATGCCTAATGCATGAGAAATTGGTTATGGGCTAAAATTAGCAAGAAGGAGGTGTGTTTTCACCATAGCTCTCAAAGGTCAAGCCATGTTTTCTAGCAAAGGTGGAAGCCCTCCATCAGCAAGAGTGAAGTAAGATACTTTTTATGCATGATGTGAGACATATAACATCCAGCTAAGGGGTTGCTAAATCTTTTATTTCTTTATTTATGTCCTAAGCTTTAGGTGAGGTTATGAGTTATTATTTTTAAATTTTGAGTTGATTAATTGGATAGAAGATTTATTTGTCCTAAGAGCCTAATCGCATCCAGGTCATTCATCAAAGCAATGAAGAAACTAGGAAAATCATGTCATCATAATGCACAAGCTAAATAAACATCAAATAATTTTATAAAGCTAGCGCAAAAGAATAAAAGGTCGATGTGGTCGGGTACCACTGCACAACCCGAAAAGAAATGTGGGTAGCCGAGCTCTACCATTATACAACTCGGATTGCAAATGAAAAATTACAATCAAAAAGGAATTCATGTTATGGGGGCCTTCATTCTTCATTTCTTTTTTTTTCATTTCTTCATTTCTTTCTTTCTTTCCATCTTTCTTTCCATCTTTCTTTCTTTCTTTCTTCTTTCTTCACTTCTTTCTTTCTTTTGGTTGGTTGGGATGTGGTTTGCTCCAAGGCTTCACATGGTGCATAAAACTTGGTCTTATAACCAATGTTCATCTTAATCTCCATAACATTCATTCCAAATCTTAATTGTAAAATTATATTAAAATGGGAAAGATAAATCTAACTAAACCTACAAAATAGAGATTAGCTAAACATACCACACAATCTTAAGCAATTATAAGAATAATTTGGACTTAGCACCCCACACATGGGTTACCAAGTCCACCTGTCCTAGTTTGGATTATGCTTAGGGGTATAAGCAACCTGCACAATAAAATTATTTATATATATATTTTTATTATAGAGCTCCTTAAGCACAATCCCCTATAGAAGACAATGATTAGACTAAGATCGTCCTATCATCCAGTCTACGCACATGCACCTTAACATCTAGTCTAAAATATAACATCACAAAATAAAATCAGGCATCAAACCATGCACCACCCAGACATAGAGCTATAAATGGTGATTTAGCCTAATGTGTGTGTCATTTAAGGAAAAGCTTCTTTTAATAAGAATAGTTGGTGGTGGAGTTAGAGTGTGCAAGAAAAGATAAGAAATAAGAAACATTGTTATAAAACTTGATTTAGATGTAAAAACTTGGAGAATTGGGAAAGATATAAAGTGACCTGTAGAGATTCTAAGAAAGCAATATATGATGCAAAAAATTTAGCTTTTACTGATTTATATAATAGATTAGATAACAAAGAAGGTGAAAGATGCATGTATAAGCCAACCAAAGAGATAGGAGAAGTAAAGACATAGTTCAAGTGAGGGGTATTAAGGATGAAAATAATAAAGTGCTTTTCTTAGAAAAAGATATTGAAAATAGGTGGATGAGATATTTTGATAAACTTTTCAATGAAGGATCTAAAAGTATGATTTATTTTAGCAACCTTAACACCCTAAACAAAAATAGAGAATTTCATTTTTATCATTGTATTAGTAAATCTGAAGTTAGTGAAGCTTTAAAGAAAATGAAATGTGGAAAAGCAGTAGGACCAGATAATATTCCAATAGATGTGTGGAAATGTTTAGGAGATCAAGGAATTTCTTGGCTTAAAAATCTTTTTAATGTTATTTTAAAGACTAAAAAGATGCCAGATGAGTGGATAAATAGTTTGTTGGTTCCTATATTTAAAAATAAAGGTGATGCACAAGAGTGTGCAAATTATAGAGGAATTAAGTTAATATGCCATACATTAAAATTATGAGAGAGAGTGAGCATAGGTTACGATGTGATGCAAATTTCTCACAATCGTTTGGTTTCATGCCGTAGATCTACTATGGATGTTATACATTTGTTAAGAGGTTTGATGGAGAAGCATAGAAAGTAAGAAGGATCTACATATGATATTTATGGATTTAGAGAAAGCTTATGATAAAGTCTCAAGAGATGTTCTTTGGAGAGTTCTAGAACAAAAAGGAGTTAATATTGGTTATATTCAAGTCATTAAGGATATGTATACTAGAGATGTTACTTGTGTCCAAACACAAGGAGGATTGACAAAATATTTTCCTATTTCAGTTGGATTACATCAAGGATCAACACTAAGCCCTTATCTTTTTACTTTAGTTATGGATGTTCTTACGAGGCATTTACAAGAAGATGTACCTTGGTGTATGCTTTTTTCGATGACATTCTTCTTGTTGATAAGACTAGAGAGGGAGTCCAATAAAAACTTGAATTATGGAGGTCAACTTTAGAGTCTAAAGGTTTTCATTTAAGTAGATCTAAAACTGAATATATGGAGTGTAATTTTAGTTGTAGAAGTTTTAGTGATAGTGTTGTGACTTTAGGTGATCAAGTCATTAATAAGAGTGAGCGATTTAGATATTTAGGCTCTATTATTCAAAATGATGGTGAAATAGATGGATATGTTATTAGTAAAATTCAAGTTGGATGGTTGAAGTGGAGGAATGCATCTAGCCTATTATGTGATAGAAAAGTTCCACTTAAACTTAAGGGAAAATTTTATAAGATGGTGGTAAGACCTGCAATGACTTATGGTGCGAGCGTTGGCCAATAAAGAGAAGCATAAGACTAAGTTAAGTTACAGAGATGAGGATGCTCGTGGATGAGTGGCTTTACTCTTAGAGATAGAATGCAAAATGAGTATGTTCGAGAAAAGGTGGAGTAGCTCCTGGTAGATAAGATTAGGGAGAGTCGCTTAGATGGTTTGGCCACATAAAGCGTCGGCCGTCCAGGACCGATTGGGAGAGTAGATGCATTAGATTTGCATTATGTTAATAAAGGTAGAGGTAGACCTAAAAAGACTTGGTTAAGATGTATAAAAAATGATCTTAGTATACTTAAATTAAATGAGAATTTGACACATAATAGGACACAGTGGAGATGAAGGATTCATGTAGCTGACCCCACCTAGTGGGATTAAGGCTTGTTGTTATTGTTGTGTGTGTCATTTAAGGCTTGTATGACATGTCTTAGCTAGGCTTTAAGGTTGAAATTTTTTAAATATGAAGAATTCAACTTAGAGGGTAGTTTTATTTAAGTGATTTAATTATTTTGTCAATTTTATTTTGATGATTTGATTTGGTTTGAATAAACCTACACTTAATTACTAAGTGTTGTAAAGAAAAGAAAAGAGAAGAGAACTTCTCTTTCATCCCTACCTTAAGTAATTTCTAAGGTAGATTCATTAATGATTTTTCTTTAGTGAACATTTTATTACATGTTTTAATTAATCCTTAGTTTAGATTTGCTCTAAATAAACCTATTCGATAAAAAAAAGTATTTTAAAATTAATTAAGGTGAATTACTATCACAAAATACATAACCGTTTATTTCTTTCCAACATGTATATCATGCATATGAAATGATCCTAAGCATAGCTATACATGTAAATGCAAATCTTAGCACACCTTAATGATGAATGCAAAGAGATGTTATTTAGGAAAATTTGGGTATTGCATGAATGCATGATTTTGTTAGGGAGAAAAGAGAGGGATTCATTTATCCATTAATCAAATGTACATCGACAAGTATGAAAGACATAAGTGAATACAATGTCATTATTTTCTACACCAGGGGTATAAGGTACAAGACCTTCTTGGGGTTGCTTAATGCCTCACAACCCCGGATGTCTAGACTAATATATCATTTTTCTTAAATACATGTGCATGTACAAAATGAAAATAAATGGATGAAGAATCATCCAAAAGATTTTTTGTTTGTTTGTTTGATTTTGGTTGTATCATTTACATGTGCAATGTGAGGACCCTTCTTAAGTCATAACATAGAAGTGTATTTGAATAGATTTAAGCAAGTGTTATGTTATTTTCAAATGAACTATGTATTTTGCAAATCCTATACAAACCCATGTTAAGAAAAGAGAAGAAAATCACATAACACATTTTATACTCTAATCACATGCATGCTTATAAGTATTTATAAATAACATTCCTTCATTTATAATCTTTGATTTATGGGTATTTTTATGGGTTTTAAAAATAGTTTTTGATTTAATAGTGATAATAGCCACTCATATTCTTACTTTAGCCAAAGCATGCAATTTGACATAAAGGAAACCTTTTATTTTAGTTGATTTTTTAAAAGAGATGAATGCATGATTTCATATGGCAAACAACATCTAACATGCTTGGAAAGAAATAAAGAGATGTAAGCATATGACTTCATTCACCCTAATTAATTTCTAAAGACAATCCTATAAAATAAGATCATTTAAAGTGAATCAACTTTCTTTAAAGAGATTTTTATTTTTGATTTTGATTTGATTTAAGAAATGATTTGTGAGAAAGGGTTTGTTGGTTCTAAGCCATTTCTCCCATGTGTTAATTGATTTAGTTTAATTTTAGAATAATTAAGTTAATTTTATATTTTATTTACATTAAATTGTGAATTAAATCCATTAATTATCCCTTACCTACACCACTTTAACATAATTAACCTAATAATTATGAGCCAACATATGATATGCAATCACATGGAAATTAATTTAGCAATGCACCTAAGAAAGAAAGGGGCCTAATGTAATTGGCTCATAATTATTTATTAATTAAGCTAAATGATTTTCATTAAGTACTTTCATAACCCTCCCATACATGTGAGTTGGATATGATTTCCTTAAACTTACCTTAGGCTCTTGAACACCTAAGGATCTACCCAGCAAGAGATTGATTAAGTTTAGATTGGTTTTGAAAGTTTGATTAGATTAATTAAGTACATCATTAGTGGATTAATCCTTAATTATGTTTGGATTAAGGAAGAAAGGGGGTTTAGGGAATAACTTAAGGAAAATATTCCAAACCCATTCACTTAAATAATGTTTAATTATCTCAACTAAGTAATTAAACCATTGTTCACATGATTAATTACTCCTAATTATATTAAGGGAATGATTAATAATTCATTAATTGATTTTCCTAATTAACTCATTAATAAATCCCAAGAAAATTAGGGGAGGTAGAAGTCATCCCACTAAATATGTCTCAAAAATTTAGAATTAATTAATGAAGTAATTAAGGAGTAATTAAGATTATTATATTTTCAATTAAACCTTAATTAAGAAAAATCCATTGTTTAAAATCGATTAAAAATAATTTTATTGGATTCCCCTCTAATTTATATTTAAAATGAGCTCTCATTTATATTATTTTGGATTTTTCTATATTTATTTATAATTTTATGAAGTTTCAGTGAGTAAAGGATAATTAAATACCCTAATTAATTAACTAATCTCGTCGGCACCACGTGGACCGCTAGCATGGAGCGCTTTCCACGTGGCACAATAGGATTGGTTATTTAAGTTGTCACATTGCATGCCGCGTCAGCCGATGGCGCTACGCGCTTTCCCTTGGGACGTCCGATCAAGGATCGGATGGTCAGGAATAAGCCAGTGGTTTTAAAGGATTTTAATTAGAGGATCTAAATGATTTAATCAGGGTCGTCCATCCAAAACATGCGGGATGGATGACCCATGATTCATTCCTGCCTAAGCTACAGGAGACGGAGGTTGTCCGTCCTCCATGGCTTGATCCAAGCTCACTTGAGCTCGGATTAGGCAAAGATTCAACCCACACCATCAAGGAGCAAAAGGAAGAACATCCAATGATTGAATTTTAATGGGAATATAATTCCCTTCATAAAGGACCAAGCATTTTTCAAAAGAGGATCAGTTTTGAACAATACCTCACCGGAGGCTATCACCGACACTTCCAATGGAGGTGGTAGCTTCGTCTAGTGGAGACGAAGCTCTGTTGAAAGTTTCAAGCCTTTATTTTAAGTGGATCTTCCAATTGACCACCCCTTCAATGGCTTGCGGCTCATTGAAGTGCAGCTTCCCGTGCTTGATGACTTGAGATTTGCTTTAGGCGAGCTCGACTTGCTTCCTTGATGGTGCTTGCAATGGAAATTGAGGTTTGGTTTAGTATTGAGTAAGTTGGAAAATCCTTAGGCCTCCCCTATTTCGGCTATGAAGAAAATCGAGAGAGGGAAATTCAAAGGAGCTTGAGAATGCTTGGGAAACTTGGAGAAGCTTTCCTTTGATCCTTTGAGCTCAATCAAATGCAAGGAAGTTTTTTTGAGTGGGAATAAAGGGGAGTATATCTCCCCCTACTTGGATTGGACGACCGAGGCTTGGTCTTCCATTTTGGATCAATTTATGAGATTGAATGGGTTGTTTTGGTTGTTAGGAGTGTCATGTGCTTTGATTTTGGCATAGGAGTGGAGGAGAGGAGGTGCACATGTGTTAATTGAGTGTGGGAGGTGATCCAAGTGGAGAATTTTTATTGGAGGGGTCGGTTTGGCCTTGGGTTGGGTCATGGTTGACCCAAACCCATTGGGTCATGTTCACCACCCTCCTTAGTGTCTAAATGTTCCACAAGGAGGATGTCAAGTGGCCATGAAAAGGAATTGGCCAAATTCCAAGTGAATTTGGCCATATGTTACCCTTTGACCCAAGGGTAAAATGGTCATTTGGCCTTGATTTTGATTTGGACAGATTTGAGATGTTTCAAAAATAGGTTGGGCTAAATTTCAATGAATTTGGAGTTGATTTGATATGATTTGGCTCAAGTTGACCCATTTAAGTCAAAATGGATCAACTTAGGTCAAGTTGACCAATTGGTCAAATTGGATCAAACCATAGGTTAGGTCAAGTTTAAATGATCATTTGGAGCATATGGGTATCATTAGTTTGGTTCAATTTAGTTTAGATTTAATTTTGATTCATTTGAGTTCACTTAGATCAAATGGGTCAAGTTGACCAATTTGACCCATTTGACCTAATTGGGTTATGTCATGAGTTAGTTTAGGCTTGGTTGATCAATTGAAATATTTTGCAAGCTTTGGTTTCAATTAATTTTGGTTTGGTTTGATTTCAAGTTGATTTGACCTTTTAGGCCAAGTTGGGTTCATAGTCAATTGGGCTAGTTTAGTTCTAGTTGGTCAATTGAGGCTTTGGTCAAGTTCAACAAGTGATTTAGGATGAATTTGACCCATTGGTTGCAATCAATTTGGCTTAGATCAAGATTTGACACATTTTAACTTTTTAGGTCAACTTGGGTCAACTTGGGTCAAGTGACCAATTGGGCTAGTGTTGACCTCATTTTTTAGGATGAGCTCTCAACCCCTCCATCTTAGACATAGGACTTCTCTTTGACTTTAAGAGTTCCTTAGTCTTAAGACACTTATAGTGATTAGGTGAACACTCAACCTAGCCCTAGAGACTTAGAAGAGTTAGCCATAGGAATAGGTCATGCCTTAGGGGTGTTAGGAAAATTTGCCTACCCTATAGCTTGAATCAAATTCCTCACTTCCTCCCTTCAAACTAACTCCAAACTCCAAATCAAATCAATATCAAAACTTAAATCAAATTCCAACTCAAGTGATTCTCTCAAACTCAAATCAATTCCAAATGATTGAAGCTTATGATTGAAATTCCAAGTTCAAAAATATTTCTTAAGTTCTTTGATTCCCTCTTATGGAATTAGCCTAAACCAAATCTAAATCAATTCAAATTCAAGGAATTTTTCTCATAACCCATTTATATTCTCATTTATATTCACATATATAAATGAAATATAAAATCAAATCAATCAAACCAGATTCAAAATTCAAATCCAAATCAAAAATCTTTCCTAAGTCCCTTTGATTCCCTCTTATGGACTTAGCTCAAATCAAATCTAAATCAATTCAAATTTAAGGAATTTTCTCATGACTCATTTATATTCTCATTTATATTCACAAATATAAATGAAATATAAATTCAAGTATCTAAAACTAAACTCAAAAATTAAATCCAAATTCAATCAAAATTCAACCTAAGCCTTTCAAGTCAAAATCTTGAACTTAGCCAAAATAAATTCAAATCAAACCAAACCCTTGATTTTTCCTCATGATCAATCAATCCTTCAATCATGAGTCCAAATATAAATACAAACTCCAATCATGAAACCAAAAACTAATTTCAAAAATCAAACCCAAGTCAAACTCATGTTCACCCTTTGAACTTGAAATTGTCAAGTGGATCAAAACTCATTTGACTTCAAATCACTTATATGAATTTATATTTCAATCATAAGTCCATATGTGAATTCAATCAAACTCAAATCAAGCTTTGACCAAGCCATTTGACCCACTTAGGCTTACTTGACCCAAAGTGACCTAAAGTACCCTTATGAGCCAAATTCTAATCCTAACCAAATTGGATTGAACTAAGCCCACCTAAGCCTCACATTATGAGCAACAATCATCATAAGATGAACAATCACTCAAATTGGGTCAAACCAAGTCAAACATAAGGGTTGACAAAGTCAATACTTAGCCAAAATGAAACCTAAACTAGCCAAAATCCACCATAGGATAAATTTATTGAAACCATTGATCAAAACTCATTCATGATCAATGTTTGAACTTGACCAAGTCATCATTTGAGCCTAACCTAGCCCAATTGCCACTTGACCCAACTTGACCCAACTTAACCTAAAAAGTCAAAATGTGTCAAAACTTGATCTAAGCCAAATTGATTAAAACTAATGGGCCAAGTTCATTCTAAATCATTTGTTGAACTTGACCAAAGCCCCAATTGGCCAACTAAACCCAACCTAGCCTAATTGACCTTGAACCCAACTTGACCTAAAAGGGAGCCAAATCTAAATATAAACCAAATTGATTGGAAACAAAGATATCAATCCATTTCAAATGATCAACCAAACATAAACCAACCCTTGACCTAACCCAAATAGGTCAAATGGGTCAAATTGGTCAACTTGACCCATTTGACCTAAATGAAATCAAATGAACCAAAAATAAATCTAAATTAAGTTAAACCAAACCAAAGTTGCCAAAATATTTCAAATGGTCATGTGAACTTGACCCAATCCTTGGTTTGATCCAATTTGACCAATTGGTCAACTTGACCCAAGTTGACCCATTTTGACTTAAATGGGTCAACATGAGCCAAATCATATCAAACCAACTCCAAATTCAATGAAACTTGGCCTAACCAATTTTTCAATCATACCAAACATATTCAAACTAAAATCAAGGTCAAATGACCATTTTACCCCTAAGCCATAGGGTAACCTAAAATCAAAATCACATGGAATTTGGTTAATTCCTTTTCAGGGATACTTGACATCCTCTTAGTGGATCAAATGGTCACTAATAGACATAGTGTACATGTCCCATTGGATTTGGGTCAGCTAAATCCAACCCAAGGTCAAAATCGACCACCCCCATAAATATGAGCACATGGGATTCCTTCCCCCACCTTGTTTTGCACATGGAAAACTCCTCCACTACCTTTTCTGGCTAAAACCAAATGCCATGCCCCTCAAAATAGCCTAATCAACCCATTGAATAGGGTCAATTGGATCAAAATGGCAAAGGAGCTTGTAGCCATCTGATCCTTCAAGGGGGAGATATACTCCCCCTAATTTCATTTCAACTGAGCTCTCTCTTATTCGATTGAAGCAAAGGAACTCATAGGAAGTGATTCCAAGCTCCCCCAAAGTTTCCTAAGCATTTTCAAATTCCGCATTTCTCGATTTTCTTAGACTAAAAATGAGGGAGCTCCCTCACTTTTCCAACTCACTCAACACATAAAACTAAGCCAATTCCTCTTGCAAGCTTCATTAGAGGACTCAATCGAACTTGCCTAAACCTTTTCCTAAGTTCTCAAGGAAAGGGAGGTGGTACTTCAATCAAGGCCGCAAGGAATTGAAGGTGAGCTTGGTCCATAGATAGATCTACTTAACCCCAAGGCTTGAAACTTTCAACAGGGCTTCATCTCCACTAGACAAAGCTACCTCATTGAACTCGAGCGTCGGTGATAGCCTCCGACGAGGTATGCCCTCAAACCGAGCTTAAATTAGGCATGGTGTGGTCATTTGTGAAATAAATTCTCACCATATGAGAATTTGACCATTAGATGTAATCTCTCTTGCATGATGATGGTGTGGGTTGAATTTGGGTTCAATCCGAGCTCAATCGAGCTTGGATCTTGCCCTAAAGGGTGCATAAATGTCCTCTCCCACAAGAAAGATCAGGGACGAATCATGGGCCGTCCATCCGCACATTTTGGATGGATGAACATGATCAAGACACATAGGATCCGTTGATTTCCCCCTTAAGAACCGCTGGCTTGATCTCAGCCATCCAATATTAGATCAGATGGATGGGAAGAAAGCAAGTAGCGTCACTACTGATGCAACGCTACGATGTGACAACTTAAGTGGCATATCCCGTCGTGCCACGTCAGCCTCCATGTGGCACTAACAGGATTAGCCATATAATTAAGGGATTAATTACTTAATAATCATGGAAACTTCAAATATTCATAACTAATTGTAAAAAAATCAAAAAAATATAAAAATAAAAAGCATTGGAAAGTTAATTTAAAGAGGAATATTCTAAAATTAATTTTACTTGATTTTGAATAGTGATATTTTCTGAATTAGGGTTTGATTAGGAATGTAATTACATTAATTACTCCCTAATCATTCCACTAATTAATTCCAAACTTCCTAGGGTTGATTAATGGGATGGCCTCTGCCTCCCATGATTTTCTTGGAATTTAGTAGTGGCTTAATTAGAGTAATTCCTTGGCTCATTCCTAATTATCCTCTTAATCCATTCAATTATTAATTAACTTTTTAAATAATGATAAATGCACTAATTAATTTTGCTAATTACCTTAGGACAGTGAGTGAACTTAGGGAATGTGATTAAGGGTTCTTTTCCATATCTTTTTCCCTAAGTTTATTTCATTTAGATTAAAATCTAATTAAGGTGCAAAATTAATTAAATAATTCAATTACTTAATAAAATGACTTAATTAATCAAAGTTTTAAAATCAAAACACTCCAGAACTTAACTAATTCATCTTGGGTGGATTCTTGGGTGTTCAATAACCCAAGTGGCCTAAAGAAATCAAAATCCAACTCACATGTGTGGGAAGGGTTATGAAAGTACTTAAATTAAACCCTTTAATTTAATTAATCACTAATTGTAAGCCAATTGCATTAGACCCATTCTTTCCTAGATACATTGTTGATTTAAATTTTTTATGTAGTTTTATGTCATATCATTGGCTCATAATTATGTGATTAAATATATTAAAGTGGTATAGGTAAGGGATAATTAACACACTTAATTCACACCTTAACCTAACTAAGGTATAAAATTGATCTAATCACCTAAAAATTGAACTTAAACAACTCACACATGAGGGAATGGGTTAGGATCAGCAAACTCATCTCACATTTCTCAAATTAAAATCAAACTCAAACAAAATTCAAACTCTCTTTAAAAACAAATTTGATTTACTTTAAATAATCTTATTCATAGGATTATCTTTAGGAATTAATTAGGGTGAATGAATTTACTTACTTTCATCACTTTATTTCTTTCCTAACATGCTAAATGTGTATGCCATATGAAATTCATGCATTCATGCTTTTTAAAAATCAAATTAAAAATGAAATATTTTTTTATGTCAAATTGTATGTTTAGGCTAAAATAAGAATATGAATGGCTATTATCACTATTAAATTTAAAATTATTTTCAAAACTTATAAATCAATTATCAAAACTAAAAGGTGTGCTACTTATGATTATTTATAAGCTTTCATGTGAGTAGAAATATAAAGATATGCATAGTGTAGTTTTCCTTCTCTTTTCTTTTAACATAGTTTTGAATAGGATTTAATAAAGTGTACAGTTCATTTGAAAAGAACACAACACTTGCTTAAATCCTTTCTTATTCATTCCTATGTTATTACTTAAGAAGGACAACCACACTTGCATATATAAATTGCATAAACAAATCAAACAAATAAATATAAACCTTTGCATCTTTCTTTTTCCATTCATTACTTTTGTATATGCATATGTATTTAAGGAAAGTGATATATTAGTCAGGACAATCCCGGGGTTGCGAAGCTTTAAGTATCCCTAAGCAGGTCTTGTACCTTACACCTCTGGTGCTAACAATGGCACTGTACTCACTTATATCTTTCATACATATAAATGTGCATGTAAAAAAATGGATAAAAAGAAATCCCCTTTTCTACTTAACAAAATCATGCATCATAAAGCATCCCATTTTTCTTAAAATAACACTACTTAGCATTCATCATTAAGTTGTGCTAAATATTTCCATTTGCGTGTTTAGATACGTTTAGGATTCATCCATATGCATGTTACACATGTTGGAAAAGAAATCAAATGATGTGTGTTTTGTGATATTAATTCACTTTACTTAATCTTAAAATGCCTTTCTTTTTGAATATATTTGTTTGGAAAAAAATCTAAACTTAGGATTAATTAAAACACATAATAAAATATTCACTAAACAAAAATCAAATATGAATCTACCTTAGAAATTATTTAAGGTAGGGAGAAAAAGAGAAGTTCTCTTCTCTTTTTCTCTCTTTACAACACTTAGTAATGAAACCCTAGGTTCATTCAAACCTAATCAAAACACAAAATAAAGTTAACCCCAAATAACTAAACAACTTAAATTGAAATCACCCTCTAAGTTGAACTTTTTCATACTTAGGAAACTTAATCTTAAAGGCTAGCTAAGCATACCACACAAACCTTTTAAAGCACACACATTAGACTAAGTCACCATTTCTAGCTTTAGGTTAGGGCGGTGCATAGTTTGATGTTTGCTTTTATTTTGTGATGTAAAATTTTAGTCTGGATGTTAGGGTGAATGTGCATAGAATGAATGGTAGGACGATTTAGTCTAATCATTGTATTTTGCAGGGGATTGTGCTTAAGGGGCGCTATAATAAAAATATAAATATTTTTTGTTGTGCAGGTGCTTATACCCCTAATCATAATCCAAAAGGCCAGGTGGACTTGGTTACCCATATGTGGGGTGCTAAGTCTAATATATGCTTATACATGCTTGGGATTTGCTTAATTTGTTTAGTTAATCTCTATTTTATAGGTGTTAGTTAGATTTACTTTTCCTTTTCATGTAATTTTATAATTAGGATTTTGGAATGATTGTTATGGGAGATTAGGATAAGCATTGGTCATAAGATTTCATCTTATGTACCATGTGAAGCCTTTGGAGCAACCACATTCCAACTATCCAAAAGAAGGAACCAAAAGAAGAAAGAAGAAAGAAGAAAAGAATAAAAGAAGAAAAGAAGAAAAGAAGAAAGAAGAAGTGAAGAATGAAGACCCCCATAACATGAATTCCTTGCTTTATTGTAATTTATTCATTTCTAATCCAGGTTGTATAAGGGTAGAGCTCAGCTACTCAATTGGTTTTCGGGTTTGTGCGGTGGAGCCCGACCACAAATAGCCTTTTATTCTTTTACACTAGTTTTATAAATTGATTGATGTTTGTTTAAGTTACACATTAAGATGACATATTTTCCTAATTTCTTCCTTGCTTTGATGTATGGCTTGGATGACGATTAGGCTCTTAGGAGAAAATAAATCTTCTACCAAATTAATCAACTCAAAGTTAAAAATAAATAACTCATAATCTCATCTAAAGCTTAAGTTAAAATCAAGATAAAAGAATTAGCAACCCCTTGGCTGGATGTGTACTTTATTTTCTAACATCATGCATAAAAAAGCATATTGTTTCACTCTTGATTGGAGTGCTTCCACATTTGCTAGAGAATTTGGCTTAACCTGTGAGAGCCATGGTGGACACACACCTCTTTATCTTGCTGATTTTGGCCCATAATCTAATTTTTCATGCATTAGGAATAAAGAATCCTAAAGCCTGTGTCAAATTATTTATCCAAAATAAAAAAATAAAACATATGAAAATTTTGCATTATATTTAAGTCATTTAAGCATGCCCTTACATGATCTAGTCTCTTAGAGAGTGTGTTTAAGGACTTAGTCTCTTTCTAAATAAATAATAACTTTAATATTTTGCTGTTGACCTCATTTTTAGAATGAGCCCTCAACCCTTCCATCTTAGACATAGGATTCCTCTTAGACTTTAAGAAATCCTTAATCTTAAGACACATCTAGTGATTAGGTGGACACTCAACCTAGCCCCAGAGACTTGGAAGAGTTAGCCATAGGAATAGGTCATGCCTTAGGGGTGTTAGAAATTTTGCCTACCCTATAGCTTGAACCGCATTCCTCACTTTCTTCCTTCAAGTCAAACCCAATTCAATTTCAGCTTAATTGATTTCCTCCAAACCCAAATCAATTCTAGCTTAATTGATTTTCACCAAACTCAAATCAATTCTACATGATTGAAACTTATGATTGAAACTTATAATTGAAACCCATGATTGAAACTTATGATTGAAAATCCAAATCAAAAATATTTTCTAAGTCCTTTAATCCCCTCCTAAGGACTTGGTCTAAATCAAATTCAAACCACCTTAAATTCATGAAATTTTCTCACAAACCATTTATATTCTCATTTTATATTCACATATATAAATGAAACATAAATTCAAATCATTTAAACTAAATCCAAAAATCAAATCCAAATTCTCAAAATCTTTCCTAAGTCCTTTGATTCTCTCTTATGGACTTAGCTCAAATCAACTTCAAATCACTTCAAATTTATGACATTTTCTAATGACCCATTTATATTATCATTTATATTCACATATATAAATGAAATATAAATTCAAACAACCAAAACCAACTCCAAAACTCAAACTCAAATTCATTCAAAATCCAACCTAAGCCTTTCAAGTCAAATTCTTGAGCTTAGCCAAATCAACTTCAAATCAAGCCAAACTCTTGATTTTTCTTCATGATTCAATCAATCCTTCAATCATGAATCCAAATATAAACATAAACTTTAATCACCAAATCAAAACTCAATTCAAAAATCAAACCCAAGTCAAACTCATTTTCACCCTTTGAACTTGAAATTGTCAAATGAACCAAAACTTATTTGACTTCAAATCACTTGCAAATGGATTTGTATTTCAATCATAAGTATTTAAGTTCAATCAAACTCAAATCAAGCTTTGACCAAACTATTTGACCTACTTAGGCACACTTGACCCAAAGTGACCTAAAGTACCCCTTAAGAGCCAAATTATAATCCTAAGCAAAATGGATTGAACTAAGCCCATCTAAGCCTCTCATCATGATCAACAATCATCATGAGATGATCAATCACCCAAATTAGGTCAAACCAACTCAAACCTAAGGGTTGACCAAGTCAACACTTAGCCAAAATGAAACCTAACATAGCCAAAATCCACTATAGGCCAAATTGATTGAAACCATTGATCTAAGTTCATTCATGATCAATGTTTGAACTTGACCAAGTTAACCTTTGAGCTTAACCTAGCCTAATTGGTCACTTGACCCAAGTTGACTCAACTTGACCTAAAAAGTCAAAATGGGACAAAATTTGATCTAAGCCAATTTGATTGAAACCAATGGGTCAAGTTCATTCCCAATCACTTGTTGAACTTGACCAAAGCCTCAATTGGCCAACTAGACCTAACCTACCCCAATTGACCTTGAACCCAACTTGATTTAAAGGGTCATATTGAATCAAATTCTAATCCTAACCAAATTGGATTGAACTAAGCCCACCTAAGTCTCTTATCATGATCAACAATCATCATGAGATGATCAATCACTCAAATTGGGTCAAACCAAGTTAAACTGAGTTGTGGTCAACACTTAGCCAAAATAAAATCCAACATAGAAAAAATCCACCATAGGCCAAATTGATTGAAACCATTGATCAAAGTTCATTCATGACCAATGTTTGAACTTGACCAAGTCAACATTTGAGCCTAACCTAGCCTAATTGGTCATTTGACTCAAGTTGACCTAACTTGGCCTAAAAGTTAAAATATGTCAAAACTTGATCTAAGCCAAATTGATTGAAACCAATGAATCAAGTTCATTCCAAATCACTTGTTGAATTTTACCAAAGCCTCAATTGGCCAACTAGACTAAATTGACCCAACTTGACTAAAGGGTCAAATTGAGCCAAATTCAAACATAAACCAAATTGATTGGAAACAAAGATACCAATCCATTTTATATAACCAACCAAACATGAATCAACCCATGACCTAACCAAAATAGGTCAAATGGGTCAATTTAGTCAACTTGACCCATTTGACCTAAATGAACTGAAATGAACAAAAACTAAATATAAACCAAATTGAATCAAACCAAAGCCACCAAAATATTTAAAATGGTCATATGAACTTGACCCAACCCTTGGTTTAACCCAATTTGACCAATTGGTCAACTTGACCCAAGTTGACCCATTTTGACCTAAATGGGTCAATATGAGCCAAATCACATCAAACCAACTCCAAATTCAATGAAACTTGGCCTAACCCATTTTTCAAATATATAACACATATTCAAACTGAAATCAAGTCCACATGATCATTTTACCCCTAGGCCAAAGGGTAAATTTTGGCCAAATCCACTTAGAATTTGGTCAAATCCTCTCCATAACCACTTGGCATCCTCTTAGTGGATCAAGTGAACACTAAAGAGTGTGGTGCACCAAACCCAATGGGTTTGGGTCAGGCTAACCTAGCCTAAACCCAAAATCGACCACCTCCTTCAAATTGAGCACATGGAAAACCTTCCTCCACTCAATTAAACACATGGCAACTCTCCCACTACCCCCTATGGCCAAAACGACCCATGTGCAAGCCTCTAACAGCTTAACAACCCATTGCATGAGCTCAATTGGATCAAAATGGCAAGTGAAGGCACGACTATCTGATCCTTCAAGGGGGAGATATACTCCCCCTAATTTGAATTAAATCTAAGATTCCCTAATTCGATTGAGTAATAGGAAGCCAGAGGAGTCATTTCCCAGCCTCCCTAAGCTCTCTCAAGTATTTCCCAAACTCCATCTTCTCAATTTTCATAGCTTGAAAATAGGGGAGCTCTACTAAAAATTGAACTTACTCCACACTTTAAATCAACCAAATTCCCTTTGCAAGCTCATCAGTGAGCTCAATTGAACTTGCCTAAGCTCTTTCCTAAGTTCCAAAGGCAAGGGAAGACCAACCTTGATCAAGACCGAGCCCAAGTCAAGGAGGAGTTGGCCCATAGGAGGATCTACCCAATCTCAAGACCTCCAAACTTCAACAAAGCTTTGTCTCTACTAGACGAAGCTTCTCCAAGAGAATCGAGCGCCGGTGATTATCTACGGCAAGGTTAGCCATTAAACTGAGCTTAAGTTCAATGTGGTTTGGTCCTTTATGAAGTAAAGTTTAATTCCATACAAATCTAGCCGTTAGATGTGTTTGCCTTTGTGTTTAGATGGTGTGGGTAAGTTTTGGGATCAATCCGAGCTCAATCTAGCTCGGATCATCCACTAGAAGATGGACGGTGTTCATTCTTCATAGAGAAATATAGGGATAGATCATGAGTCATCCATTTGAGCATATTAGATGGATGGCTGTGATTAAGATGCGTAGGATCCCACGTCTCACCCTTTAGATTTGAGGCTTTAACCATTGTGATCCTAATCGAGCGGGTGAGAAAAGCATGCTTTCGCCCGGCTACGATGTGACTACTTTAATATCGAATCCTGTCACACCACATGGAAAGCGCATGCATCATCAGCGGTCCACGCGACACCGATGGTATTAAACATTCAATTAAGGCTATTAAATCACTAATTAACCATGGAAACTTCATAAATTCATATCTAAGCCTAGAAAAATAAAAAATTTTTGAAATAAATTGTATTGGATAGATAATTGGACATAGAATATTCTAAAAATGATTTCAATGAATTTTGAATAGTGATTTTCTCTAGATTTAGGTTTTATTGGGAATGTTATTTTGCTAATTACTCTCTAATTACTCCATTGATTAACCCCAAACTTCTTTTGCATAATTAGTGGATGGCTCCTGCCTCCCCTAATTTTCTTAGGGTTTATTGGTGGTTTAATTAGAAGAATTGCTAGTTCATTCCTTAATCACTCCTTTAATATAATTAAGCTTAATTAAGGGTATAATTAATGATCTAACCCTATGATTGAGTCAATTAAGTTTTGATTAAGTGAATATGAGATTTAGGAAATAATTTTGGGATACTTTCCTTAAGATATTCCTTAAACCCCTTTTTTCTTTAATCCAACCTTAATTAAGAATTAATTCACTAATTATCCCCATAATTAATTTCATAAAATTCTAAAACTTTGTAGAACTCAATTAATCTATCTTGGGTACATGCTTAGGTGTTCAAGAGCTTAAGTACATTAAGGAAATCAAAATCCTACTCACATGTGTGAGAGGGGTTATAAAAGTACTTAAGTTAAACCCCTTAGTTTAATTAATCATTAATCATGAGCCAATTGCATTAGGCCCTTTTCTTTTCTAAGTGTATTGTTGATTTAAATTTCTTGTGTGATTTTATGTCATCTCATTGGCTCATAATTATTTGATTAAGCATGCTAAGGTGGTATAGGTAAGGGGTAACTAACACACTTAATGTATACCTTAACCTAACCAAAGCATAAAATTGATCTAATCACCTAAAAATTAAATCGAAACAACAAACATATGTGGGAATGGGTTAGAAATAGCAAACTCACCTCACATTTTTCAAATTAAATCAAACTCAAAATAAAATAAAACTTTCCTTAAAAATAACTTAATTTGCTTTAAGCTTTCTTATTTCATAAGATTATCTTAGGGAATTAATTAGGGTGAATGTGTTTACATGCTTTCATCACTTTAGTTCTTTCCTAATATGTTGAATGTGTATGTCATATGAATTTCATGCATTCATGCTTTTCAAAAAGCAAATTAAAAATGAAATATTTTCTTTATGTCAAATTGCATATTTTGGCTAAAGTAAAATATGATTGGCTATTATCACTATTAAATTCAAAACTATTTTTCAAAATCTATAAATCAAACACCTAAAACTGAAAGTGTGCTACTTATAATTTTTTATAAGCTTGCATGTGGATATAAATATGAAGATGTGTATAGTGTATTTTTCCTTCTCCTTTCTTTTAGCATAGTTTTGAATAGGATTTGGCAAAGTGTATAGTTCATTTGAAAAGAACATAACACTTGCCTAACTCCATTCCTGCTATTACTTAAAGAAGGACATCCATACTTACGCATATAAATTGCGTAAACAAATCAAACAAACAAATACAAATTTTTTGCATCTTTCTTTTTCATTCACTTCTTTTGTACATATGCTTATATTTAAGGAAAGTGGTATATTAGTCTGGACAATCCTAGGGTTGCGAGGCTTTAAGTAACCCTAAGTAGGTCTTGTACCTTACAACAATGTTAACTGTACTCACTTTTTTCTTTCATACATACATGTGTGCATGTGAAAAATGGATAAGAAAACCTCTTTTCTACTTAATGAAAAATCATGCATCATAATGCATTCAAATTTTATTAAGTAACTC
Source organism: Cymbidium sinense (assembly GCA_021442155.1). Lineage (NCBI taxonomy): Eukaryota > Viridiplantae > Streptophyta > Magnoliopsida > Asparagales > Orchidaceae > Cymbidium > Cymbidium sinense. The sequence goes on from CM038215.1 coordinate 106,355,592, forward strand.
ACTTAGCATTCATCATAAAGTGTGCTAAACATTCCCATTTATATGTATAGATATGCTTATGATTCATTCATATGCATGTTATACATGTTCAGAAAGAAATGAGGTGATGTGTGTTTTGTGATATTAATTACTTTACTTAATCTTAAAATGCCTTACTTTTTGAATGGGTTTGTTTAGAGTTGATCTAAACTAAGGATTAATTGAAACACATGATAAAATATTCACTAAATAAAATTAAGCATGAACCTACTTTAGAAATTACTTAGGATAGGGAAGGAAAGAGAAGTTCTCTTTTCTTTTCCCTCTCTTTATAACACTTAGTAATTAATTATAGGATTCATTCAAACCTAAACAAAGCATCAAATAAAATCAACCCAAATCAACTAAACACTTAAATGAAACCACCCATCTAAGTTGAACATCTTCACACTTAGAAAATCCAAACATTAAAGTCATAGCTAAGCATACCACACAAATCTTTTAAACCACACACATTAGATTAAGTCACCACTTCTAGCTTTAGGTTAGGGTGGTGCATGGCTTGATGTTTGCTTGTTTTATTTTATGATATATTATTTCTAGTCTGGATGTTAGGGTGAATGTGCTTAGAATGAATGGTAGGATGATTTAGTCTAATCATTATTTTCTGCAGGTGATTGTGCTTAAGGCGTAATAAAAAAATATATGCTTTTTTGCGGTGCTTATCCCTAAGAATAATCCAATAGGCCAGGTGGACTTGGTTACTCATGTGTGGGGTACTAAGTCCAATATACATGCTTGGGATTTGTATGATTTATTTAGCTAATCTCTATTTTGCAGCTGTTAGTTAGATTTACTTTTCTTTTTCATATAATTTTTGCAATTAGGATTTTGAAATGATTATTATGGGGGATTAGGATGAGCATTGGTCATAAGATTACATCTTATCTACCATGTGAAGCCTTTGGAGTATCTACATTCCAACCATCCAAAAGAAGGAACCAGAGAAGAAAGAAGAAAGAAGAAAGAAGAAAGATGAAAGAAGAAAAGAAGAAAGAAGAAAAGAAGAATGAAGACCCCCATAACATGAATTTTCTTACTTTATTGTAAGTTAATTCATTTGTAATCCGGGTTGTATAAGGGTAGAGCTCAATTACCCAATTTTTTTTCGGGATTGTGCGGTGGTGCCCGACCACAAATGACCTTTTATTCTTTTGTGTTAGCTTTATAAAATATTTGATATTTTTTTTAGCTTGTGCATTAAGATGACATCCTTTTTTTTAGTTTCTTCCTTGCTTGATGTATGGTCTGGATGACGATTGGGCTCTTAATAAAAAAATTAATCTTCTACCAAATTAAACAACTCAAATTTAAAAATAAAGAATCATAGCCTCATTTAAATCCTAAGTTAAAAATCAAGATAAAAGAATTAGTAATCCCTTAGTTAGATGAGTATTTTTTTTATAACATTATACATAAAATTATATTATTTCACTCTTGATTGGAGGGCTTCCACCTTTGCTAGAGAACTTGGCTTGACTTGTGAGAGCCATGGTGGAAATACACCTCCCCCCTTCTCACTGATTTTGGCCTATAATCTTATTTCTCATGCATTAGGCATATGACTCCTATAAGCCTTAGTCAAATTATTGTCCAAAAAAAATGAAAATAAAAATAAAAATGTAATATGATTTGCATTAGATCTATGCCATTTTTCATGCCCTTACATGATCTAGTCTTTTAGGGAGTGAGTTTAAGGACTTAGTCTCTTTCTAAAATAAATAACAGCTTAGCTATCTTGCATAAAGCATATGACTTGCCTACATGAATTTAAAATCGAAGGAGGAGTTAGTTGTTGGTCACCCCTAGGCGGTTGTAAGTTCAAGCAGTCGAGTGGTTTGTCCTTTCTTGTGGAGGCAAATAAAATATCCATTTTTGCCTTAGATTTAGGTCGTGCTTTTGGTCTTCGCCAAAGCTCCCTAGATTTAGGTTCTGAGGTTGCTTATCCCCTTTGTGGGCCATAAGTATAAATCCTCATCTCTTAGGCATTTTCATAACCTTGTGTTATGGAATCATAAGCCTTAAATTTCTAATGAAAAATTCAACTCAAACAAACTAAATCAATTTCAAAAATGTAAAGCCCAAGCATAGGATAATTTGAGATGCTCGCTAAATTTCTTGGCATCGTGAGCGTCTCCTACTTATCTTCCTTTAGTTTTGATAATAACTCTCTCTCTTTGATCAATCCCATTTGATCTTGTAAAATAAACTAATTGATTGATAGTCTTACCTATTAAAATCTTTGGAGAGAATGATCATTTACCTTAATCGAGAGTATTCCTAAGGAATCCCCTTCCTTGGGATGTAATTAACAATGGGGGCTTGCACCTGTAGGAAACGTAAACCCTACTTTACTTTTCCATGTAAAGTAGGGAAAGAATCTCGGGTACATATGCAGACCCATTATCCTTAGAAGTCCTTATTTAGGTGATTAGGCCCATTATAGGGTAGTGACTTCTTAGAGATACTACACTTCTCCTCAATATCGTACCCGACCACCTTAATAAGAACATCTGCATATCTACGTGGTGTACAAATGCATAAAAAGAGTATATTTCTATCTTCATTTTTATTCCACATATATTGAGGATGGAAGTATTACTCTTTAAAAATCTGATATAAAATTTCACCGCACTTGCATAAACATATGACTTGCCTACATATTTTAAAATCATAGGAGGAGTTAGTTGGGGACCACCCCTAGGCAGTTGTAAGTCCAACAATCAGGTGGTTTATCCTCTTTTATGGAGGTAAACCAAATACCCATTTTTGCCTTAGATTTAGGTTGTGCTTTTGGCCCTCGCTAAAGTTACCTAGATTTAGGTTCTGAGATTGCTTCTCCCCTTTGCAGGCTATAAGCATAAATTCTCACCTCTTTGGCATTTTCGTGACCTTGTATCATAGAATTATAAGCCCTAGCATTCTGATAAAAATTCAACTCAAACAAATTAATTCAATTTCAAAAATGTAAAGTCTAACCATAGGGTAGTTTGGGATGCTTACTAAGCTTCCTAGTATCTTAAGCATCCCCTACTTATTTTCATTTGGCTTCGATAAGAACTCCCTCCTTTTGATCGACCTCACTTGACTTTCTAAAAATAAGCCAATCAATTGATAGTCCTATCCTTTCGAAATATTTAGAGACAACGATTATTTACCTTAATTGAGAGTATTCTTAAAGAATCCCTTCCCTTATGATGTAATTAATTATGGGGGTTTGCCCTTGTAGGGAACTTAACGAACCTAGTTTAAAATAAACCTTACTTTACTTTTCCATATAAAGTATGGGGAAAAATCTCTAGTACATTCCGAAGACCCATAGTCCTTAGAAGTCCTTATTGAGGTGATTAGGTCCACTGTAGGGTGGTGACTTCTATCTTTCAAGATAGTACACCTCTCCTCAATTCCATACCCGATCACCCTAATAAAAATATCTATAGATCTGTGTGGCATCTCAACAAGGCATTTTATATTTCTATTTTCATTTTTTTCTCTTTTCCGAAAGGGGATAGATGAAGGCAGAGATATAAAATTTTTTTTCACCATAGCTAGGTTTGGCTCAAATGATGTCTTGGTCAAGTCCAATAATTGATGATGGATTTGTTTAGATAAATGGTTTCAATCAATTTGTCTTATGGTGGATTTTAGCTAGTTTGGGTTTCATTTGGGCTAAGTGTTGACTTAGTCAAAGACTAGGTTTGACTTAGTTTGACCCAATTTGACTGATTGATCATCCTAGGATGATTGTTGCTCATAATGTGAGGCTTATATGGGCTTAGTTCAATCCAATTTGGGTAGGATTAGAATTTGGCTCAAAAAGATGCTTTAGGTCACTTTGGGTCAAGTAAGCCTAAGTGGCTCAATTGGCTTGATCAATGCTTGATTCAAGTTTGGTTGAACTCACATATGGACTTATGATTGAAATATAAATCCAACTGCAAGTGATTTGGAGTCAAATGGGTTTTAATTCATTTGACTATTTCAAGTTCAAAGGATGAACATGAATTTGATTTGGGTTTGAGTTTTGAATTTAGTTTGATGATTGAAGTTTATGTTTAAATTTGGTTGGTGATTGAAGGATTGATTGTTTGAAGAGAAAATCCAAAGGTTTGAGTTGATTTGAGAATGATTTGGTTAAGTTCATTGAAATTGTATAGGTTGGATTTAGGTTAGATTTGGATTTGAGTTTTGAATTTAGTTTTAGTTATTTGAATTTATATTTCATTTATATTTGTAAATATAAATGAGAATATAAATGGGTTATTAGAAAATATTTTGAATTTGAAGTGATTTGGATTTGATTTGAGGGAGTTCAAGGATTTGACTTGAAAGAGTTTAGGTTGGATTTTGGTTTGAGTTTTGAATTTGGTTTTGGTTATTTGAATTTATATTTCAATATTTTAGTAGAATATTGAGTTTGAAGTGAGTTAGATTTAATATGGAATTGATCTGAATTTGAAGTTGATTTAAATTTGAAGTTGGTTTGATTTTGAAGTTGGTTTGAATTTGGAGTTTGATTTGAATTTGAAGTTGATTTGAATTTGAAGTTTGACTTGAAAGAAAGAAGTAAGGAGTTTGTTCAAGCTATAGGATAGACAAGTTTTCCTAATACCCCTAAGGCATAACCTATTCCTATGGATAACTCTTCTAAGTATCTAGGATTAGGTTAAGTGTTCACCTAATCACTAGAAGTGTCTTAAGACTAAGGGGCTCTTAATGTCTAGAGGGGTCCTATGTTTAAGATGAAGAAGTTGAAAGCTCACTCCAAAAGTGAGGTCAACAGAGACTTACATTAAATTTGAAGTCTAGTTTTCAAATAAATATGTAACTTGATGTAGAGTTAAGGATGAATCCAGATTGGGTTTAATAACTCTTATATGAATATGGATGTGACTACGATGCTAGCCAATAAGAATGAATATGACTAAAGCAGTAGACACTGGGGTTATTATAACTTATTCCAAGTGAATTAAAAATGATTTCAATTGAACACAACTGAATATGGAGAATTTATATGAAGCTTGATAGCGTACTTCTAAGCAAGAATAGGTTTTGATATCTCACAAATTAACATGAATAAGATTTTTCTTGACTATTTTAAGTGTCAAATTCATGAATAAATAGCAAGCATGAAATATAATCAATTGATCACCGAGATAACTATATTCGATATTAAATGAAATGAAGACTTCAATTTAATGTAGAATAGCAGGTGATTGGTGATGAACCTCAAAGTCAGTTCTGATTGAGAATAAGAGTTCATAAGAAGTTAGATAGCTTGCTTGCAAGCACAAGTTCAATTAAAGAACTCGCTAATGAGTATGAACCTACCATTAAAGTTTAGAGATTCAACAAATAAGTTTAATGCAAGCAAATATATAATAGTTGAGTGCAAATATAAATCTAATTCTGCTCTACACACGCCATCGAATCTGTAATTCTTCATATAAGCAGACAGAAGGCAGCACTAAATTAAATTCTGCATGAATGAATGAGCTTCCTTCAATCCAAAATTAGAAAATTCTTATTCTAATTATGATTTTCAAAATCAATAATTTCATTGATTAGATGAAATTTTCTAAGCTAAAAATACATGCATGTGCTCAAACATGGAAATTTAGAGTGCAAATTTTAATGTCTGAAAAGACTGTATAGGCTAAGTTAGAATTAAATACAAATATGAAATTAATCTCATGATTTAGAAATAAAATTATATGAATTATTAAAAACCCGCATGGGCCCTGACGCAATACTGAATATTTAGATTCAAGTATCTAAGGATGTTGTGCGGGTTAAAAATAAATAAATTCAGAATTTATTTTGTATTCGAGAAAATATTGCAAAATTCATAATTATATCTCCAGAATACAAAAATTTGAAAGAATTAATCACTAAATTTTTAAAATAAAAATATATTTTCTGAAATACAAAAGATTTATAGTTGCAAAGTTATGTAATACAGCTATGAGCTTTAACCTACAAATCTGACCCCATGTTAGGAGTTAAACAGAATTGACAAGATCTAAAGTTCTTAAATTTATTCAATTCAATCAATTAACTACCCCAATGATGGCTGTGTAGAATATAGATTTCAATTGGAGGGGATACTTACCATCAAAATGTGCTTCCAAGCTCAAATTGATTTAATCAAAATCAAGTATCAACACAAATATAAAATCAGATAAATTAATAAGTGTTAAATGCTTAAATGAAATTCAATCCTTAAATACTTAAGCAAACTCCATTCAATCCATATTCTGTAATAGTTTGTTGAAGATGACAAATTAAGAAAATTCTAGCTCACAAAGGAGCTAATGATAAATCAAATGTATTTTTATATTCACTCTCAATCAATCTCATGTCAGCAAGGACGTGGCTCCTGTCCTCTGTCTGTGTAGTTTGGTCAGTAGGCTCCACATATGATGCAGTTATGACCAGAGTCCTCTGATCGGGTGATTGCCACCAAATAGCACCATTATATTATGATCACTATTGTAGCCCGTATGCTCCCTAATGGCTCTATACCTTGAGATGTGAATCATAGGGTACACTTGATAGGGAAAAAAAATTCTCTGCCCGCTAAGGTAGACTTAAGCTTGTCTCCTTAGACAAACATCATCCCGAGTCTACAAAGATTTCTTGGATGACATAGCCCATGTGTTGTTGACAAGGATCTTTCGGTCAGGTTGGGTCGATTACCTCCTCTGACTAAGTAGACTAGAGATCGCGATAGCCCAGGATGATGGAACCATGGGATCTAGATTGGGCATGTCATTGTTCCCCCAACCATCCGCTTTAAGCTAACTATGATGAATTTCATAAATTTTAAATTCTAAAACTCCACATGCTGCTACTATACACTGTGCATTCAACGATCTAACAATTAGCTTTAATTGAAAGTTCTCTCTCAGTATTATGAGGGGTAATTAACTATAAGTACTTGTGCTTATAGGAAACCTGGAACTAGATCTAAAGTCCTCACAAAATGAGGGTGAAATCTCTGGGTAGTGTCTTATCTACTATCTCATCTGCCTTTTGAAAAGTACACCGACATTCAATCATACTCTCTTTCAATATGAGAGGTCGGTGGTGAATTTTTAGAGCCCACAGATTTCTGGTGACTCCGCTAGGAATAGGTTTCTCTTTCCATCTTTGGCTAGTCATATATGTGCTATAGTAGCAATAAATTTTTTGAAAATTCAAAAAAGTGATGATTTAAATGTGTAATAAATTCAAATTACTAATGTATGAGACTCTATGTCGAATGAATTATTTTGTATAGAATATTTTTATTACACTATTATTTTTTCTATAGTATCTCTGTATTTTGAAAGTATGGGCTGAAATAATAATGATTAATTATTAATCCTCATCTTTCACTTGCGCAGAATGGATCTACAGAGCACTCCTTTAACTGTTTAGCTAGGGCGTGAGGCAAACATCTGCTTAGCTAACGTCATCATCAACACAGGAGATGTTGGAGCAACCATTCAATTTGGTAGCATGGATTTCCCTAATCAACTCCAGTACCCATGGTGCACTCGTTAGGTCATGCGAAGTCCTCGGTTCTTGGAGCTCCTACTCGTCATACTTGTCAACCAACTCAGCAACCAACCATTGTGAAGGAGTTCTCCCAACAGAGAACTTCAGTTTTTGAAAGACTAGGTCAATCTGAAGCCCTCATAATGAAAAGAACTGTTAGTGGGCAAACTGTTTCTTTGATGCCTTATGGTATAACTACTTCACCAACTGAAACCTTTGTACCTGAGAGACATGATTTTGAGGCTTCTTCATCAGGAAATAAATTAACTAAAAGGCAAAGAAAAAGAAGAAATATTGACCTGAGGGCTCAACAAATCTTACCTGAATGACCTAGTTAACAAATAATATTACTACCAGAAATAAGTATTCCTACCCATAACAACTTTGATAATCTAAAATGGGTAAAAAAGAATAACTCTACTAGTTAGGTGAAACAGTCTTTCTAGACTCAACAACGTCAAGCTCCATCACCACAAAGGAGACAACCTAAAATATTATCCACTAGAATACATAATGTTCTTAAAGTAGCCAAGGAAAGAGGCTTAATGAAGAGAAAATTTTAGAGGCATGTGATGATTAAAGATACTAAGATTCCACCAAGAAGGTTATCATCTTTTATGGTAACAGTCATCAAGCCAAGTATGCTTCACGTGGTGAGCATCTGAGCGTGACACTTGGACTGCGTGTCCAAGAATCCGCTGTCGAAAGGTCCTAGCGAAAGGGTAAACAGATATGGAGGCCAAGGCCCCACGATAAAATTCTGAAGAAAGAAAGAGGTGTGGCATCTGATGCATATATTCAAAAATCCACCTCAAAAATAACTCATCAGAAGTGGATACCTAAAAGAAGAGATATCACTGATAAAATACATGATGGTCAACACCCTGGAGAATCCTCTAGGGGATCCCATATCAATCAAGTTCACCCCATGGGAGAAGGTTGACTATGATCGCAGTCCCCCAATGGAAGAAACATCTGTTCCTTATAATGAACCAGAGATTCATTGGAAGAGTCGATTAGAAATTCATGTGCAAAAAGAAGATAATGAATAGGACACTATGAAAGTAGAAGTCATTTACATGATGAGACATATAGATGAACTTTCTACTCAGCATCATCAACAACATGAATCCAGTGACCTTGAACCTGAATTTGATGCTTACAAAGGAGAGTCATCACAAAAGAGAGTAGAAGATGGATCTTCAATCTCCGCTGAAGAGGAAGAAGAAGAAGATCAAAATGAAAAGGAGGTCATGAGAATTGAAGCTGTTTATATGATTGAACGAAATGATCAACACGGTACGCTATACAATCGATTAATAGTCATTTAACCCCGGCTCTTGTCCACGAACATGCACAAGGAGAAGAATAGTTAAGTTCTTCCTCTGAAGATGAGCAGGGAGCAGAACAATAAAAAGAAATAGAGGAAGAAGATGAACCTGTATTGGTTGATGTAGTGGCGTTAGCTAGAGAGCAAAGACAAATGCAGTGTCAAATGGAAGCCAAAGATAGGAGAATTTCATAGCTTGGTACCAAGATGAATGACGTGATGGTACAAATGAATATCATGATGGATATGTTGGAGAAGAATATCACATCAAATATAGCACCCGTTTTCTTTGCTAATCAATAGATAGCTAATAATACAACATCTATACCACCAGTCACTCTGATACCCCAAGCTCCTACAGTACATTCTATGCTTGAAGGGAGGAGTGAAGTTAATCAACTAGCTCTCCAATCTATAATTCAGAATGTGGCTAGTCCAGCAAGAATAATAACAGCTGCTCAACTAGAAATAATAATTAATAAAAAGATAAAGACGGTTATAGCTTCAGAGTAGGCTGAAAAGCTGGTGAGCATGAGTCACCCTTACCCAGCTAAATTTGATCAAGTGACATACCCGAAAGGTTACTCAGTACCAAAATATGATATTTTTTGTGGGCATGGTAATCCAAAACAATATCTAGCCCAATTCAAGGCTACTTGTGGTACTACAGGAGGAAAGGATGCACTGCTTTTCTGCCAGTTTGTCAGCAGCCTGACCTCAACTGCTTTTGAGTGGAATGCAGAACTGTCGAATAATTTGGTCAAGACCTTCGCTAAGTTAAAGATAGTGTTCATGAAAGGTTTGCCAGTGCAACCGAGAAAATAACTATCACTGACCTTGCCTTGCTAAAAAAGAGAAAAGATGAGTTAGTGATGAAATTCATAAATTGTTGGCGTAACCTAAGCATGAAATATGAACAATATTTGGAGGAAGAACATGTGATCCAACTGTTAATGGGCAATATGAATGATAAAATGACACCATTTTTATGTATGACATCAATTACAACATTTCAGGACTTACTTGATAGGGTGGCCAAATTTGAAAAGCTAAATCGCCCTAAGTTTAAAATCAATACAGATAAATCAAAGAAAAATAAGCCTTCAGACTTAAGAAAAAAAATGAAACTCATGCCGCTTCCTGTAGTTCAAGTGGTGAAAATTGAGTAATCTATAATGTAGATAAAGGAAAAAAACTAATGTACAATAATGATAAAGGAAAGAAGCTTGTTCATCCTAATCCACAGCCAAAATTAGTATTGGGAGCTAATGATAAACCTCATACTTTTTCAGGTGGTGGAGAGCATCCAAAACAAGCAATAAGAGATGATGAGCGAATGCAACCATCTCTTAAGGAAAAGATGAATAAAGAATATTCCTTTAGAAGGGACAGTGTGGCTAAATTATTTCGATAAGAAGTCAAAGATGGTCTACAATTACCAGAAAGTAAAAAGCCTGAAGAAGCTGATCAAATTAATAATCCAAATTACTGTCATATCATCGGGTGATCAGCCATCCTATTAAAAATTATTATGTTTTCAAAGATTGGCTAGAATGGAAATATCGATGAGGTGAATTTATATTATCCAATAGAGTTTTAGTCAACCCAAAAAGAGAGTCTACAAGGATGATTACGTCCTCTTCCGTATCATCCATTAAAGACAAGAGAAGGAAAAATCAGTTCAAATTGAAAAATAGGAAACAATAGTCTCTTAGAAGATCGTGAAAATGTTGAAGCAGCTAAAAAATATCCCTAGTGTTAAGTGGAAATCACTACTTGAACCTATATTGGACTTAAAATAAATGCCTAAACCAAGCATTTTAGCTTCTCAGTAGCATTTTGATAAGGCTATTTCATCATAGCACGAGAAGCAGTGTGCTAAACGTAAGCCTCATAAGTCAAAGAAGCGAGCTAAGAAAAAGAAGATCAAGAAGAGAATTATAACTCAAAATATTATTGATAACTTAGAGGAGTATCACAAGCCAACAAGACAACCATTTAAACTTGTAGACTTTATGCCTAAACTCCATATTGTTGAATTAGATGAAGAAGATAATGGTGAATCTTGCCCAGTAGAGACATACCGAATTATTTATGTAATGTCGAATGTTCTTCAGCACAAGTCACTCCAAGATGACAATGGTAGTCAGACATACGCAATTAACCCATCGAAATTCTTATTAAAAAAGAAAGAAAAGTCTGAGGAGTTAACATCTGAATTTTTTCTAATGACTCGATAAGAAGATAATAGTTCAAATGAAGACTTATGTTTTCCCGATGGAGAAGAGTCAAACTCATCAACAACATCACATATGAAATGTACGAAGCTGAAAAGTGGGTTTAACTCTTTTGGTTAATCCTCTGAAATAAAAAGTGAATTTGAAGAAACTACTTCTTCGGAGGAATTTGAGCAAGACAAAGTAATTCAAGTTCAGTTGAGAAGTGATAAAATCTTACCACCTTCATCAAAGATGGGGAATTCAAATAAAGAAAAAGGTAAACAAATTGAAGTCAATGAAGATATCATTCTAAAGAATCCTAAAATAAAGCCTAGATCAAGTAAAAATATAGATTATAAATATTCTATCATATTTGAGAAAGATCCCTGCATAATTAAGTATGTATGAGGCTCTCTTAATGTCAAAAGACTTCCAAGAAACTTTGATACAGGCTCTCAGAGATCTGGAGAGTTATGAAGCTTACTTTGCTAAAAAAATGTATGACTGAATCATTGCAAACTCAAGATCTCCCAGTAATGATATTTTTTGAAGAAAATCTTATATTGAAAATAGTAGATCACAACCGTCCTCTATATGTTACCGTAGAGAGTGATGACATCTTGATCAACCGAATAATGATTGATCTAGATTCTTCTATCAATCTTATGAGTCTGAAAGCATTAAGAGGATTATTACTTGATATCTAATATCTTGGGAAGGATAAGTTAATGGTTCATAGTTTCAATGAGAAAGGGCAGAAAATTCTGGGTTCTTTTATTCTTCCACTCAAATTTCAAGATTTGTATGTGGAAGCCAAGTTTCATGTAATCGACGCTGATACATCATTTAGAACTCTTTTGGGTCGGCCATGGCTACATGAATATGGCATGGTCCCATCAACTATGCATCAGTGTATGAAGTACCTAAAAGATGGAGAAGATTTTAGAATTCCTGACAACCTACAACCATTCTCCATCCATGAAGCAAAGATTTATGAAGATGTAAAATATTTTATCCCTAAAGAGCCTAAGCCAACAAAGCCTCTTGAGGCGATAGCATCCACTTCAGGAATTAAAAAGCAACCTCAGAAGGTGAAATAACAGAAGAAAAAAAGGAAGAAAGAAGGCAATGTCGACTCTCCTTCAAGTACTTGACTCTACACCTAAATCAAGAAGATCAATTCCTCATTTGGGAAGTGACACACAAGAAGAAAAAAGTATTTTTGTCAAACCTAAGGAAACTTATAAGCTTTCAAGAAAGGAAATGTATAAAATAAATGATTCTAATTTAGACTATGACTTTGAATCTACTTATGAAAATAGGGTTTAGAGGGTCGCATCAAGAAGGATAGCTTACTTGGCAGTGTCAAATGTCGCCTTCAAAATTATACCCATCCCTCAGCAATATTTCAAAAAAATCACTTCATTGGAGGTCCATGACATTGAAGAGTTGATAACATTCTATATGCCATCGTTGAGTGAGAGTAGTGGAATAGGAACTTTATTTTATAAATCTGAAGAGTCTCAACCTCACAATTTTGATCGACCTACTCAATATGAAGATTCTGATGATATGGTGCTAACAAGAATACAAATATACTATCCATCAAATTTATGAAGAATGATACATAAGCTTAGAATTCATATTATAACTACTAAACATAGAAATCAAATCTTTAACATGATGTGGAGCCAAAGAAGTCCTCAAGCATCATGAAGAAGTGATAAGTTTGTCATTAAAGGTCTTGGGTTCATACACAAATCTCATCAAAATAAAGTTTATTATAATAATAGAAGTTGAGATCGAAACTAATAATGAGGATGGAGATGATCTCTATGAAATCCTTCTTACAAATGATGAAGAAGTAGAAGCCAAGCCTACACCTAGCAGCTAAAGATGATCCATGTCCAACTTTCGTCAGTGCCCTTCTACTTGATGAGAAAGTTGAAGAGCTAAAAATGCTACTTTGTGAATTCAAGCATTGCTTTGCCTAGACATATTCTGAAATACCAGGCTTATCCTCTAATGTAGCAGTTAAACCTGCCATTAAGCCAGATGCAATGCTTGTTAAGCAAGCTCCTAAGTAAATGAGATTGGAGATTGAAGAACAGGTAATTGTAGAAACTAAGAAGCTGATCAAAGTGGGCTTCATCCGGGAGGAGAAGAATGTAGATTGGATAGCCAACATTATTCCAATTAGGAATAAGAGTGGCCAAATCTGTGTCAGCATTGACTTTAGAGACCTAAATAAGGTGTGCCCAAAAGATGACTTTCTGCTTCCAATATCAGAACTATTAGTAGACAATACTTCCAACTGCGACATGTTCTCATTCATGGACGGATCATCGGGATACAATCAAATCAAGATGTCTCATGAAGATGAGAAGAACATATCATTTAGCACGCCAATTAGTAGATACTGCTACATAAGCATGCCCTTTAATTTGAAGAATGCTGAAGCTACATACTAAAGATCCATTACGTATATTTTTGATGAGTTGATTCACCAGAAGGTGGAATATTATGTTAATAATTTGGTGGTGAAGAGCTTAAGTCATGAAAATCACTTTGAAGACTTAAGAATTATATTAGAGAGAATTAGAAAATATGACCTCAAGATGAATCCTCTAAAATGTGCATTTGGGTTATCCTCTAAAAAATTTCTCAGGTACATTGTATGTCAGCGAAAAATTGAGATCGATCCTACTAAAATCAAGGCAATTGTAGAGATGCCTCTGCCGAAGAGTTTGCGTCAGCTCCATTCTTTACAAGGATAGCTTGCATTCATCCATCGATTTATATCAAACCTATCAGGATGATGTCAACCATTTGCAAAGTTGATGAAGAAGAATGCTCCATTTAAATAGGACAATGAGTGCCAAGAAACCTTCAATAGCATTAAAAGCTACCTGTTAAATTCACCAATCCTTGCAGTGCCTACTCTTAGGAAGCCCCTCATTCTATACAGTACCACATTAAAAGAGTCCCTCGAAGCATTATTGGCACAACCTAATGAAGAAAGCAAAGAGAATGCTCTTTATTATATCAGTCGGAGGCTGATAGGAGTAGAAATGACTCAGATAGAGAAGCACTGTTGGCATTAATCTTTGCAGCCCAAAAGCTCCATCATTATATGTTATCTCATAAAATTATTCTCATCTCAAGGATCGATCCACTGAAGTACTTGATGACAAGACCAGCGTTGATAGGTCACTTGGCAAGATGGGTAGTATTACTTTTGCAATTTGATATCACATACATTCCGCGAAAAGCATTAAATGGGCAAATTTTAGCAGATTTTTTTGCTGCACATCCCATCCCTGCGGACTCTTCTCTTAACAACGATTTGCCTAATGAGCAAATTATGCTCATTTATGAAAGAGAAAACTCACAAATTTAAGAAATATACTTTGATGGAGCCTCATCGATCAAACAAGTCCAACCTCTAAATTTCCTAAGGGCGAGAGCAAGAATCAGCATAATTTTCATAACATTAGAAGGAGGGATAATGAGATAATCATATGGGTTAACCTAGCTAAGATCTATTAATGAAGCTGAGTATGAAGCATTAGTAGCAGGTCTTGAAGAAGTCATTTTCATAGGCATTCAAAACTTGCATATTTTTGGTGATTCTAAACTTATTATAAATCAAGTACTAGGCATCTATAAAATCAATAAACTTAAGTTAGCTTTCTATCATAATAGATTTCTTGAGCTTATGAAGCAAATATCAAATGTTACACTAACTCGAGTCTCTCGATCTGAAAATAGCAAAGCTGATTGTTTAGCAAAATTAGTTAAGGAGATGGCAAGTATGAATGGTGATTATATCATGATTGAGATATTTACTCGATGAGTTCTAGAGCCAACAAAGTATCAATCCCCGTAGGTAGATGGGTTATCAAATTTGACACAATAGGATGCGACTAAGGTTGCTCCTCATACTCCTCAAAATTAACAAAAAATTATGCCAAGAAGAGCTAAGAATAACATTGCTTCAGAAAAGTAATGGGAAGCCTTTATAGTAGAAGAGCCACATGATTGGAGGCAGCCCTTCATCGACTACATTAAAGAAGAAAAATTATCAAATAATAAATCACTAGCAGCTCAAATTGAGATGAGAATGTTACACTATGCTTTCGTCAATAATACTTTATATCATAGATCCTTTGAACAAATGTGGCTACGATGCCTAAATACAGATGAAGCTAGCAAAGTGATGGTTGACGTTCATGAAGAACTTTATTATGCACGTCAATCATGTCCCAAGATGACAGTAAAGATCAAAAGGATGGACTATTATTGGCTATCTATGGTGAGAGACTGTATCAACCATGCCAAGAGGTGCTATGAATGTCAAGTACATGGGAATATATTCCACCAACCTTCAAATCTACTACACCCAATAATAGCATCATGGCCTTTTGAATGTTAAGGTACAGATGTAATTAGATTGATTGATCCACCGTCATCAGCTGGTCACCGCTTCATCCTAGTAGCGACTGATTATTTTTCTAAGTGGGCTGAAGCTACCCCATTTAAAGAAGTTACTGCTGATTGAGTGATCAACTTTTTCATGCATAATGTAGTCTATAGCTTTGGAGTGTCACATCGAATAATTTTTGATAATGACACAGCATTCAAAAGTATACAAATTTATAGATTTGTTGATTGTCACAAAATTTATTGGCGATATTCTTCAATATACAGTAAAACTTGTCTAAATTGATACTCCCGAGACTAGGGGAATTGTATTACTTAAGCAGGATATTAATAAAGAGAGTGTCATTTAATTAATTGATTTTTCATTGTTAAGGAGGTGCAGATATTCTACAATTCCAGCCTAACGTTCACGGAGCTAAATAAAGGGAGATCAGCCATGCTCTCTTAGCCATACACAAGGAGGGAAGTTTCTAGAGAATTATAGAAAGATGGGGAAAAACCTTGAGGACTCCAGAAGGTTTCACCATATTCCAGAAGGTGCTGGAGGAGGAAGGCTTCAAGAGAACTCTAGGATAGTGTGGAATACTCTAGAACTGTTGTATATGGTAGGAATGGTGTTGAATGATCTAGAATCATGTATATATTATTGTATTCTAGAACATTCTTTTCTAGATTGTTCTAGGGATGGGGAAGGACTATTAGGACCTCACCCCATTTAGAACCAAGGGAAGCAAGCAATAACCAAGAAAGGGATCCAAGATTCCCAAGCAATCTTGTATTGTAAAGCTCTCTGTGAAGTGCTTTACTTCCAACCTCTCTTGTCGTGAACCTACATGAAGGTTTTCCAAGAGCAGGCGAAGCTAAATGGATCAGCTCGATGCAAGATGTCATTGACATGGAGACACTTACGTCATCCGAAGATCAAGGACAAAATCAAGATGACCAAAGAAGTTTGTGTAGAAGCCAATTTTTCAAGATTTCAAAGTTTAAATAGCCGATGTCAAATTTTGTAACAAATATGTAAATGTTTTAGTAGTTATCAATATAAAATTTTCAAGGCTGAGTATTAATTATTGACTTTGGGAGGTTTATTAATAATGTATGAGCAAATGGGATGCCATTAGTATTAATGTTGAGGTTATTAACTTAGAAGATCAACTGCAGTTCTAATTGTATAATCCAAGGGCAAATGATTTTGTAGAAACTTTCAACAAAATATTGGTCAAACTGCTTAAGAAGATCCGCACTAAAAATAAAAGAGAATGACATACCAAATTGATAAAGGCATTATGAGTGTATTGAACTACCTACAATATACCGATTAAAGCTACTCCTTATTCATTAGTATTTGGAACCGAGGCGGTCCTTCCTCTTGAAGTTGAGTAGCCATCCAATACAATCTAACTGAAGATCAAAATGCTCATTTGAGAATGGAGGAACTCGACGTGCTTGATGAAGTTAGATTACAAGCTCATCAAAATTTAGAAGTTTATCGAGCAAAGATGTCCAAGGCTTTTGACCATACGGTACGACCTTGAACATTCCAAGAAGGGGAATTGGTCTTGGTGCTGAGAAGATCAATTATTCCTAATCGACGAATTGGTGACAAATTTGAGCCTAATTGGGATGACCCTTTTATCATTGAGAAAGTGTATCAAGGAGGAGCATACCAACTCATTTACCTAAATGGCGAAAGACCACTGCCTCCAATTAATAGTCGATACCTAAAAAGTATTATACATAATAAATACATTCTTGAGGTACAATAGAAATCCCCATGTAAGAAAATGAGTATTTTTTTAGCATATTTATTTAGGTTGACATCGTGCTTCATGCCGAGATCCCTAAATAAATATACTTACTCAAGAAAAAAAATCTCCATGAAAATTCCCCTATTATACATGGGGTATTTTTAGATTTCTATACATAGATGAAATCAATGTTACATGTTAAAACCCTTTTAAGATCAAATATATCAACTCAAATATTAATATATTTTCTTAAATTATTTTAGTGCTCTTTCAAAGTACTTTAGAATTTCCCCTACAAGACATGGGGTATTTTTTATTTTATTTTAATTTTATTTGGGTTGATATCGGGTTATAAGACGAGATCCCCAAATATATTCTGTTTCATATTGACATCAAGCTTTATGCCAAAATATCTGAATTTATCTATAATTATTATTGTTAAAGTTATAGGTTCTTACAAGAACAAAAAGAATATATTTTTACGCTTAAAAAGACAGCCCTAAATATCAAAAGTTTATGTCCTAGATTTGTCAAATTTTGAAAAGCAAGTTAAAAGAACTCCCAATTTCAGAAGCTTCAATCAATTAAGTTGGAAAAACATTAACCTCTGCATCCTAAAGTCTAGGACACGGATAGGTTCTAAAGATCAAACTCAACAAGCCCATAAATGACCAAGTTGCTGACGCTCTCCTCACTCAACAAGCCATAAAAAAAGGTCGTAGTGGTAGAGCCCCTGTTCGTTAGTCTGATGACCAAATCATCAACCCATCATAGCTTAAGTCGAAGACTTGAGTAGGTTCTAAAGGTTGAACTCAACAAGCTTATAAACGGTCGAGTTGCTGATGTTCTCCTCACTCAATAAGCCGTAAGAAAATGTCGTAGTGAAAGAGCCCATGCTCATCAGTCCAATGATGATAGCTATTCAAACTCAAACCAATTCCAACTTAGTGAATTCAAGCAACCAGAATCCAAGAGATCTTTCTACCTGATCGATGGACCAAGATAATTTGAGAAAACTCTTAATTCAGAGCTGCCTCAAATCAATCTTTATATTGCCTTTAGGGTGATATTTTAATCTATTCTTAAATGATATGATCAAGAAAAAAGCACAGATCAAAGCAAATCTCCTCATCAAGTCCGTCAAAGTAGAGTCACAGGACCGAGAAAGAAATTCCATAATTCATACAAAGCCAATGGCTGAACTAAAAAAATTATGTAGTTATTTAGTTTGTTAAAGCATGCATTACTATGATGATGACTCAACATTATAGACCTAATATAAGCTAGAAGGTTGGGTCATCTGTATGCACCCTTCGAGAAGTCCATCAAAGCAGGAAGCTCAAGACTGAAGACATACTTGCACTTTCTGACAAGTCAATATGGACAAATCAGGTCAATCATTCATCAAGTCTGTCAAGCTTAAAGCTAGGACAGAAGGAATTTCAAATCTCATAATAGACAAACCAATTCCTCCATCAAACCCGAGCAACCATGAAGCTAGGGTCAAAGGAAATTCAAATCTACAACAACACAAGAGAAAGAGATCTTCAACAAATTCATTGGAGTAAAGAGTGGATGGTGGAAGAGCTCTTATCCATCTGACAAGTCGAGTCTGACAAATTGGTCGATCCCATCATTTAGCATGTCTGAAATATGGCATCATACTAATGAAAAATCGTATCAAAGCTCTATAAGCTATTATAATTGAAGCTAAAGTGGTCCAAGTTTTGTGGCCAGCCCAAAAGGTCAACCAGTTTTCAACAAATATGACTCGCTTCATGCATCAATCATATTTGTTGGGGGGCATTTATTGACCTCCACATATGCTACATAAGTCGAATCGAGCCTATAAGATGAATTTGATCGGCTTTGGATGCTTTAGGATGTAAATCAGAGCTGAAATACATTAGACATTGCCAAAAGTCATCCCAAATGACCTTCGATCGATGAACGAACTTTGCCATCAGAAACATAATTGGTTAATATAAATATCGACAATCTAACGATCAACCATCGCAATCGAGTCATGCCCAACGCATATCGAGAGTCGGTACGATGATATCCAAACGACCTTTTATAAAATTGATCTGTTAGCTTTCAAATATTAAAATCTATCAAATGAGACTATTCGCATCTATCAAATTTGGTGAAAATGTTGATAATAAAGCATTTTAAAAAATCGATTTGACGACTCCAAACGGATCACAAAATAATGTACCATCATAATATCGAATAACTAAAGATTGATATATATATATATATATATATATATATATATATATATATATATATATATATATATATATATATATATATATATATATTAACCATGTAATGATGTCAGCATAAAATTCATATTAAGATTGATTAAATGCTTAAGAAATTAATTAAAAAAGCCTATATATGCCTAATAACCCAAACCGGCCCTAAATCCCCACTCACGATCGATTTGAGCTGGATCACACATGAGGTCTTCCCTCGTTTGCCCCTATCGCAGCCATCGGCTTCGTCTCCTTCAACCGCACACGCACGAGCATCCCTCCTGACCTCTCTTATTCTATTTCTCTCTTTCCCAACTGCTCCCGCTCGTTCGTCTCTACCAAAATTGCACGATACCACCCTAATTCCTCTTCCATTCTAACACTCAAACCGTAAAGTCACGCAATCCCGCAAGCCCTCCTCTCCTCCATCCTCTCCTTCCCTCAGCCACAGCCTTCCCCTTCGTTCTCCCGGTCTCGGATCGAATGGAAAGTCGCTATTCGGATCTCTGATTCACTCCCTCTCGCTCCTTAATTCGCTAGTCTCTTAATCTTAAGTTTCCTTTCACCTGCACTCATATTTCCTCTTCCTCTGCTCCTTCCTCTCAGTCGAACTGAATCGAGCAGCACTCGGGAAAACTCATATGTAATTCTATTTCTCTCGTTTCCCTCTTCAATCCTCTATCCTGCACTGCGCATCAACTTGTGGCCAACCACCTTCTCCATCAACCTTATCTTCACCTTACAACATCCTTGTCTTATACAGCAAACCAAGGAACTCACATTTTACCATATCTTCCTTCCCTATAGCAGCACATGGAACAAAACTCTAACCTTGATTTCTCGTTCCTCATCCCCACACAGATCTTCCATTTAGTGCCAACAACATTGCAAGCCATATAGACCTGCAAGCTTATAACTATCTTGAACTCCTCTCTTCAGCATCACACAATAGCTGCACACTCCAAACCATATGTAGGCTTCTCCATCCCTAGCCAACCCCAACATTTTCCCTCACCTCTTACTAGGTTTATCATTGTGATTGATTGTAAATGTAAAGAAATGTGTGAAAATTGTGGAAATTATCTACATATATGATTGTGTATCTTTCAAAGACAATTCAATCGGACGTAAATGGTGTAGTTTGAATATCGAGACATCGCCGCTATTAAATGGCACCAATAGCCAAAACTATTAAATGTGGCACTATGCAAATCCGCCAAATTACTAAATCTGGGACTTAGAAAAAAAAGGGAGGAGGTTAAAATGTATATATATATTGATCGCTTGTTATGTTTTAAGGCATAACCGACTAAAATTCGCCAAAGTGATTCAAAACACAACCATCAATGCTTCAGTAATTGAATAAAAGCCAAAATAGTTTTGATTTCCCCTGGATGACACCGGAATCTTTAAATCTTTAAATTTCATCAAAATTTTGGGACTTAAACTTAAAAAAAATGAATTAACATTAAGTTAAATATAAAATATAATGTCCTAAAAAATAAATTTATAATTAAATTTGAATGAACTCAATAAGTATTAATATCATATAAGAGTGAATTAACTAAAAATGAGTTCGTTCACTTAATTTATCACTAAAATGAATGCTTGAGCCTATTGTTTTATATATGAAACAAATAAGGATACTCAAGTTAAATGCAAGTGAAACTTGACATGGAAAATGCCAAATTCATAAGAGACTTACAATAAATTTGAAGTCTAGTTTTTAAATAAATATGGAACTTGATGTGGAGTTAAGGATGAATCCATTTAATTTTTTTATATGAATATGGATGTAAACTGATAGCCAAAAGCATGAATATGACTAAAGCAATAGACACTGTGGTTATTACAACTTATTCCAAGTGAATTAAAAATGATTTCAATTGAACACAATTGAATATGGAGAATTTATATGAAGCTTGATAGCATAGTTCTGAGCAAGAGTAGGTTCTGATATCTCACAAATTAACATGAATAAGATTTTCTTGACTATTTAAAGTGTAAAATTTATGAATAAATAGCAAGCATGAAATATAATCAATTGAACACCGAGATAATTATATTCGATATTGAATGAAATGAAGACCTCAATTTAATGTAGAATAGCAATTGATTGGTGATGAACCTAAAAGTCAATTCTAATTGAGAATAAGAGTTTGTAAGAAGTTCGATAGCTTGCTTACAAGCATAAGTTCAATTAAAGAGCTCGCTAATGAGTACGCACCTACCATTAAAGTTTAGAGATTCAACAAAAAAGTTTAACGCAAGCAAATATACAATATTTTGAGTGCAAATATAAATTTAATTTTGCTCTACACACGCCACGGGATTTATAATTCTTTGTACAAATAGACAAAAGGTGACACTAAATTAAATTATGCATGAATGAAGGAGCTTCTTTCAATCCAAAATTAGAAAATTCTTATTCTAATTATGAATTCTAAAATCAATAATTTTATTGATTAGATGAAATTATCTAAGCTAAAAATAAATACACGCATGTGCTTTCGAGACATGAAAATTTAGTACATATTTTAATGTCTAAAGAAAGCAAATAAGTTAGAATTAAATGAAAATATAAAATTAATCTCATGATTTAGAAATAAATTTATCTAAATTTTTAAAAACTCGCATGGGCCCTAACGCAATGCTGAATGTTTAGATTCAAATATTTGAGGATGGTGCACGGGATAAAAATAAATAAATTCAGAATTTATTTTGTATTCGAGAAAATATTAATAAATTTATAATTGTATCTCGAGAATACAAATATTTGAAAGAATTAATCACTAAATTTTCAAAATATAAATATATTTTCTGAAATACAAAAGATATTCAGTTGCAAAGTTATGCAATACAACTACGAGCTTTAACCTATAGATCTGATCCTCTGTTAGGAGCTAAACAGAGTTGGTAGGATCTAAAGTTCTTAAATATATTCAATTCAATCTATTAACTACCCTGATGATGGTTGTGTTGAATGAAGATTTCAACTGGAGGGGATACTTACCATCAAAATGTGCTTGCAAGCTCAAATTGAATTAATCAAAATCAACTATCAATACAAATATAAAATTGGATAAATTACTAAGTGTTAAATGCTTAAATAAAATTCAATCATTAAATACTTAAAGCAAACTCCATTCAATCCACCTTCTGCAATAGTTTATTGAAAGTGATAAATTAAGAAAACTCTAGCTCACAAAGGAGTCAATGTCAAATCAAATATATTTATATATTCACTCTCAATCAATCTCATAAGGCATTATCGTATTTTTACGTGGTTTGGTAGTAGGCTCCACTTATGATGTAGTTACAACCAGAGTCCTCTGATCGGGTGGTTTTCGCAAAATGACACCATTATGTTATGATCATGACTGTAGCCCGTATGCTCACCAATAGCTCTGTATATTGAGATGTGAATCATAGGGTACACCTGATAGGGCAAAAAGACCTTCGTCAGCTAAGGTAGACTTAAGCTTGTCTTCTTAGATAAACACCACCCAGGTCTATAAGGATTTCTTAGATGACGTAACACATGTATTGCTGACAAGGATCCTGCGATCAGGTTGGGTCGATTACCTCCTCTGACTAAGGAGACTAGGGACAGCGACAGCCCGGGATGACGGAACTATGAGATCTAGATTGGGCATGTCATCGTTCCCCCAACCATCATCTTTAAGCTAATGATGATGAATTTTATAAATTCTAAATTCTAAAACTCTACATGCTGCTATTATGCGCTATGCATTCAGCGATCTAACGACTAACCTTAATCGAAAGTTCTCTCTCAGTACTAGGAGGGGTAATTAACTATAGGTGCTTACGCCTATAGGAAACCTGGAACCAGATATAAAGTCCTCACAAAATGAGGGTGAAATCATTGGATAGTGTCTTATCTACTATCTCATCTGCCTTCTGAAAATTACACCGACATTCAATCATACTCTCTTTCAATGTGAGAGGTCGGTGACGAATTTTTGGAGCCCACTCACATGGCAAAAATTTTAAATTAACCACATTTTAAATTATAATTAGCGAAATAGGCATTAAAAAATTTTTAAAACTAGGCATAGTCGCGGTTTAGCGACGTGCCACGTAACTCTGATCAGCTAGTGCTTAACAGGAGCTCATAAAAAAAAAAAAAGCTAAAGCGATCTCATTTTTCTCCTCCGCCCTTATTTGAGATGCCGCCCTTTGCGTGAAATCGTAGCCAAAGCCCTGCACATTGCATCACTCTCTCCGTAGAAACCGTCCATTTCGGTCAATGACTGTTTGAGGTATTTTTTGGATCTCTTTTTTTAAAGTGAAAAGTATGCAAATGTAATGTTGATTTTTTGTGTTTTATCATGTGATTACTTAGTGTATTATGTGATTAGCTAGTGTTATGCTTTAGATAAAGTTTGGAGTGGATTTAAGTTTTTTTCAAAGGATTTTTTTAGGCATTTTTTGGAACTCATTTTTTATTTAAGTGAAAACCATTAAAATGTTGATTTTATGTGTTCTAACATTCGATTACTTAGTTTATCATGTGATTAGCTAGTTTTAGGGTTTAGGCATCTGTTGTTGGATTTGATATTTTAGAGAAACTGTAAATTTTGCAAAAAAAGGAGAAAAATGTTTTTAGATTTTGAAATGTACATCTGATATTTCAGGGAAAATGTAAATTTTGCAAAGAAATGTAAGTTTTAGTTTTAGGAATGTGTTGTTGGATTTGGTATTTTAGGGAAAATATAAATTTTCCAAATAAATGAGGAACACCTTTTCCAAAGAAAATGTACATTTGACACCTGATTTTTTCAGTGAAATGTTAATTTTGCGAAGTAATATTTTATGTGTATTTATGTGTGTTTTATTTGTATTTTAAGTAACTATTTTTGTGTTCTAAATATTGAATATGATTGTATTTTTAGGTATCACGTATTGTTTTGTGCTCATAGATAATTGGGAGAATTAGTAGTTATATTAGTTATTACAATTACTTATTGGCAGTAAGTAACTTTGTTGAAGTGTAACTATATTTTAGGATTTATGAATGTGTCGTTGGATATGTATGTTTAGGAATGTGTTTTATGTTGTGAATAAATTAATTAGATGTCAAAAATGGAAAATAAGATTTGAGATTTGAAATTCTAGGTGTTATTCATTTTAGTTGTCTTTACTTTAATAAAAATTGAGTCTCATTGTGTTCTATATAGTTCTTATGAATCTGATTGATTTAAATAGGTGTGCTATTCAACATTCCTGTCTCCAATATACATTTCTAGAATCAAATATGAGTTCAGACACAGTTTATTTAGTATTATATTACGGTGGCTAACTCAGTGTTAGTGACGATTTCTTCCCTACTTACATTGGTGGAAAAAATTGTCCTATACAAATTTCATGACAGACTGATTTTACAAGCATACATAATCGAATCATGGGGTCACTGAAAGTTGATTCGAGGCATTTTAGAATTAATCTCATATGTAGATTTTCTGTTGGTGCCGGTTTCATTACTACTCCATTAAATGATGATGAAGTATGTGAGTCTGTCATTAATGCAGTAAGTATACAACCTGTAATTGTATACGTCGAAATTGAGTTAAAACAAACAGATGATAGTGAAGTTCATAATTTCACTAGAGTTAAATTTCATCCAACTGAAGCTGTCCACAACACTATACTATCACAGGAACCATATCAAACTGACCTCAATGAAGGTTTTTGTATGTACATACATCGAAGTCATTATCTAATTAATCTTTTTCACTTTAACCTTATACACTATATTATAATGTACAACACTGATAAGAGAGATGTTACTGCATCTTCTATTCGTGTTTATCATATTGCCTCGACTTCTGCTAGTATGGGTGAATACCATGGCGATCATGTAGCACCATTATCGACTGAAGATGAGGGCTACGAAATAATGCCTAGGGCAACGAGTTTTGACACAGCTGATAGTTAAGGTGATATTGGAGAAGAATAATGTCCAGACTCTGGGAACGGTCATTTGCTAAGAGATTACTCTATCAAAAATGGTGATGAGAAACACATGTTCAGTAGCAATGATTATATTCAGGCTTTCCATACAGCTCAAGAATGGGATGAACAACTGAACTTTGATGACCTCTTATCATATTCTATTTTTCTAGAAGAGAATTTCATTCCAGCAGAATTAAATGAGGAGATGTGTTTCCATGACAAAAGACACCTTAAATTTACTGTTTGGGGTTGGTCCATAACAAATAACATGGAATATGTAACATGTGACTCTAATAAGATGAGGTTCACTATACTTTGCATACATAACAATCATTCTAGTAGGCCGTGCATGTGTCGTCTACATGCTTAGGAGAGCAAGAGGCTTGGTGGTGCTTGGAGGATATCTAATATGACAACCCCACACACATGTACTAATTTGATATTGAGTACCTGACATAGGCAGTGCACCTCACAATTTATTAGCTACTACATCCAACCTATCATTATATACCAATTAGATTTGAAGCTGAGGAAAATTTATTAGTCGTATGGAATCAAAATTTAACATTAGGGTGTCCTATATGAAAGCTTAGGATGCATGCATTAGAGAAATCTGATATTTTTTGGTAGTTGGGAAGAGTCATACCGTTCACTGGATCATTTCATGACTATTGTATGTGCAATTATGCTTGACATAGTGTACCGTATCAAGTAAAGTGAATCTAGCCATTTTAGCGCATATTCTGGTCATTTGGGCCATCTATTGTCGGTTGGCAATTTTGCAGACCAGTCCTAAATTTTGATGGTACATTTATGTTGGGAAAGTACAGAGAAACTCTTATTATTGCAATTGGGATTGATGCAAATAATGGCTTGTATCTTCTAGCATTTGTACTAGTTGAAGCAGAGTGCAATGAGTCCTGGGCTTGGTTTATTAGAACATTATAGGACTTGATTCCACTTATATGTACTCGGCCTGATTTATGCATTATCTCTGACCGATATTCAGGCTTAGTACATGGAAGCCACAAAATTTTCCCTGGGCTAAACACCGCCACTGCTTACGCCATCTTAGAGATAATTTCAAGAAGACATGTCGGACTATGAGAATTTCTGATGCTGAGTTTGTGTGCTAGAAGATGTATGTGACAGGTAATACAACTGACATTCACACCTTCACACGTTACATGACAGACATCAAGAATATCAAAATAGAGGCTACTGAGTGGTTGATTGCAAGAGATGTGGTGAAGTGGTCATTGACTCATGATGACGGGTATCGTTATGGCATAATGACCACTAACGCATCAGAGTGTTTCAACGGTGTGCTGAAGAGGGCACGTGGGTTGCCGATACAAGCTCTAATTACGTCAATTTATAATAATCTTGTATAAGTTTTTACCAAATGTCTTGAGATAGCTTCTGATTTGATCAGGCAGAGTGATTCGATATTCGCACTATGTGTCAAGGCGCAGCTGCAACAGAATGAGTGTGAAGCTAGGAGATGCCCAGAGCCCACAAGAATAAATTTAAATGAATTTCAGGTGTTTAGTATATCCTCAATGTCATTTAAGATTGAATTGTAAGAATAAGATAGTTGTAGTTGTACATGCAGCCAGTCCCAATTACTTCACATTCCATGTTCGTATGTTATTGTTGTGTTAGGGCAACATCATTTGAGTCATTCACAGTACGTATCTCGTTACTACACACATCAATTGTACCACAATACGTACGAAGCTCAATTCCATGTCATTCCTGATCGCATTGACTAGCCATCATATTTTTCGGACCGTCATCTGATTGAACTAGTACAACCGAATATCAAAAGGCAAACTGGCAGGCC
Source organism: Cymbidium sinense (assembly GCA_021442155.1). Classification (NCBI taxonomy): domain Eukaryota; kingdom Viridiplantae; phylum Streptophyta; class Magnoliopsida; order Asparagales; family Orchidaceae; genus Cymbidium; species Cymbidium sinense. The sequence continues at coordinate 106,382,999 of CM038215.1, forward strand.
TAGGACACGGAGATATACCAACACAATGGATGAGAATGTGCAGCGAAGTAATAGAATATGTGGACTATGCAAAAATGCTGGGCATAATAGAGCCACTTGTCCACAAAATCGTCTACATAGGACTTAGTGTTGCGGTAGACTGTTATTTTGTCCTACTTATGTTGCTAGAAGATGTTTGTTCTTATTACTGTGTATATCTGCAATGTAGTTTTCTCAGTACTGTTGTTACTCATGTATGTTTATTGTTGATGTATTTTACTCTATATTGTTGCTAGTGTAGGGTGTGTTTTCCTTGGTCGGTAATGCGTAGTTCTTGTGACAGTTGACTTACGTGTTTTCACTATGTTATTGGTAGTAGCTATACATTATTAGCAGGCTATTTTTTCAGTTGTATGCCTCTGTAGATATGTATTTGTTGTACCTGTGTATGTAGGACCTCATTACTATGTGCATGAACAGTTTACTTATGTGCATGCCTAGACTGTAGTTTTCTCTATATTGTTGCTAGAAGTTGGTTGTTCTTCACTAGTTAATATAACTAGTAGCTATACATTATTAGCAGCCTATTTTTTCAGTTGTATGCCTATGTAGACATGTATTTATTGTACCTATGTATGTAGGACCTTGCTACTCAGTGCATGAACAGTTGACTTATGTGTATGCCTAGACTGTGTTTACTCCTGTTGTTTTATGTTCCTGTCCACACTGTTGCATTGTACTTCTGATGGTTTCTATTTTTGGTGTTGACATGCACTTTCAGAAGTTGTTTGCTAGATAGGTGAAATGGCATATGAGGAAGGAGGACCATGCAGACGTCGGCGTAGATGCCGCACCGAGGAGCCTCTAGTAGACTACCGTGCTGAGAGGTAACATTGCCTCGTTTGGCGGAACCGGTTGTGCACCCAGATCTGGTAAGTTTTATTATTTGTCAAAGCTATCCTACACTAAATGTTTTTCTGATAAAATCCTTCATTTCAGTGAGTCGATGGTCGCGGGAAGGCTGATGTTGACTGAGTTGATTATCACCAGGTTTACATATCATAGTGGTAGGCCAGGCATGATTCAATTGTTGTCGTGGATGATGTTACACCTCCTGTTGACCCATTGTCGGTCGGTACATAAAGATGGTATCGATCACGGGCTTGCTATCTTTGAGGGGCTCGACCATTCCTCCTACCACCTACTATCCTCGAGCTCATGGAGAGGCGATGGTAAGCAGAAAAAGAGCTAAATAAATATTTATACGTAATGAGTACTGAATTACATACTTGCCTTTGCAACGAGAACATATCTTGGACACACAAGATATTTTTCAGCCTTATTTTGGGAGAGACCAGGATACTAATTTTCAGCATTTAATTAACACTTATGAGGAGTTATGCAAGGAACTACGCAATAATATGCACATATCAGATATCATGTACATGGATACAGATGAAGCTAGTAGTTCTTCTGCAGAATCTTCGTCTTCTCAGCCACATACTGTAGGATTTGATGCAGGTCCATCCGTACTCATATCAAGAATTCATATTCAGTCCATTTCAGTCATGGCAGGAAGCAAACCCTCCCATGTATCCTCACCCACCAGTCTATATGTCGCATATGCATAGAGTGTACCCCACTGTTCCCTTCCAGCCAGGACCATCACAGGAGATACCTGATGTTACACCCCTCGGTGATCCAGAGCTGATCACTGACCAAGCTGAAGATGAAGCGCAATATCGGTAGCACCATTTGCAAGACCATCCTCGGTGACCACCTGCTCAGTATACTCCAGAAAGTGACACACTTCCACCACGCAGACACTGCCATCGTTAGATGTCCTCACTTGTCATCTTTAGTTGTAGATCATCTGGTAGCTTGATGTACATTATTTTCTCAATGTTGTATATTTTCTATGTACACTGTATATCAGGACACTATTTCTCTATGTTATATATTTCCATTCTGAGTAATTTGCATTTTGGTCTACAGAATATAAGAGATATATTGTTGGTATTGAACTATCAAATTTAGAAATTTTGGAGAAGTAGTCAAGAGCTACGAATTTGTCATGCTGAGTAGATGTTTCAACTATCAAACTTTATAATGAGAATGCACATCTATTATTTTTTATTAATGTCTTCAACTATCAAATTTCACATGCTAAGTAAATCCATCCACTATTGCTATTTTAAATCCACCCATATCCACAAAAACTGCAGTGCAACGGTCCAAAATCAAATCTCTGAGTCAACATAAAAGTCATGTGGAATTTCATGCCGATTCCAATGATACCAAGCTCAATTCCTACACGACCAGATGGGTAAAATTCGCGACTATTCAAAGCTGGCGATTTTTTGGCATTAAAACACATTGCAAATAGTCACAATTGCTTTTTTTAGTCAACATGAAAACCATGGGGAATTTAGTGCCGATTCTAACGATACCAAGCTTGCTCAATTCCAATAACGGACGACCCCTATATGGCTGAAATCTGGTCGCTATTCAAAATCGCGCGATTTTTTCGCATTAAGCGAAAAGCTAAGCAGAGTCGCCTTTTGATCAACAGAAAAGTCACGGGAAATTTTTTATTGATTCCAACGATACCCAACCTGCTCAATTCCGACAACGGACGACTCCGGTACGGCCAAAATACTGCGGCTAGTCGCACTTTTCAAAACTGCGCCACAGATTTTTTGCACATTGGAGAAAACTGCTACCCAAGGGGCCGCAGTTGCCTTTTTTAGTCAACATGAAAGTCATGGAAAATTTTGTGCCGATTCCAACGATACCAAGTTCGCTCAATTCCAACAACGGATGACACCGGGCCAAAATATCTGTGGTGTACTATTCAAAAGCAGATTTTTTTTCCGCGTGGCAAAATTGCTACTCAAGGGGCCACAATCGCCTTTTTTAGTCAACATGAAAGTCGTGGAGAATTTTGTGTCGATTCCAACAATTCTAAGCTCGCTCAATTCCGACAACGGACGACTTAGATACGGCCAAAATACTGCTGCTGGTCCATAATTTTTTTTAAAAATAATTATTCTGGGAGGTTGTTTAACGGAGATTAATTATTACGTATGTGCGCTAGTTCTTAAGCTAAGGCTGTCTTTTAAATTTTTTTAATGTCTATTTCGCTAATTACAGTTTAAAATGTGCTTAATTTAAAATTTTAGCCCACACACATACACTCATTGATGCCAATAAAGTCAACATTTTGTTGTCGACTCCAATATTAATACCATCAACCCTAATAAATTAGTTCTCATATATCAACACCAATGCATATGCTTATCATCTTTTTTTAACATTGATCTCTCATCCTATAAAAGATTAACCAAATAAATCAATAATAATATATTAAAGATTACTCCAACATCACAAGCACCTACATATTTCCACCTTGAAAGCTATCTTTTAATATATATTAGTGAAAATTATTTCAGCTAAGCTAAACCTCATAGCTTTTCTCTTATTGGATTTTCACATAGAAATCCCCATGTCCTCTATAAACTACTTTTAACTTATATTATCTATGGATGCACATAAAATTTTTACATGAATATTAAAGAACCTCAAATAATGATAAAATATCAAAACAAGCCATCAAAATAAGAATACCGTAAAGACCTCATATACCCTTTTAATGGATAGTGAGGATTCTGTTGTTGCTAGTGTATTGCATAGAATGCTTCCATTGACTTTTTAAAGTAAGACGAAAGATTAATTTGAGGCTATGGGTGTTTTTTGCACGTCATTAGTCACCATACCCTTTTAGAAAATAACAGGTAGCTCTTCATTATAACTCTTTCTGAGATGAGGGCACAAGAATGCAATAATATATTATGTTTGACCTTTTCATTATAGGATACATCAAATACCTCATGCATCTTATGGAGATTGTGGGAATTATTCGTATTTGAGAGATTAAAAAAAACTTTTTAATTGGGCTATTTTATCAAACACCTATTTAAATTTTTGGAATAAATTTCCAGAAAGAAAAATGGAAAATAATGTTTCTTATTACATGTATATTCCTTGCAGACGTCCACCTCGTCGTCTTTCCGCTTTTTGCGCCGTTTTGTAACATTTCAGCCCTTGACTGTGATATAATCGGAAGAAAGGCTAGAGCTTTCAAGGTGGGGCTTAGTCCCAAGGTAAAGCGAAGGAGCTAAGGGCTTTCTCTGGAATGGGTCGGCTCTTTCTGGTGAATCTTGAAGGAAAGATTTACAGCTGCAAGCACTGTCAGGCTCAACTCGGCTTATGTGAAGACATCGTCTCCAAGGTAAAATCTTTGACTCGCTCAATTAATATTTTTCCTCTTGATTCATAGTTGAGCGCTGGATTTTTTTATGTTTTATTTTCTTATGATGCTCAGTTTTGTCATATTCTTTATGGATGAGGCGTTCTTTATGATATTTTTTTCCTTCCTTTTACTCGATTCAACAACTTGATGAGGTAAAATTGGATATTCTTCTGGTCGCGCATTTGTACTTGTCCGCGGTCTTCTTTGTCTAAAATTGGAATATTTATGTTGCCTTTCACAATTTTCGGATGCTTTTCTGTCAGTTACTGGTCCAGACTCAGTCTGAATGTTTTTTTATGAGATTTATCAGTTTTTTGTAGGAAAAAAATTTATTTTATTCATATAATTAGTTACTAGCATGCTTTAGCATTTTCTTTCTTTTAAGATTGTAGAAGAAGCCTGAAGTATTTGTTCTGACAGAAAATATTATGATAATTTCAGCACGTGCAAGCTGAATTATGAGATTTTGGATCCACTTTGCTTAAATGGGGGGTGTTGTGGTTGTTTATTATATTGTTTATAGGTAGAATGCTGATACAATCCCAAAACTTCTAGATAGAAAACCAATTTTGGATCCACTTTACTTAAATGACCCAATAGTAGTGAGAAGAGTGTGATACACTTTTGGATTGGAAGTTTATGATTGGGACACCTAAGCAATGTCGACCCCCAATTTGTTGTGTTTTTTTATAGATTTTCTTGGGATGTGAAGCTTTACAAACTGATACAATAGCTTCTGATTGTTTGCATGAGATATGTTGTTCCTCTTTTGATATGGTAAGTCAATTAGTCTTACAAAGTATCTGCTTCCATAGATGATTAGTTGATTGTCTCTATCATAATTTTCAAGAAAATTAACTTCTACAATTTATACATGTTTGAAGTCCAAAAATGGTATTTTTTTTCTGATTATTTTTTTTGTATTTGCACAGGCCTTTCATTGCAGACATGGGAAGGCCTATCTCTTCAACAAGGTGTAAGTTCCTTATTTTCTTTTCTTCTCTCTTTTTATTCTAGGAAGAGACATCAAATGACTATAACACCTCTAAGATGAGCTTTTCGATTTACACACACAAATGCATGCGCACACACAACAATATGAGCATGCTTTCTTCTTTCTTGTAGCTGCATTTCATATAGTCATCTTATCGAGCAAAAAATGAGGTGAATTCTCTTACTACAACACAAAGAGATGAATTTTTTTATTTATAATGCACAGAGAAATTAGAAGTTTTCTTGTTTGTCACCTTGAGGAGAAATGGTGAGAGAGAAAAAAAAAAATTAATTATTGTTTTCATTTCATAAATTTTCTGATTTGTTTCTTGCAACACTTCCAATAGCTTATAATGTATGATGTTGCTCCTGCTATTGACTTGCATAATGCTCTTATTCATTATCATTATACTGTAAACCAATCCTGGTAGAGTCCCGTGCTCTTTACAATTTAGTGATTCCAATCATTCTCTCATGGTCTAAAATATGCTCTTCTTGCTAATATAGATAATAGAGTCCTAATGCAGACATATTCTGTCTAAATTTATCAAAATTTAGTTTTTACTTAATCTGATGATTAACAGTGTCAATATAACAATGGGGCCGAAAGAGGATCGAATCATGATGACTGGCGTGCATACTGTTTCTGACATCTTTTGTGTTGGTTGTGGTTCTATTGTGGGCTGGAAATATGTAAGGAACTGATATTTATGATTACATCAATTTTATATGCCTTTGTAACTTCACCTTTACATGCTCAACGCTTCTTTGATTCAGGAAGCTGCCTATGAGAAGAACCAGAAGTACAAAGAAGGGAAGTTTATTCTTGAAAGGTATTGAATAAAATCATATTCTTTAGTAAACAACTGAGACCATAGAAAGAATACATGTTTAAATATATTTTTCTTCTGCAAGCAACAGAAAGCATTCCTCTCTTTTTGATAAATCTCATATTGCTAGCCAGATCTTTAAATATTGCTGAGACAACTAATCATCCCTGAACAGGTATATGATATCTGGCCCTGATGGAAGCCAGTATTTGGCGAACCTCGAAGCTCATACCGGCGGAAGCGATGCAGACGATGCATAAATTGGTCAGTGATTGAATAATTGTAGTCTCTCTCTTTTATTTGACTGCTGATTATGGTTTCTGGATATTGTTTTTAGTTCTTAGAGGTAGCTAAGTATGCTATTACCCCATGATGGGTTATGGTGTTATGCATATCTATTGTTTAAGATGAATGGTAGCTATCTGAATGGATAGATATTCAACTAACATTCATTCATATGAGAGTTTCTTCTGATCTCAACAATTTACATCCCAAATCCTCTCTATATTGTTTGAATGATTCTTTAATCCTATATGTAAAGCTTCAGATTCCATTTCATTGAAGTGATCTCTTTGAGTTAAGAGGATAAAGATAGTAATTTGATGTTAATGGAGGGACCTTAAATGATTTGATGTTAAAGTTTGAATCTTATCTATTTTTTTTACATGTTAATAAATTAACAAATTATTAAAACTAATTAAATTTAACTTATAAATAAGTTTATATTGCAAATTATGATTCATAGTGTGATGTGATGTTGAGATCCAAGGTTATATAAAATGGCATGCATAAAAATAAAATTAACTGAATAGTTTCTATTACACTGATGGGCACACACATTATATGTATATTAAAAATTCGATCAAAAAATTATTAAATTTCTTTTGAGATCACCATAATATAAAATTTGATTGACTAATCGTATATTATATTCATTTCAAAATAAAATTAGTGATTGTAAAATTAATTCTAATTAAATTATTGTGGTTTGAATCTATCTTTCTCATACAAATAGTCATTTGTTTCTCTTAAAATTTTTTTACTTTTATCTTAAGATATAAATTTACCTCTTTTAAGAATTGATGTTGGCTCAACTCCTGTTGATCATGTTTGTGAACTCACCATTTTCTTGTACATTAGGGCTGCAAATGAACCAAGCCGAGTTGAGCATGCATGTGTTTAAGTTTGAGCTTGTTTAATATTATCGGGCTCGAGCTCAATTCGAGCTTTTTAGAATGGTGTTCAAGCTTGAGTATGTTTACCATTATCGAGCTTGAGCTCGATTCGAGTTTGTTCACGAGCTCGGTTCAAATTGAATTATCGAGCTTGTTAATAAGCAACTCATTTAATAAAATAAATGAGCTTTAATCAAGCCTGTTCACAAGCAGCTTGTTGAGAAATATACACGGTCAATATCAATTAAAGCTTATTAAGCTTAAATAATAATAATTTAAGCAATATTGTTCACAATCAAGTCTTAATTGAGCTGTAATTGAGCTCTTTAGCGAACTTGTTCACGAGCTTTAAATGATAATATTCATAAACATAAATTAACTGAACAACAAGTTGTTCAAATTTGTTCATTTAACAATCGAGTATTTACAAAAATGTTCAAGCTTAATCAAACGATCATGAATGAGCTTTAATCGAGGAATGCTTGATTTATTTGTAGTCCTATTGCACATCATTGCTTTTGGGAATTCTTGTTCTCCTTCACGTGTTGTAGGTCTCATCCCCAACTTCTCTTCTCCTTATATAACATCATCCCATCATTTTCACTGCATGTTTTTATCACATTCTTTTCAATAATAAACGTGTCCTGTATCTAAATTATATCATGTCAATATCCCGTGTCCATCCTAATGCATTATTAAAAAAAAATCTTTTAAAATTTCATTCATACTTGATTTTATAGGTTCTTTGTTAACCTTCACATATATGTCATAAGTTAAATTTGAAGTCGATTCGGCGAAAGGTGACGATCAAGGACAAAAAATATCGGGCGTCACCAAAAAATGATCGAACCCCGATCGATGAACGGACTTCGTCATCGCGTTCAGAACGTCGAAATTGGTCAAAATATAAATATTGTATAATCTAACGAGCGACCAATCAAGCGATCGAGCTATCAATGTGTCGGCACGTATATCAAAGTCGGGAAGCTGCGACGATGTCCAAAAGACCTCCGTTCATGAAATTGATCACGTCGTTAGTTTCAAAATGCCGAAAACTATCACATGAGATTGTCCACGCTCAATTCGGATGAGTCTATGCAAATGTCGAATGATCGGGTCGATCTCGCAAATGCGTACAGGCGTCGCCAAAATCAACCAAATGACCTCCGATCGACGAGCGGACTTTCGCCATCGCGTTTAGAGCGTCAAAGCGGGTGAAATATAAATATTACATAACGATGATCGGCCGTCAGCGAACCGTTATCAGCGCTGCCGCGCGTCGAGATCGGGGCGTAAACCAAATGACTTTGTGAAATTGATTGTGCAATTATGAAATATCGAAATCTATCAAAGTAATATCAACGGCATTGAAAATCGAGGAGTGGTCGAAAGTGGCGATCTGAGCTAAAATAACTCAATTTGGATTCAAACCAAACGGTCTCAATGAAAGCAATGTCGTTGAATCTGGAATGTCAATTTACCTATAAATGTATTATGTGGGTTTGATTTTACAAGATCTATGAATGTCTGATGTTTGTAAGAAAAATGAAAATCATGTGTTTATTTTAACCCAATTAGACACAATTTTAATAATTGATTTATCCTAAAATTAATTAAGAATTTTCAGAAATATGATATGAAGTTAATTAAGTTTAATTTGGATAAAAAAAGGGGATAATTAATTAATTAAGGGCTTTAATCCCTATTTTCTCCCATATCCGTTCCTCCTCTGTTGAAACTGCTCCCGCTTGCGACTTCCCACTCTCTTGTTCTCTACCCGTTCCCCCCTTTTCTTGCCGGTTTTTTTTCCCCTCAACTGCAAGAACGGCAAAATGGCTCCGAGAGATGAAGGGTCTGGCAGCGAGGGGTCGTCCCATTGTAGCTCCTACTACACTGACGACTGTGAAGACGAGGACTACAATGAAGGCGTGGGCGATGAAGAACGAGAAATCGACGAGGACGAGGACGATGAATGCAATACGAGAGCAGTTTTCGGGGCACCTCCACCGTCTGATGCTGAAAGGAAGTCCTGCAACGTCTCTGCCCCCATTCGGGGAAATCTTGTTGTTAGAAGGCAGTCGCTAATTCCTCGAGTTATGTCGGTTGCTGATGGAGCCGTGGTTGCTTGGAGGCCGTTCAAGCCTTCGTGTCGTGAAGGGTATGAAGATCCGAACAAACTTGCGCAACGACTTGTTGCGCGGAAAAGATTTGTCCCTTGGGGTGGTTCATTGAGGCCACCACTGATTGCTGTTGACAATCTCTTAACTTCTCCCCCTTTTACCGAGAATGAGGCACAAGAAATGGATGAGCCTCTTCCTCCTGGTGTCGAGCCTTTGGTTTTATGGCAAAATGAAGGAGCGGGAGAACCTGCTCAGATCACAATTGATCCATCACTTGTCTGCCATCTTAGACCTCATCAGAGAGAAGGAGTTCAGTTTAAGTTTGACTGTGTTTCTGGGTTATATAGCGTTGAAGGTTTTTCTGGATGCATTCTTGCTGATGACATGGGGCTGGGTAAGACTCTCCAATCTATTACACTGCTTTATACCCTTCTTGATTAGGGCTTTGATGGAAAGCCCATGGTTAAGAGAGCTCTTATTGTTACTCCCACAAGTCTTGTCAGTAACTGGGAGTCTGAGATTGACAAATGGATTGGAAGAAAAATCCAGTTGCTTTCTCTTTGTGAAACCTCAAGGGTAGATGTCCTAACTGGAATCGACAATTTCTTAAGGCCTTGCAGCATCTTATAGGTAATCATCATATCCTATGAGACGTTTAGAATGCATTCATCAAAGTTTGAGAAGAATGGAAGCTGTGATCTTCTAATATGTGACGAGGCTCATAGATTAAAAAATGACCAGACATTAATAAATCAGGCTTTGGCTGCTCTACCTTGTTTCCGGAGAATCTTGTTGTCAGGGACACCTATGCAGAATGATCTAGAAGAATTCTTTGTTATGGTCAATTTCACAAATCCTGGAATTTTGGGGGATGCAATATACTCCTGTCCTCTACTTCTCTCGGTTCGTTCTCTTCGAACTGCAGCCCCTCTTTCTTCCCTTGAAAATGACGGAAATCGAGAAACAACACCGTTATGAGTCGGGTTCTTCTTTTTTTGATTTTCGTCTCCAGTCCTTTCGACCTTCTCTGATGCAGGAGAGAACGTCGTCATGAGGCGGTTATTCTCTTAGTTTTCATCTAATATCATTTTCAGCCGATCATTCTGATGCAGAAAAAATGAGTCAAGAACGGTGAGATGTGTGAATGTGGATATATACATACTTGTGTTTTTCTGCGTTTGAAGTCTGCTTGGCGGCGAGATGGATCGGCTAGCGTCATAGCAGCATTGCTTCGTATACCAAGTAAGCGAACATCCGTTAGATGTCGTTCCCCTGATGAAATGTTGTCGAAATTTTATCTAATTTATAGACTTAAAAAAAAAAAGATAATGAATATATATTGCATTGTATGTTTTCTTTCAGGTTTAAAGGTCTCGTCACGCTCATTAGGGTGTGAAGAGATGAAAATCGATTGTGGTGTTGCAAGACACTACCCGTTACACTCATTAGGACGTACTGAGAAAGTCAAAACACTCCCGATGTAGCCCCCTCCACGAGAATGACGTCGGGAGGTTGCCGAAATTTAGATTAAAATTAAAGACTTAAACAAATTCAAATGGAAATTGTCTAAATTTTAGTCAAACAAAAGGATATATGATAAATATGAAGATAAATGTTAAATCAAAGAGAAATAGAGGGAGAGCATTTAAAGAAAATTTTGGAAAGAATGGAATACTCATTTAAAATGCAAGTAAAATTTGGGGAGGCCAATATTAAACTCACAAACTCTAATTGTGATTCTCTATAACTTAAATTGAAACGGTAAAGTGAGTTTTTTTTTATTCAAATTTCTCAAAATTAAATAAGCCTTAATTAAAATTTGGGGAGATAAATGTCAAACTCATAAGAGACTTACAATAAATTTGAAGTCTAAATTTTAAATAAATATGAGATTTGATGTGGAGTTAAGGATAAATTCATGTTGGATTTGAACTCTTTTTATGTGAATAAAGTTTCTCTTTAAAAATTCAAAATGTTAAGCTCATGAACAAGTAATCAATATGAACAATATTAATTGAGCATTTGAACGATCACATTTAAATCTCAAATGAAGTAAAGATCTTAATTGAATATTAAAAGATAAATAATATTGTAAGTCTAAATATCTAATTTCAAATTGAGAATAATGTATGCAAGAAATTTGGTAGCTTTCTTATAAGCACAAATTCAATTAGGCAACTCATGATCACTCATGAATGTAGCCTTTAAAAGAACCATTTGAACTTTGCGTTTAAAATTAAAATTGATACATATGAGATTTGTTGAGTGCTATTTCAAAGGAGATTTTCACTAAAGATGAGCAACATGTTGGCAAGTATAACTAAAGCTCATAAAAGACTACAAGTTAAATAATATATAAGAATTGTGAAATTTGATAATGCATATTGCCGCCGGATTTGTAATTCTTTATACAAGCAGACAGAATGCGACATTAAACTCAATGCTACACGAATGAATGAGTTTTCCTTCAACACACAAAAAAAAAATTTAAGAACTTCATTCTAAATTATGATTTTCAAAATCAACAAAATCATTAATTAGGTGAAATTAGTAGCTATAAACACGCATGGAACTATCTAAATGTTTAAATTCAAGTCGAGGATGTTGCGTTGGTTCTTCGCGTTTAGTCTTGATTGGGTCGGGTTAACAAAACTTAAAATCTATTATAAAAATTTCAACTCAAGAAAATATCAGAAATTAATTACGTCGGTGATAGTAGATCTAATCCTCGTTAGCTAGCGAGTTGACAGGATATAAAGCTCTTAAACATATTCAAATTAATCAATTTTTTTTCAAATCAAATTAAATATTAACCTAAAAATTATTTAAATGAAACTCTATCATTATAAGCTTAAAGCAAAACTCAATCTATCCACCTTCTGTAATTGTTTGTCGGGGGTGATAAATTAAGAAAATTTTAGCTCACAAAGAATTGATGTCAAATTAAGTGTTATTATGTTCATCTTCGTCTCATGATGGGGCGTTGCCATACATTGCGTGGAGCGGCCATAGGCTCATGGGCGGCGATTCTGAGTCCTCGATCGGTGGTTTGAGTCCATTATATTACTTATAGCGTATGCTCACTGTGGCTCGCGCTTTGAGTTATGTGATATACTTGATAGGAAAACAACCTCTGTCAAGGTAGATTTAAGCTGTTTTCTTGACAAACACTCAGTCTACGTGAATTTCTTGGGACAGCTTCGTGTATTCTTGATGAGGATCCTTGATTAGGTTGGGTCATTCATTACCTAGTATTAGGCCAGGACGCGATGGGGATAATGACTACGATTTAGATCGAGCTCGTCATTCCCCAACCATCCGGTTTAAAGAAATGATGAATTTCATAAATATTAAATTTTAAAACTCTACATCTTCTTCTTATCTGCATTTAGTGATCTAACATGCTTGTCGAAAGTTCTCTCACTTATGGGAGGTAATTAACTATAGTGCATGCCTGTACTAAAACTAGATCTAAAGTCTTCACCAAATGAGGACGAAATCTCTGGGTAGTATCTTATCTACTATTCCATCTGCCTTCTGAAAATTACATCGATACATTTTAAATCACTCTTTTCAATTCAATTTGTCAAGAGATCGGTTGTGAATTTTCGGTGCACACATTCTTGCTTACTAAATATTGATGAATTTTTTTTTGAAATCAAATGCAATATTACGTGTGGGAGAATATCTAATTATTAGTTATATTTTGATTCATGGATGGTGTGAAATTTAAATTTCAGTCGATAATTATTTTAATCTTGTGCAATCAAGAGCAGATTTAGACTTTGTTTATGGCGGGCAATTACCCCTCTTGAAAATTAATTTTTTTTTTTAATGCTCTATAGACTTATGATAATTTTGCTCACTCTCATTAACTTCATTTGCCCAAAATTAAAAAAATAAAATATTCAAAGCATCCAAACTTTGATCCATCTTATCTATTTATCCATCCTTTACATGCAATATGTAATACGTGTTAACAGATAAATTTACATGCATATTTGCATGTATTTATAATTATATATATATATATATATATATATATATATATATATATATAATTTCATGATTTTTTTTCCAATAGATGTTAAATACATTAATATATGGATAATAATGTAAATCAATAATTACGGAAGCAAAAATTATATAACTGACTCAAATCATCTCGAAAATTTATTTTAAATTGGTCATTTTTGATCTGATTTGAACTTAAGTTTATTCAAAATTAAATTTTTTTTTTAAGTTTCTAGTTAAAGCCATCTTACTACAACTTTAATATTAACCCTTTTACCAAATATTTGTTAAAAAATCTTATAAAAGAAAGATAAAGGCCATTGAAGTTGGCAAGAGAATAACTTGTAGAATTGCAAATTTTTTTTTTATGCCATGCAATATTCTTTGTTACAATTGTAAATTGCGAACCACTTACATAATTGAATTGAATGAAGATCGAATGATCTCCAATTATTATAAATTTATAGTTAGAATGATATTGCGATGATTCTAAATGACAACAAAAGTATGAGAATTGCCAGTTTCAAGATACTGCAAAAAAGATAATAATTATCTGCCACTAATTCAGAAGTATTATAACACAAAGAGAAAAATGAGGTGACTTGCTCCATTATTGTCTCTTCATCATTAGTCTCATATTCTCTAGCACACAAAAAAGAAATTTTTTTCTAATTATAAAACTTCTCTTTCACCTTTATTTCTCTCTTCATGATATTCAATCTCAACTAATGAATGACTCCACTGTACCAAAATATAGCTTTAAGTTCCGACTCGGTTATGTGCATGCGATCCTGAGATAAAAAGATTTTAGTAGCAAGGAGTATTTATTGTAACAACTAAATCTAAATTACGCACAGGACATAATTCTATAAAAAGTGGCTCCAGCCACTGTGCTTTGCATTAAACGAGGATACAGGCAATGGAAAATCTGAGACATTACGGTCTGCGAGTCTAAAATGAATGGAAATTATCAAGATACAAATTAATCACTAACCACTAATATCTGCACATTATGGAAGAGATACTGCCCAGTGATCATTATCATTCCGCATCTTCAGAATCTGTATTTGAATCTAATGAAAATTAGTAAATGAATTGAGTGCAGAATGGTCTAATGAAGGGGCTGTTTGGGATAAATTTTTTTTTTTTAATGTTTTTATTTTATTTTTTAAAATATGTTTGGTGGCATTAATTGTTTTTAAAAATACTCAGAACATCTAAAAATTATTTTTGAATATTTTTAAAAATAATATTATTTATTTTTAAAAACAAAACAAAATACTTTAAAAACATGCAAAATAAATATATTTTTTAAAAATAATATACTTAGGTGAGTCAAAATTTGGAGGTTACAAGAAAATAAAATTAATCCTAAACAAGCCTGAAAAGTAAAAGATGATGAAGTACATGAATCATAAAATTTGCATACTAGACTTTCTAAGTACAAATTTGGTCAGAAGCAAATCAATCAAGTCCAAATAGATCCATATAACTTAATCTTAGATTCATTATGAACGAGAGAGTAACGCATGACTAAGAATGAATTAATTTAACTAAAAAAAATTCATTAATAAAAAAAGGGAATTTACATATAAGCAATATAATTCCTATATATTTACATATTTAACACTAAATTTTAGTATTTACATTCATAATACTCAAATATTTAACATCACATAAAAATATCACTATTATTATCTTTTTTAAAAGTGAATACATCTTCCCGTGTATACATAAATATCAAACTTTAGATGTTAGCTAAGTTGCATCGATATGGATACAAGAATACATATAGATACAACATGAAAATGATACACGTCAACTTTTAAAAATAAAGGATACGGACACACATGAGACACAAAATTATAAATGTATAATTTATATAATTTATAAATTTTAAAATAATATATAATAATCACATAAATTATATAAACAATAAATAAGTAAAAAAAAAAGTCAATATTATACAACAACAACAACAAGCTTTAATCCCACTAGGTGGGGAATTAGAATCCTTCTCATTGTATTATGTCAAATTCTCATTTAATTCAAGTATCTTAAGATCATTTTTTATACATCTTAACCTAGTCTTTTGTCTCTACCTTTCTTAATATAAAGGCGAATGTCTATCTTCTCTTGTCAGTCATTGACGGTGATGCTTTATGTGGCCAAAAAAAGTCAATATTATAAGAACAAAAAATATTGACATTTTATAATGCAAGAAAATGAATAAAAGCTTAATGTATTATTTATAAATCATGCTAACAGATAAAGAAAGAATAAAAAATTATAACAAATAATAAAAATAACAAGTAATCAAATTCTAACAAGAACTTAAAATAGATTTAATCATCAACAGTTTTGAATATTACAAATAAAAATAAGTACAAAATATTTGATAAATATAAATTATCAAAATATAATATTTGATTATATATTTAATTAATATTTATAAAATTTAAACATAATTATTCAGGACAGATATATCCATTTTTTTATTTTTTATAAATTGCACATGTATATTGGATATGTCACACTTACATTATGTTCGATATGTGTCAAACACTACATATCTTTTTCTCATGGAGTGTTGGTAAATAAATAAGAATTATGTGGTATGTATGTAAATCTTCCTAGAAAAAAATAATTGAGAAAGATAGTGAACAAATAAATTAAAGTCCATTTCACATTAATTTCCCCATTTTTCTTGTTTCGAAGGTGTAGGTTGTGAGGGTTGAAATAACTCCATAACAAAGTAAGATTATCATAAAGAAAAATATTGCAATTTCACTGAAATAAAAAAGAACTTGAAAATTAAATACTCGCTAAGGAAATCTAACCTGACCGAATATCTTCTCCCACTTTTCCTCGGTTTTGTAGCTGCCTCAGGATCATTTCACATATGAGCTTCCACCAGTAGATGTGGAAAACCAGAATCGTACAAAGCATGGTATTGAAAGTATAGTAAAATGCTCTAGGAAAATAGTTTGCCTCGATCAATGGCTCAACAGTGTGGCAACTAAGAAGACAAGCATTCAAAAAAATTAAAAGAAATGAAAGGAAAAAAAATAAGATAATTAAATACCTAGTTGGTTCTTCCAGAGTCCAGACCTTGATGCCTTGATAATCCAGAAGGGAAAAAATATGAGTCGTAACAAAAACCAAGAGATAGCAAAACAACCAAAACCAAGGCTAGCCGCCATCTCCTTCTCAGAATACTTGAATACTTTTGAAACTTCCATGAATACATCGCATGTATCATGAAGAACAAGAATGACTATTCCTATACGGAGAAACCTGCAGTAAACAAAAGCCATATAACTCAAACCAACAAGGTACAGATCAACAATGTACGTTTTATGAGGGAAAAAAAGGTTTATAATAATGTCTCTCCACCATGAGTTGTGTAACTTATTCATTAACAATTTTCACATTGATAAGCTATCTTGCATCCTTGTCAGGATAGAATTTATGAAAGTATAGTCGAAAATTTTTGCTGTGATATTATTTGTCAACTTTATGAAACATTCTACTTCAAAAAATATCTAAGGTTTAAAATGTAGAATGAATCATTCTGCAGAATTGTATTAATCTATTGATGAGTCTCGTACCTAAGAAACAGTCTCATTGATTTTCTGCATGTTAAAGCAGAAGTGGATAACTGAAATATATTTATGCAACATTTGAAGTCATTATTCATAATAGAGTTCGGTCTAAAAACTAAAAAAAGATCTACTTGGCCTCGGGAAGTCTCCCTCTTCTTGGCTCATTATCTGCATTCCCTCTTGAGAAGCCTTATATGAATTACTCCTTGAAACTCTACCCTTAGGCACCTTATCACAAGAGGCCGCCTTTCATAGGGATTTCTCCAAAAAGATGCCCTATTGGAGTTTCATCCTAAGAGGCCCTCTTTTTAGCAGTTTCTCCAAAGAAGTCACCCTTTTCGGTGACTTTTTGGCACCCTCTCTCGTTAAATCAGTCAAATGACAATTTTTAACTCTTCTAGGTGGCCGTTGGCCATCATCTTAATTGCCCAATGTTAAATCACCTTGTCAAACTAGGCCAAAAATTTCTTTTCCTGGAGTCCAATGCCGACTTTTTGGCACCACCTTATTATCAGCATTTAGCTTCTCACCTTGCTGTCAGATGCCACTTTCTTGGTGCCATATCTTCAAGTTAGCCATGGGCCGATGCCTTCCTGCCTTGGATGTCATCTTTGAAGTTAGCACTAGGAATTTGTGCCTTGGAATAATTAATCTGTTTCCCAAAATGGGAAATCCTGTCAAATATTGCTATAAGCTAGATTTTTTTTTCCGAAGTTAGAAAATTTTTCATGTGAGCAGTCTACCCAAGAAATCCTCCTAGGGTAGGACACCCCTCGTTGCTTGTTGTGTGTTGACCCACTCTTCCCCTCAACCGCAAAGAAACAAGAGCATAAATCCCCTCGCTCGCATTCCATCTCTCAACTGCACCACCGTCTCGATCCCTACACCGTTCCCTCCAAGCTCGGCTTCTTCATTCGATTTCCCTTAAAACCGAAGCCTTCTCTCTCGTTCTTTCAACCGCAAGCTCCCGCTCCCAATCCCTACATTCCGTTTGCGTTCAACCGAAGCCCGACTCTCCCAATTTCCCTCGATCCAAAGGAACCGAAGCCTCCTTCCCATCTCATTCGCCCAAAATCGCAAGAAGTCGTAAGCTCTCGATCTTTTCCCTCGCCCGATTGGAACTCCTCTCCTCTGATTCTCCTCCAATCGAGCCCCCAAATTTTGCTGCAAGCCCTTCCCTCTCGTTCGTTCCTTGACACTTTAAACCTTAATCCCATTTTCTCCATTCGCGTTTTCTCTCCATTCGACCTCTCCATTATTTCCTCTCTTCCTTCATCAGAACAACCCAAACAGAGCTCCAATTCCTTTCGGCATTCGCTCAACTTCCACTCCCTTGATCACAAGAAATCATTAGAACCCTTCATCTGATCTTTGGATCGAAGCATAGCCGAGTTGACCTCTCATTCCCTTCCCTGACTAAACAGCAGCCAAAACTCTATCTCTCACGATCGAGCCAACATCCAACCTTAATCCTTCGATTTCTTTCTGCTGAGCGAAGCAGTTGATCGTTGTTAGCACCCTCTCGGTTCCTCTAGATCCCGCCGAATCCCACTCGCAATCAAGAACTCTTCTCCAGCATCCAATTTCTCCCCCATGCAGCTAAAGCTCATTCAGAGTGCTAAGGACCATCTTGCCGCCACGGTGGAGGAATCTAGGGTTTCCCCGGACGAGGAGATAGTGCAGGAAGAGCAACGGGCGATTGCAAGGCCGCAGAAGATGGCGACGTTTGTGGAACTCGTGGCTTGTGGAGATCACAATCGCATGGTGGTCGTCTGGCATTTGTCTTGGGCTCCGGCGTCTTCTCCTGCCTCCTCCTCCATTGGGAAGTTCTCAGTGAAGGAGGTGAGCCCGATCATTGAGAGTTCGAAGAGGAATTGCCAGTGTGAATATGAGAAGGAGACCTTTACTCATTGCTTGTCTGGAGGCTTCCCTTCAGTGTTGATGTTCAAACAGTATTAGAATGCAGCCAAGGTGATTCTAGAGAAAATTGATTACACAATGATATGCGGCAACCCATTCATAAAAAAATCAGGGTGGCAGATTTTCAGATGGATGGGGTTCTTGTGAAGTGAGAGAGAAACATTTTAATAAGCCAAACTATGATATTCCTAGCACAGTAAAAACAAGGGCTAAAAATAAAGCATGTCAAGTTTGAAGACTCATTAAATCTTCAGTGAGATGAAAACCAGGTGTTTCAAAATCTGCCCGTCATCGTGAGACGAGTAGCTTAAATGTTGCTCACTATGCAAATGCTACCGAAATTTGGACTTAAAAAAAAGGAGGAGGAGGTTTGAATGTATGGAAATTGCATATATATTTTGCTCGGTGATTAAATCTTCGTTATCTAATCGGATATAACGGATTGAAATTAGAGTCTTCAAAACACTAAATGTATTCATAAGTGACATATAAGCAGTTAGATGTAGCTCATATGTGGGGACGACGCCGGAATATTACCGAAATTTCGTCAAATTTTTGAGACTTAAATTTAAAATTAATTGGATATTAAATTAATGGTGAAACATAAAGTCTTAAAACAAAATAAATTCACGAAGATTGAATCTAAACGAGCTCAATGAATATTAATATTAAACAAGAATGAGCTAATTAAGAATGATTACGAATAAAAATATATATGCTAAATATGAGATTGAAATATGATAATAATTGAGCAACACAATTAAATAACTCACATACTATAGCAATGGTTAGTTGGCTAAGAAAAACTAATTGAACTTTGTAGCTTACGTTATATCATGCATGAAAATGATTAAAAGAGAATAAGCCAAATACAAACATAACTTTGAATTCTTGTCATACTTATGGGGAGATTACATGAAGCTAGAAGGTCATTTCTTCAAATAAGATTAAGCTCTAATCAAGCTCTAGAATAAAATTCATAACGAACAAAGCCTTTTTATTTAATTCTTACATTGCAATGCCTATTTTAAAATGAATTGAAGAAAGCTATAAATGAACACGAAACCAAAGCACAGGGGATTTATTGAGTGCTTGGTTTAAGAATGAAATTCAAATAAAATATGAAGATTTGATAAATATTTAAAAGTTTGTTAACGGCCATAGGTTGATATTTGAAAAATGCAATAAATAAATTAAGTATAAGCAAAGTTACAATACTTTGAATCGAAAATATAAATTTGAAAAATACGCCACCGAATTTGCAATTCTTCGTATAAGCAGACAGAAGACGACACTAAATTAAATTCAGCACGAATGAAGGAGCTTCCTTCAATCTAAAGATTAAAAATTTTATTCTAATTATGATTTTCAAAATCAATGATTTCATTAATTAGATGAAATTATAAAAAATAGATAATTATTGTCTTTGAGCATGAGATTTAAAATCAATTTTAATATCGAAAGGCTGCTTGACTAAGTTCGAATTAAATGAAAATATGAAATTAAAGTCATGATTTAGAAATAAAATTACCTACATTACTAAACAATCGCATGGGCCCTGACACTATACTGAATGCTTAAACTTAGTATCTGAGGATGTTGCGCGAGTTGCTTCACGGTTTGGTCTTAGGACCGGGTCCGAGTTAACAAAACTTAAAAATATAATTATTATAAGAATTTCAACTTATTAAAATATCTGAGAAGTTAATTATGTCACAAGAGATCCTCTATTATTAAATAATCGATGAAATCGAAAAATAAATTAAATGATCAAGCTTCATATACGATGATGATAGCGTTGATTGAAAATCTCTTGGAGGGATATCATCAAAAGATACTTGAACTCTAAATTAATTCATCATAAAGCTAAATTTCAACTAAGTAAATATCTGAACTAAATGAAATTTATTATTTAAATGCTTAAAGCAAACAATTCATCCATCCACCATTGTTTGTTGGGGATGACAGATTAAGAAAACTGTAGCTCACAAAATTTAATGTCAGTCAAATAAATCACTATATTCAAACTCAAATAATATCATGGCGTAGGGCGTGACCGGTCCCTCTGATTAAAGCTGATTTGACGGTAGGCTCACATATTATATTACGGTGAAATTTGTGGTGTTCGGTAATTTGGCTGAATTATATAAATATTTGATAAATATTCTATCAAAGATAGACTTAAGCATCTCTTTAAACAAATATCACCCAAGTCTACAAGAATTTCTTGGATGGCAACCCATCTCGATAAAGATCATTCGTCGGGTTGGGATTCTTCTACGGTATGCTAAAGCTGATAGTCAGGGATGGCGAACCATGAGATCTAGATCGAGCACGTCATGATTCCCCCAACCATCCGCTTTAAGTTAAAATGATAAATTCCATAACTTTAAATTTTAAACTCCACATGCTACTACTATACGCTATGCATTAAGAGATCTAATGACTAGCCTTAATCGAAAATTCTCTCTCACTTATTGGGAGGGGTAATCAACTATAAGTGTTTGCGCATATAGGAAACTTGGAACCAGATCTAAAGTCCTCATAAAATGAGGGTGAAATCTCTAGGTAGTGTCTTATCTACTATTCCATCTACCTTCTGAAAATTTCATCGACACATTATTCATACTCTCTTCAATGTGAGAGATCGGTGGCGAATTTTCAGAGCTCACATTATATTTGACAACACTCTTTCCCATCAAGCCTTGGAGGCTTTAAAAGCCATCCTCTAGATTCTCCCTAGGGGCCACCTGAACGCTAGCAACCTTAAGGTTAGATAGCTTGAATCTAAGCTATATGAAGGCTCGCCTTCTTTTCTTCATAGTTGCAAGCTAAGAGTCACTAACAATGAGGCAATAGTTGATCTCCCAACTGGGAACTAACTGACAACATCCTTTGAGTGCTAAGAAATAAAAGCTACCAATTTTTGGACATCCTCAAATTCACACCATAGGCATAACCTATCATCTTTTTGTCTCCTATCTCCTCAGGCTCTTTCGTCTTGATCATATTCAGGCCTTTGTTGATCCCTCCAATACGTCACCCTTCCATTTTAGGCCTTTGTTGATCCCTCCAATACGTCACCCTTCCATTACCGACAATCCTATGGCTAGAAAAAGGGAAGGTTATTTCTTAAAAAACACATAGCTCTTTGCATGAATCTATTGACCTCTACATACGCTCCATAAGTTAGACCAAACAGATATTAGTGAATTCGACGGGTTACGGACGCGACGTTGCGATGATCTAAGTCAAAATGCCCCGATCATAATCAAAATCGATTGAAACATCCTTCGATTACAAAACAGATCGTGTCAATGTATCCAGAATGCTGAAATTGACTATGAGAGGCTTCTCGCATCATTTAATGATCACTTGATAATGAAGATGAATTATAGATACAATTTCACGCATATTAGAGTTGGGAGGCATTGACATCATCCAAACGAGCTCATTTCGCAAAACAGACTACGACAATATCGTGAAAACGTTGAAACCTATGAAACGAAATCTTCCGAGTATAGTACAAATGGCAAGCTGTGGAATGCGACAACACGAATTAATCCCGAATTTTCCTAGATCAACCTCGGCATTGCCCAAATGATCGTTATTCATAAAATAGGTTGTGTTGATGCATTTGAAACATCATAAATAGTTAAAATAGATACTCATATCACATAAGTCAATGCACAAATGTTAAACGAAACAAACACTTCTGCGAGTGTCGTGGTACAAAATTCAAGACATGCGGGAAGCGATGAATCTAAAAAAAGGAGAAAGATAATGTGCACATAAAAAATAAAGAATTATTTTATATTAGTCCTTTAATATAATCATTATCATTATCATTATCTAATCATATATATATATATATATATATAAAGTTAGAATTATATATTTATTATTACTATTATATTATTATTATTCAAATTAATAAAATTAAGCTAACTTAATGTCAAGCAAAACTAAATTAAATATACATCTTTGCTAGTTAAGATTCGTACTACATAAAATTAAAATGAGTGAAATTAATATTATTGGGTGCATACATATATAAGTAGTTTGCTAATTATTAGATAGATTATAATAGAATTAAATTACATTAGACTCTTATTTATTATAGTGCTTAAGTAATCACAGCCATTAAACTTAATTAAATCAAGGTTGAAAAAAAATGAATTTGTGGATGAGGTAAATGAGCCTTTTGGCCATAGATATGCACGTATGTTAATCTGAATCTTTTCAAAATTTGCCTATGTATGAATCTCACCTGAAAACAATCCTCCACAGACAAATCAAAAACTCAAATTTTCAGCACTTCGTACAAGAGCATTGACCTCGTACAGTAGCTATCTGTCTTGTCCCATCCATCGATCAAGAAAAAAAAGGGGTTTTACATACATAGCACCCAAAACTCATATTTTTACCTATTCGACACTCCAAACTCATTATTTAACGAAATAGCACTATTTTTCCTTTAAACGCCTCAAAAATAGACCTTCGCTTACCTCCATTAACTTCTCCATCGAAATCTCACGATGCAACCACTTCTTTCAGTTTGTTAAGCCCTAATCGAAGCTGCCCCTATGAGTCTTTTTCGCGAAGCTGCCCCTCAGCAGTTGTCTAGGTATTTTTGTCTACTCGACCATTTTTCCGTCTCTCCAATTGGTTAATTTCTTGTGAACACGTAATGCCCTAATCTTAGCTGCCCTTTGTTTGTTCTTGTGGGATCCAAAAATTCGCCACCGACCTCTTTTGGAAAACAAAAGGAAAAGAGTTGTTTAAGTGTCGGTGATACTTTCAGAAGGCAGATGAATAGTGGATAAGACACACTGCGATTTCGTTCTCATTTGGTGAACTTTTATATCCGGTTAACTTTCCTATAGGGCTTGCCTATAGCTAATTACCCTCTCAATCGAGAAAGCACTTTCGATTAAGGTTAGTCGATGGTCGTTAAAGAGTATATAATTGCTGAGTGGAGTTTAGAACTTATGAAATTTATTATTTTAATTTAAAACCTTTTGTGGGGAGCGATGGCGATCTAGATCCTATGGTTTAGTCATCCGGTCGTGATCCCAGTCCACTTAGTCAAAGGAGGTAGTTGGACCAGAAGGATCCTTATCAAGCATGGGTTCGTCATCCAAGGTGTCCTTGTAGACGGGATAAAGTTTGTCTAAGGGGATAAATATAAGTCAACCTTTAAAATAGGCTTGCCAAATACATTCTACATTTCACATTTCAAAGAGCAAAGCCGTTAAGAACATATAGGTAGTGGCCAAGTAATTTAGTGGTGTCATGTCATGAACCACGGTCAGAGGGCTTAGTGCCATTTATGTATCTTGTGCAGCAAAACCAGACGGAGGAGGTACGTCGCTACGCTTTAGGAATATTTGAGTGTGAAGGTAGTTATGTATTTAATTTGACATTAGCTCTTTGTGAGCAAAAATTTTCTTAATTTGTCACCCGAAGACAAACAGTTGCGGAGGGGTGGATTGATTTTTTTTTAATTTATTTCGCTTTTATTTATATTTTTGTTATTTTCTTTGAATTTTGATCATTTTATGATTGATTTTAGATTTGAATATATGATCATTTATCATTGAAATTTTAATTATAATTACTACCGATCATGGTAATATCGATTGATGACTTTATCTATTCGTAGATTTTACGAGGGTCAATTTATTATCTCAAAAGTATAATCCTTCAAACCTCTCTAGTTTAAATATGAGGATCGGGTTTGGGACTTTTCTTCTTGAGGGTTTGGATTTGTATGTGAGTTGATTCGTATTTTGTATTACATGATAGAATTGAACTCCGAGATATTATTCATTTGAAATTCTTATAATATCAAATTTTAGGTTTTGTTAACCTAGAAGCAAAGGAAGTATAAGATCGTTCTTTGTTTATTTATCTTGCATTTGGATCACATGCTTTCTAAATATTTGATTTATTGGATACTTCATTTGGGCCAAAATGAAGTGAGAAATCTAAAATAGATATAATTATTTGATTGAACATGATATGCACTTCATTTGGGCCAAAATCCCTTTATACGCCAAATCATGAGGAAAAGAAATGAAATAAATTATTACGGAGACCCATTTGATCAATCGTGAAGTAGTACTTAAAATAAACTTAGCATTTGATTGAAAATAAGATATGCATAATGTTTGGGCCAAATCCTTTATGCCACAAATCGAAAGGAAAATATCGAAATAAGTTATTTTGAGAGATTTGATCAATCATGAAGTAGTGGACCAAAATAGACTTAGGCATTTGATTGGAAATATAGTAGCATGTTGTTTGGTAAAATCCTCTTTTATGCAACAAATCAAGAAAGGATAGATGAAATTGAACAATTTAAGGGCATTTGATTAAGTGTAAAGTAATGGATCCAGATAAACATGACACTTGATTTAGGTTAACCCTACATGTCAATGGATAAAGCGGAAATAAATCATTTTAAGCTCATATGATCAAATATAAAGTAATGGGCGAAATGAACTTGCACTTGATTTGGGCTAGAAATCCTCTCCTTATGTAACAAATCATTAAGGAAGAATGAAATAAATTATTTTAGAGCATTATATCTATGATACATGTGTGTTCTCTTAATAATGGGGAGGAGAAGACAAAGATATGAGTAGATGTATATATCATTTAAACAAGTGAATTAATTAAAATCCACCTCCTTGCAGTTTCATGAAATGGGGCACAAGTATCCATTAAATTTTATTAAGAAGATATGACAAAAAGAGTTTATTTTCCTTTTAAATCCATTCTTCCTTTTTTTTGACATTAAGGGAAGTGATAATGATGTATAAGGGCA
Organism: Cymbidium sinense; assembly: GCA_021442155.1. Classification (NCBI taxonomy): domain Eukaryota; kingdom Viridiplantae; phylum Streptophyta; class Magnoliopsida; order Asparagales; family Orchidaceae; genus Cymbidium; species Cymbidium sinense. The sequence continues at coordinate 106,408,779 of CM038215.1, forward strand.
CTGGCGTACATGCATGCATGTGATATGATAAATGGCTGAATTTAGATGATTTTCTTTCATGACAATGAGACCATATGTGTCGATGCCATAACAATAGATGATAAGAGGAGAGAGCTATAAATAAGAGAGGATTTCCTTTCACAAAATCCCTACATTTCCCTCTCTCCTTACCACAAGTTTAAGTTCTTTCAATCTTGAAAAGGATTAAGTTGTCACATGACTTGTAAGTTCTAACTTGACAATTTTCTATTTTGATATCTTCATGATAGATGTCATATCATATGGTAGATATTACTTTCTATGTATTTCAAGCTTTATGTTTAAGCACATGTCTAACATGTAACATGCCAAGCTAAGTAGAGCTTTAGGATGAGCATTAAATAATGCATATCATAATGACTACTTAATAGAATTAACTTGTATGATGTAAAATCAATACATAAGCGTTCATGTTTAACATAAATAAGCATTGATCAATTCATATACTCATGTTGCATTTGCCTAGAATAGGATACTGCGTGTTATAGAAATTGAGCGTAAGTATCAACTCATGCATTTTCTACAAAATAGGATAAAACTGCGTGATATAGAAATTGAGCGTAAGCGTTCACATTTGAGATAAAGAAAATTTTAAGTCAACATGACTTAAGCATTTCATCCATTTCTTTCTATCTTTTTTTTTTTATAAATTTTGGTAGCCTCAGGCGTCATCCTCAAAACTTGGGAGGGGTCTTCCACCACGCCAGAAAGGCGTGTATGGTGTGTCGTGAACCGTGACCGAATTATTTGCACCACGCAAGAAAAGCGTGTATGGGTTACATCATAACATTTCCTATGTTGGAGAAACATGAGTAGTACTAATAATAGATTTAAAGCTGCGTTGTATATAAACATGCTTAAACATTGCAAGAAAATAAATCTTTTCCTCCTTTTTTTTTAAAATAAAATTTACAATGACATCACCTCCGCATATGGGGTTGTAGAGACACATGCCAAAGGCATGTATGGGTGGATGTCGTGAGACACCGAATTTGTTTACGCCAGCAGAAAGGCGTGTATGGGTTAAACATCATAACATTTCCTACCATGTTGGAGAAACATGAGTAGACTATAATAATAAATTTAACTGCATTTGCATAATAATAAAAGAAAGTTGTTTGCATATATATTTAATTAAGAGCGTAATAATCAAAATTCTGACAAACTCTCCCTCCACATGTGGGAGTTGATTAGGCGTCAATGCAAGAAAGGCGTGTATGGTGGATGTCGTGAGACACTAGAAATTTTTTGTTTGCACCACGCCAAGAAAGGTGTGTATGGGTTAGCATGCAGAAAATTTCCTACCGTGTTGGAGAAACATAAATAGTACTTATCTTAATAAATTTAAAGCTTGCATTTGCATCATAATAAAAAAAGATCTTTGCGTGTATATTTAATTAAGAGTAATAATCAAAATTCTGACATCTCTCCCACAGGTTTGCCAGAGAGGGTCACCCATGTAGAAAGGCATGTATGGGTGGATGTCGTGAGACATACATAGAAATTTTGATAGCATAAGATTTCCTATTAACAAAATATCGAATAATGCAGAAATATGCAAGCATGAAACCCATAAGGAATAGTAGTAATATGATATTTATACATCTTTCCTTATTAGATTTTCAAACTTCAGGCTTAAATAAAAGAAATTTTCAGCAAGCTCATAGCAGAAATAATTTGGTTCCCCTTTGATAAAAATGATTTCAGCATGTTTTATACTTTTAGACAACAAGACAATAGATTTCTCCTTAAGTAAAAATATTTTCAGCATGCATTATCCCTTTAGAAAAGCAAATTAATGGATTTCTCCCTTTAGGTAAAACAATTTTCAGCAAACATTATTTCATCCAAACAGCAGAGACTGGAATGTAAAGAGAGAAAAGTTTGCTAATAGTTTAGGATTTTGCACCAATCAACACCCCAAAACTCTTTCCAAGCTTCTAATTTCATTTTCAATATTTATAAAAATTTTTGGCAAGGTAATCAGAACAAAACCTTTAAGAAGCTATGTAAATTTCAGATTTTATTTCCCATAAGAAAGAAATAAAATTTCAGCAAGCATTACTTCCTCTATATGATAAAAGCATAGGCTAAAGATAAAAAACACTTGCATCTAGCTTAGACATTCCACCTTTAAAATGGAAACTTGATTTCATTTCCCATAAGAAAGAAATAAAAATTCAGCAAGCATCACTTTCGATTCAATTTTCCTTAGGTAAAAATCGATTGCAGCCAACACATACCCATTACAGCAAATCAATTCATTTTTTCCCTTAGGTAAAAAAAAAAAAGATTTCAGCCAACACATACCCATTACAGCAAATCAATTCATTTTCTCCCTTAGGTAAAAAAAAAATGATTTCAGCCAACACATACCCATTACAGCAAATCAATTCATTTTCCCTCTAGTAAAAATATTTTCAGCATGCATCATGCCTTTAGAAAAGCAAATCAATGGATTTCCCCCTTTAGGTAAAACCAATTTCAGCAATTTCCCCATATCCAGAAATTTTTTCAGCAAGGGAAACACATAGGTGCTCATTAAAAAACAGCAAATAGCACAATATTTGAGTCATACATCATCCCAAAGCATTTTCAGCAAGATAAACACCATAAAATCCATAGATAATAGGAAATAAAATGAGATTTGGGCCATACATCATCCCAAATCTCCAAAGAAAACTCTTAGTATCATTTCAACCAAAAAAAGGAAACATCCACTTCATTTTATCACAATGTAAAAATAAGCTTAGGGTTGAAAGGAAACAACCTAGAATTTCCGGTTGCAAAGAAGGAAGAATGAAAGGGGTCCGGCTAGGGCTCACGAAGGACAGACAGGAGAAAGGAAGAACAAAACCGCACAAGGGAGTGTCGGTCGCTCAGATGGCAACCACGAAAGGGAAAGGAGACGACTGACTTTGATCGAGCCTCGATTTCACGCCTCGAGAGTAGAATGCCGAGAGCAGAGAACGAGGAATGCCAGTGAGAGTCGGCAATGAGAAGGAATCATGGCAAGAGAGGAATCATGAGCCGTGAGACGAGCCGTCGTCGTAGAATGCCTGAGTAAGAGGAATCGCGTGAGGGGGAAGAGCCGAGAGCCGCAGGAACAAGAGAGAGGGGAGAGTCGAATGCCGTGAATGAGGTCAATGGGAGATAGCGTATTCCTTTTTGCTCTTAGGTTAGACCGCTTACTCCTATTGGCCAAACGAGCGGCGGGTCATTTCAGTGGGTGGCATGGGTTAGGTAAGGCTTAATAGGGATTAAGAGATTGTTGGCTTAAGGATTAATATAATTAACTCCTAATTGTAAAATTTTGACGAATCATCCTAATAATAAACTCTAGCAATATGGGTGTTAATCTTAAGTGTTTCAGCGAATGGCCTTTCGATTTGATCGAGGTCGTTTGATAATGTCGACGTCGATCGGGATGAAATTAGGTTTAAATTGTGCGACGTCGCACTCAAATTAATCGACGTCCGCGCACACTTTGCCGAATCGATCACGAGAGCCGTCGTTTGATAGGTTTCGACGTTTCGGCGACAACGGCGCGATCAATTTCGCGAACGGAGGTCGTTCGGAAGTCGTCGGGGCTTCCCGACTTCTATATGTGTAATTTTGTTAAAAATTTGATTTTAATCATTTGATTGGTCATTAATTGATTCGATATTTTCTATTTAATTAATTTTGATGCTTTCGACGCATTATGAAGTCGAATTTTCAAATCAAATCGAATTTAATTGATTTCAATCGCGATTAGAGCATTTTAATTTCCACCATATTTATTTAATTTCAAGTGGCACATAGTTGTAGGTCAACAGTTCTTCATAAGCTAAGATGATTTTTCTTGCTTTTGAGGTTGTTACAATATCTATACACATGCAAGATCACCATTTGGAGAGTACCAATTTATCATTGTCTTCTTCAAAGCTGAGTCGAATCTTACTGCTCTTAAGCTTTCTCTTTTTCAAATCTCTTAGCCGTTTCAGATAAATGAATTCCTCTTTTGATCAAACAATTCAATTAGCGCGAATGCAATTCAGTTTTCCTCTTGAAAGAGACCACAGATCCATGAATTTGTAAAGAGAACAATTTTTTCAGCAAGAGTAAACAACTACCTTAAATTGGTAAAAGCATCCTTCCCATTTGATAAAATGCATGCCAGAGATAAAATTAACTTCAAAGCATCCTTCCCATTTGATAAAATGGCTCAACAAACATTCATCAAAAACCAATCAAATAACTACCACTTGAAGACTAAACTTAGGAATTGAAATCAAATCAAATCAACATACAAATCATCTAATTCATCTATTTCAAACCCACATTCATAAATCATCTTCAATCCCTCATACTCAAAGTTCTCAATCTTGCAAGCTTTTTTCTTCACCTCTTCATCTGCTTTGAACCCAACACAATTCTTCACGCTTAATCTCTTCAATTCTCTGCAACCCTCCACTATTAATAGCAACTCTTGTTTAGGCAAATAACTATATGCTTTAAGAACTCGAGCCTACAAATACTCTTTTTTATAATTACTATTTGTAATTTTGCATAAGCTTATGCAGCATAATTATTATTCAATAGATTTATATTATTGAAGATGAGTTCAAGCTAGTCCTCAACTTCGAAAGGCGTCTGACTTCGCAAAATTTATTGTGACTGCATCTTATAATGTATGGTGTATATAACTTAAAGAGGCGTTAATCGTAGAAGAAAATTTTATAGATATCCCAAAAATCAAATAGAATATGATTGTAACTACTTCAGATGGAAAGACGAAGTAGACAATATATTATTTGGCATTAACTGTGCTGAAAGAGTTTCTTTTGAAGACATGTTTAGCTATTCATCAAATTCTTGATTGCATTCCATAGTGTACTTCAATTTCTTTAACCACCCTAATAGTTAACTTATTTAGCTGGTGTGATTGAATAAAACATGCGAACTAATAGGAAGGGAGCAAGGAAGCTGTTCAAACAGAAAAGCAAAGAACAGTGGCTTTCCGTCAGCTCGTTAGAAAGAAGACGAGATGCGAGCAGGGAGGAAAGCGTGCTAACTTACTGCAATCGCTTGGTTGCTCTTTTGTTCGCAATAATCAGAGGAGCAATTACAACAAAAAGCGGTCGAGCAATGTGATGTTGTGATCGTTCCCATGCGATTTTTAGCAGAGAAAGAAAAAAAGTTTGACAGTGTGCTATCTTAAAGTAACTGAGGGGAAATAAGGTGTTATTTCGATAAATAATGAGTTTGAGGTGTTGAATGGGTGAAAAGATGAGTTTCAGGTGCTATGTACGTAAAAACCCCTTAATAAATATCTTAAACAAAACCTAATATTACCCGCGTCCTCCTGCTAGCAACCGCGGTTTGCAAAAGCTCTCCACCTTTTCCTCTTAGCTTGTAGTAGCCTCCTGTTCCTAACATCTCGCCTTTCTCCCTCTTCACTCGGATCCGAATCTCTGATCTCCTACTCCTTTCATGCAGGCGAGCTCTCTCATTACCTGCAACAGCAACTCACCTCTCGTTTTGACCTACTTCCGCCAACCTTCTCATACCTCAACAGTCAACTCTCACCTACCTAAACGATACCGTCGATGACACCCTCATTGCAGAACCCTTCCTCATCGAACTCAGCCACACCACACGCTCCCAAATCTCCATCTACCAACCCATGCAACTCAATCGACAACCTACCCACTCTTTTTTTCCTAATGTTGTCCACCTGCATACACAATCACCATCTTCCTCTCTCTCTCTCTCTCTCTCTTTATATATATATATATATATATATATATATATATATATATATATATATATCATGTTTATAAAAAAAAAGGAGAAAAATTATATAAACAAAAAACAAGAAAGGCCAAAAAATATTGTGCATTATTCTCATCGATTTTGTCATCTCTTCTTACAGCACACGCATGTGAAAACATAATATGTTGCACTTCTCTTAGTGCAGCGGAAAAAATGTGCATTTTGTGCAGCTCTGAAGATCCTATACGTATCTTTCTTGGCGTGGTAGAGATTGCGCTCCTGACCGTGGTATTCGCACCACCTCTATACATATATTTCTTGTAATATTGAATAAAAACAAATGAACTGAGCTAATATTAAACCAAACAAGAATCAGATACCATAAAACAAGATGAAATATAAAGATAATATGCAAAGAATACAATATTTGCAGGTGACTTGAAAGACATACCTACAAACAATATCTGAGCAATCTGTAAACTCCTAAGCCCCGAATGCTCACACTCCACTAAAAAATCAATTGTAAAGGAGAGAAAATGATAGAAATAAGCCCTCCATCCTCCCTTATTTATATGGAGAAATGAGCCCCACATCATTAAAAAAAGCAAATGCAAAACGACAAAGAAAGGGAGGAGAATGCTTGAGTTGATATGTCACATACACATTCCAAGGCAATACATAGTCTTAGAATTCCTTTTAATGTTAAAGGATGTGTGATTGACATAGAAATCAAAACGACATGTACCACAAAACGTGTATTTACAAAAATCATGCATCACATGCAAACTCAAATAAGTTATACCAGAATACATGTGAGCGAGTTGCTAGACGAAATTTGGCATGCATACCAAAGTGATATTATATTTAGATATTATATTAATATGCGTGTTGATAATTTGAAGAAATTAAGGCTTGCACACATCTTGAGATAGTTTAATACTCAAATCATTGCATCGATATACGTGTAAGCTACCTAGAGTTGCAAAATAATTGAGCACAGATTTTAGGGAGGAAGTCTACATTCACTGCACTGGATATATGACAACAAATTAAGGAAAGCTCTACGCATATCTCGAAGGAATCCTGTATTCCAATTAATCGCACCAAAATACGTGCTGATAATTAGAAGTCCTTAATAAATTGAGTATTATGCATATCACGAGACAAGCTCATATTTGAATCTATTAACTCTATATATGTGCAAACAATTCATAAGAGGTGATGTGATATGTATGCATCTTAAGGCAATTCAATACTCAAATTACTGCATCAATATGGGTGCATGCAATCAGAAATCAAAAGTTAATTGAGCATACATTTCTTTGAAATGTACATTCAAAATCAATGTATTAAAATGTATGCCAATTATTCAGAATGTGTATGGCACATATTATGAGGCAGCCATGGACTTCTAATCATTATTGCGAGATTTATACAATTAATGTGAAGATTTATACATGCATATCCTGAGATGAAATAAGTTCAAATATAGTGTCTCGACAAACATGTAAGTGCTCCTTAGCGGTTTATACATTTCACAAGGAGTATATTAAACCTAGCTTCAAACATCTCGTAAAGCATGCAAATTTTCATAAATTGCACGAAATTTAATAAAATTAAAAAATTCACATGTTCCTCGATATGTGTTAATCTTTTAAACTAAATGTCTAAAGATGTTGTGTGGGCTAATACCCAGTTGGATCTTAAAATTGAGTCCAATTTAACAAAACTCAATGATATAGTCAAAGCGTTCTCTCCTTGAAAGGACCTTTAAGAAGTTATCTCCGTCATATAATTGTATATAAGCTTCTTAATGTTGTTATAATTTTCTCTACTTGAGAAAATATTTCAGAAGCTAAGTCGATCATATGACCGAGAGAATGGCTATCTCTAACCTAAACCCCCCTAGTGATAGCTACGATGAACGCAAATCTTAACCCGGATGGGTTATCAATATTAACATCTTAAAAAATATTAATGTCAAACCACATGTATAAACTCAAAAATGCAAATCTTAGCATGATCCTCTACTAGCAAACAAGCAGAGTTGATAAGATCCAACTCTAATAATGACTATGTTGATTGAAAATATCAATCGGATGAGTCATCATTATCAAAATATCTAAGACATTAATATTCAATCATCTCAAATTCAAATTCTCAAAATATAAGTCTAGATCTGATCCTCTGTTGTTAGATTAATAGAGTTGATAAAATCTAGGTTGATAAGTTGAATGATCAAGCAAGCTTAAACACTTCGATGATAATTGTGTTGAATGAAAATCATAATCGGAGAGGTTCAATCTTAAAAATGAAATTATCAAATTATAATATGGATGCTCAAATAATCCACACATCGATGACGATTGTATTGAATAGAGATTTCAACCGGAGAAGATATTACCATCAAAATATATTTATAGTTTCAAATCAAATTAACATAAATCAAATATCAATTAAAATACAAAAAAATGATAAATTACTAAACTCAAAGTATTCAAATGAAATTTATGATTTAAAATTTTAAAGCTGAAATCTATCCACCTTTTACAATAGTTTGTTAGATGTGATAAATTAGAAAAACTCTAGCTCACAAAGGAGCCAATGTCAAGTCAAGTATACTACTATGTTCACCCTCAAACAAACTAATACTAGTAAGGACGTAATTTGAGTCCTCTGTTTGCATGATTTATCTAGTAAGCTCCACATATTAAGCGATTACGACCAGTGCCTTCTGATCAGATGGTAAGCCACCAAATGACACCATTATATTACGGTCATGGCTATAACCTATATGTTTCCCAATAATTCTGCTCCTTGAGTTGTGAACTATAAGGTGCACTTGATAGAGCAAAAAACTCTCTGTTAGTTAGGATAGACTTAAAATTATCTTCTTTGACAAACATCAACTCAGGTCTACAAGAAAACCTTGAACGAAATAACTCATGACTGCTGAAAATGACCCTTTGGTTAGGTTGGGTCGACTACCTCTTCTGACTAAGTAAACTAGGGATCATGACAACCTGGAACGACGAAACCATGAAATTTTGATCGGACGCATCATCATATCCCCCACCATCCGCTTTAAGTTAAAAGATGATGAATTTTTAAATTAAAAACTCAATTTGCTACTACTATATGTTTTGCATTTAGCAATCTAACAACTAACTTTAATCAAAAATTCTCTCTCAGGATTGAGAGAGGTGATTAACTATAAGTGCTTACTCCTATAGAAAACTTGGAACCAGATCTAATGTTCACAAAAATGAGGGTGAAATCTCTGAGTAATGTCTTATCTAGTATTTCAATTGCCTTCTGAAAATTTGGCCATCCAAACTCTATTCATCAAGAGATTGGATGCAAATTTTCAAAGCCCACAGAATCCTTTGGACCCCTCATTAGAGAAGGATCATAACCCCAATCCAAATGGATGGATAACCCCATTCCCCGACAAATGCCATAAGTCACAATGATGTGCCGTATCATCGTCTCTTCTACCATAAGACCGAAGGACAACTTATCATTGCCACACTTAGGGATGACTTGCTGCCTCTTGAGGGATGAATTTTCAATATCCCATTTGAGCCAACTTGCCATTGTCCAATTCAATGATGATTTGTTAACTCTTTGCATAAGGAAAGAAAATTTTCATAATATCATTTTTAGAATGATTTATCATCTCTGGAAAGATGGCTTGCTATTTTCTCATTCTAAAATGATTTGTCAACTCTTAATGAGATTTTGTCATCACTTAATGAAAGATTTGTTCTTTAAAGTTTAGCTTATTGTTGTGCTTTATTGAGGCAACTTGTTGTCATCCCATGTTAAGATGAATTGTCATCATTCCACATTAGGAGTGTGTTGACCCACTCTTCCCCTCAACCGCAAAGAAACACGAGCCACAAATTCCTTTCACGCTCCCGCATTCGCCTCCCTCAACTGCAAGCAACCGCAGGCTCGATCCCATGCGCTGAACCGTTCCCTCCAAGCTCGGCTTCTTCGTTCGATTTCCCTTAAAACTGAAGCCTTCTCTCTCGTTCTTTCAATCGCAAGCTCCCGCTCACGATCCCTTCGTTTCGTCTGCGTTCAACCGAAGCCCCACTCTCTCGATTTCCCTCGATCCGAAGGAACCAAAGCCTCCTTCCCATCTCGTTCGCCCAAAATCGCAAGAAGTTGTAAGCTCTCGATCTTTTCCCTCGCCTGATTGGAACTCCTCTCCTCAATTCTCCTCCAATCGAGCCCCCAAATTGCAAGCCGCAAGCCTCCGAAATCCTTCCCTCTCGTTTGTTCCCTCGAAGCCGCACGATTAACAGACATTCGCATGTTTCTCCCTCTCTCGTTCGACCTCTCCATTCGGCCAAAACCCTCTCTTCCTCCCTTCTTGGCCGAACAACCCAAACTGAACGAAGCTCTGATTCCTTTCGGCATTCGCTCAACTTCCACTTCTCTTAATCACAAGAAATCATAAGAACCTTTCGTCCGATCTCTGGATCGAAGCATAGCCGAGTTGATCTCTTATTCCCTTCCCCGACTAAACAGCAGCCAAAACTCTATCTCTCACGATCGAGCCAACATCCAACCTTAATCCTTCGATTTCTTTCTGTTGAGCGAAGCAGTTGATCGTTGTTGGCACCCTGTCGATTCCTCTTCCTCCCGACTTCACCACTATACTCAGCCAAATCCTAGTTACTACTCTGTTCTTCTTAACTACCTTCTAGCCGAAATCATGCAAATTTATTATTGTGGTTGTTGGTGAATGTGCAACAAAATGAGTTTGGATGTATATGAAAATTATCTATATATATGTGTTTACTTCGTTATGCAGGTTTGAAGACCTCGTCACGCTTATTAGGGTGCGACGAGATGAAAGCCGAGTTTTCAAACCAACCGTCGCTCATCGTGGCAGGTAAAAAAACTGTTAAATGTTGTTCCCCTATGCCAAAATGTTGCCGAAATTTGGACTAAATTTTGGACTTAAAAAAAGGGGGGAGAAGATTTGAATGTGTAGAAATTACATATATATTTACTTTTATGCAAGTGATTGAAGGCCTCGTATGCTCATCAGAGTGTAACGGGATTGAAATTCGAGAGTGCTTGAAACACTACCGTCAGCATCGTGTTGACGGATAAAGCTGATTCGATGTAATGCGAGACGATGTGAATATTAGAAATTTTATCAATTTTTTTAGACTTAAATTTAAAATCAATTGAATATTAAATTAATGGTGAAACATAAAGTCTAAAAACAAAATAAATTCACGAAGATTGAATCTAAACGAGCTCAATGAATATTAATATTAAATAAGAATGAGCTAAGTGAGAATGATTATGAATAAAAATATATATGCTAAATATGAGATTGAAATATGATAATAATTGAGCAACACAAAATTAAATAACTCACTTACATGCTATAGTAATGGTTAGTTGGTTAACAAGAACTAATTGAACTTTGTAGCTTACGTTATATCATACATGAAAATGATTGAAAGAGAATAAGCCAAATACAAACATAACTTTGGATTCTTGTCATACTTATGGGGAGGTTATATGAAGCTAGAAGGTCATTTCTTCAAATAAGATGAAGCTCTAATCAAGCTCTAGAATAAAATTCATAATGAACAAAGCCTTCTTATTTATTTCTTACATTGCAATGTCTATTTTAAAATGAATTGAAGAAGGCTATAAATGGACACGAAACCAAAGCATAGGGGATTTATTGAGTGCTTGGTTTAAGAATGAAATTCAAATAAAATATGATGATTTGATAAAATTTTAAAAGCTTGTTAACGGTCATAAGTTGATATTTGAAAAATGCAATAAACAAATTAAGTATAAGCAAAGTTACAATACTTTAAAGCGAAAATATAAAGTTAAAAAATACGCCATCGGATCTGCAATTCTCGTATAAGCAGCAGAAGACGACACTAAATTAAATTCTACATGAATAAAGGAGCTTCCTTCAATCCAAAAATTAGAAATTTTATTCTAATTATGATTTTCAAAATCAATGATTTCATTAATTAGATGAAATTATCTAAGCTAAAAATACTTGCATATGCTCGGACATAGAGATTTAAAATGCAAATTTTAATGTCTGAAAAGACTACGCATGCTAAGTTGGAATTAAATGAAAATATGAAATTAATCTCATGATTTAGAAATAAAATTATATAAATTACTAAACAACCGCATGGGCCCCGACATTATGCTGAATGCTTAAACTTAGTGTCTAAGTATGCTGTGCGGGTTACTTCCCGCTTTGGTCTTAGGACCGGAACCGAAGTAACAAAATCTAAAAATCCAATTATTATAAAAATTTTAACTTATTAAAATATCGGAAGCAATTACGTATACTAGATCTTCTATTATTAAACTAATAATTGACAAGATCTGAAATAATAAATTAAATGATCAACAATGCATATACCCCGATGATAGCTGTATTGAATGGAGATTTCAATTGGAGAAGATATTTTCATCAAAATGTGATTGCAATTTCAAATTAAATTAACTCAAATTAAGTATCAATCTAAATGCAAAATCTAATATGTCATTAAGTGTTAAATGCCTAAATGAAAATCATCAATTTAAAAAACTTAAAGCTAAAAATTCAACCCACCATCCGCAACAATTTGTTGAAGGTGACAAAGAAAACTCTTCCGAAAATTGATAATGTCAAAGTGTTCATGTTCACTCTCAATCAATCTCCCGATGGGGCGTGACCCGTGTCTCCGATGGTTTGGTAGACTCACATATGATGCGATTACGACCGTAATCCTCCGACGGTGATTCCGCCAAATGACACCATTATATTACGATCACGACCGTAGCCCGTATACTCCCCAATGGTTCTGTATTTTGAGATGTGAATCATAGGATATACCTGATAGGGCAAAAAGCCTTCTGTTAGCTAAGGTAGATTTAAATATGTCTCCTTAGACAAACACCACCCAGTCTGAGGATTTGGGCAGCCGACGTAGTTCTTGTAATCCTTTAGTCGGTTGGGTACTACCTTGTATGACTAAATAGGCCAAAAGACGGCCGGGATGACGAACGATGGGATCTAGATGACGTCATCATTCCCCATCCGCTTTAAGTTAAAATGATGAATTTCATAATTTTAAATTTTAAACTCCACATCTCTTCTTATCGTTACGCATTAAGCGATCTATAGCCTTGTCGAAAGTTCTTCTCTATTAGGAGGGTAATTAACTATAGGTGGTTGCACTACCACAACGGATCTAAAGTCCTCATAAAATGGTGAAATCTCGGGTAGTGTCTTATCTACTATTACATCTCTTTTGAAAATTATCGACATTTTAAACCATACTCTCTTCTTGATGTGAGGATTGGGTGGCAATTTTCGGCGCAAGCATTTGTCATCTCGCTGAAAGACAACTTGCCACTATCCCATTTTAGACAACTTATCATCTTGACTTGGGATGACTTGTTATGACTTCTCAGGATGACATCAAATCATATGGCAAGTCATCTCCTTGAGACACATATTGTCATCTCATTAAAGATGTCTTCTAGCCTTGGGCATCGCTCAAAATTCTTATTTTTCTAGGCATAAAAACTACATTTAATTTGTGGATATTAGAAAAGAATATCTGTAAAAATAATGAAAATTTGAAATTTCCTTCCTAGAATTTTTCCACATTTATCTAAGTTGACTTATGCCTTCGGAACAAAATCTATTAATTTGGGGTCAACTAGCTATTTTAATTACACAAATTCAAATCTAATTTTTGTGGATTAGAAAAATTGTGTAGTTTGTACTATCACAGATTATCTATCATATACATATATAGCATACATTTGCACACATATACACCCCACATTTGACACAATTGTAGATTTTCCCTAGGATTTGCACTATATTGACAATATTGATGTATATATACCTACAAACTTCTTAAAAAATTTGCAATAAGTATTGTATTAAAAGGTCAATGAAGTGACCTTCATTTTATGTGATAATTACTTTTGTGATACCCACTATGTTGTAATGTGTTGCGAGCAAAGCTATTGGGGTGCTAAGTCACAAGGCAAAGCAGTTGAGGATTCTCGATATTTATTGTTATCCTCCAACCTAGTACACGACATCCTTTTACTACTTTATTTAAAATGATTAGGCATTTACTACCCATATCAAATTGTTTATAATGTTCTACACAATTGAACATTGCTAGCAGGGTAATGCTTTTTAGCAAAACTATTTGAATTCCTCATCCACTTGGTTTTTTTATACAAAATTATAAAAATGATCATTCATCTAGTTTATAATCTAGGAAAGTAGTTGAAGCTACTAAAGGCCATATGTGAAGTATGGTATCATAGTATTTATGTGCCCTTCATTATAGAATTAGACTAATTAAGAAAAAACCATTGATGCCTAATCACATTGCAAGCCTAAGACATGTATGCATGTAGACTAAAATAATATCGCAATCATTGTTTGCATAAAAGGCCCTTATATGCATGCCAAGTTATCATGTTTATAGGGCAAGATTGTAAAACTCATTTTCTCCCTATAAATTAGTCTATCTTGCATTTTAAAATTCACATGACATTTAGAGACATTTTTTTTTGTGATGTGCAATGTTTGGCTTCCAAACCTCTCATAGTTAGGTTATAATTTCTTTTGAAAGTTTTCCTGATGAATAGAAAAATGGTCTCACATATCATAATTACTTGCATTAGACATAGGAATGAACTTACCATGAATAGTATTATGAGTCTCACTATCTCATATTAGTCATTAAAGTATACATTCAAGAGCACAATAAGTCTAGTACGGGCAATCTTTTTCTAATTGTTGAGGATTTCTGCGCCCCCACCCTCCGTCCCATGGTACTATTACCCACACTTTTATGTGGCTCGCTCCAGAGGAGTCAAGAGCCTCATTCCCTTTTCTTGGGTTAAGAAACCTCAACTTGCACAATACTTAGCTTTTTTTCTTTGTGCACAATCCTATAACTAATAATCAGTTAGGACTTATCCGCTAATCCAAATTTGTCTAATGTTCAAGAGTTTAATTCCCAACAATAAATCTTTTTTTATAGAACTCATTGATTATGATCTAATGGACATCTCTGATGATCTAGGATTAACTAATGTTCAAGAGTATTAGTCCCACCTTTCTTTTATTATTCAAGTTTTTAGGGGTAGCTCACTTCGTTATCCCATCAAATTGTTGTGAAGTTAAAAGATCCCTCTCCCTCTCAAGTGTCTTCATAAGCTTTCCTCTTTTCATGGCTTTTAAGCTTTCTCTAAGAGGAAGGAAGCAACCTTCACATTCTGACCACAAGGTTCCTCCACCATTCTCATAAGATCAAGTGTTTGCTACAAAGAAAAACCTCATAGCCCCATAGACTCATTAACCTTTCATTTAGATGATATTCTAGTTCCTCAATATCTATCCTTTCCAATAAAGGATCTCAATCATAACAAAATTTATCGCTTTTCTTGAACTAAAAATAAAAGCAAACTATCCTTAATCAAGAGTATTCATAGGCATCACAGTAGAGTTATAATTAATCTTATTGCTTTCACCTATGATAAACCGTAGCCCCCTAGAACTAAATAAACACTATTCGCTCATTTGTATCATTTAGTCAAAATTCTTGGGATATGTTTTTAATCTAACTTTTTATTAACTCATGTTGAGTTTATTTTCAAACCTTTATTGTGGTACATTCTTTTTTAATGTGAAGCACTTTCGAAAGCCATTGACTTCTAAAGAACTACTGCAATTACTTGCTCAAACAAGTTCAATTTACCAACTGCTTCATTAAGTGGTATTGATTTTGACCTCCAAAAAAAAGATCATAGGTTCAAATCTCTGCACACAAAAAAGAAAAATCAATTACTAACCTAGACCAAACATCAATTACATGAGAAAAAGAGCTGAATGGTCATATTTGAGAAGCCAATACATGATTTATAACATCTCATAATACATAAATAGGTCCTACATTTTATACATGCAGATGTATATATCACTATTTTTATTATGTACAATTGAAGCCAATGCAATTACATAAGAGATCCATCTTAAGGCTTAATTCATTTTGTGAAGCTTGCAATGAGATATCCTTTTCAAATGCAGTTTTACTAAATAGCATAAATTGTATAATCACGTATGAATAAACTACCTGGTGATATAGGAGAAACCAATTAAAATGGAAGTAATTATATGATGTGACATCATTATATAGAAATCTTTTCTTCGAGTTTCCCATATCAAAAGAGCACCAATACTGTATATATAATATCCACATTGGCACATATAGAATAGCTTCATCGAAAACCTAGTCAAAACAAGAAAAAAAAAAAAAGCAAATTAGTGTATCTATAAAATTGGAAGACAAAAGACAATTAAACTTCAATAAACTAGTAATATTAGACTACTTTACCTACCCTACTTCCTGATTTGGCCATCCTTTAAAGTACTCATTTGTATTCATAGACCAAGGCTCTCGGCGAAGTATTGATATTGCCCACACTAGAATGCTAACATAGTACGTAAACTTCCACAATGACTCTGAACACTTATAAATCTTCAATTGTCTAGTTTCATCAATCACCAATGGAGCTCTTCCATTATGAAATAATCTAATAGCAAGCCGCTGATGAATAACACATGTAAATTTAGTGATGAGTGAAATAATTGAATACTACTTATGGCAAAGAAGCCTAACATATGGTGATAAAATCACATAGCAATTATCAGATGAGTATTAGTTGCTATTACAATCCAAAAAATAAAATTACGCATCTATGAACTAAACTAGTGAACTTTATATTCCATTAATCATGAACAACAACACAAATAGGATATGATAGGGCATGAAGACATGAAACAATTTTTTATAATTAAACCATGACATGTCCATGAAAAGGCTTATAGGGGAGAAACTCAAGAATAATTTTATAATATTATCAAAGATCAAAACTTTCAAATGATCAAAATAAAATACATTGCTAGTAGATATTTAAAGTGTTTTTAAGGTTTTGTTTGGTGAACTATGAGTAAAAGTAATCTTTTAAGTAACTTTATGTCACCCAATCATTCCTTATTTTGCACATGTTTGATGATAGTTGAATAATTATGAAATCGATGAAATATAGTTCACAAATAATTTCATGGTCACAATCAATAACTTGAACATAATTTTGAAGATCATATAAAATGGTAGACCCAAAAGAGAATTAAAAAGTAAAATTCATCTCCTCTAAAATTAGCATTTGTATGATTACGTATTAGTCCCAATGAAAAAATCTTTATTGCAATCCAAGGATAACGTTGCATATATCAACTTCTCCCCAAATTATGAGAGCTTTATGCATCGGATATGTATTTTTTTTACATATGAATTATATTTTCTACTATAATATTATAGAGTGTAAGGGATATTTAACATAAAATAATGCCATATGAAGGATGATAGAAAATAAATAAACAGAATACAATAAACATAAAGATAATTTGGATCGAATAAGGTTCAAGCAGCAGAGTTCTTCCCCAACAATGCAAAATGTTTTGAGGATATGGCTAAGAAATGTCCAACAAAAGTATAAAAAAAATAGTCATCTTTTTAACTAAGGCCTCATTTGGCTGCTTGCAAATTACAAACATGATTACAAAACGAAGAAATATGCCAGATTTTGCAGTTTTATTTGATTTAATTAGATACCAACACATTTTGAAATTAAAAGGCCAATAGATGCAAACAAAAAAATATTTTGACATAGATCAACATCATTAACTTTATCCCGACTATTTGATCATTCTTTAATTATTCTTCATGGATATTGCTTGATCTAGTAGATCATTATATGAAAATCTAAAGAGCACGGACTGCTAGCAACCTCAAGTTATATCTAGAGACCTATCATAATCTTTGACAACCACTGACTTTACTCTAGTGTAGCTTTGACGAGCCCTTAAAAATATCTAATGACCATCAATAAACTGCCTATGATTGACACTTAGAAATAATCGTAGAGACCAAACAAAGAAGAAAACTTCAAGTACATCTATGCAAATACCAGGCCTTAAAGATAATCACATCCAACCAAATGAAAGGACGTGATTTTTAAATTCACATTTTAAAATATAGACTTGGCTGATCAACAAAAATTAAAAGTTCATCCACAAAATAGAGAAAGAAAGACTTACAAATTAACTGGTTGACTATCCATCCATGCTCAATAATGTACCTAGATGTGTTCTTAATATGTCTAAATAAAATCTTGATGTCAAATATACTAATATAAGTATACCATGACTATGACCAGAGGATCCCCTCCAAATAACTAGTGTAGATGTGTTACTAGAATAAGCCACAGCGCGCATGAATGCTGACACATCCTTTTTTATGTACTTTTTCCCGGTAAAAAGGATTGTTAAAACAATCTTGCTGGATATGCAAGTTATACTGTCATAATTAAATATAAAATCACATAATAACATCTAAACGAACACCCTCCAATTTAAAGTGAGGCACAGGATATATTCCCTCTACTTCAAAGTCAGGATGATCTTATAATGTTCAAGGTGAAGAGTACCCAGACAAGTCAATCATACATAAGCTTTAATGTCAACCAGTACTACTACATAGTACTTCTAAACCATTTCATTACAACTGAGTATGCATTTATATTGAAAATTTTCCTTTTTTTGGCTTCTATAAATTCAAATGCATTTAATCAACTTAACATTACCCAATATTTGCTCGAGAAAATATTCATTCGTATTTCTCATTGATGATGGAGTTAAGTCTCCGTTAAGATTAAAATTTACTTGGGTTTAGAGAATGGGAATCTTGATGAAATTGCTCTTGCATATCTTGATGGTAAAGTGCAAACAACAAAAAATTATCAAACACAAAAGAAATTATGATTTTAAATTTTGCATGCTCTAGAACAAGAAAAGATTCAAAGGAGATCAAATATATTTTATTTTTTAAAGCAAAAACTAGTATATTATTATCAATTAATGAAAAGAGTGCAACAAGAAACAAATACAAAAATATTGCTACATGAACTAAAAATAAAATACACTACCAAATACAAAATATTGCTACATAAACTAAAAATAAATACACATAATGCCAACATGTGCCAAATGAACCAGCAAATAGATAGAGAAGAGCCCTACGGGTCCTCATTAAAAATGTCTAATTTGATTCTTGGTATATTTTGAAGAGTTTAGATATATTTTCATCCTTTGCTTTTCCCACATGGCATATATTATAAGAATCAAACCGGTCCGGTTTGGAAACACCGGACCGAATCGCAAAATTCCCCCCTTCGAAGTTTTTCTCCCACACGAGCAGCCCAAGCCAAGAGCCCTCATGCGACCTCTCTTCAGCCGCCACCTTTCGTCCCTCCCCTCGTATGATTCAAACCGAGCCTCCTTCCCCTCTTCTTTCCCAATGACCTAGCCGCTCCGTTCGCAAGCTTCAGCCGCCGAAGCTTCTTCTTCCTTCTCTTCTTCTTCTTCTTCTTCCTCTTCCTCTTCTTCTTCTTCCCTAGAAACCCTAACCGAGATTCCTCTTTATCTTCCTCTTCTTTCGACCTAAGGTTAGCACCTATCAAAAATGCTATTGGCAAAAGCAAGTTTCTTTTATTCCTCATTTTCTTCATATGTATATAAGTGTTTTATTTCTTTGAGTTATATGTATATTATGTTATATTACAAAGTTAACTTCATAATCTAGGTTTTAGCTCTATGTCTGTGTGTTAATTCTCTTTTTGAAGAATAGTTATTTAGTAGTGTATAATTTACTTGTGTTGCAATATAAAAAAAATAGGTTGTATTCATCTTAATAGTTGTTAACTTTTATTATCCTATGTTGAGTGCTTATGATTAATCAAAAGTTATATCACCTAGGGATTTAAAGTTAATGCGCCACTTTGACTTTGGGGAAGTAAGGGTTTGAGCACTACAATTAAAGGTAAGTAACATTTATTTATTAATGAATAAACATACCCTTCGTTGTTATGGGTGTTAACCTTGTTATTGTATTAGACTTTTTAGTATTGTATAGATTTGTCAGCCCTACCATTAAGATCTTGTTGCTCATTATTCTACATGTTAGGAGACATTTACTTTTCATGCTCATAATAGATTTTATTAAATGTTTGTCTTGATTTATAATGCATAGCTTCTTACAAGTTCAGGTCATTTTATACTTGCAGTATTTGTTGTTTATGCATATTACATTTGGTTTAGATTTAATTCTGGCATCACATATATATATACAATTAATGTTGATCATACTATTTAAATATCATTAATAGTCATTTATTGGTAATATGTGAAATAGAAATAGAAGTAATATATAATATATGTCAGTATTAAAATCCTTTGTTAATGGCTAGTCTGGCCGACAGGTCCTTAGAGAAATCACTGGATTTCCATGGAATTGGTGCCTACCTTTCCTTGTTCAGGGTGTCGTAGAAAACCGATTATATATATGCATAAATAACTATTATTGCATATGCTCACTTATAATTACATATTATCATATGAAATGGATAAGACATAAGATAGACATAATTGAGCATATCTATAGTGATAATATTTATTCTGGCATATAAATGTTTAGCACAGATTTTCTTTGTATACTCATATGAGCATAAGTATTCAAGTTGCATAATCATTTATATTTTATTTATTGATTCACTTCTACCTTGAAAATAATAACCTTAAGCATCAATTTCTATTGATCTGGACCATGGAAACCTTTCCTTTGTTCATGCTGCATGCCCCATTCCTTTGTTATTTATATTTTTAATAGATGATGGTTATTTGCTAAGTTTGATTAGTCAAACTCATTGTTGTAAAATTTTCTCTTAACAAGTTTTACTAGTATAGTTAGAGGACCTTCATCACAGGAGACAGCTTTTTATCAGAATTAGGATCTTTGATATTTGAGTATATGTAGTTTCTCTTTTTATATATTTTGAGTCTGAGTAGAACTATTTCTTATTAATGTTCTATCAGTGTATTGTTTAGATATTGTTATGCTATTGTTGAATGTTATTTTATATTGTATTTTGATTACTTATCTACTTTCCAGTTGGACAATTGTATGAACTTTATTGATGGGTAAAGTGTAATTCATTTATCTTGTTGCTATAAGTCTATTTTTACTTTTATTATATGTGAATTTTCTCTGTGAGTACAAAACAGATTTTCGTATACCTTCATGACATCCCATGTAGCCAAGGTGTACTGCTTTCCGGACCTGAGGTGTGATATACATAATGTGACAATTCAAAACCACAAAATCCTCTATACTAGAAAAGTTAACATCCAAAGATCTAGAAAGAGAACCTAGATCTTTGATGCCCCCAACAGCAAGAATAATATGAGGGAAATAAACCACAAATGTGTAGGCATGAGATCAATCAAAATTATCAAGCTAGAAACTCGGGGACGTGCTAATTCCCAAGCCAAAATTTAATGTTGATCCATAGTTTTGAGTGCAAACAAAAAAAAAGGTAATTGAAGCTACAACCAAATCATTAGAAGAAAGGTTTTTATCAGCTTAAAGATCCCTATTGCCATAATGCCTAGGATTTCTAAGAAATTGTGATAAAAATTTTACAAGAACAATAAGAATGTTCAAACTCAGCATTTCACCAATAGACCTAGAAGTGGAGCCAATCAAAATCTCTCTCTAGTGAAGAAGTAACATCCAATTCAATTAGTATCCTAACCCAT
Source organism: Cymbidium sinense (assembly GCA_021442155.1). Classification (NCBI taxonomy): domain Eukaryota; kingdom Viridiplantae; phylum Streptophyta; class Magnoliopsida; order Asparagales; family Orchidaceae; genus Cymbidium; species Cymbidium sinense. The sequence continues at coordinate 106,430,320 of CM038215.1, forward strand.
GATGACATAGAAAACCTAGTAATAATAGCATATACCTTAAGTAATTTGCTAAAAATTAAGCCAACAGAGTAAAAAAATAGATTGATTGAAATAGTGATTTTGAAGATGTGAAAAAATCATCTTAACTAGTGTAACAAGAGGTTCCACATAATAGTCAAAATGAAATGGTCACTTCAACATACGTACAAAGAACCCATCCATATAGTATGTTTTCTAAGAGACTAATGTTAAGTAATTAAATTCTTGAGATAACTTAATACAGACATGAAGTTAATCAAAAGGTGAACAATATAAAACCAACTATAAATCGGCCAAGAATTTGCTAACAATCTCTATATTGGGACAGCCCTAGGAAAACTTGCCATTATAAGAAAGAGAAAAAAGTGAAACTAAATCATCAATCTCCTCATTAAATAATATATGAGGTGGCTTATCTTAAAACTTAAAAGGAGGATGATAATTGTGATGAATAGTTGCTGACCTTTGCTACAAATGCGTAGGAAGGTTATAACAATGAGGCAGATGATCAAGACCATTTTCCCATCTAACAACTTCAACAAAAGATTAGGAAGCACATGACAAGGGCATAGAGGCCCTAAAAAGATAAACAACAATAGAAGAAGCCTCATAATATGGTTATACATGAGAAGTAGTTAATGATGTATAAAGAGAAGAAGCTGATAAGAAATTCATAGCCAAAGCGAGCGAGGAGGCATGATGCCGATGGTAAAAAATGGAGTATAAATTGTGAATATGTGAGCCAAACCGAAACGACAAAAGCATCGCCATAGGCGCCAAAAGCATAGATGGCATAATGCTCACAACAAAGGTGTGATGTGCTAGATCACTATTCAAGTACACAGAGCAAAAACTAGGCAACATTCATGTCGAAAAAGAGAAGAACGTCAAATACAACAGAGATAGGCATCAACACAAAGCCACGAGCATGCACAAGATACGACAACAGCTCGCAAGTGCGGCGAGCGCACCAAGCACAGAGATTGCAAGGACAACCAAAACATAAAGAGCACAAAAGTGTGTGTGAGTTTGACAAGCATGCCAATCATAGGGAATGCAAATGATGCCAAAGTGTGAGGGCAAAAGCACAAGAGAAATTAATGTAGGATGGCCATCCTTAATCGCTAATCAAATATATTTTTTGATAATGTAAAATGTCACAACTAAGGCAAAAAAATATTTATAAACCATATAAATATTAATTTAGAGGAAAATTAGAGTTCTTTTTGAAAACATATTTCAAAGTCTCCAATTATTTGGGATAGCATATGATGTTTTGGGCACATATTTGTCATAGAAACTTTCCTCTCAAACAGTCATTAAAAGGCAATATTTAGAAACATTCCAAATGGATACAACCAAGAGAAGAAATGAAGATGTTGGAAGAAGAAGTAATAAGATGTCACCCTGTAATTGGTAATTCTGAGGAGTCAAGACACAATCAAAAATAGACATGAAGTCATCTAAATGAAATGAGACCTTTTTGGATGTGAGGCAAACAACTTATCAATACATAACAACTAGAAAAAACACAACCACCTTCAATGGAAATATTTCAAACTTTTAATGCTAAAGCTTAGAACCACAAGAAGCAAAAGAGATAGTGGACAAAAGGAAAAAAAATACTAGAACAAAACGAGGCTATTTCAGTCCTTGAAATCATAGAACCATGTAGCAACTCTTACCTCATGCAACGAAAGTTATCAATAGCAACACAGATAAAAGAGCTTTGATTGGGTTTTGCAAATAAAAATAAGTGTTTCCAATCTGAAATCTTAGAAGTGGTTAAGGCTAATCAAATTGAAAAAATTTATTAAAATAGAAAAGGAATAAAAGCACATCAATATGTTTTCCATTTAAAATTGAAAAAAAAATATATATTAAACGTATATTCTCTACTGATGTATTATGAGTTCGTAGTAATCAACTTGGTATAGCCTTGCATTGGATCCCAAAAATATTAAAGAAACTTTTTTGAAAATAATTGCAATAAGGATGTAATTGAGTCAATCCAACTCAAATGAAACTTTTTTACATGCTTGTAAGTTGTAAAAATGAGGTTGAGCTGAAGTTTGATAAGAGCACAATCTCATTCAAGGAATCATCTCCATTACACGCTAGAACTGACTTAGTTGGTCAGCTCATCAGTTCACGTACTAGCAAGAAAAAGAATGTAATCACAAAACCACACTACTTAAGTTTAGGGCTTTTTAAGTTGTCGCCAACCTGAAGCCCTTATTTTTGATCTATAAACTGACAACCATTCTTTTTAGCTAGTCATAATTTGCAAATCACATCAAATCCCTCCCACCCCTGGTTGATCAGCTGAATGCTAATCTTTTTCTTCCCACCTGACAAATGCTCACCTTTTATATTCTATTTCACTAGACATTTTGTCTCTTGGCCATTGGACGCATAGCAGTGTAGCACAGACATGCTAGTGTGCTACTTCTAACACTTTCCTCTTTCTCAACAACAAGGGTGCGGGTGCAAATTGGAATGTATCTGAGAAGTTCCTTTTGGAATTGATAGACAAACCAATATCTATTATATTGTGTCATTATAACTAAAATTGACTTGTAATACCTGATAATTGAACCAAATTTATCAATTTGATTTCGGTTCAGCTCTTGAGATGATGACATTATTTTGTCTGATTTGGGTATTTCAAAAAAAAAAAAAGATTGCTTCAAACTTCGTGTACATCCTCATCCAAGAAAATCAAATTGTCACAATTCAATCTCAACAACAAGGTTTCAAATTTTGAATACAATATTATAGCAAGATAATGATTGAAGCGCAACCAGAAAAATTAACAAAAATTGTCAAAGAAACAATGAAGAATACATAGCACAAAATAAAGATATCATGGTGCATGAGCTTAATTGGCCCACCTAGCTTGAGAATTAGTGAAAATAGAAGAGTGATGATAGTTTTTTTCTTATTGCAGCCTCATGTGATGAAAAAGATAAGAAACCTACTATTCATCAGTGCGTAGTCACTCAGAGTTCCCATCAAAATCAGGATGATGCAATGAAGCATAATTTTTTGTATCTTCACCATAGAATTAAGATAAACTACTAGAACAGGAGGATCAATATCCAGTTTTTTTATAAGAGGTGCATATGATGAAACAGAAGGAATGTAAATTAGTCAATTGAACAAATCATGATTCCTAAAATATGGTTGGCCATATACAAAAGAGTAGTAATAAAAGGTGTAATTTAAGTACGACCATACATTGACTAGGTTTAAATCCTTATGGCCTTAAAGAGAAACCATGGAAAAGGGGCACTTGGAAAGGATGCTTGAGCTTCAAGGGCACCTAAAGTAAGACTGCTGTGAAGACAATAACATCAAAGTTGGCTTAGATTTCAATTGGATTAAACTTCTAGAAACTGAAATCAGTCAAGCCTTTAGATCCATGTTCTGGGACAGAAAGTGAATCACTTTTTAATTTAGGGTGGCTCACTCAAAATCAAATTCAAGCAAGCTCAAAAAATATTATGAATATTGGTATGATATTTAGGAAAAGTGATAGTTTTTCCCAATAATATGAGACAATCTTTAGCACTTCAATATTTTTAAATCAAAGTCATGATTATGAGACATTCAGCTTTTTTAGCTTCAAACCAATTCATAATGATATACAAAGTAATTTGAAACAACTATTAATTTCTAATCCAGATCCAGTCAAGCAGAATGAAAAAAGATTTCTAGTTTGAGTCAATAATGAAACAAGTATCTTTATTCTAAGAAATGCAGGTCTATTGACAGAAATGTAAGTAGTAAATGAAATTGTTATATAAAACAATAGCAGCAATGTAAGCACTTTAATAAAAATATCAAATGACAGGAGAGAGCATATTGAGATGTTAGCTTATCACTCTTACACAGGAGATCTTCTAAGATCAATTTCATTCCAAAGAATTAGGGCTTGATTTTAGTGTCATCCCCAAAGACATGGTCATCCAATGCGAAACCATTTGTCTCATTGCCTAATCGTGCATAGTGATCATTTCAACCTCCCTACACTTGATACCGAGGAGAAGAAAAATCAAGGGGAAAGACTGTCTTGATAAAATCAACATTGTTATGAATTAGACAAGGACTTCAAGCTATACATGTTTTATTAGATAATCATAACACATGCACAGAACTAACCAAATAAGGACTCTAAGATGCCTCATAAATCCAAACACGAATATTGATGTGATATGTTGGAATAATATCATGCGAACAAATGGTACCAAATAGAAATCAGAGATTGGAACATTTTTTAAAGGGGATGTGTTAATATTTTTAAACGCTTGTTCAATTACTTATATGGCTAACTCAAACACAGTAACTTGTTGCCTGCTAAATATAGAGTCCTGTTTAATATTATTAAAGTTTATTGTTTCGTTCTGTCAATATTAACTCTTTTCCCACCCCTATTGGAGGTAGTTGCCAAAGGTTGATGAAGGTAGCGTAAAGTGGCAGGCATCAATATCAAAGAATGGGAACAACAGGTCAATTATGATGAAAGTAGCAGCTAATGTTATTGCCAAATGACAAAATCCGGCAAGCAGGAGCTCTGATAAATGATGGTCCATAACTGACAGTACGCACCTTACAGCATAGTGAGGGAGGAGAAGAAAAGGAGTTTTTCTTTTGCTTTTAGGATGCAAGGACACATGCCATGTGTTCATAGGTTAATTGCCCAACCATAACTTATCAAACTGTAAAATATGCTAAAGGAGGTAGGTAGTTAAAGTGGCGGTTATTTGAATGTTATATAAACAACAGTTATATTATTGATGGCGTAAAACTGGACTACGTTTTGGAAGAATACAGGAGTCCATATTTTAAGAACCATGTCCATTCATCTAAATGAGAAAAAAAAAACAAATCTTTTAATAAGTTCAAGCTACAATTTCTTGATTTATTGGTTTACCAAGATTTCACAATACTGAAGAATCCTAATGCTATGAAGAAGAATTAATTGAATAAGACATTGTACGATTACAGGTAAACCTTCTCAAAAAATTCGAGGATATTCACAAGATAATTATGAAGTAATGGTATAATTGAGTTAAAGGAGAATTTCAGAACTGATGTACATTGGTGTCATGAATGATATAAAGTAACAAATTAAGGTTTATAAGCTAAAAGTCGTTTATAAGAGAGCCTCATTAATCCCAAAGACCCACTCGCGAAAACAGAATAGAAATCACCTGGCCGTGACCAGCACGGTACCTTGTAGACGAGAAAATCGAGCAAGAACCTCACGGGGCCAAACCCCAGAGCGAAGAAGATCGCGATGAGAATATGAGAAACGTCCGGCTCAGCATCGCCGTCCCAGATCGGTTCCATGTCTTCCGCCAAAACAGTTGCAACTCAAGATATACAAACGGGAACTTATCGGCGGAAACTCTGCGCCAGCAGCGATAGAGAATGGGATGACGTGCTTCTCCGCATCTCAATCCAAATCTCAGAGCAAGCGAGCGAGTGAGAGAGTATGGAGTAAGAAGGAAATGGCTTAGCTGGTTTACGGCGAGAATGTCGGTTCGGTATTTAAAAGGGAAAAATTTTGATTGCGAACTGCAAAAAACAACTGACGGCGAGAAGCGTGAAAGGTCCGCCGGCGGCGCTGACTTGACTCACTATTGACTCGTTGGTCGCTGGCATGCGATGCCCTGTGGTAAAACCGTAAAATCCGGTTGAAAAGCCTGAGAAGGGGATTGTAACACACTAAACACTAGCTAATGACCATTATTTAGAACCTCAGCTAACCACATTAGGGTTTTACATGTCAAGACTACTTCTAACTCTCTTGTTTGCCTTATCTTTCACCTAATAGGACAATCACATTACTCACCTTTAAATGGCTAATTTTTGGCTCCAAGATGCACTATTGTCGCAAACTCGTATCAATGAAAATCATCACCTGCTCTTAACTATTGTCACTTATCCTCTAACATTCATAATCATCACTACCAACCAATTTTAGCTTCCATCATCAGATCTTCACACGTCATCTAATATTGACAACTATTAGTATTTTTTTTCTTGACATCAAATTCAATAAATATCATCAATTGAAGTCATTGACTAGCATCGACGTCATCCAGTATCATCAAAGCAAGATATATCCCTTATAAGTCAAATATTATGATCTCACTTTTAAAGTTTTTCACATGAAAGCCTTTACATCGACTATATTATTTATGGAAGTAAAGAATAGGAAAAAACTTGACTAATACCATAAAACAATGTTCACATTAATGTCCTATGCATGATTATAATGGAACAACTCCATTCCTCTAATATGCAAAGATGTATCAAGGTAACCCCACTTTTATAGAAAACGCAAAACTATTTATCCTAATATTAGCAATTAAGCACCATAAAGTTGACATGAGATCCTATTAAGATTGCAATCTTAAAAGAATGTTCAAGTTGTTATCTAAGCACCGGTTGCAATTAAAAGATATCAAGAACCAACAATAAAATTCTGAAGGTGTCTTATCTATAGAAAAAATAATTCTAGAGGTTTCTTATTGTTGCGTGCTAGAAACCCAGTTGACGTTAGAATAAGAGTTTACGCCTTAATTTTGTTGTGAAATTCAACACACACATACAGATGTTTGAAGAATGAACAAGAAAACTCTATAATTTTTGCATGAAAAACCACGAGAGGGGAAAAAATCACGCCTAACTAGTAAAATCTTCCACTATATCTGTTTGTACAAAATTTTCCGATCGATTACAAATTGTATATGAGAAAATGAAAATCCAGAATTATAACAATGTATCTGATGGTTAAGTTGCGCTGTATTGAATAATGAATATGGCAATGGCGATGGCGGCGTGATGGTGGCGGTGAGACCAGGAGATGGTTGACGATGGGCTGATGGTCGGCGGTGACGACCGGCACGGTTAGTTGAAACGATAAGGATGTTGATAATAATGTGGTTGATGGTGATGGCCGTAGCGACCGCCAGGTTGCGGCAACCGGCGACGGCCGGCGACCAGCGATAATGGTCAGCCTGATGATGCAACGATGGCGCAGTGATGTCAACAACGGTAATCAGTGCAGTGGTGGTAGTGGTGATGATGATGTGATAGATTCCGCAGCGAGATCAGCGATTAGCGGCAATGTAATATGGCGATAATGTGGTCGGCGGTGATGACAGTGGTTTAACAACGAGATCGATTGATAAGTGGTGCATGATGCGCGGTTATCGGTGGTGGTTAACGAATGGCGTGGTGGCAAAGTTGAGTAATGCTTATTTGGGATTTTAAGCTTTAGAGCTCTCTCTTCTCTTTAACTTGGGCTCCCCTTATGTGAAGAATGAAGAGCTATTTATAGATTAGAGAAATGACATTTCTATAAATACATGCAAAATTCAAACCACTCCATTGGATGACTCAAAATGATTCCCTTGATCATCTGATGTATTTTAAGTATTTAAATGCTCAAATAAAGTCAGAATCAAGAGATCTTGGGCTTTTTAGACCCGGCTCATCAAGACGCTCTATTTGATCATAAACACTCCATATTTAAGAACTATTTAGGTATTTAACTGATATCTCAAGGTTTTCAATGGTATTTTAAGTGCTTGATATGGACTAGTTTCGACTTAGGATCGATTATTTTTGACATCAAGATTCGTGCTTCGACTAATGAAACTTTTAGTGTCATATCAGTTGTCCTCCTATTTTTGGATGACCTTATCTCTATCATTCAAAAATATACGACAAATAATTAAAACTAACAAATTCTTCAATGAAATTTGCGGGTTTATTAACCATATAGTTTTAGAGAATAGATCTTCATGGGTGCACAAGATTATGATTATTGCTGGAGTGGTGCGTGCTTGGTGCTGAGCTCAGTTACAGCCCGAACGCTTACCAATGAGCATTTTTTTTATTTTTTTTCAGTTTTTTTTGTTTCTTTCCATTTTTTATATTTTTTCCCTTTTTTCCCCTATAGTGGGCCTATAAAAACACTCTTAAGGTTAAGTAAGGAGACACAACTGTCATATGCTCCAATGTTCCTCTACATTGTATGAGAAATCATCTAGTAAAAGTTCAAGGGCTAGGGTAAAAAAAAAAATTTCTTTTCTTTTTGTCAGCGAAGTTCTGACTTTCTTCTTAAGAGAAGGTCATTCGCTTTGTTGATCAAGACTCATAACCTAGAGGCTCGGTTTTCCCTCGAGAGGCGTGTGTTCTTGTCGATCGGGTTTAGAGGATTAAGGCCCATAGTTCATCTGAGGCTCTAGTTTTCCTTCGAGAGGAACGTCTCGTCGCGAGTTTGGAGGCGATCAAGACCCGTAGTTCATCTGAGAGCCTCGATCTCGTCTTCGTCGGACCGAGTTTGGGCGATCAAGGCTCGTAGTTCATCTGGAGGCTCCAATTTTCCCTCGAGAGAGCAACTGTGCTCGTCGTACCGATTAGGTTTGGAGGCGATCAAGACCCGTAGATCATCCGGTGAGGCTTCGATTTTCCCTCGAGATAGGCATCAACTGTCCTCGTAGGACCGACTGAGTTTGGAGGCGATCAAGACCCGTATTTTCTACTTCTTCTTGTAGGAAATTGAACTTCTTGAAACTCCAATGGATTGTTCAACTGTTGACAACTGGCAAGATGGCGGGGAATCGTTAATTAAGAACCATCACTCGAAAAACTCAGAAAGTTTGGCAGGTAATTTCAGAGTATCATTAAAGAGAAATAGTTTTTTTTATTTTTTGATCTCATATGTATGCGTATATTTTTCGTCAGATCATAGGCGAAAAATTTTATCTAAAGCTATAGGTGAGCAACAAAATCAGGAAAGGATATGCCCAAGTATTGGGGTGAGTGAGTTGCTTCATATAGTTCTCAAACTTTTATCTTTCTCTCTCTCTTTTAATTTATTATGTATTTTCACAGGATGATGGCTGGAAGAAAACCAATAGCATGACAATTATAGATGATATATCATCCACTATCATGGCTAACAGTTTAACTGTGCTCCACATGAAATTTCATTTCCCTAATGAGTTGGTGGCTATTGTTGCCAAAAAGTTTGATTCAGCACGTTCACCTCTGCCAAGATACTTTACTATTTCTGATATGATTCTTCGTGCGGGATTGCAATTCCCTTTGGCTCCTAAATTGATTGAGATCTTTAAAATATGCGGTGTAGCCTTGTCACAATTTTCATTTCGAGCCTTAGTGATCATCATTGGCTTGACTGTCTTCTTCAAAGAGTGTGGTGTTACTTTGAACATCAAATACTTATGCCGAATGTATAGATTCACATGTGATGCTCAGGGACGTGTTTCTTATCGAGCTATAAAGAATTAGATAGAATTTTTAGCATAAGATCCATCTAGAAATTGATCTAATTGATTTTTCTTTTGTAAAAAATGAGTGGGGCCTCCCTGAGAGATGGGAAGATTGAATGACCTTCCAGATCTATTACTGATTGAAGAGAATGAAATCTTGATGACTCTTAATATTCCTAATGCGGGAAGCTTGCAGCATGAGTTACGTCACATTAGCAAGTATATAATTGAAGATAGAATGTTCAAGGTTGGCCTTTCCTTTCAAGCTGAGAGATCTCATGCTCTTCCACTGAAGAGACCAAGTAAAGGTGATGAAAGGTCTCCTCATATTCATAAGATTCTTTCAAGAAGCCCATTACAAAATCATGGTGATAGCAATGTTTCTTCTTTAAAGAAAAAGAAGACGTGTCGAAGTGACTACGTCAAATATTTGCGGAGAAGATGTTCGCCCGCAGTTGACCTCTGAGGGTTTAGTATCTCAACTCATAATAAGGAGATCTGTTTCTCGAAGTTGCATATTCCTGAAGCACGTATACACTGGACGTCAACAAGCAGACGAATTAGTATGTTATCTTCTCATTCTTTTTTTTTCTTCTTTTCCTTTTTTTTCTTCATGTAATATTTGTGATTTTTTTATTGTAGGTAGCTCAAATATTAGGGCTGATGGCTCATTTGAGTGTTGCTCTAGATGAGTGGAATACTGAATTGACAAAGGTAAAATATTTGCAAGTCGAGTATGAGCGAAAGATGAGTGCTAAGGCCAAAGAAATTACTCTGGAGGATCACTTGTAGGCTAGCAATATGTTAACTTCTCTCTCCAACGTTAAGAGGTGAAGCATACTGTGATGAGGGTGAGGTGAGGCGAGACTGCTAGAAAGACTCAAGACACTTGCAGCGGAGAGGAAAGCTTTTGAACTGGAGAAAAAAGCATTACAATATCGTCTTTCTGAGAAGGAGCTTATAATGTCAGAAGCAGAAACAAATAAAATCTCCTTGAAGGTAGTGGAAGACTTTAAGAACTCCCTAGCTTATCACGATACTATCGAGGACCATGTCCAAGAAACTTGTAATCATATTCTGGATGTTGAAGTGAAGGACTTGAAGCGCCAATGTATGGAGGAATGCTTCATCCGAGGAATCCTAAAAGGAACCCGCTTAGTACTTTGCAAAATTAGAGCTAGTATTGAGAATCTGTCTCCCAACAATTGCATTTGACGTCAATGAAATCTCCTTAAAATATTATTTGATGTCTTACTTGTATGGAAGAGGCTGTGGAATGTCCACCAATGACTTTTTGACCTATCCTAGGCATTAGTCAATGTGTTACTTGACTTCTTACCTGTATGAAAAAGGTCCGATCAAGTCCCCTTAGGATTTATCATGCCCCAACTGAGACACAACGTGAGTTGTGCATTTCTCAAGTGGGAGGATTAAATGAAGGAGATTGTTAATATGAAATAAGCTTGAAAGAAAAGGTCAAAAACTCATTACGCTGATAAAGTCGATGATACAATCATAAGATAATTTTAACAAAGATATGAGTTTGAAAAGGAAATGACAAATGAGATAAAAATAAAAATGGCAATAATTATGTAGTAGAAATTATTGATAATATTTTTGAAGATTCTCAGTATTCCAAGTTCGAGATAAGGTTTTTCCCTCTGGATCCTTAAGCTTAAATGTTCCTGGCTTGACCATAATTATAATCACATAAGGGTCATCCCAAAGAGGTGAGAGCTTATTGCGTTGAGGGTCTTTGCCCATAGCTTCAAGACTTTACAGGACCAAGTCACCGACAGAGATGGGACAGGGTTTCACTCTTCTATTAAAGTGATGAGCTGGTGGTGGAGCGGTGTAGAAAGGGGTCACGAGTTTTGAGAATAGGTGTTACAGTAGTTTTCTTCATTACTATCATGATTGAATGATTGAACTCTTGGACTTGGAATCCGATCTACTAAGTATAATAACGTCTTTGAAACATAAATTATATGATATTTCACCGGAGTTAGTAGTGTGCAAAGAAGAACAGAATCCTCAACCCATTGCCCCCCAGCCTTCTCAAGATGCATTTTTAACCCTTTGAGTATAATCTTATTAGTAGCTTCAGTCTATCCATTAATTTGAGGATGGGCTACAGCCGTATGCAATAGCTGAATGTGAAGATATTTACAAAAAGTCGTAAAGACTTTTCCAGTAAATTGGGTTTCATTGTCGGTGATGATCTTTGTAGGAAGATCGAATCGACATACTATATTTTTTCAAATAAATTATTTAGTATTTGCCTCTGTAATTTTAGCGAGTGGTTCAACTTCCACCCATTTAATGAAGTAGTCGAAAACTAAAATGATAAACTTTCATTACCCTAATCTTACCAGAAAAGGTCCCATGATATCAATTCTCCATTAAGCAAAAGGCCACAGGCTTTGAAGGGATGAGAGCTCTATATGTGGTGTATGAGAGAGGCTAGAGTGTAACTGACAACTCGCACATTTTTTTGTGAACTCCAAGATGTCTTACTTCATCGTAGGCTAATAGAACCCTTTCCTTATAATTTTAAGGGCTAGCGCCCTTCCTCCTAGGTGTTCTCCACATATCCCCGAATGAACCTCTCTTAATGCATAATCGACCTCTGGTGGTGAGAGGCATTTAAAGTATGACCCAGAAAAAGCTTGTTTGTATAGTTCACCTCCGATAATAATAAAGTTTACAGCTTGCCTTCGGAGATGAGTTGCAGCAGTTGGGTCTTCAGGAAGGGTCCCTTATTGTAGAAAGGAGGGGATGGGGCCCATCCACGAAGGTTCCTTTGTCTCAGTAATTGCTTGTATTACCTATGACCCTTGGATACTAGGAAAATATATTTTCTCAACATGTCTTCTCTTAAATAGATCTTCAGTAGCAGAGGTAGTGAGCTTAGCGAGAGCGTTAGCTCCAGTGTTCTTCTCTCACATTATGTGAATTATTTGATGTGTCTTGATATGGGCAAGAAGTGACTTCACCAAGCGAGGTGTGTACTGACTGAGTATTAAAGTTTCCCTCGACCTAGGAGGCGACAAGTTGAGAGTAAGTGTGGATCATTAAGTTTTGAGCTTCACAATCGATGACAAGTTTCAACCCTGCGATGAGAGCCTCATATTCAGCCATATTATTGGTTGTATAAAATTTTATGCGAAGTTCATACTCTAAGGTATCCTGTTGGGGGAAAATAAGTAAGATTCCTCCTCCGGCACCAGTATTTTCTGAAGCTCCATCAACATAGAGGGTCCATTGAGGAGATGAAAGGGGTGTAATAGATAGCTTATTTGGAGTAGAGGCAGTGCATTCCACTATAAAGTCTGCGAGTACTTGAGACTTTATGTCTGGCTTGGGTAGGAAATGGATATCAAACTCTCCCAATTCTACGGACCAATTGATTAACCTCCCGGATGCCTATGGTTTTGTAGAATGACCCTTAATGGTAAATGAGTGTAAACATCGATGATGTGAGCTTGGAAGTATGGATGCAATTTTTGCGCTGAGAAAATTAAAGCCAAAGCCATCTTATATGTCAGTGGATAACAACTTTCTATATCAGAGAGAATTTTACTGACATAGTAAATTAGTCGGTGTATCACATTTTCTTCTCGCACTAAAATTGAGCTTATCGCATGGTAAGAGACTACGAGATAAAAGTATAACATCTCTCCTTGGATAAGCTTGGATAGTAAGGGTGGAGATGATAAATATTTTTTTAGTTGCTCAAAAGCAGCTTGACATTCATCAGTCCACTAAAAATTATTATTTTTAGCTCCATTAGTATTTTAAAGAATGACAAGTATTTATCCCTAGAATGGGCTAAGAAGCAAGATAAGGTAGTTATTCGTCCATTCAAGTGTTAAACTTCTTTGATATTCTTCGGAGGAGCCATATCTATGAAGGCTCTAATTTTCTCGGGATTAGCTTCAATCCCGCCGTGGGTGACCATGAACCCAAAAAATTTTTCCGACGTAACCCCAAAAGCACACTTGGTCGGGTTAAGTCACATATTATAATGTCGAAGAAGGTAAAAGCATATTTCTAAGTCGAAAATATGTTGTGATTCTTTCAAGCTTTTTACTAACATGTCATCCGCATATATCTCCATTGTGTGACCTAAGAGGTGTTTAAAAATATTATTCATAAGATGTTGATAGGTAGTACCATTATTTTTTAACCTGAATGACATAACTTGGTAACAACATAAACTTTTATATGTTTGAAATGATGTGACTTCTTCATCCGTTGGGTCCATTTTTATTTAGTTGTAACCTGAGTAAGCATCAAAAAACTGAGCATTTGATGCTAAGACGTAGCATCGACCAATTGATCAATTCGAGGGAAAGAAAAACTATCTTTCGGGCAAGCTTTGTTGAGATCAGTGTAATCAATATACATTCATCAAGTTATATTTGTCTTCTTAACCATGACAATATTTACTAGCCATGTAAGGTAATGTACTTCTCATATGAGTCCCGCTTCTAAGTATTTTTTAACTTTTTGTTCAATAGCTTGAAGGAGATCAAGTGCAAAACTCCGCTTCTTTTAGATGATCGGTTTGAATGTTGGATCAATCTTGAGAGAGTGCATGATCACATTGGGGTCAACCCTCGGCATATCTGTCAGACTCCAAGCAAAGATGTCTTGATTTTTGCGCAAGAAGTCTATGTATTTTGTCCTCTATTCGTCTGAGAGCAGAGATCCGACTTGCACTGTTCGTATAGATTGGTCATGTAACAATGAAATAGAGAGAAAATCTTCTACAAGCAAAGCTCTCTAAGACTTGCTCTCTGGAGTACTTCTTCATCTCGAAATTTAAAATTTTTGATGCTGAAGGTCACCAAAGGGTGTGGTTGAGCTTGTCTGAGGTAACATGATTGTGATATTTGTTGATTTCCATAGACCATTCCAACACCAACAGGGGTTGGAAATTTCATCTTAAGATGAGATATCAAAGTAACGACACCAAAAATTGATTGGAGAGACCTTAGAAAGAAAATAGCATTGAAATCCAATTGAATTGAATTGAATGAGTCACTTGTCGAGAAAATTCTCTGAGGACAACAGGAAGGGTGATTGCTCCCTCCACTCGCACAAAGCGATTATCAAACCTATATAATGGTCCTGTAGCGGGTTGAAGCTTTTCCCTGATCAAGCCCATGCTAAAAAATGTGGAGTAAAATAAAACATTGATAGAACTCCCGTTATCAATCAAAATTCTCTTAACATTATAGCATGAGTTACCGATTCCTGCACTGATGACAAATGGATCTTGATGAGAACTTGGACTCCTTCTAAGTCTGAGTTATTAAAAGTGATGGAATGATCAATATGCGATTTATTTAACTCTGGTTCTTCAGATGTGGCAATGAGGACTTGATTAAATAGTAGTGATCCTCTTGCAATTATTTCAATTTCTCCAACTATCTGATGACTATTTTGTTATTTCTATGATGATTATCCTGGTTGCCCCCCAGTTGGAGTTATGTTTGCTTGAGTAGATTGATTCTGCACAAATCGACGTAGGTATCCTTATTAAATGAGCCTCTCGATTTCTCCTTTGAGTTGTTTAAATGCCTCAGTAGTATGTCCATGACTTCGATGGAAGTGACAATATTGCTCCTGATTTTCTGAATTTGATTTCAGCGGATGTGGCCACTTGATGGTCTCTTCATCTTGAATGACCATCAGGACGTTAACATGAGATGTGTTGAGTAGTGTGTATTTCTTTTTCTGATTGTGGTTCACGTCATTGATGTGAGGGTCATGGAGGGAGATCGTGACTATCTTGTTGCTTCTTTTGATGGGATTATCGGTCTATATTCCCTGGGGCACTCTTACATTTTCTTGTGGATTGTTCAAATTATTTACGATGGGCTTTAATAGGCTCGTCGACAGAAATTTGTACTTCTACATGATGAACCAAGTCAGTATATGAGTGGACCGTATCTCGCATTAGTGACTAGTAGAAAGGCCCAAGACGGAGCCCTCTAAGGAAAACTCCTCTTAATAGTTTAGAGTCTACTCCAGGTATTTGGCGAGCCTCTAAGGAGAACCTCTGGAAGTACTCTTTAAGTGAATCACCCTCATTTTGACGAATGCCTAAGAGATGAGAGGAATTGATCCTCCGATTTATAATGAACTGTTCTACAAAAATTTTGGCGAGTTCGTCAAAGGTATGGATGGATCCCCATGGAAGGGAGTAGAACCAAGTGCAAGCCTGACTCTTGAGGGTGACTGGAAAGACCTGACAAAGCAGTGTGTTAGGAGCTCGTTGGGTATGGATGATGATCCTGTAATGATCGATGTATTCATATGGGTTAGTTGCCCCATCATAAGAGTCGATGCTCAGAAGCTTGAACTCTACGGGAATATGATGTTGAAGAATAACTGAGACTCGATAGCAGATGAGAGGGAAGATGATTTTCACCTTTAAAGTGGAATTCTTCTTGCACTAAGCGTTATAATTCATGATGAGTGGAGTCAACAGGACAAGAATGTGCCAAGCTACCGATAATAATTAGTGGATTAATAGTCGATTGGTATGATGGATGGATGAAGGTATCGAGGATTCGACCACGGATGCAGTAGAGGAACTTCAGTCTTATGGCGAGAAGGCCCCGTATTAGCACTTTGATCTCCCCTGGCTAACGATCGATCTTGGGGGAGATGCATTTTCCGCATTAGTGGTTGCCGTGTTTCTCGTAAAAGTTAGATTATCTCATTTTGAGACTCTTCCACCGATCTTCAGAGATTCTGTTACCTTATTTGCAGTATTGGGCACATTAGCCATAATGCGGTGTTCCACAGATTGTCCCATCACGGCACAAATTATTGAGTGCTAGAAAACCAGTTGACGGTAGAATAAGAGTTTATGCCATAGCTTTGTTCTGAAATCCAACACACACACAGATGTTTGAAGAATGAACAAAAAAACTCCAAAATTTTTACCTAGAAAACCTGAAGAGGGGGGAAAAACCACGTGACCTAGCCTAGTAAAAATCTTCCATTATGTATTTGTTTCGGAGTACAAAATTTTCCCGATAACGGGATTACAAAATTGTATATGAGAAGGGTTGACAATGGGAATCCTGAATCGCAACAACCTATTGTGGTTAGTCAGAATGTTGGCGCTTAATGATGGTGAAATGCGTACCGTGGTGAATGCGAAGGAGTGGTGATGACCGGAGATGGTCGACAATGGTCGCCTACGGCGGATGGGCGACGATGGTTAATAACGACGATGATCGATGGTGGTGGTCGATGATGAGTGCCGGCAACGGGGACAATGGTCGGCAGCAGATCGGCGAGACGGTAGGCGGATGACCGACAGTGGTTACGTGATGACCGACGATGGTGGTATGGGCGAGATGATGGTGGTGGCCGCACAGACGCAGTGGTGATGACCGACGATGGTAGTTGACGACGACGAGGATCGGCGGCGGTGGTCGGCGGTGATGACCGCGATGGTCTGGTGATGACCGGCGACGCGGGTCGGCGTGATGATGTGGTTGGCGAGGACAGATCGACGGCAGGTGACGGTGGCGGTTGGCCGACGACGGTGGTCGGCTACCGTCGAGTGATAGCACGATTATGCTTGGAGGATTTTCAAGATTTAGAGCTCTCTCTTTTCTTTAGCTTGGGCTCCCTCATGTGAAGAATGAGGGACTATTTATAAATTAGAGGGATGACGTTTCTGTAAATACATGCAAAATTCAAACCACTCCATCGGATGACTCAAAATGATTCCCTTAATCATCTCATATATTTTAAGTATTTGAATACTCAAATAAAGTCAGAATCAAGAGATTTTGGGCTTGTTAGATCTGGCTCGTCAAGACGCTCGATTTGATCATAAACACTCCATAATTAGGAACTATTTAGAGATTTAACTGATATCCCAAAATTTCCAATGATATTTCAAGTGCTTGATCTAGACTAGTTTCGAGTTTCCAATGATATTTATTGATTTATTGGAATTTCAGATCGCTTTTGACAACAAAATTGCATTACTAGTAAAATTTTTAATGCCATATCACTTATGTATAGAAAAATTTTAATAATATACTTTCAATAAAATCTCAACTTCATATATAATTTTTATGAGATCCTCATAATCTAAAAAATTCTAGAGACCTTAATAATTTAAGAACAACTAAAGATTACTCAATGTTAAACACAGGTAGAACTAGGTGGGATCATGAGGGAGCATACCCTAACTAAGAAAATTAAGAACATTTATTTTCTTAATTTTATAATTTAACTTATATTCACTCAAAATTTATATTATTATTATTATTCTTCTTCTTCTTCTTCTTCTTCTTCTTCTTCTTCTTCTTCTTCTTCTTAAAAATATGATAACAAAATAATAAATTAAGTTCAATTAGATATTTTTATTTTAAAAATAATTTAATTTATTTTAAAAACACATGAAATAGTTTTTAGATATTTTAGATGTTTCAAAATAAATATTTTTATCATCATCTATCTTGATTCTCATTTAATTAGAGAGATTTACATACATATCACACAATTTTAATGTATTTACATATCTAATACTTAAACTTTAATTTTAATATATATAACATCTCCAATATCACATCAAAAATATCATCATCAATTATTTTTTAAAAGTGAAATACACTTTTTAAATGATAAAAAAGTGTTAGATAAGCAAATATCTAACTTTAACTGTTAGATATATAAATACATAAGATTTGTGTGGTATATATGTAAATCTTCATTTTAATTATCAATGATCAATTGATCACAATTATGAGTAGATATATGATAGGGGCATTGGGGACATTTCCCCCCACTGGCTTAAGTCTGCCCCCCTAACCTAACAAGATTGGTAAGTGAGTTAGAACTCCACTTAACCTCTTTTTATTTTATGATTTGTCATTAAAATATTCATAAAAAAATAATAAAAGCATGGCAGAGACCTTGCGGTATTGTCAATTTACCATTGGTGTTTTATCAATTTACGAATAATGGCAATATTGAATAAAGTTTTAAGGGCCATTTGGGATCAATTTTATTTTATTATTTATTATTTATTTAAAATAAAATTATTTAATAATGATAATTATTTTTAGAAATACTCAAAATATCTAAAATTTATTCTAAATATTTTTAAAAATAATATTATTCTTTAAAATAAAAAATAAAAATACGCTAAATAAATGTATATATTTTTAAAATAACATAAAATTTTAAAAAACATAAAAAAAATCTCAAACAAACCCTAAGATCATAAAGTTCTATTTTATTATATCTAACTCAAAAAAAGCTCTTAATTTTGCCTATGATCATAGCCACTGTCAGAGATATTTGAATAATCAAAAGGAGCAAGAAGGGGAAGAAGAAAATGTAGGTGAAGAGAGAGAGCATAAAAGCAAGGTTGATTGTCTCTTACGATAATATATAGAGTTTTTTTTATAATATTTGAGCAAATTTAATTGTAAATTCATACATAATATATGTGTAAGAACTTGAATCAAAGACCTTTTGGTTGAAAATCTAAGCTTTCAATCATAAGACTAAAATGTTATGAAGTTATTAGGCCAACTTATACTCTCATACGATAAGAGCATGAGTTGTTGGAAGGAGAGGAAGTGGCAATGTGAGATGTGTTTGAGGAGACTATAGTGTTGTCATCATTTCCCTAAAAAGAGAGATCAAATAAAAATAACAAGTGAAGGTTAGAATAGAGAAACAAAATCTCCCAAAAACAAAATACTAATTATATTTTTATTTCATTTCATAATATAACTAAAATAAATAAAAAATAAAAAGGAGATTTACATACATCCCACACAATTCTTATATATTTACATATCTAACACCTAAAATTAGATATTTATGTATATAACACTTTTATATACTTAAAAAGGTATATTTCAATTTTAAAAAATGAATAAAGTAATATTTTTAATATAATATTGAAAATTAAAATATTATATATATATAAAAATTAAAATTTAGATATTAGATATGTAAATACATAAGAATTATGTGATATGTATCTAAATCTTCCAAAATAAAAATGATTTCCAATATCCGTTAATTAAATACAAAGAGAATCCAAATCCATGGTTTCAATCTAGAATGGAGTGTGCTGATCAGAGATATGTGGAGTGGAAATATCGCTTGTGAGCGTTATTATTCTCAAAAAGAAAAGAAAAAGGGTGGCATATTAATGTATTCTTATGTTTTTCCTTCACGTAAAACTATAACTTTTCATGATTTGGTGATTAGTAATTAGTAGTGCGTAGGCGTAGCGGCTAAGGTGTATTTTTATCATCATTTCATGATTGCTCCAAACTTATATATGAAGACAAAGAAAAAGGTTAATTATAAAATATGTTGGTAGGGGTTGAATGTTGGCCCTAGCTTATAAAGAAAATTAAATAAAATAACAAGTCCTATAAATTAGCTAAGCAAAATTGAAGAGTGTTCATAAAATTTTAAGCCAATATGAAACTTTTAACTACATATTCAGATAAAATTTTGTTAACGTTTTAATTTTTAACTAGCTTCTATATTTTGAAAAAATTATAAATTTATTTGAGATAATTACAATTGTATAAAAAAATAATAGCAAAAGTGCTAGCAGAAACTATTGTTTTAAAAAAAATTATAGTGGGTATATAATTTTTATTTTATTTTTATAAAATCAAATTATAATTTTCTAAAAACTGCTATAATTAATCAAATCAGATTATAAAACATAATATTTTCATCATAAATTCTTCAAAACAAAGTTAAAAAACAGTCAAAATACAATACCTCAAATGACACTATAGTAAGATACAAATCTCACAACACCATCACTGCTACCCCAAATGGGGCCTGCATTTTCCAAACTAACATAATAGAGTACAATGTCTGCCAGAAAACTATGATATATATTTTTAAATAAAAAAATATTTATAACATCCATCATAATTTCTTAGACAACTTGTTTTGCAATAATTATATTATTACATTCTCATACTATTATAATTATCCCAAATAAACCTAGATGCAATGACAGGCTTTTCTAGACAAAAAAACAGAGTTCTTTATAAAAGTAGACTTCCAAATCGAGATGTGCTTGCTAATAAATTAGGTAGAAATAATATTATCAGACTGTACGATTCTCTAGATAAGATTAGATCACATGTAAAGGGAGAAAATGACAAGAATAGTGAGCATGCCAAGGCCGCCCTTTAACTTACAGCCTGTATGTGTCTTCCTAGAGTATTATATGAAACTTCTTGACTGAGATGTTGCCATGAAAAAGAAATTTATAATACCAATTGTGAGTCATACTAAATGCAACAATTGGGGATGAAGAATGATTTAGTCTAATAAGCGATGATATTCCATATAGAGAAGTTAATAAATTGAATGTAACATATCTTGACCTAGTGATTGAGAGTTTATGCTATCAACCAAGAGATCTTGAGTTTAAATCTTTACATATTAGATTAAAAATCAACCAACAAGGCCAAGATATATTAATTGAGAGAGGGAGGCGGTGAAGCCAAGAATATCACTTAAATTTGAGGCCGTTGAATGTTTTTAAAGAAGCAAATCAATGTTTTAGGGTGGTTAGACATAAGGTTTAAGGTTAGAGGTGAGTTCAAAGTCCTTCCAGAAATTCTTGAAGCAAAGCAACTTGCCTTGAGTAGCTTGCCTGAAAAAGAATGACATCATCCACAATATAAATGGGAAGCAATGAACACTAATAAAGAGGGACAACAACAACAACAAGCCTTTATCCCACTAAGTGGGGTCGGCAACATGAATCCTTCGTCTTCATTGTGTCCTATTAAGTGCCAAATTCTCATTTAATTCAAGTATATTAAGGTCATTTTTTATACATCTTAACCAAGTCTTTTTAGGTCTACCTCTACCTTTCTTAACATAAGGCAAATCTAATGCATCTACTCTTCTAACCGGATCAACGGATGGTCGACGCTTTATGTGGCCAAACCATCAAAGACGACTCTCTCTAATCTTATTTGTCATTAGAGCCACTCCAACTTTTTCGCGAACATACTCATTTCGCATTTTATCTCTAAGTGTAAAGCCACTCATCCACCTGAGCATCCTCATCTCTGTAACACTTAACTTAGTCTTATGCTTCTCTTTTATTGGCCAACATTCTGCACCATAAGTCATTGCAAGTCTTACCACCATCTTATAAAATTTTCCCTTAAGTTTAAATGAAACTTTTCTATCACACAACAGGCCAGATGCATTCCTCCACTTCAACCATCCAACTTGAATTCTACTAATAACATCTCCATCTATTTCACCATCATTTTGAACAATAGAGTCTAAATATCTTAATCACTCGCTCTTATTAATGACTTATTCACCTAATGTCGCAACACTACTACTAGAACTTCTACAACTAAAATTACACTCAATATATTCAGTTTTAGATCTACTTACACTAAAACCTTTAGACTCTAATGTTGACCTCCATAATTCAAGTTTCTCTTGGACTCCCTCTCTAGTATTATCAACAAGAAGAATGTCATCAATAAAAAGCATACACCAAGGTACATCTTCCTGTAAATGCCTAGTAAGAACATCCATAATTAAAGCAAAAAGAAAAGGGCTTAAAGCCGATCCTTGATGTAATCCAACTGAAATAGGAAAATATTTTGTCAATCCTCCTTGTGTTTGGACACAAATAACAGCTCTAGTATACATATCTTTAATGACTTGAATATAACCAATATTAACTCCTTTCTGTTCTAGAACTCTCCAAAGAACATTTCTTGAAACTTTATAATAAATTTTCTCTAAATCAATAAATATCATATGTATATCCTCCTTACTTTCTCTATACTTCTCCATAAAACCTCTTAACAAATGTATAGCATCCATAGTAGATCTATCTAACATGAAACCAAACTGATTGTGAGAAACTTTTATATCACATTATAACCTATGCTAAATTACTCTCCCATAATTTTAATGTATGACACATTAACTTAATTCCTCTATAATTTGCACACTCTTGTGCATCACCTTTATTATTAAATATAGAAACCAACAAACTCTTCCTCCACTCATCCGACATCTTTTAGTCTTTAAAATAACATTAAAAGATTCCAAGAAATTCGATCTCCTAAACATTTCCACACTTCTATTATAATATCATCGATTACTGCTTTTTTTTCATTTCATTTTCTTTAAAGCTTCTAACTTCGATTTACTAATACGACAATAAAACAAAATTCTCTATTTTGTTTAGGTTATTAGGTTGCTAAAATCAATCGTACTTTCAGATCGTTCATTGAAAAGTTTATCAAAATATCTCATCCACCTATTTTCAATATCCTTTTCTAAGAAAAACACTTTATTATTTTCATCCTTAATACATCTCACTTGAATTAGGTCTTTACTTCTCTTATCTCTTTGGTTGCTTAACTTATACATACATCTTTCACCTTCTTTGGTATTTAATCTATCAGTATAAATCACTAAAGCTAAATTTTTCAGATCATATATCGCTTTCTTAAATTTATACGCCACTTTATATCTTTCCCAATTCTTCGAATTTTACATATAAACTAAGCTTTATAACAATACTTTATTTCTTATCTTTTCAGACTTTGACTCCACCACCAACTATTTTATTAAAAAGCTTTTCCTTTGATTTTAAGACATTTTAAGAACTTTAATTTCACTCATACTTTTTCACATAACATATTTCCTTATGAACATCCCAAATTCTAAGCTCTCAGAATTGCTCTTAAAAATATTTTTATTTGTGTTCTTTAAGTGTCCTATCTAATCCTAAGCAATAATTTAATTTATTTTTCCTCTTACAATCTTTCATCTTAAAATCTAAAACTAATAATCAATGTCGATTTTAAGCTTCACTGAATGACTTACATCTTTACAATCTAAACGATATATTTTCTTATCGAAAAATAATCAATCTATATTTTACTAGATCCATTTTATAAGTAATAATATGTTCATTTCTTTTCTTAAATAAAGAAGAACTACAAAATCATAAGTTAAAGTAAAATCTAATATCCCCTACCTTCTTCATTACCACTCTAAATCTATAATTATCATGAATCTTTTAAAATCTTCTACCACTCTACCAACATGTCCATTTAAATCTCCTCCAATAAATACTTTTTCAAGTATCTTTTGTATTAACCCCTCTAATTCATTCCAAAATTTTTCTTTTGAGCTTACATCCAAACCTACTTAAAGAGCATAAACACTTATAACATTGATAATCTTAGAATCAACAATAATCTTTAAAGCTATAATTCTATCTCCACATCTATTAATACTTATAACAATATCCTTCAAATTTTTATCTATAATCACACCTACACCATTTCTAGTTTGACTTCTACCTGAATACCAAAATTTAAAACCTAAACTATAAATTTCCTTGGCCTTCTCCCCAACCCATTTAGTTTCTTGAACACATAAAATATTTATCTTTCTATGAACCATAATATATATTAATTTCATTAATTTACCTATAAGAGTACCTATATTTCAAGTTCCTAACCTAATTTTAGTTTTATGGACTAACTTCTTTGCCCGCATCCATCCATAATGTGGGAACCCTTGCTTATTTAACATCGCACCCAGGCCCCGATGCAATAGCCCTTGCACATTTTTCACTGTATTCAAGTCATACAACACGTCACTTCCAGGAGACGCCCTAGCATTAACACAATGATTTAAAGGATTCATGTCATGATTATTTCGACAAGTTTTACGCTGGCTGTCGACTACCTATCGCAACCCTTCACTTTTTACATCCGGACTTAGGACCAACAAAGGTAGTGTTAAAGAGGGAGATAGAGAAAATTCTAGTATAAAGAATACTTACTCTACAAGGTTAAAAAGCCAAACCATGAAAATACATAAGAGGTAAAGGGGTAGAAATCTTCGTTCAAGGGAGGATAACCCCTTGCAACTTATATCTATTACCATTGAAAGCCAATTTAACTTGATTAAACCCCATAATGTTCTTCATCTTACTTTATTTATTATAGGTGGTAAGCCATGAAATAACTATAAACAAATATTCATGTTATTATTATAGACATGCTATAGTCAGATGATGCTTTCCCCCAATCACTAGTTGGCGCATCCTGAGCCAATTGCCATGCATAACTATGTAAAGAGATATTATTCATCGTTGAGTTTCATGTAAGATTTAATCTTTTTCTACTCTGAGATTTGATCCTCTATCTTCCAACAATCATCAAAATTTAAGAGTTTTAAACCATCCAACAAGTATTTGAGAAAAATTGAAGAGTCTTGCCACTTATGAGGGGTAACCTATAATAGCTTTTTGAAAAGAAAGATAATGATAACACAATGTTGACATACAATAACTTTAAAATTGATAACAATGGTTGCAAGACTTGCTTGCTACATTAACGAACTCCAAATATGTGTTGACCTCCATATATGTGTCATAAGTCGAGTCAGCCTGTCGAATTCAGACTTGGACAACGCGCAAATAGGCTCAAAAGCGGACGTCACCGAAAATGTTGAAAATGATTTCTGATCAACGAACGGACTTCGTCATCGCGTTCAGAACATCGAAATTGATTGGAATATAAATATTGCACAATATAACGATCAACCAATCAAGCGATCGACGCGCATATCAGGGAAGGGAAGTTGCGACGATGTCCAAACGACATTTGTTCAAGAAATTGATTGTGACATTAGCTTCAAAACGTCAAAAACAATCAAATGAAACCGCCCACGCCAATTCGGGATGAGTGCATGCGGTCGAATGATCGACGCGACAAAGACAAAATCAGGTTGAAATGACCGCGCAAAATCAAATCAAATGACCGATCGACGAACGGACTTCGCCATCACATTGAACGCCGAATCGGTAATATAAATATTGACAACTTGATGATCAATATCGCGACGTCCAACGCTGTCGCACGATATCGAGAGATACCGACGCGAAACCAAACGACCTCCGCTCACAAAATTGATTGCAGTTTCAAAACGCCGAAATCTATCGAATGTTTGACTCAGGACAAGTCGCATCAAAAAAAAAAATGAATACGCATTTTGAGTTAAACCAATTGACGTCCGACAGAAAATGTACCTCGCCATTGCGTTCGGAACATCGGAATAAACTAAGATTAATATATATCTATATTAAATATGCAATTTTATCGACATGAAATTTATATTAAGGCTGATTAGACATTTAAAAAGTTAATAAAAGCCTTAATTAACCCTAACCTAAATTCCAAAATCACCCTAAATCCCACTAAAATGACCCGATCGGTCTTCCTTTCATGCAACCGACCCGACCCGAGTTTCCCTCATGCGCGACCTCCTTCGTTCAGCTCCTCTTCCGATCGCACGAACTCCCCTCTCCAATCGCTCGAGACACGAACAACGCTCTCGGCTCCCACATAAGCAACCACTCCCGCGCTCGGCTCGGCCAACCGTTCCCTCCTCCTCAAGCAAACCGCAAGTTTTCCCCTTCAAACCGAACGAAGCTCTCTTCCTCTCGGGATTTTCCTCCTCCCTTCAAACCGAGCGGAAACATCCTTCTCTCCTATTTTCCCTCGTCCAAAACTGAAAGGTGAAGCTTTCCCTCTCTCATTCAAACTGCAAGCAAGGTAGGCATCTCGCTCCTTGTTCTTCCTTCCCCTTCTTCTTATTCATCTCCTCTATTTTTTCTCACAGAAACCAAATCGAAAACAACCCTCGTTTTTCACAAAATTGAATGGTTCTTCAATTTCTTCCCTCTCCCTTTCTTCTTCTTCCTTCTCCACTTCATTTCTCCCCTCATTCCCACAATAAAGCTCCCTACTGAATGTCACAAAATTGTCAAATTTCTGACTTAAAAGAAGAAATGAATATATATATATATATTACCAGATTTGTTTTCTTCTTTTACACGCCATTGTGGCACGACGGAATCAAGCTATAATGGACGAAGACATCACTGCTTACGCTTCATTGTGTCGAGAAAGACAAAACACTCGACACTCAGGGATGATGCCGGGAGGCTGCCTAAATTTCATCAATTTCTTTTTTTTTTGGACTTAAAGTCGAAATTAATTGAATGTCAAATTAATTATGAAACTTAAAGTCTTAAAACAAGATAAATCCAAATAAAAATTTTTAAGCTTAAAATTGAATTTGAAAACCGTCAACTTGTGAGATAGATAGTTAACAAGAATTAAGCTTAATTGAGATTAAAATAAACTGAATGCTTACAAGTGAATATGGATAAAGTCGTTTACTAGGATTTTTTTGATCATTTTTGTAATTCATTTAGAAATGATTGAAAAGAATTTCAATTGGCTACGTTATTGAAGTGCAGATGGGCATATGAGATATATGGGTGTTTGGTCGAAAAGCAAATGCAATGAACTTCAAATAAACTTAATTGCACATATTTTGAAGCGATTTGTAGTTTTGTTCACTCGTGTCAAATTTATGCAAGCTTTTAAATATAACGATGTGACACATTCATACATTATGAGATATATTCACATTCAACTGGTTGCATCAACATATATATGAAAAGCTTAGATATACGATTTGGCATATATTTAAAGTCAAATATCTTTGCTTCAATCCAAATATTTTAAAATTCACATAGAATTTTAAAGAAACAAATATTCATGCATATGTTAAGGCAATCACCTTCTTAATTTAGATATCTTGAAATATATGTGAGAGCTTGAACAAAAGAATGAATGCTTACATATGTCCTTGAAGCAATTATATGCCTTATCCAAGTGCTTCAAAGCTTGTGAGAGTTTTCAAACAAATGAATTGAAAAAAAAAATCAAAGAATCCATAGGAGATTCTTAAGGAAGTTGAATGATTGTTGATAAGCATAAGCGGCAAATCCTTGGAAAATGTTTGAAGCATATTCGTTGCTTTATCAAATACTCGAATTCGATCAAGAAGAAATTGAGTATAGTTGGCGATGAATTTGAGAATTATCATAAGCAAAAATCTATTGAATATTCAAAGACTAATCAACTTGGAATCAATTCAATATTAATTCAAAAGATCTAATAAGATACTAGATTAATTGACAACGCTTGTAACGTCTTCTACGCCACCGGATTCACAACACATCGTACAAGGAAATAGAAGACGTTAATTAAAGCTTCAATTGAACCATTGTATATATTATGAAGTAAGATTAAAATTCAAATTCAATGTTTTAAAATTATGCAAACATTCTTAAATACACGCATCTACTGAATGCTTAAACTCAAGTGTAGGATGTTCGGGTTGCTTCCGTTTAGTCTTAGTCGGGTCGGGTTAACAAAATCTAAAATCTATTATGAATTTCAACTTAGTAAAATATTTGAAAGTAATTACTCGTGATAGTAGATCGATCCTCGGAGTACAGAGTTCAAGATCTAAAGCTCTTAAATATATTCAAATTAATCAATTTTTCAAATCAAATTAACTCAAATTAAGTAGCAATCTAAAACTGCTTAAATGAAATTCAATCATTAAAAACTTAAAGCAAAACTCAATCTATTCACCTTTCGCAATTATTTTCGGAGGTGACAAATTAAAAACTCTAAGCTCACAGCCTGTCAAATCAGTGTTGGTATGTTCACTCTCAATCAATCTCACGCCCGATCGTAACCGTGTCCTTATTTCGTGGCAGACTCCACATGATGTAGTTCTGACCAGTCGTCCTTTGATCGGATGGTTTGGCGGTCGTCCATTATATTATGATCACGGTAGTATGCTCTCAATCTCTTGGAGTTAATGAATCTAATAAAAAGAAAGAAAAAAAGAAATTTCATATAGATGGAAAGGAAAGAAAGAGATCCAAAGGGAGGCTGACGGTTTCAAACCGAACTCCCAAAACACTGAGAGAGAAGGGAAAGGAGAGGAGAAGGAAAGGATAGGAAGAGAAGTCTCAACCTGCGTGCGTGTACCCTAAAGCGTCAACAATGAGGAAGGAGAAGAAGATTTCAAACCTAGGTGTTGTCGAGGAAGAAAGAGGAGTCGACAATAGAGATGAGAAGAGCCTTTCATGCGAAACGAGCCACGTGTGTTTGTGAAGAAGCCGACGGGAGGAAGAAAGCCGAGCATTGCGCGGAGGAAGATGGGAGGGAGAGTCGAAGGCTTGCGTGACTTAGGGAAAAATCGAGAATATACAGGGTAAGTAAATGATTTATTTAGTTATATGTTTAATTAAAAATTCTGATTTTAATGTTATTAACTTTGATTTAGTGCTATTTCAAGTTTAATTTAGGGTTTATCGATTTTCAACAAATAAATTAATTTAAGAATAAGTAATAATAAGTTAGTTGCAAGTTAAAATATTATTTTAAAATCATTCAAAAATCATTTTAAGAAAAATAAGAAAAGGGGAGTACAAAATTAAGGAGAACCTATAAGGGAAATGCATTTTTATATTATGAAGAAAAGGTATTTATATTATCATTAATTAGATTATAATCATTTAAGGAGATATGTTAATCAATTAATGCAATATATAAAATCTTTAACACTTAATATTCTTATGTTATAGGAATTTCAATTAAGAAAGGAAGCGTTAAAGGAAATGAGGTTCAAGAGGAAACTGCAAATTAAAGTTATGTATTCTTACATTTTTGGTAAAATATCTTAATTTATTATGATGAACGTATTCGTATGATTATGACTTCTTTATTATCTTCGAGTTGTGATGATTTTTCCGTTTTCTTTCTTAAAGCTGATGTAACTGCTTTTCTTAAGTGTTGGATAATAACGAATCTTTGATATCGCGTTATCATTTTATAAAGTTCATTTGATTTCTTTATTAATCGTGAATTAATGTGCGCGTAGTGGTATAATTGTATCTTATGAATGTGTATGTTGAACCTGAGTTCACCCTTATGATCTTGGTGGGGACCTGATGTACGTACAAAATAATTCAAAAGCCAATGAAATTAAACGAATGATAATGGTAATAGATACTTGTTCTTTGAATGAGTATTTAATGACTCTTAGAAGGATGATAAAAGTAAAAGTAAAAGTTTATATGATAAATGTTTATATACCACCATATCTCTTGATAAATATTTATGTATCTATCTCCTAGGTTTGATTGTTTGGCAGATTTCTTTTATGTATGTGACAATAAAAGCGATCATCAGTTCTTTCTCTTGTTTCTTATAGTGTAATAGCGTAATTCCCATTAAATTATATTCATTTTGTTAGTTCTTAATCTTTTTGTAATCCTAATAATTAAATGGGTGATAGAAGGGAAAGTCATGTTTCGTAGAGGATTTCGGAGATAGATAATAATATGTTGAGTTATGTTTAAAGTGTGTTTTCTCCTGAACTTTGTTAGAATATTTATGTATGGACAAATTGTATAATTATTTGTGGTTTGTAATGGCTCTATAATAATTGGAGATGGAGATTTTTTTATGATTGGAAATATTAAGAAATGTTTTATTTTATCGATTCGGCCGATCATCCGCGTATTCCAAGCTCGGTAGTGTGACAAGAGTAGTAGATTTGCATGTGATTATATTTAGGGATATAAGTATGATCATAATCAAAGAGCCATTAAGAAGATGATAAATTTTATGAAGAGATTTGATGTAATTTTAGGAATGGATTGACTATCTAAATATTATGTTACTATAGATTATGTAAAAAGATAATCAAATTGAATATTCCTGGAAAAGAAGAATTCAAATTCGTGGGGCATAAAGGAGTATTAACTATGATGGTGTCTTGCTTAAAAGTTCAAAAGATGCTAGCAAAATACTATGAAGGGTTTCTTGCTCAAATTATTGATGTTACTAAAGAGGTAAAGAAGATAGATGATATACCAGTAGTAAAAGAGTATCCATAAGTCTTTCTAGATGATTTACTAGGTTTACCTCCAATCAGAAAGATAGATTTCTCTATTAATTTAATTCAATGTGTAAAACGTAGCAAAAAATATAGAATGAGTTAAGAATTACAAGAGTTGAAGAATCAGAATTGTTAGAGAAGGGATTTATCGCCCACATCTCCTTGGGAAGCTCCTGTATTATTTGTGAAGAAGAAAGATGGGAGCTTAAGGCTATGCATCGATTATAAAGAGCTTAATAAATTCACATTGAAGAATAAATATCCATTACCAAGAATTGATGATCTCTTTGACCAACTAGGAGTTTCAATATTTTCAAAAATTGATTTAAGATCATTATCATCTTGAGAATCAAAGAAGAAGATATATACCAAAAGGCGCATTGATTCAGGTATGGGTACTTATGAGTTTGTGGCGTGCCTTTTGCTTAACAAATGCTCCATATTTATGGATCATGAATAGAATCTTTAAACTATTTTTAGATTCATTGGTGATTGTATTCATAGATGATATTCTAATTAATTCACGAGATGAAGCAGCTCATGAAAACCATCTTCACATTATTTTACAAGCTCTAAAAGGAAATGAATTATATGCAAAATTTTCAAAGTATGAATTTTGGTTATATAGCATCATATTCTTGGGGCACATGATTAATAGTGATTTATGGATCGAGTAAAGTCGAAAGCGATAATTTGAATGACTCGAACAACCACGCACAAAAGTCAAGTTTCTTAGGGTTGTCGATATTACGGAGATTTGTTGAAGGGTTTTCACAGATTGTCATGCCACTATCGAGGCTAACTCAAAAAGCAGTCAAGTTTGAATGGTCAGATCAGTGTGAGGACGCTTTTCAAAAATTGAAGAATTGTTTAATGACTGCACCAATATTAATTATTCCATCAGAGGCAGAAAGATTTCAAATTTATAATGATGCATCATTAAGAGGCTTGGGATGTGTACTTATGCTGAATGGAAGAGTGATTGTTTATGCTTCAAGGCAATTGAAAAATCATGAAAAGAATTATCCAACACATGATTTAGAGCTAGCAGCAGTGGTATTTGCATTAAAAATTTGAAGACATTATTTATATGGAGTAAGGTGTGAAGTTTTCACTGATCATCAAAGATTGAAATATATCTTTACTCAGAAGGAGCTAAATTTAAGGCAAAGGAGATGGTTGGAACTCATTAAGGATTATAATTTAGATATTCAATATCATCCAGGGAAGGCAAATGTAGTTGTTGATGCTTTAAGTAGAAAAATATCTGGTAGTGTTTATTGGTTGATCTCTCAACATGAGGAGTTGATTAAAGATTTAGAAAAAATAGAAATTTCAATTATTAAATCTATAGATGGTCATGCTTTATTGTTAAACCAAATGGCTATACAATCAAACTTGAAAGACATAATACGGAATGTTTTACCTCAAGATGATGACTTTTAGAAAATTTTAGATTTGGTAAAAGTAGGCCATACAAAAGATTTTGAAATCGATGAAGAGGGATTACTGAAGTATCATGGTAGGGTTTGCATTCCAAATGTTGGAGATTTGAGAAAAGATATCTTACATGAAGCACATCATTCAAATTATACAATTCATCCAGGCAGTAGCAAAATGTATCATGATCTTAAGAAAATATGTTGATGAAATTGTGAAGTTACATGGTGTGCCAAAATCTATAGTGTCTGAT
Organism: Cymbidium sinense; assembly: GCA_021442155.1. Taxonomy (NCBI): domain Eukaryota; kingdom Viridiplantae; phylum Streptophyta; class Magnoliopsida; order Asparagales; family Orchidaceae; genus Cymbidium; species Cymbidium sinense. The sequence continues at coordinate 106,462,228 of CM038215.1, forward strand.
CGGGATGACCGATTTACATCTAGATTGTGGAAAAAAATTTCAAGAAGCTTTTATGCAAACTTACTTTCATCTTCATTTCATCCTCAAATGAGGTCGGAAAGAACAATTCAAACACAAGACTTTGTATCCTTGATTTTGGAGGAAATTGAGAAATTCATTTGCCTTTGATTGAGTTTACCTACAACAATAGCTTTCAGACAAGTATTGGTATGACTCCCTATGAAACATTGCATGGAAGAAAATACAGAACATCGCTTTGTTGGGCGGAGACGGGTGAAAGAAGAATCATTGGTGCAGATGTAGTAGATGAAGCCAGTGAAAAGATCAGATTGATCCATGATAGATTAAAATTTGTCAAGATAGATGAAATATTATGATGCTAAACATCGGCCAGTAGAGTTTGAAGTGGGAGAATTTGTATTTCTTAAAGTCATCCCTATGAAAGGTATAAAACGATTTGGTAAAGTTGGAAAGTTGAACCCACGCTATATTAGTCCATATGAAATCTTGGAAAGAATTGAGAAAGTGGCTTATAGACTGGCTTTATCCTCTCACATGCAAGGAGTGCACAATGTGTTTCATATTTCTCTTCTGCGGAAATATATTACTGATGAAGCCAACAAGATTATTGATGATCCTATTGATATTCAACCCGATCTCACATTTGTGGAGAAGCTAGAAAGAATTATAAATTATGATGTCAAGCATCTCAGGAATAAGGAAATTCCATTTGTCCGTGTACTGTGGAAACATGGATCAGATCGAGTAGCTACGTGAGAGAAGGAATCAGAAATGCGAGAACTTTACCCTCAATTGTTTAATTAAAGGTATGCTTATTTCTATTATTGTCATTAAATTTCAAGGACGAAATTTTTATAAGAGGGAGAGATTGTAATAACCGGAAGACATTCAAAAAAAAGAAAAAAATTTCATCATGATTAGTATGGAAAGGAAAAAGGGATCCAGGGGAGGCACCGATTCGATAAAATAGAACTCCCAAAACTCAGAGAGGGAGAAGGGAAAGGAGAGGAAGAGAAGACTCTACCTGCGTCGTGCCTAGCCGTCGTCTGACCGAGGAAGGAGAAGAAGAAGATTTCAAATCTTTGTGTCGTCGTAGAAGAAATAGAGCCCAATAGGAGAAGAAGGAGCCTTCGTCGAGCAGCCAAGCGATCGTTCGTGAAAAGCCGAGAGGAAGGAAGAAAAGCGTTTGAGGAAGAAGGGAGGGAGAGTCGAAGGCTTGCGTGACTTAAGGCAAAGCCGAGAATATACAGGGTAAGTAAATGATTTATTTAGTTATATGTTTAATTAGAAATTCTGATTTTAATGTTATTAACTTTGATTTAGTGTTATTTTAAGTTTAATTTAGGGTTTAAAAATTTTAATTTAGGGTTTATCGATTTTCAACAAATAAATTAATTTAGGAATAAGTAATAATAAGTTAGATGCAAGTTAAAATATTATTTTAAAATCATTCAAAAATCATTTTAAGAAAAATAAGAAAAAGGGAGTACAAAATTTAGGAGAACCTATAAGGGAAATGCATTTTTATATTATGAAGGAAATGTATTTATATTATCGTTAATTAGATTATAATCATTTAAGGGACTATGTTAATCAATTAATGCAATATATAAAATCTTTAACACTTAATATTCTTATGTTATAGGAATTTCAATTCAGGAAGGAAGCATTAAAGGAAAGGAGGTTCAAGAGAAAATTGCAAATTAAAGTGGATAATTATGTTATTATATTTATGATAAAAATATTTTATAAAGTTCACTAATTTACTGTTAATCATGAATTAATGTGCATAGTGGTATAATTGTATGCTATGAATGTGTATGTTGGCTGAGTTCTATGATCATTTGGCCTTGATACTGCACAAAATAATTCAAAGAGCCGATGAAATTGGCAAAATAATTAAGGCCGATGAAATGACAAATGATGATAATAGATACTTGTTTTTTGAATGAGTATTTCGTGGTGACTCTTAAAAGGATGATAAAAGTAAAAAAAATAAAGTTTATATGATAAATGTTTATGTATCGACATATCTTCTTGATAAATGTTTATGTATATCTATCTCATAGGTTTGATTGTTTGAGCGATTTCATACGTGATAACAAAACCATCATCTTAGTTCTTTCTCTTTACTACATGTAATAGCATAATTGATCCAAGAATTATATTCGTTTATTGTTCTTAATCTTTTCGGTAATCATACTAATTAAATGGCTGATAGAAGGGAAAGTCATGTTTACTGCCATAGAGAGACTTCAGGAGATATGTAATTATGTCATGTTGAGTTATGTTTAAAGTATGTTTTCTCCTGAACTTTGTTAGAATATTTATGTATGGATAAATTGTATAATTATTTGTATTTTGTAGTGGTTCTTTTATGATTGGATATTAAAGTTTTTATTTATGATTGTAAATGTTAAGAAATATTTTATTTTATCCGTCCGACCATCTGTTCCCGCTTTGGTATTCCAAGCTCTCGGGCCGGATCGTGACAGTGAATCATAGAGTATACTTGATAAGACAAACTACCCTCTATCGGCTAAGTAAACTTAAGCCTATCTCCTTAGACAAAACAACATCTCATGTCTACAATGATTTCTTGGACGACGTAACCCATGTGTTGCTGATAAGGATCCTTATGTCAGGTTGGGTCGACTACCTCCTCTGACTAAGTAGACTAAGGACCGTGACAGCCCGGGATGATGGAACCATGAGATCTAGATCGAGCACGTCATCATTCCCCCAACCATCCAGTTTAAGCTGAAATGATGAATTTCATAATCTTAAATTCTAAAACTCATATCTTTATTCTTACCACGCGCATTAAGCGACTAATTGACCACAATCGAAAGTTCTCTCTCAACACTGAGAGGGGTAATTAACTATAAGTGTTTGCGCCTATAGGAAACCTGGAACCAGATCTAAAGTCCTCACAAAATAAGAGCAAAATCTCTAGGAAACCTGGAACCAGATTTAAATCACTCTCTTCATCGAGAGGTCGGTGATGAATTTTCGAAGCCCACAGTATGTGAGATGGATTTATCAATCATTGTTGTTGATGCATCATCGATGCCCTTCCTATCCAACAATATTGCCTAAATACGGTGTTCACCAGAAGTATTTAGTGGGCTTATATTGATGAGTAAAACATGAATTATCTAGTATTGGACTAGGTTTTTACTACAAGCCTCCAAAAGTGCTTCTCAACATATGAACACTAAGAGAGTAGGAGAGCAAACAAAATCCCAAAACGCTCATTGATGAGTAAACATCAAAAGCATCTACTGTTGAATACAGTTTTAACAAAAAGTCACTAAGAAAGCCTAATCATTGCATGGTCCTTATAAAGGCATAAAAGTCATATTTTAAAGTGCTCTTATTTTTGAAATAAAACACAATGGATATAAAAAATACTTAAAATAACTATTTAAATGTTTTTAGTGTTTTTACAAACAACTATCACAATCAAATATATTGTATTTCAAATAAAAATAAAAATAAAATAAAATATATCTAAAAATAGAAAATAAAAAAATAAAATTGTTTGGTAGTGTTTAAAAAAGTACTACAATCCCAACTCCACATAGCCAAGGACTTCACACAATACTCAGCTTGAATTTACCTCTGACAAAATATATATTTAAGTGGCGGCTATTTAAATCAACGAGGAAAACAGAATTATAGCAGCTGGTATTTTTATGAAATTTTTTCTGAGCTGGTTAAAAGTTTCCATACTTGAATCTTACGAATGTCAGGAAACACAAAATTAGATCATAGAACCTTCATCAGCAGCCATTGTCAAAAGAGTGAAAGACCAGAAAACCCCAATCTTCTGAGCTCTGAGAGGTTCCCTAATTACTTTGAATCAGCTGAATCTTAAGCAGCAATAAGTCAAGAAAATGGAAACAATTTAGTCAGAAGCACCTCCAAGAGCTGTAAAGAATTGAGCATGATCATGCATAAAATATATATATATATAGATAGATAGATAGATAGATAGATAGATAGATAGATAGATACTGGAACAATAATGGCAAATCTATTAACTGAGAAGAGGATTCCTATCAGGGCTATGAGGGAGACAAGAACTTTCAGAAATGGCTGCTGAATATAAAATACCTTAGAAAAGATTGAGAGCCTGCTTTAGCTTGTTTTGTTTCCATTTTGGTAACTTGTAAAATGCCTTCTTGTTCATTCCAAACTTGGTTTTAAACTCCTCATCAGACAGGTAAGCCTGCACAAATTTTTTTTTGAAAAAAAACTTAGCTGACCGTTCAAATCCAATCAAGCAGCGTGATTTTACCCATTCAGCTGACTTTCTCTTTTTTAATTGACCAAAGAAAATATGTTCGGATAAAAGATAGAAGAACAATACACAAATTTCAGCAGATGTATGTGATCCAATTTGTTCATCATATTTACAAATTTAACAAATACGCATAAATGAAGATACTATATTCGATTGTAAGTGGACTAATGGAATACCGATTTCACATCCGAGCTACCAAGATGATGAACTGAAGGATTTAATTCCAAAGACCCTAAAGCTACAAAGATGCATATTGTCGAAAGAGAGTTCAACTTTTACCTCACGTCTTGTTACATCTATGCCTTCCAGTGCTGTGCTTGATGATACTTTCAAAAGTTCATAAGGGAAGGTTTGCAATAGATTATCTGCATTGAAATTTTCTTCGTTGTCCCCAATAGGCATTGCCTCAAGTTTAGGACTGTTCGTTGGCTCTTTTGCCAAAGATGGCGTTTCAGAGGAGACATCTGCAACAGTTACATAATAGTAATGTGAGGAACATAAAGAAACAGCCATAAAAAAATAAATTAAATTGATAATATAGAGATTAACTCCATGAAACTGTCGTATCATGGCTTAAGCACCAATTCACAGAATTAATGAGAATTCAAATACTGACACGTGCATATGGTTCCCATATGAATCAATAATGATTCAATATATAACAGAAATCTGCTTATGGTTTTTATTGTCATAAGCAAGTAAAAATTAGTTTATTATGACTGGTAGAAATAAAAAACTGGAATCAAAACCGATTATTTATATCCAAATGGAGAAATATAAGAACTACCTTCTGGAGAATAGTTTTCATTAGACTGTCCAAGAGAGGCCATAAGCACTTCTCTGGATACTGAAGTTTGTTCCATGAAGCCTTGCCTGTTCAAGAACACAGAAGTTGATAATCTGGTGGGTGCAGCTGATCCTCTTCCCTTGAGTGAGCCATCAGAAGTAGCAGATTTTCTCAAAGAATGACTCGTTAAACCTTCAGAAGAATACCTCAGATGTGCCTTTTGAATACCTCTATTAGGAGACTGAAAAACAAAGTGCAGCACAGTTTCCAAACAAAACATTTAAATAAATTTGGTTCACAATAGATATAAACTTAACGAGGATTTGACATTAACCATTTTAAGTACTTATTTGATGACTTATTCTACATAATACAGGCAAGTTTAATATCATGTATTAAAATTATGTATATTATTATAAGCATAAATCTGATGAAAATAATAAATAGCTATATGGATAGACTAAGGATCTAAAATATTATTCATAAAAATTAAAAATTAAACTGGTTGAATCGTCAATTTTGATAAATAATTATGAATACATTCCTGTGTGGTAATAAGACTACACGATTAAAGTAGTACAATCTAGAGATAGCTTGTTACACTCGATTACAACTAGAGCATAATAAAAATAGTAATAAACAACAAGCCTTTATCCCATTATGTGGGGTCGGTTACACGAAAAATTCTTTCTTCGCCATTGTGTCCTATTATATATCAAATTCTCATTTAATTCTAGTAAACTAAAGTCATTTTTTATACATCTTAACCAAATCTTTTTAAGTCTAGCCCTGCTTTTCTTAACATAAGGCAAATCTAATGCATCTACTCTCCTAATCGGGTTATCGGACGACCGACACTTTATGTGACCAAACCATCTAAGGCGACTCTCTCTAATCTTATCTGCCACTGGAGCTACTCCTACTTTTTCCCGAACATACTCATTTCGCATTTTATCTCTAAGAATAAAGTCACTCATCCACCTGAGCATCCTCATCTCTGCAACACTTAACTTAGTCTTATGCTTCTCTTTTATTGGCCAACATTCCGCACCATAAATCATTGCAGGTCTTACCACCAGCTTATAAAATTTTCCTTTAAGTTTAAGTAGTACTTTTCTATCACATAACAGGCCAGATGCATTCCTCCACTTCAACCATCCAACTTGAATTCTACTAATAACATCTCCATCTATTTCACCATCATTTTGAACAATAGAGCCTAAATATCTAAATCACCCACTCTTTTTAATGACTTGTTCACCTAATGTCACAACACTACCACTAGAACTTCTACAACTAAAATTACACTCAATATATTCAATTTTCGATCTACTTAAACGAAAACCTTTAAACTCTAAGGTTGACCTCAATACTTCAAGTTTCTCTTGGACTCCCTCTCTAGTCTTATCAACAAGAAGAATGTCATCAGCAAAAAGCATACACCAAGGTACATCTTCCTATAAATGCCTAGTAAGAACATCCATAACTAAAGCAAAAAGATAAGGATTGAAAGATGATCCTTGATATAATCCAACTGAAATAGAAAATATTTTGTCAATCATCTTTGTGTTTGGACACAAGTAAAAACTCTATTATACATATCCTTAATGACTTGAATATAACTAATATTAACTCCTTTCCTTTCTAGAACATTACAAAGAACATCTCTTGAAACTTTATCATAAGCTTTCTCTAAATCAACAAATATCATATGTAAATCCTTCTTACTTTCTCTATACTTCTTCATCAAACCTCTCAACAAATGTATAACATCCCTTTGTAGATTTACTTGGCATGAAACTAAACTAATTTTGAGAAACTTTTGTATCGCATCATAATCTATGCTCAATTACTCTCTCCCATAATTAATGTATGGCACATTAACTTAATTCCTCTATAATTTGCACACTCTTGTGCATCGCCTTTATTCTTAAATATCGGTACAAACAAACTCTTTCTACACTCATCTGACATCTTTTTAGTCTTTAAAATAACATTAAAAAGAATTATAAGCCAAGAAATTCCTTGATCTCCTAAACATTTTCACACTTCTATTGGAATATCATCAGTAACTACTATTTTTGCACACATCATTTTCTTTAAAGCTTCTCCAACTTCAAATCTACTAATATAACGATAAAAATAAAATTCTCTATTTTTATTTAGGGTATTAAGATTGCTAAAATTAATCGTATTTCAGACCATTCATTGAAAAGTTTATCAAAATACCTCATCCACCTATTTTCAATATCACTTTCAAAGAAAAGAATTTTATGATTTCATCCTTAATATACCTAACTTGAACTAGATCTTTACTTCTCCTATCTCTTTGGTTGACGAACTTATACACATATCTTTCACTTTATTTGATATTCAATCTATTGTATAAATCACTAAATTTTTTTTTCACCATATATTGCTTTCTTAAAATATCTACATATCATTTTATATCTTTCTCAATTCTCCGAATTTTTACATCTAAACTAAATTTTACAACAATGCCTCTTATTTCTTATCTTTTCTTGCACATTTTGACTCCACCACCAACTATTTTTATTAAAAAAAAATTTTCCCTTTTAATTCTCCAAGCATATTTTTGTAACTTGTTTAATTTCACTTGCTACTTTTTCTCACAGAACATTAGTTTCCTTATAAAAATCTCAAATTCTAAGCTCTTGTAACTTACTCTTAAAAATATTTTTATTAGTATTCTTTAAGTGCCCCCATTTAATCTTAGGACATTAATTTGATTTATTTTTTATTTTTCAATCCTTCATCTTATAATCTAAAATTAACAGTCAATGTTGAGTACTTAAACTTTCATTCAGAATAACCTTACGATCTTTACAATTTAAACAATTGTTGACCTTCATATATACCATATGAGTCGAATCAAGCTTATAAAATGAATTTGATCGACTTCGGGTGCTTCAGAGCACAAATCAGAGCTGAGATGCACCAAACATCGTTGAAATTAGCCCAAATGACCTCCGATCAACGAACGGACTTCGCCATTGCGTTCAGAACGTCAAAATTGACCAGAATATAAATATTGCATAATCTAACGATCAACCAAGCAAGCAATTGAGTTATCAATGTGCTAACGCGCATACCGGAGTCGGGAAGCTGCGACGATGTCTAAACGACCTCCGTTCATAATATTGATTGCGCCGTTAGTTTTGAAAAGTAGAAAACTACCAAATGAGTCTGTCTCTCAATTCGGACGAGTCTGTGCAAATGTCGAATGATTGGAAATGACAACACGCAAATCAAGGCTAAAATACACTGGACATTGCCAAAACCAGTCGAAATGATCTATGGTTGGCGAACGGACTTCGTCATTGCGTTCAGAACATCGAAATTGATCAAAATATACATATTCCACGATCTAACAGTCAACCGATCAAGAGATCGAGTTGTCAACATGCCAACGCGCATATCGAGGTCAGGAGGCTCCGACTTAAACCAAACGATCACTGTTCGTGAAATTGATTGCGCCGTTAGCTTCAAAACATCAAAATATATCAAGTGAGATTGTTCGCACTCAATTCGAACAAATATGTGCGAATATCGAGCAATTGGAAGCTGCGATGCACAATTTTGAACTGAAATTGGCTCGACCGAGAGTTGAACCAAACACTCGACAGAACGGACTGTCGCCAGGTCCTAACATCTAATTAAGATTAATATATATATATATATATATATATATTAACTATATAATGATTTCGGCATAAAATTCATAATAAATATTAATTAAATACTTAGAAAAATCAATTAAACCCATTTATGCTCTAAATCCCTCTAACCAAATCATCATCCACCTCCTCTATCCACTTCGCCTGATCTTCGAACGCTTCTCCTCCTCTTCCATTTCCGGCTGCCACACCTAAGTTCGCTGAGCCCCTAACAGACGTTCCTCCTCCTCCAACTGAGATGAACCGTTCCTCCAAGCTCCTTCCTCCTTCAAACCAATTCCTCAAAAGATCGATTTTCTTCGTCTGTTGCGACGCTTGTTCTTCCTCACTTTTTCTTTTCCTCTCGATCTTTCCTAAAACAACAAGCATATCCTTCTTCCAATTAAGCACAATCGATTTTCATCCTTCCAACCTTTCCTTTCCTTAAGAGAAACAGCATTAATGCTTCTCTTGGTTTCAGATCTCTCTCCGTCCTTCCTTTCCTTTGTCGAATGAGGCGAGGAACACCTTCATCTGCTAATTCTTTGGTTCCATATCTCTCTTCCCTCAAACCCAAAAAAACAAAAACCATTTATGAGTGTTATGGTTCAGAGTAATGGGCTTTGGTGAATGTGATTTGAGCTTGAATGTATAAAAGGGGAAATATTATGTATATAGATTGTATGCTATTTGTCTCTTTGCAGGTTTAAAGGCCTCGTCATGCTCATCAGGGCGTGACAAGATGAAAATCGACCGAGGTGTTGCAAAATATCAATCGTCATGCTCATCAGGGCGTGACAGGAATGCCTCCAAAACTATTAGATGTGACCCTCTATGCCAAAGTGTTGCCAAAATTTCGTCAAATTTTTGAGAATTTATAAAAAAAATGATTTAACATTAAGTTAAATATAAAATATAAAGTTCTAAAGAAATGAATTGAAAATTAAATATAAATAAACTTGAAATGAAAAGAAACTTGAAAAAAAAAAAAATCATATTTCAAATAAGAAAATAGGAATCAAACTCAAGTGTACCTATAAAACATGAAATAAACTTGAATTCCTTTGATATACATGAATCGAAACTCTCAAGAGACTTAAAATAAATTTGAAGTCCAGTTACTAAATAAATAGAAAACTTGATCTGAAGTTGAGGATAAATTCATATTGGATTTGAAGTTTTTTTATGTGAACAAATCATATTTAATATCAAACGAAGTAATGATCTTAATTGAATATTAAATAACAAATGATTGATGACAAATCTAATGGTCCATTTATAAATTGAGAAGTATAAAATTTGGTACCATTCTTATAAGCACAAATTCAATTAGACAACTTATGATCACTCATGAATGTAGCCTTTAAAAGAACCATTTGGATCTTGTGTTTAAAATTAAAATTTAGCCATATGAGATTTGTTGAGTGTTACTTTCAAGTTAAAGTGAAAATCAAATAAATTTCAAAAGTGATTTTTACTAAAGATGAGCAACCTGCTGACATGTATAACTAAAGCTCATTAAAGACTACAAGCCAAATAATATCTAAGAATTGAAAAATTAAAGAAGCGATGCCATCGGATCTACAACTCTTTATACAAGCAGACGTAAATCTAAATCAAAAGAAAATTATGTTTTTTTCAATCTAAAATTAATCAGATTCTAATTATGATTTTCAAAATCAATGATTTTTAATTAGAAGAAACTATCTAAATAAATTCTGCATGTGCTGCATGACATTTAAAGTAATGAAAAAACCGCACAAGTGGTAATTAAATAAAAATATAAAATTAATCTAATAATTTAGAAATAAAATTATCAAATTAAAATACCGCATAGCCTCGACGCCAATAATTAGATTCCGATCAAGATCCGGCGTGGGTTGCTTCCATTTGACCGAAGTTAACAAAAACATAAAAATCTAATTATTATAATAATTTATTAAAATATCCGAAGTTTAATTCTTCACGTAGATTTGATCCTCTATCGGCTAAACAGAGTTGACGGATTTAAAGTTCTCAAAAAATATTTGATTCAATCAATTAATTAATGACGATAATGGTGTTGATTTTGATGGAGGATCTATCAAAATGTGATTTTAATTTCAAATCAAATTAACTCAAATTAAGTATAAATCTAAAATGCTTAAATGAAATTCAATCTCTAAAACTTAAAACCCAATTCACCTTCCGATAGTTTATCTGAGAAATTAAGAAAACTCTAAATTCAAAGAGCCAATGTCAAATCAAGATTCACTCTCAATCAATCTTACATCGGCTGACGACTACGCCCTCGATCATGAAGTAGACTCACATACGATTAGAGTCCTCGATCGTGGTTGTCGCCAAATGGAACCATTATATTATGATCACCAATTGCTCATATGCTTCCAATGGCTTGCCTTTGAAGAATCATGGGACACCGATAAAAAAAATTCTATGTAAAGGGTTGACTTAAGCGCCTCTGCAAACACCGCCTGATCTACATGATTTCTTACGAACTTCGTGTCATTGACAAATATCCTTCTATCGGTCGACACCTCCTCCGACTACTGGGAGCGATAACCCGGATGACGAAACCATGATCTGGGACGACGCCATCATTCCCCAACCATCCGCTTTAAGCTAAAATGGTGAATTTCATAAATTAACTTTTAAACTCCACACGTCTACTATACGCTACGATTTCGATCTAACGACTAAATTTTAATCGAAAGTTCTCTCACTTATTGAGAGGGGTAATTAACTATAGGGGCTTGCGCCTATAGGACACCTAGAATCAAATCTGAAGTCATCACCAAATGAGGGCGAAATCTCTGGGTAGTGTCTTATCTACTATTCCATTCGTCTTTTGAAAATTACATCGCCGCACATTAAATCATACTCTCCTTCAATGTCGAGAGATCAGTGGCGAATTTTCGGAGCCGAACAATCTATTTTTCTTATCAAAAATAATCAATCTGTATTTTATTAAATCGATTTTTATAAATAATAATTTGCTCATCTCTTTTCTTAAATAAAATATTAGCAACTACAAAATTATAGACTAAAGTAAAATCTAATATAGTTCTATCTTCTTCATTAATCACTCCAAATTCATAGCCACCATGAATACTTTTAAAATCTTCTACCACTCTACCAACATGTTCATTTAAATCTCCTCTAATAAATATTTTTCTTCTAGAGGTATCTTTTGTATTAATCCATCTAATTCATTCTAAAATTTTTTTTAGAGCATACATCCAATCCTACTTGAGGAGCATAAACACTCATAACATTAATAATCTTAGTATCAATAATAATCTTTAAAGCAACAATTCTATTTTCAATCCTATTAATATTTATAATATTATCTTTTAAATTTTTATCTATAATCACATTTATACCATTTTCAGTTTGACTTCTACTTGAATATCAAAGTTTAAAATCTAAATTATCAATCTCCTTGGTCTTCTCCCCAACCCATTTATTTTCTTGAATACATAAAATATTTATCTTCCTATGAAGCATAATATTTATTAATTCCATTAATTACCTATAAGAGTATATATATTCCAAGTTCCTAACCTAATTCTAATTTCATGGACTAACTTCTTTGCCCGCATCCATCCATAATATGGGAACCCTTGCTTATTTAACACGCAGGCGTTGATGTTGCCCTCGACACGCTGACTGCATCGCCATACAACGCTGCCGCCTCCTCAAAACAACACAATCTTTAAAGGATTCATCTCATGATTATTTTAATAAATTTTACACTGGTTGTCGATTGCCTATCGCAACCCTCCACTTTTCACATCCGGGACTTGGGACCCAGTAAAGGCAATGTTAAAAATATTAATAAATAAGTTTGAACAACAACAACAACAACAACAACAAGTCTTAATCCCACTAGGTGGGGTCGGCTACATGAATCTTTCGTCTCCATTGTGTCCTATTATGTGTTTATGTTCAAATTTGGATTGAATTGATAGAAGAATAAATGAATAATCTTAAACATTGTAGATCGAAGAACAAATCAAGCATGCATACACCACACTTAGGTATATGTATTCGTTGTTCAAACAAAAAAAAAACACAAAAGCTCAGATATGCAAGATTTTTCAACGTATATACATCCTGTTCACAATTGGAGCCAAAGAGCTTAGCCATATATATGTGCAAATTCAACAATATATACCCCAAACAAAGAAGTTGGGCTTCATTATGTTGAGATCCAACACAATTACAATGAATCTAATAAATCCATTACTTACAACAAAAATTACAATTAATTGAATTTTGCATCACAAATCTATTGAATATGCTAAACCACAATCGGGAGAAAAAAGAATTATTAATTTTAACCATTGGATATATGTAGACGCAATGGCAAAAGCTTTCTGTGTGATCAATCCTCAACGTAAGCATTCATGTCTAATTATTCTTATGTCTGAAATCATTACATAAGGAATACCAAATTGGTTTTATCTATGGTGGGATAAATTTGGAGGTTCAAAAAGCATTTTACCATCTCAACTAAAAGGAATTTATGAAGAATGATTACAATCATCTCCGCATGTTAGAAGGATCTCTTCTGATTATCTCAAAGATGAACAAGTAAAATTCTTTTCCTTTTGTTAAGGATAAATTCTTCGGATTTGGACCCAGAATCTTGAGCTTACACCAGATGCACTAAATGTTAAAACTTTATAATGTAAGTTTGCCATTAAATGGTGGCCTGCCATTAACATGAAAGAAAAATATCATCACATTAAAAAGGAGATAAATGAAAATAAGGTTAATGCTGAACCAATCCAAAAGAAAGAAGGTTTTTCAATCAAAAATTAATTGATTCATTGAGGTGGAAATTCCCACTAGAATACCTAAAGCATATTAAAACAATATTAAATTGTTTTTCAAAAAGAATTAGCCGATTTTTTCAGATCGTTAAAAAAAATGTCTCATGCATCTTCAAGAGGAGAACCAAACCAATAAAGATAAATGAGGAATATACTAACAATCTATAATATAGAGGATGTTGTTGAAAGAATCTTACTATTCGAGTTACTTTTCATACTACCTATCATAACAGTAATCAGTCTAAAAGTTATCAAGAACCTACTTTTTCTAATTAGAAATCAACATTTTTTTTTTCTTCAGAAAAAACTACCAGCCTTATTCCCCACAAGAAAAAACTTTATTCTCTACTATTTTTCTTTTTAGTAGCGAAACCATTTAGAGTTGTGTTTGAGTCCGGCTCCATCTATACAAGAAGTCTCTACTAATTATTTGGTAAGTGTTTTTAGTTGTTTAGTGCTTAATTTTGAAGTCCAAATCTACTACGATAGGACACTCATTATTTCTTTATTCTAAATTACTTTTGAATTGTTTTTTATGCTATGTATTTCTGGTATCAAAGCCATGTTAGCTTAGATATTTTGACAAGTAATTTTATAATGATATAATCTCTTAAAATAATTGGTATAAATTTGGACTTCAAAACTAAGCACTCAATAAACAAAACTATACACCAAACAATTGATAGAGGCTCCTTATATAGAAAAATCCGGACTCCAAGCCAAACTCAAACACAATCCTAAATATTTTACATTATTGGTTCCACTACTAAAAGAGAAGTAGTGGATAATAAAATTTTTTCCAACGGGGAATAAAGCTAATAGCTTTTACAAAAGAAAAAAGAAATGTTTATTTCTAATTATAAAAAACAAATTCTCCACATTATTAAGTCTAATTATTATTAGGATAGGTAGTACGAAAAATGATTTGAACAGTAGGATTCCTTCAACAACATCCTCTACATCATAAATAATTAAGATATCTTTATTTATCTTTACTAGTTTGATTCTTCATTTGAAGAAGCTTGGGACATTTTCTCTTTAAGATCTAAAAAATTATCAGCTAATTCTTGTTTGAAAAAAAAAAAAAATTCAATTCTTGTTTTAATCTGCTCTGGGGATTTATGTGGGAATTTCCTATGAAATTTTGTATAAAAAATGTGGAATTGAACCGACTCACGCCGATTCAACCAAAGTTATGAAATAATTTCATGATTAATTATTCTTATCGGACATTAATTTTGAAGTTGTGAATGTTTGTGTCGATAATTGGTCATATATAAAGCCTTTGTCATTGCATCTACATATGTCCAAATTAAAATTAATAATTCTTTTTTGTCCAGATTGAAGGGTAGCATAATCAATAGATTTTACTTGAAAAGGGGTTAGCCACATTTTTTTGATGTAAAATTCAAATAATAAAAAAATTTTTATATGCAATGGATTTATTGGGTTCAATGTAATTATGTTGGATCTCAACGCATTGAAGATTAGTTAAGATTGCTTCATAAAAATCTCAATCAAAGATAGAATTCTAAGGAAATAATGTTCCTCTAATATATCTCTAAAGGATTTGCCAGGGTGAATCCATAAAATAATCTTCATCATTAATGTCTAATAATGGTTCAATAGTTCATTTTAACATATGATCAATTTTTTGTGATTTAGGAATTATAGTATCAATTAATAAAAGAGATTGATTTTGATTAGAATTTATAGCCTTTTGATTAGAACAGAATTGTGATTAGATGGAGATGCTCCTCCATAGAGATAAGTCATGAGATTAACCAGGCAAAAAGTTCCTTATCCCTTTCCCTCCCCCATAAAGGAGGACCTCCACGAGTTGATTGTAGAGTCATAGGAGTCTTTAGATGAATCAAAGTCTAGTCAGGAAGATTCCTGCAAATATATATATATATATCACTTAGGGTGTTTGGGGTAGTAGTGACAGTGCGGTGCTATACGAAAACACACTGTAGTACTATTTGAAAACTACATTATGATTGTATTTTGAAGAATTACAATGGAAAAATTGTGTTTTTTAACCTGAGCTGACAATGTGTAATGACCACTAGAAAGCTACAATCTAACTTTTTTAAAATTAAAAAAATTATAATACCCACTGCAGCTTATTAGACAATGATTTCTCCTACAATAGCTCTACTACTATGATTTTGGACTGCTGCAGCTACTCCAAATAAACTCTCAAGCATATATATGACCGCATATATTATGATAACTTCTTATTTGATACAATCCCTTTGCTAACTTTGCCTAACATGTGGATTAAACAAGCTGTGATAAGTGATAAGCCAAACGCTTTTGGCAAGTAAACTTAATGCAATGTTTTTTATTAGACCATATCATCAGGCAACTCCATGTTAACACAAAAGTTTGATCAAACTTCAAATATTTTCAACAAGGCCTATATAAAAAAAAAATTTAAATTGTAAAGTATCTTGGAAACCTAAAAAAAATAAAAATTAAGAAAGATTATGAAGATATAGGAAAATTTAATTAAAATCCAAGAAATACAAACAAATGTGAAAATGGTAGGAAAAATGAGAAAAGGTCCAAGAAAAAGTGTTACATTTCCAAGAAAGTTCTAAAATACATACAAATGACTCAAAAGTATTTTCAAAACCATTTTAAGGTGTAAATTAATATTTTCTTGCCAAAACATGTTCTGACACGAAAGAAGCCTAAAAACATTTAAAATAAAAAAAGAAGATAAGACAAATAGGAAAAATGTAGAAATGTTTGAATCAAATCCCATGCCTCCATGATACAAGGTTGGCATATATTTGAGGCTTGGTGACTTTTCACAAAATAAAACATAGACATAAGTCATATGATGGAATTTGCAGACCCACCTATTGTAAAGAAAAACAACACATACAAGATCAAAAATAGATCTTTTTGTTTTAGGCAATTAACAAAAAATTATGAGCAAAAAGAAACGATAATCAAATAATTTTCATTCACCTTAAGAAAACATACAACTGACTAAAAGAATTGAATTGAGTTGCATCAAGGGAAAAATGTGTTTGTAGAAGCTATGTTGAACATATTAAAATTTGTATGACAAAATGTTATTAGTATTAAAAGAGTGGTTGTGCGACACAGATCTTTCAAATCATCCTAGATTTGCACCAAAGATCAACATTAAGAAGATAAAGGTATATAAGACAAAGCAAGTAATAGAATAAAGACCGAGTATATTTATGTAATTTTTCATAAGTGTGACATTAATAATTAACAACTGATACTCATAGAAATTAAAGGGATGCCAGGATGTGATAAATTTAAATTTTTAGATCTACTATACAGAAGCATGGAGATTAAGAGTGAATATAACTTCGAGAGCTAAGATAGGATAGTTAAAATAAAGAGGTATCAAACGAATACCATGCTATAAGAGAGTGGCATGAAGATTATGCACGAATTTTAAAACTACAATTTAGGCCAATTATTTTGCATAGATTTCAAGGTTGGGCATGTGAAGAATTTTAACCGATTAGTGCCGGTTCAACTAAATTAATGCTTGTAGATTCATTTTTATGAGGGGGCTTCCCCATGAAATACAAAAGTGAGAAAAGGGCAATGGAGAGGGGCCGAAACGATGTGAGTTGAGACAGAGAGGTATGAGCAAGAGTGTGCGTGTGAGAGAGGAGAGAAAGAGAGGATGCTCAAGTAGAGCGCAATAAGAGGGTGTACAAGCAAGGCGAATCAAGCAATGCAAATGAGCTTGGAGGGAGACATGATGTGCCAAACTGAGCAAAAAAGAATTGTGCTTGACCAACAACAAGCTCAACCACAAGGAACCAAACTATGTTTGTTTGTAGTATGGTTTTTTTATGCCCATTTCTTCTCTAAACTTAATAGGAACGTTGCTATTAGGGCTTTCCTTACCAAAAAAATTCTAAACCCAAGTAGTAAATTTCTTTTAGGGCTTCTATAAGGCCGACCAAATCAAAGAGATACTCACTATTTTGGAGCAGAAAAAAAATTATTATAATTTTTTTATTACATAATTTTTAGTTTAACAATGGTAATGATATATCTTCTTGAAAATATAAAGTTAAGGTTACTTTAAGATGATTTAGGTTAGGATTAGAATAATAATAGGAAAAACAAAGAAGAGAATTTCTATTTCATTAACTTTGAAACTAATTAAAGAGAATAAACATTATTTTAGAGGATGTATTTATTAGTTGATTTAATTCATTTAATAATAAAAGAAAATAAATATAAAAGTTGACATTCAAGTTTAATTAAATGGGATAGAAGAGGAATAAAAGATATTAAAAGAGAAAAGCCAAAAAAAGTTAATTTATTAAATGAAATTCAACAATAATAAATCAATCAATTGTTAAAACAGTGATCTTGTGTATGATAATCATAAAGCTACCTCACCCAAAGGAAGCAATTTTCTTCCAAAAAAGGGGCAATGGAACCTTCCAAATAAAGTGTGTACTTTTGTTTTTCTTCTAAATCAATTGCATTGATTATTATTGATATATATTCAGTTAGTAGTACTGCAAATTTGATTTGATTAGATTTATCTCCATTAAATAATTATTGATCACATTCAACGCTATAAACTATCTTATAATGTTTGAATAAATTTTCTTACACAATATTTATTATAATAATATATTGAATGACATAAAATATGAATGAATAAACTATACAAAAATATGTGTATGTGCATGTTGACTGATCGTGTATGCCCCTTTACTATTTGGTGATGCTAAGATATTTGTGCACATAAATAAAAAAATTTGATAAAGGATATTAATATTGAAGTACCTTTACAAGTACATTTTTTAGATGGTGGCTATTGTGAGAGGTGTAATATATAAAATGATGTAGAAAGATGTAAGATTTTCAATTTTTGTATAACTGAAAGTTTTAAAAAAAAATTTATATGATCATTTTCGAAAGAATAAAATGTCAATTGATTTTATTAATTTATTGTGGCATACATGCATGTTGATTCATATTTTCTTTATGTTACTATGGGTTTAAAGGTATGGGTACCCATAGAATTGTTGGTAACTCACTACAGATTATAAATGAGTGAAAGAAGAGAGATCATTTATCATCGACATGGTCCTACAAAAGGAAAGTATTTATTTAGAATCATTATAATATTGACTTACAAATTTTTTATGGCTCTTTAATTGTATTGGAAGTTGCTAGTTTTAATATTTATCTCAAGGGACTGTTTGGTTGCTTGAAAAAAAAATATAGTGTACATGAAATATAGTGTAAAATAAATGCAGTGTATTTTAAATATTTAAGATATGTTTGTTTGTCTATAAAGTAAATATAAGGAAACTATTTTTTTTATATTTGGGGTGTACACAAAGTAAAGTAAGAAAAAGAATAATTTATTTTAAATGATTTAGAGTTGTTTGGTTTTATAAAGTAATTGTAGTAAACAAAATTTACTTATATAATTACCCAACTTATAAAAATATATTTAGGGTCCTTTCACAATATTGTCCCAATTCACCTTGTTTAATATTTATTAATTAACCATTAATTATTTATTTACTAAGCTAATTAATCATTAATTTAATTTTTATTGATTTATTATGAATTAATTAACTATCAAACTTGTAATAATTATAAGTATATTTATTAAATTATAATTAACTTATGATAACATATCAATTAATCATTAATAGAATTCAATTAAATTAATTAAAAGTAAGTTAAATTAAATTAAAAAATAACTTCAACTTAATAATATCCTCATCAATCATTTCTAATAAATCATAAGATTAATTAAAATTAAAAAATTTTAATTAAATAATTTAACATAGAAATAATAGTAACTTAATATTATATTTTTTATTAATCATAGAATATAATCTTACAAATTTAATCAAATAGAAAGCTTATTATATAATTAAATTAATTATTTATAATTTAATTACTTTAAATCTTTTTCATTAATATTAATTGATAATTATTATTAAATTAATAATTAATCTTATAATCTTGTTCCATAAGAGAACGTCGACCAAAAAAAAAAAAAAAAACTTAATTCTTCATCGAACTAGATTCCAACATTTGAAACCTTCATCTTTCTCTTTCTTCTGATCAGCTCTTGGCCAAACCCATCGAGGAAGGGAAGGGAGATGCCGTGAAGGTAACCCTCATCCTTTCTCCCACCTCACTTTACACGCTTCAGTTTGTGTAAACTCAGTAAACCACATGCCAACGTGATTTATTAAATTCAGGATATAAGGCAAAACAAAGGAGAAACGAGATTTAAAATTCTACGCGATTAAAATTGCTGTTTTTGGTATTATCTAAATTCTGCTCAAATCCTTATGATATGAGCCTTTAAAGCCGCAGGTCAATGGCGAGGTTCGACGATGCCTATATCATCGGGGGCGGCAACGACGACCTCGTCTCTAACTACTAAAATCCCTCCTCGTGCCTGCACTTTGCCATCATCCCCAACTTTGAGAACTACAACTTCATGCTGCACGCTACACTGCGTGTATTTGAAATACGCTCAATCCGAGCGAATTTAGAAGTCATGCAAAATAGGTTATCCAAGGGATTAGAAATACCGTTAAAATTTTCAGTGTTTTTTCTTTTCACCGATCCAAACAAAGAAAAAGATAAAAAGCATGTAAACAAAATGCAGAGCACCCCATTTACTTCTAACCAAATAGCCCCTAAGATCAATTAACATTAACACATATTGAAATTATAAATCTCTATTCGACTGCCGACTGTCTGTTCCTGTCTTGATAATTCCAAACTTCCAGTCTTGATAAGATAGTAAAGAAGACATTGATAACAAAGTTAAGCAAAGAAGAAATAATATAATAATACTGAGATTGATGTGAGACAAAGTCACTAAATCAGAAATGATATATGAAATGATTTAATTAAAAAATGATAGGAATAATATTTATTTATTATAAGTAGTAAAAATTAGATTAAGGTGGTATGACATTTATAATAAATGTTAGGAAATGCACTAATAAAATGAATGGCTAAAATTAAAATCAAACAAAAGAAAAAATAAACTTAAGGTGACATGCATAAAAGTTGTGCAACAAGGACTCCGATATGAAAGTAATACAAAGCATGGACAGGTAAGATTAATGTTTAAGCATATAATTGATAGAAAAGACTTTAATTATAATAAATGATTTCCCGTGCAATTTAATAAAGTTGGCAGCACAACATGCTTATTGGAGATTTTGGTTGCAGGTAAGGCACAAAGACGCATATATTTATTTTAAATAAAAAGTCCTGTCCCTTTTGAACCTTGGATATTTTTTAGCACTATGCATAAACTAGATAAATCCACACGTACAGCAAGTAAACTCCAAAACTAACCTCTGTAATTGATGTTGAACCTTTCAAGATGGCAAGCTTCCTCTCAAATGAGTTCCCATGCATCTAAAAGTGCATAACTAAATAAGAAAGCAAACAACAAATGCTAAAAAAATAAGGATCCATGATTTGAACAAGCATACATGTGATTTTGAGGTATCCCACTCAAAATAACGAGTAAAGAACGGAGGTTCGTTTCCTTCCGGTATAACATATATAGCTGTATCCTGCAGTAATCCTTCAAGAAGAATGTCTGTCTCCAGGAATTTCTGCACGTAGCAGCACAGGTAGTTAGTTGAATGAAAGGATGATAGTGGTATTGCTTTGTTATTATCTTTAGAATATGACCACTGCTAAGACAAATACGAAATATCATATGCTAGCACGGCAGAACTCCAAATAAAAACATAAACACTAACTTAAATTACCTCGCCTAAAGTGAGGGCTTTCTCCGCTGAAGCAAGGCTCGCATGCTGACCAACCCAGACATAAATCTCACTTTGACAGTCTAGTAATAGTACATCTTCTGTTGTTAAATCATTTTGTGTAAAATTAAATATCTCCTTCCCCTAAAATATGTCATGAGCTGATGAGCTCCATTGCTGTTTCTATATTTAACAAAAATTTAGCAAAAAGAAAAGGGTGACAGAAGTAAATAGCAACATATATATATATATATATATATATATGGTTTAGCCCACACATGTTTATTTCAGTATTAGTTGTAAGCACATAATATTCATTTATCTCCACTTTGGAACTTCTGATTCCAAGAGAAAGATTTTTAGTTAGTGTATTAAAGCAAAAGGTCAGAAAATCAACTGTAATTTGACATCCGCAGGAATGGTGATCTCTTAAATTACTATTCAAACTCAGAGAATAATGCTAATTAAAAATGATGGCATCTAACAGTTTACAATAAACTCAAATTTGTGTTGTAAGACTCCTAGCTTAAATAACAACAAGTTCTATTGGCTTTGAAAAATGCAACAGCCACCTTTATTGGTTATGGATTTTATCAAATTTGAGTAAACGCATGTCATGATTATGATTTATTGGACGTCACTGCATCTTCTTTGCCTTTTACCTGCTTGGACCAACCCATATGACTTCACAGCTCGACTTACAACTGGTAATTTTACAATATTTGGAGCTTCAACCCTCATTCCTACTGTAATAACAATATTGTTAGAATTTTATGGAGCACAAACTCCAAGTGCCTTTCTTTCACTATTTGCTATTAAACATAATTGCTAGGCCTACTTAATTGCTTATCACTCAAGATTTTCATTATTATCGCCAGCTAAATAATCTAAATACCGTTTGGGTGGAATTTTGCTCATCAATCTGATTATTACATGGAGGAAGACGAAGATTTCTGCTTCATTGTCCTTATAAATAGTAAGTGAATATAAGAAAATATCAAAGCCATTTAAGTCCCAATAATATATGAGAAATGTTGAGGGTTCACTGTTAGGTTAGAAGCCAATCATAAAACTTGTGCTAAAATTGATAAATTGAATCTAAATTTGAATTTTTCTAGTGCTTTAGGCATTACCCGCAACAAAGCTCCACTACCTATAATTTAATCTAGTTATAGTAAAAAAAATGTAAAAGTTGGCCAGGAATGTGCCACAACTTAATTGTAAAGACTTGAATGACTAGATCTAAAACTAAGATTTGATAACAACATAAAATTTAGGGACTTTGAATGGAAAGAAGTTGACCAAACAAATGCTAATGATGATGAATGGAAAGAAAATAGTAGTGTACAGTGAACATATGTGACTGGATCTAAAATTAATATAAATTACTACATAAAATTTTAGGAACATTGAATAGAAATAAATTTAGGGTTCCGATATTATGGACGGATACAGGCAAAGAAAGTAGTCCATGAAACTAGAATTATGCTAGGAACTTGGAATATTAGTACACTTATAGATAAATTAATGGAATTAATAGATATTATGGTTCATATGAATATAAATATTTTATGTATTCAATAAAGGGTTTCGGACCAAATTGGTCCTCCAACTATTTATGAAGGATCAATTTAATCCCAGACTAAACAGGAGGACTAATTTGATCCCTTAACTATTTGATCAAGGATCAAGTTGGTCCTTCCATTTGAAATTTAATGGAAAGTTGTAGAGAAATAAAAGTTTAAGACCAAATTGGTCTCTCAACTATTTATGAAGAACCAATTTAGTCCTAGACTAAATAGAAAGATCAATTTGTTCCTTTGACTATTTGTTTAAAGATCAAGTTAGTCATACCATCCAAAATAACAGTTAATGGTGTTAAAAGCAGAAGCATTTTTGAAATTTTAATTTTTTTTTTAAAATCATAAATATTTCTTATTTTTTTAATGAAATTTTATTTCTATATGCAACAGGTACAATCATATACAAGGAGATTAAATTACTACAATAAAGATTTTTTAGCAAATTATTTTTTGGCATAAAGTTATGTATTTTATTTAAATCAATGTCTTTGTAATTAAAGAGTTTAAAATTTTTTTATTTTGATGTTGTAAATGTAAAATTATTGCATAATTTATTGAAAATATTTTATTATGACTTCTTTCAAATTTTTTATTTCAATTGAAATTATTCCAATAAATACAATCATATACTTTTTTTCATTATAATTAAATATTATCATAAATTATTTTTAAATATTTTATTATATTTATTAATTTAAGAGATGAAGAATAAATTAATATATATTTTAAAGCATATATTTAATTTCAAACTCTAATAAATATGATAATATTAATTTCAAATGCTCAGAAGGTGGTGGGTCATGTATCAATATATTTCAAGGCATATATTTAATTTCTTATATTTTCTTTAAAATTTCAACCTCATAACTTCAAAATCAAATATATTAAAGTAATATAAAAATAACTTCATTTTGAGATTAATATCATGGAGAAGATATACAAAACTAAAAAAAATCAACATAGCAAGATATCCCGTGGGCGAACTAAAATAAAGTACGTGAACCAAACATTAGTATGGTGAAGACTTACAAAACTCAAAAAAATCAGTATAGCCGTAATAAGATACTATTCTTCTAGTTAATAGTAAGTAATATAAAAGAGTAAGAAGAACAATAATAATAACATTAACAATAAAAACTAAAATAAAGTACATGATCAATTACAACTTTTGAATAATACAATAAATTCATATTGAATTAAATCTACAAAATTATATATCACATATTGACGCTCAAGTTGTTGTGATTAAAAGCAAGATATTAAATTAATCTTCTTTCTCCTTAAGCTATATACCTGCAAAATACATAATTTTAAAAAAAATCAATAAATGAATATAAGATATACATTATGTAATCTAGAATTAAAAACTTACCATCAATCTATTAGTTGTAAAAATTTGAGTGTATGTTTCAAATATTGTTTCCACCTGTGAATATCTCTGAAAAAAAATCATACAAAAAATTATAATGTACCAGATAAATCATGAATTCAAATACAATATATTGTTCATCATGTTGTCAAAGAAATCATGTGTGTGTGATTCTGGATGACATTCTCTCATCTCTCTACTTTCAACCTATGATTGACTCCCCAAATGAAATTATGAGCAATCTTGAAAATAAAATGTTTCATTAAAAAAATATTGTGGTTTACCGAACTTATGAAATTACTTATGATTATATCACTTACTATTTCATCTACAGATCTTGTTACTTGTTATACTGTCTGTAAAGTCCTCATATTCTGGCATATGCTACTATTATGACCACTTTACTTGCATTTACTATAATGTAACTTAACTGTACATCTACTCTTTTTTTTTTTTTGAGAATTATCAACTTTTTCATCTAGAGCCTTTCTTCGCTTGATAGTTGGCTTACCCCACTTAGGCTTCTCATATCTTGGAGACAATGGTGGGATTTTATCACTTCTTGGCCATTCTTCGAAGCCATTTAAAGTCATGATATTGCACTCATAGATTTTTTTGTAACTTTTTATGAAGCAATACTGATCAACATAATATTCACAATCTCTCATAATTATATGAATAACGGCATAAACATGTTCACATGGTATCTAGATCAACTCCCATCTTTTACAACTGCATGATTTTAATGCTAAATTCATCACATATTGTGCCCCATACATAGTGTTAATCTCATAATGGATGTCATTAAAGTTGACACAAATGCATGTTCCTGCTTCTCGAATATTTTTCTCAAGGACTTCCATGATCATTGGGCATAATTTTCTAACCCATTTAAAACCCTTCTCTTTACTCTCAAAAATTCTAGTCATCACCATAAATCTAATAGTTTCAAGCATGAAAATGATAGGTAATTCACTTGCATCAATGATAAAAGCATTAAAACGCTCACATATTGTTTAACAAATATCACATTTTGGGCCAAAATTAAAATGAGTTTTACTCCACTCACCAAGTGATTTTTCTTTCAACCAATTAAATGTTGTCACATCTAGATTCTTTAACTCCTCCATCTTACATGTAAATTGATTAAATGTAATTGCCTTTGTTGCAGCCCATAATGCTTTCTTCAGAGTTGTTCCTGTGAATCCAACAAGTTTAAAATTTTGAAGCAAATGTCTAACACAAAATCTATTAGTGATATTTTGTAGTACATGTTCAAAAGCAAGAATCAACCACATTTAATCAATTTACAGGTAAAATGGAGGAGTTAAAAATCTAGATATGTGACAACAATTTCAGTCAGTGCCTTAGTATCAAATCCCACGGTAGAACTCCTCGGGCATCCATCCATTCTTGCTTCTGGAGTTTAGGACTGAGTCCCGTAGACCGATTTCATGTAACGGCCCTCACAAATTTCAAATTTGGTAAGAATCAATCGAATTGAAGCTATAACATCATCAATCAAAAGTTGAAGCGGTTGGTAAGGAGTTGCAATTGCACGGCAAGGGAAGGGTGCTTCCGAAAAGGGTCTGGGATATCCTTTGCTTCCCATAATTTTTTTGAAATTATTTGTCATGTAATTTAAAGATTTTGGAATTTCAATCATAATTACTCTCTTTAATTAATTAAATGATTATTAAAATTAGTAAACAATAAATATCAAAAAATTAATGTTAATTAATCAATGCAAACAGTGAATATAATGAGAGAAATAATTAGGATCCCTTTCCTCATTATTTTCCCAAATATCCTTCCTTAAGAGGATGTTGACCTCATTTTTTAAGTGAGGATTAATCCTTCCCATCTTAGATTTAGGAACCTACTAGACACTTGAATTTCATTAGTAATAGGACACTTCTAGTGATTAAGGGAACACTAAACCTAAGCGTAAAGACTTACAGGGTATAACCCTAAGCATAGAGTTTACCTTAAGACAGATTTCACCTATCATAAGACCTGATTACAAGAAAAAATGGTTTTGTGTTGTTGTTCGCCGCCTCGATGCACTCACTGAGCCCTAGCATCTTCCAGCATCGCATACCTCTCGCTATAAGGTCTGGCACTGATAGTCACTCGACTAGATCTATTTCAATCTCTTTTTTTTTATATCCCGGACGCTTTCAGGATGCCTCTAATAACCAATGAATGGCTCGATAGACGCTGTCAAAACCAAGATGAATCTTTGGTGCTAAATCAACTCTCTCGGGACAGGGGCCTTTTCGCATCAATTTTCTTCAACCGATCCTTACTCTTCCTCTATCCTTCTCCCTAGGTTTCAATCGGGGACAACTCTTGTGTTCACATGTTTTGCATGAAAGAATTTTGTGCTCATCATCCAATAAAACCAATCTTTCGGGACTTGCAAAGAGGATCCTATCTTCACTGCTACTCTAGAACTAACACCTAGCATCCTAGTTGAAAGAAAAACCACCTAGTGAGTTGAGTAGATCTCATTTTAGTTTTGGCCCAAAATGTGACACTTTGCTAAACAATATGTATGAGTTTTTTAAGCTTTTATCATTGATGCAAGATAATTGCTTATTATTTTCATGCTTGAAAGTATTAGATCTATGATGATGACTAGAATATTAGAGAGTAAAGAGAGAGCTTTAAATGGGCTGAAAAATTATACCCAATGATTATGGAAGTCTTTGAGAAAAATATTTGATAAGTAGGAACATGCATTTGTGTCAACTCGATGATATTATGATATTGTACATGTATGGATAATATTAATGAGAATCAAAATCACGCAGTATAAAAGATGGGAGTTGGAAGATCTGAACATGTTTATGTTATTATTCATATAATTATGGAAGATTGTGAATATTATGTTGATCAGTATTACTTCGTAGAAAAATACAAAAAAATCTATGAGTGTAATATCATGCCTTTAACTGACCCCGAAGAATGGCAAAGAAGTAATAAAATTTCACCATTGTCTCCAAGATATGAGAATCCTAAACGGGGTGGGCCAACTATCAAGCGAAGAAAAGCTCCAAATAAAAAAATTGATAATTCTCAAAGAAAAAAATGAGTAGATCTACAATTAAGCTACGTTGTAATAGATGCAATCAGAGTGGTCATAATAACAGCACATGCGAGAATATGAGGACTTCACAGACAGTACAACAACTAACAAGATCTACAGATGAAATGGCGAGTGATATAATCATAAATAAGTTCATAAGTTAGTTAAATCACAATGTTTTTTTTAATAAAATATTTTCTTTTCAGGATTGCTCACAATTCCATTTGGGGAGTCAATCATAAGTTTAAAGCAGAGAAGTGGAAGAATATCCTCCAGAATCACACACACATGATTTCTTTGACGACATGGTGAACAATATATTGTATTTGAATTCATGATTTATCTAGTGTATCATAATTCTTTATATGATATTTTTTCAAGAATATTCACAAGTGGAAACAACATTTGAAACATACACTCAAGTTTCTATAATTAATAAATTGATAGTAAGTTTTTAATTCTAGTTTACATAATATCTACCTTACATTCATTTATTGATTTTTTTTAATTATTTATTTTGCAAGTATATAGCTTAAGGAGAAAGAAGACTAATTCAATGTCTTGCTTTTAATCACAATAATTTGTGTGGCAATATGTGACATATAATTTTGTAGAATTAATTCAATATAAATTTATTGTATTACTCAAAAATTGTAATTGATCACGTACTTTATTTTGATTTTTGTTGTTGTTAATGTTATTGTTATTTTTCTACTAACTCTTTTGTATTACTTACTATTAATTGGAATAATAGTATCTTATTATGGCTACGCCGACTTTTTTGAGTTTTGTAAGTCTTTACTATACTATTATTTTGGATCACATACTTTATTTTAGTTCACCCATGGGATATCTCGCTATGCCGACTTTTTTTAATTTTGTATATCTTCACCATACTATTAATCTCAAAATGAAGCATTTTATGTTACTTTAATATAATTTGATTTTGAAGTTATGGGGTTGAAATTTTAAAGATAATACAAGAAATTAAATATATGCTTTGAAATATGTTGATACAGGACTCATCACCTTTTCAGCATTTGAAATTAATATTATCATTTATATTAGAGTTTGAAATTAAATATATGCTTTAAAATATAAATTAATCTATTCTTCATCTCTTAAATTAATAAATATGTAAAATATTTAAAAATAATTTATAATAATATTTAATTATAATAAAAGAAATTATATGATTGTATCTATTAGAATAATTTCAATACAACAACAACAACAACAAGCCTTAATCCCACTAGGTGGGGTCGACATATTAGAATAATTTCAATGAAATAAAAAAATTCAAATGAAGTCAAATAATAAAATATTTCTAATAATTTATGTAATAATTTTATATTTACAACATCAAAATAAAAAAAAAGTTTAAACTCTTTAATTACAAAGACATTGATTTAAATAAAAATACATAATTTTATGCCAAAAAATAATTTGCTAAAAATTCTTCATGGTAGTAATCTAATCTCCTTGCATATAATTGTACATTTTGCACATAAAAAAGAAAAATTAATTAAAAAATGAGCAATACTATAATTTTCAAAAAAATTAAAATTCCAAAAATGCTCCCACTTTTAATACCCCTAATTGTTATTTTGGATGACACTGATCCGATCAAATAAGAACCAAATTACCTCATAATTACTAAATTGGTTCTTCATAAATACTGACTGTATGGTCTTAAACCCATTCAATAAACTAAATGGGTTGGCGAGAAGGCCAAGGAGATTGATAGTTTAATTTAAGTTTTAAACTTTAGTATCCATGTAGAAGTTGAATTAGAAATAGTGCAAGTGTGATTATAGATAAAAGTTTAAATGATAATATTATAAATATTAATAGGATTAGAGATAGAATTATAGCTTTTAAAGATTATTGTTGATAATAAGACTATCAATGTTAATAAGATTATTCTCAATAAAATCTTGGCTAATCAAGCAGCTCAATATTTAAAATGAATTCTTACACTACCGTCTTATTGAAACAGTATTGAATATTACTATTACCAGCTAATCCAGTTACCAATTATTACTACTGCTAATCTGTCAGCTCCTCCTCCAACCTGGCCCAAGAATTGCCCACCAAAACCTCCACATAAAACCATTTATCTAAAATATGCTACATCTAAACCTCTATTATTGTCCTTACTGCAACATATCTTAAATTTCATCCAAAATCCATTATCGTCGCATTCCTGCCCACCCACTCCATTATCTCCACCAAATCTATCATTGCTGCCACCTGTCGTAAACTCACTAAAGATCTTCAGCCTAATTTGTTTTCAAATCCGAACCCATCCTCCTATTATAAATAAGACTCCAAATTTCTATCTTAGAAGCATAGAGAAGCAGAGCATAAGCCAGGAAGAGCTCCAAAAGGTCTCAGAGAGTTTAAATTAAGAGTGTGAATAGATATTTCTTGTAAAATATAGTGTGTTTCCTATCCAAGAGAGAATGTAACATGTCTGTAATAATTTTGTAAATCCTCTCTCTTGACTTTTAGTTTGCTTATGTATGTGTGGATTTGTGCCCTCTTGCTTGTTATAATCATATTATTATTACATCTAATTATTATATTGTCTTCTTCTTCTTGCCAAATTATCATAACCTATTCATCCCCCGTCTCTATATCATTTGTATTAAGATCATCCGTTCTGGTCACATATAGACCAATACAGTCACTGCACCTTCGAAGTACCCATGATTAGGCAAGTTGTCGTTCATTTGGGGAAGTTGTACATACTGATTGGGTGAGATCTTACAAGAGCCAGACTGATAATCTCATATCACCAGATTATGTGATAAACATACAAATGATATAGATAAGTTATTATTAAAAAAAGAGTAAAAATCATATTTACCCTCCTCTTGTAGGCTTATTAGTTATTTATTAGTATCAGAGCCTGAGAACCTTCTCACCTAAAAATAAAGTTTATGAATAAACTAGATTATCTAAATTTGAAAATCAAAAATGAGAAACCAAGAAGTATTATAACATTGAAAAATTACAAACATATTTGTTATTTTCTTGAGAAATTTTTTCATCTTTCTCACAGTGACAATCCTCACTTAACTACTATCACCGATTTAATAATAAACTTAGCAGAAGGATTAGAATCTCAACATATCAGAGTTAATAATAAGCAAATACTTTTAAAAGAAAGAAATGTTGTAATAAAAAATTTAGGAGAAAATTTGTATTATATAAAATTAACACGAAGAATTGATAAAACAATTACAAAACCTAAGATTTGGAGAAATAATAAATCTTGTAAAAACTATTAAGAAGACAAAATAAAAGGAGTCTGATAGATTCTATTTATCAAAATAAAAAATCAAGTAAACTTACACAAGTTCTAAACAGATTTAGAAATAGATTATATAAAGGAACAATTACAAGCTATTAAGGATCTTCTCACTAGGTAATGCAAGAAATAAATTTTAAAGGATTTGAATATTTATCTGCAGTCTCGTATTTAGCAACATACTCTAAGAAAAAAGGACAAAACAGATATATGGAACCTAAAGCACCTTCAAAAACTGATAGATTGCAAATACAATAAAATAACACAATAATAGCCTTACTCAGCAGTTTGCATTATATAATCAGTCACCTAGAAAAAATATTAGAACATATAGTATTAGAAATCTCAAAAATTGCTAAGACTATTAAATCAAAATTAGAGAATATAACAAAAAAAATATAAAAGCTCTATCTCTTAAAAAGCCAGAAGAAATAAGAAAAGCTAGAAAAACTTTTAGATTTTTAAAATATGAATAATAATCGAAGTGATGTACCCTTTCTTGGATTAGCCAGGACCTTAGTTCAAACAAACACCTGAAAGAAATTCTATATCAGGAGGATCAAGCAACTTATCCACCAAATGACTTAATAAAATAATAGATAAATCAAGTACTTCAAAAAGAGAATACAAATTAGAAGAATTAATAAATATAGATAGAGATATATCAGTATTTTCAAATGATCAACTCAATAGCTTAAATCCCTCTAGACTTTATTCACAAGGAATATTCAATAATAGTACTGGATTATTTAGACATTTCAGGGAAGTAGCATTATACTATCCTGATAATACATAAATTAGACTGAATTTAATAACACCCGAAGATCCTTAATAGCTTGCATTACTTGGTGAGAAGAGGAAATGTTCCTTTAAATTTTATCTCTTGCATTACCTAGTGAGAAGATCCTTAATAGCTTGTAATTGTTCTTTTATATGATCTATTTCTAAATCTGTTTGGAACTTGTGTAAGTTTACTTGATTTTTTATTTGAATAAAGATATCTTTATGAAATCTATTAGACTCATTTTATTTTGTCTCCTTGATAGTTTTTATAAGATTTATTATTTCTCCAAATCTTAGATTCTATAATTATTTTATCAATTCTTTTTATATTGATTTTATATAATATCTCCTAAAATTTTTATTCCGGAGTTTCTTTCTTTTAGAAATATTTGATTATTGTTAACTCTGATATGTTAAGATTTTAATCCTTCTGCTAGTTTTATTATTAAATCAGTGATAGTATTTAAGTGAGGATTGTCACTATGAGAAAGATGAAGAAATATCTCACGAAAATAACAAATATGTTTATTGTTTTCCAATGTTATAATACTTCTTAGTTTCTTGTTTTTTATTTCCAAATTTAGATAATCTAGTTTATTCATAAACTTTGTTTTCAGGTCACAAAGTTCTCAGGCTCTGATACCACTAATAAATAATTAATAAGCCTACAAAATGAAAGTAAATCTAGTTATTACTCTTTTTTTAATAATAACTTCTCTGTGTCATTTGTATGTTTAGCACACAATCTAGTGATATGAGATTATCAGTTTGGCTCTCGTAAGACCTCACCCAACCAGCTGGCACAACTTCCCTAGATGAACGCCACCTTGCCTAGTCATGAGTATTTTCGAGATGCAGTGACTATATTGGTCTGTCGGTGACCAGAACGGATTATCTTAATACAAATGATACAGAGACGGTGAATGAACAGGTTATGCTAATTTGGCGAGAATGAGACAATATAATAATTAGATGTAATAATAATATGATTATAACAAGCAAGAGGGTATAGATTCACACATACATAAGCAAACTAAAAGTCAAGAGAGAAGACTTACATAATTATTACAGACAGGTTATCTTCTCTCTTGGATAGGAAGCACACTATATTTTATAAAAAATATCTACTCACACTCTTAACCTAAACTCTCTGAGACCTCTTAGAGCTCTTCCTGACTTCTGCTCTACTTCTCTATGTTTTTAAGGCAGAAGTTTGGGGTCTTATTTATAATATGAGGAAGGGTTCAGATTTAAACATAAATTAGGCTGAAGATCGTTAGTGGGTTTATGACAGGTGGAAGTAAGGACAAATTTGGTGGAGATAGTGGAGTTGATAATGGAGTGGGTGGAGCAGATTTAGGACATGTGGCTTTGAAGGATAATAATAAAGCTTCAGATGTAGCAGATTGTGGACAAGTAGCATCTAAGAGAATAATATAGTTTATAATGGAATAATGGGTGGAGTAGATTCAAGACATGTGACAGTAAGAACAATAATAGATGTTTAGATATAGCAGATTTTAGACAAGTGGCTTTAGGTGGAGGTTTTGGTGGGGTTGTTTCTTGGTCCAGGTTGGAGGAGGAGCTGATTGATGAGCTGGCAATAGTAATAATAGATAGCTAGATTAGCTGGTAATAGTATCAATATCTGGTAATAATATTTAAATCATCTAAACAATGGAATGATACTCTATCCATCTACCTTCAAGAGCTAGGCTTCACCCAAAACCAAGCTGACCCCTCTCTTCTCACTTACCGAAAGAATTCTACAGTCATATACATCCTTGTGTATGTTAATGACATCCTTTTAACAGGCAATAACAATCACACCATCACAAATTAGCCACAACTTCCCAACAAATTCAAAATGTGGGATCTCGACTTCCTGTCTTATCTCCTGGGTACCCTATCTAATACAATACATTTAGACCAAACCAAATATGCACTAGACATCTTAAAATGAGCCGACATGCAAGATTTTAAACCAATCTCTAATCCTATAACAGCAAAGTCCCATCCCACTACAACATATAATACTTCCTACTCCAATCCTCAATTCTATTGGTAGCTAGTTGGACCTTTACAATATCTAACTATAACCAAACCAGACCTCTCCTTCACTATCAATTGCCTTGGTCAGCATATGCATCACCCTCTATAACTCCACTTTTAACAACTCAACTCTTTGCTACATCAAAGCCACTTCAACTCATGGACTACTCATATCACAAAAAAATCTGCAATTACAGGCCTATAGCAATTATGATTGGGCAGAAGATATTATATACTGCAAATCTGCCACAGGATATTTTATTCTT
Source organism: Cymbidium sinense (assembly GCA_021442155.1). NCBI lineage: Eukaryota > Viridiplantae > Streptophyta > Magnoliopsida > Asparagales > Orchidaceae > Cymbidium > Cymbidium sinense. The sequence continues at coordinate 106,496,113 of CM038215.1, forward strand.
CTAGGATCAGTTCCTATTTCTTGGGCTACATACAAGCAAACCATAGTTTCCCATCCTTCCACAAAAGCCAAATAGTGTACCTTGGCCCCTACAGCTACAGATGTCATCTGGACTCCACATACTATCAGATTTTGGCATTAAAACTTCTACTACACTCTTCCTTTGTCATCGCCTTAGCCCACAATCCTATATTCCATGTTCGGATTAAACAAAATGATATTGACTGTCATTTCATTCATGACTATATCAAGCTTGACTGAATCAATGTTCGTACATAGAATCCACCATACAACTTGAAAACATACTTACAAAGCTAATTAACAGCTCAAGATTTCAACAGCTATGATCCAAGTTGATGACTCCAACAGACTCAACAGGAGGATAATAGCAGGAAATGATTCCATGGGTGTCACTATCATTCAATTAGTCTTCACTATGATTCTTACACGTGTCACAGATCAGGAATGTGCTGTAACTAACTCTCTAACATAGTCGATTGGCTACGCCAATTATAAAAACATGTATTATGGGTCACTGTTGAGTGACTAAGAATGAATTTGCAAATAGATTTTTCCTCTATATTCCCTCTTCTTCATTTCTATTCTTTCTTATCTGAAAGTTTCCTGTTACCACTGAATACTCTGTTACTACAGCTCTGTATAGGGATCCTGCTGTAGGAGAGCAGGTTTTGAAGGCATTGAATGGGAACATTTAGATAGAACTGTGGAGAATGGTGTTCCATACATTTTTTTAAAAAAAGGAGGGACAAATTTCTTTCTTTGAAATAAATGCGAGACAATTGCAAAACTTCCCTACAAAGAGGAAAGATGAAAAATTATATCCTCATGCACAAGCATGTGATCTCATTTTCAGCGCTCCTACCTTCAATCCTAACTACATTTACAACGATCTAATGATGAAATTACTGTTAACTGTTGCTAGTGGTTTAGCAAATTGAAATTACCGTTAACTGCTGCTTGTAGTTTAGAAAAGTTTATGAATAGGCATATGATTGCAACATCATACAGTATTACTGTGCGCACTTGCAAAACCAGACATGGTCGGATGTGTACTACATTACATTATTTCCCGTAAATTGATTAATGTTTTCATGCAGCTGACAGTAAAGAATGTCCATTGAAACTGGAATATAAAATGTGAAATAAGAAAGTTGCACAGAATGAGGATAAGGCAGTAAACATGATATTAGTGGAAAGTTTAAGAAAAAAAAAGGAAAGCTAGTAGAATGAGTTCAAACAAAGTAAAAGGGCAGATGCATCTGCTAAATGGTTAACTTGTTAAAGACTTATTAAGGGGGAAAAAAAACCATAGGTCAAATGTAACATGCATGAACATATATCATACTTAAATCCGAGATAACCAAAGACAACTGAATCAAACTCAACAAACGCTCACTTCGGCTGACTGGGAAATAATAATCATTGCGTTAAGCAGAGCATAAACACCATTGGAAAGACACCTAATTAGATGGTAACAGAATTTCTCAGCTTACTGAACATAGAGTGCAAATTAAAAGTACCTTGAAATCACCTGAACAGTAAACCACCAAAGGATTGTGAGGAGAACCACAACTTGTCATTAGTCATGTCATAGAGTTGTAATTACAGCTTAGTCTACATTCTGAACAGAAATAGATACAAAATCTTTTCAAGGATGTGGAAGAAAACCACTTTCACCTTCTTCAAGGTTGCAGGCAAATAAATGTGGATCTTCAATAGGTTCCTTGTTAACCTTTTCTTTTGGATAATCAACCTTCCCTCCTATTACATTCCAGAAGATATCTGGTTCATTTCCTTCTCTCACTAATGAAGAATGTTTGAAGGGCTGCAAACAGCATTTTAAAGACCTCAAATGGGCATCATGCTGACCATGCAAATCATTTAGTAAAGTGAGTCTGATATGACAAAATCTGAAATCTAATATTAAAAGCGTATTAGAATGCATTATACTAAATACTGATAAAAGAAAATAAATGAGCATAGCCGAAATGTGCAGGTAAATCACTAACCACATTTACTAAATTTACCAAAACAAATTTAATCATAATTTTCCACTATCAAACAATAGAGTCGTACAATTGGTTTGCAATAGTTTGTCCTCATTTGAAAAAAAAAATCACTAAGTATGGTTATTTACGGCATTGAAATTTAACAAGCATACTATAAAATATACCTAAATATATGCATATCAAGGTGCAAGCAAAATCTGAATGTTTAACATTAAAAGAATCTTATAGCACATTATACTAAATACTGATACAATAACATAAAATAAATAAATTGCCATAATGTGCAGCTGGAACACTAAACACATTTACTTGATTTATTGAATTTTCTATAATTTTTTCATTACAAAATAATGATTTCATGACAGACGATTGGTTTGATCAAGTGTGCGTTCATTAGATCAAAAAAAATAAGTAATATGTGTATGGTTGTTTTCTGCATAGAAAATTGGCATATATACTGTAAAATATAGCCTAAATATATCAATGTAAGTTTAGGCAAAAACAATGAGATTTTGCATTTCCATTTGCAAGTACACATGTTACTGTTATAGGACCAGCTATTGATAAGATGATTGCATTTACCTATGTCATTTCTGTGAGCTGATCGTAACTTTTTTTCTGTTGCAAGGACCTACTAACAGTGAATACGGTTTGTGCATGAACAATATAATCTCATGTGAACAAACTGTGATTGAAAAAAAAATTCGAGTGGACCAAGGCAAATATTCTATTTACAATGCCTGACAAAATATTCCAAAACAGTGACAGCTATAATATCCTTGAATGACGTGTATTAAGTTTTGATATTTCAACTTTTACTCAAAATTTCAGTGGATGAATCATCAAAATGAATATCAATCTGAGAAAAGCTAATATGCATACTGAACATACAGATAAGGTGCTATTTCTAAAGTTCCATCAAAGGAAACTAGTTGCAACAAGCTCTGTAACAAATCCAGTTCACAAGGACTAATAACTGAGATGAAGCAAAGAGTAACTAACAAACAATCCAATGCCGCATAGAAACACATCTTACATTTAACTGGTCCAGAAACCTGTCAACAAGATCATGATCTGTAGGTGACGAAAGGCTCCCCAACCATGTGAAGAAATATGCTTGATCTTGTAATAAATAGCAGTAAGAGGAATTGAGTGAACAAGAAACCTGAAATATAGTTCCAGCTGTAAATACATTCAATCCTTGTTCAGCAGAAACTTATATCTTGTTGATAACAACGTATATTTTTACCAAATAACACTACATAAGCAATAACAGATCAATTATACTTGGTAAGAACATGTATGATACTACAAAAGAAATAGATTTGACGTTTGAGAAGATAGAGGAAATCTTGAAGAATTCTTTATTTACTGGCACTTATACAAGCGTACAAAAGTTCCTTAAACCCCTTTTAAATACAAATAAATACTGAAAAACTTAAAAACCATATTTGATAATGTGAGGACCATGCCGGTCCGGTCTTTTAGACCAAACCATTGCTCACAGTAATCGAGCCAAAGCCCTTTTTCACTCATGCGATTTTAATTGACCCCACCTCCGCTCCTCGCAACCCCCTTCAACCAAAATTGATACTGAAGATCGCACGAATTCCACTCACTCTTAGTGCCTCCACTCGTGATTGAAGTAAGGATTAGGGCATCACAAAATCCCTCATAGCCATCGACTTTTCCTTATTATAGCCACCGATCCTCCACCTCCTTCTTCCTCCTCCTGAAACCCTAGCCACCGGCCACTTTTCATTCTTTGCTCTCTTGCTCCAACAGTGAGCCAAGCCCCTTTTTCCTTCCTTCGTCGACGACCATTGGCCTTCCTCCCACAGCCCACAATAGTTAGTTTTCTTCCTTGGTCATTTGTTGTTTAGTATTTTTCGTTCCTTAACCAAAAGAAGATTTGATTTAAGCCAAATTAGATTTTTATAATTAATTGTAATATTAGGTGTTCTCTAATGATAGATTAGAGGATAAATTTACCCTTCATTGTTAGAGGTGTTATTCTTGATATTTGAACAATATTATTAAATATTTGATAGGATTAACATCCCCGCTTTTATTACTCATTGTTGTACACATTTACCAAATTCTACCTATTGCTCATAATGAAATATATCATGTGATAGAAGTAGCATTATCTTGATTCATTGCTGCATAATTTCTTGTATGTTGAATTAGTTTTTGGTAGCTATATTACTTCTTTTTTTACACATTACTCATATTAAATGCAAAAAGCATCCTCTTCGGCTGGGTTAGTAACAACAAGAAGAAGGTGGTCCACCAACTTTCAGTTCCGGACCAAGGGCATAGCTTTCTTCCTTGCCTACTTTCCCTGTTGGATAAGCGCTTCACCAAAGTGAGTTTAATTTTATTCATGTATAAATCATGTTTTAAAACAATAAAAACATTGGACATATTGTGTAATAAATATATGTTGAAATATTTGCATATGTAAATTGTGTGTCAGTATGCAATGGTGTGTACATCGGTAGAAACCTTTTAGATATTGGTTAGTTGAGCCGACGGGCACACATAATGACGACTCTATAGGAAATTATTGAATTTCTTTGGGTTAGTGTTGACCTTCCCGGTTCAGGTTGCTTTATAAAATCGATTATAGCTATGTGGATAAATAGTAAGATGAAATGGTTAAAAGATTGTTGAGTTGTATTTTGATCATATGATTTTCTGATTTTGAATGACAAATGAACGTTTGCATAAAAATGTGTGAATCTTGCATATTTATGATCATATAAGTCTAAAACGTCTTTTTTGCCACTGGATCTGCAACTTTTCGTACAAGCAGACGGAAGGAGAATTTCATAAATGAGATACTGGCATGTACGAAATTATTTAAGCTAAAAATACCCGCATGGGCCCCGACACAATGCTAAATGTTTAGATTCAAGTGTCTGAGGATGCTATGCAGGTTAAAAAAATAAATAAATTTAGAATTTATTTTGTATTTGAGAATATATTACAATTTCATCATTATATTTCAAAAATACAAATATTTAAATGAACTAATCATTGAATTTTTAAAATATAAATACCTTTGTTAAAATACAAAAGATATATAATTGCAAGGTTATGAAATACAACTATGAGCTTTAACTTAAAGATCTGATCCTCTGTTAGGAATTAAACAGAGTTGACGGGATCTAAAGTTCTTAAATATATTCAATTCAATCAATTAACTATCCCGATGATGGCTGTGTTGAATAGAGATTTCAACCGGAGAGGATTTTTCCATTAAAAATGTGATTTTAATTTCAGATTAAATTAACTTAAATTGAGTATCAATCCAAATATGAAATCTAATGTATCACTAAGCTATTAATGGTTAAATGCTTAAAGCAAACTTCATTTAATTCACCTACCGCAACTATTTGTTAAAGGTGATGAATTAAGAAAATTCTACCACAAAGCGAAATAATGTCAAGACACTTCTATTCACTCAATTAATCTCACGCCAAGAACGCGATCCGTGATCCTCCGGATGATGGTGCACAAGAAGTCCATATATACGTAGCTATTTACCGAAGCTGACGGCTACGCCAAATAATACCATTACATTATCACGACGATTTACATGCCTCCCAATAGCTCGTCCTGAGATATGAACCATAGTATGACTTCATAAGTAAAAATCATCCATCACTGGGCTGAACTTTAAATTTATCTCCTGTAACACCACCCGATCCAGCGATTTCTTAATGCAACTAATGACCGCCGACAAGGATCCTTCACAAGTCCGTCACTACCTCCTCACTAAGTAGAATTAGACACAAATGCCTGGGATGACGAACCACGATCTGGGACGACGCCATTATTCCACCAACCATATGCTTTAAGTTAAATAATGGTGAATTTCATAAATTCTAAACCCCCAAATTTTAAATTTCACATTTGCTACTATACGCTACGCATTTAGCAATCTAACGACCAAATTTTAATCAAAAGTTTTCTCAAGATTGAGAGGTAATTAACTATGCCATACTATAAAACCCGAACCAGCATCTAAAGTCACAAAAATACCAAATCTCGGATAGTGTCTTATCTACTATTCCATATACATTCTAAAATTTTCACCGACACTTTAAATCATACTCTCTTCAATATGAGAGGTCGGTGGCGAATTTTCGGAGCCCACGATATCTTCTTAATAATCAATTAATTTAGTTGGTATTAACTCAACTCATTTTGACGGCAACAATTAAACTTGCATTTTTAAGAATGAAGAATGTCAAAACTAGATTGTAAAATAAAACGAAAAAAGATTTTCTTAAAATTTTTTGATAAAATATGTTAATAAAAATATTATGATTAATTTTTAAGCTAGAATCAACAATTAATGATTTTGATATGATGAAGAAGCATCGAGTACAATTTCAGATACCTAATCTAACTTCTAATTTAATTTATTTTTGTAATTTTTTATTTCTTCATCAACCTCTTGAAATCTTAATTTCACTATTGACTATAGTATAAGTGAGAAATGAGCATAAAAACTATATTGGGAGCAACAACAATTGTGAATCCCACTCTAGTCAAAGGTATAGATGTAATCTTGCATTCCCAAACATATTTTCATCTTGGGTTTTTTATTAAATTATTTTTTTCAAATTTCTGATTGCCAAAATGTGTTGATCTTGTTTGCATGAAAAGTTATTGATCATGATATTTATTACGGTAAGCAAAATAAGGCAAAGTAGAAAAACATGGTGCAAAAGAAAGGTTAGACTGAGTACATCTAAAGTCTAAATAGCTGATCCATCAAGATTTTTTTTGTGAGGTGTCAATCACAAATTGTTGATAGGTTTCTTTCTTGAATAGTAGAATTTCTTAAATATCAATAAATGTGATTGTAATATCCCTCAAGTATAACGCAACTGAACTCATAAATATCTTTTATTAGAAACTCCAAAGTTAAATATGATCATATGAGAGCACTCCTAAAACCTTAAGACCATTAAACCTCTTGATGATTGGTAGTTCGGGCAGTGACAAATGGTATCAAAACTTTTACACTAGCCAAAAGATGGAAACTAAATGCCATTACGACAAAACAATATGCCATGAGAATCACCTCCTAAACCTTAGTTAAGAAAAAGTGCCTAATGCTACATTGTGAGAGCCACCCATAGAATCATATCTACCTAATGAATGATGCAATGTTTAGGAAATTAATAAGAACGTCGATTACTTGAGTGAGGAGATTGTGAAACACCTTAAGGGTACATTTGAGGCAGCATTCTAACTACTTTGCTTTTCATAAAGCAATCACATCTGCATTTAGCAACCAACTTTCTAGCTGCTTTTAAAAAGGTTTGTGATAAAAAATTACTTTTGAGAATCAGAGCTACTAAAGTGAAATAGCTGTCAGAAAGCTATTGTTTGAATTATTATTTTTAAATATTTATAGCATTCACAACAATTTTTAAAAAAAATTATTTTCCTCACAACAATCTTAAAACTATCTTTACAAAAAGTTGTAAATGCCCCAAACGAATCCTTAGTATAATGTAATTGAGCTCCAAAACATCGAGACATCTTTTTGTGTGGCAGTTATAATTTTATTAGAAGCTCAAAAGTTAAGTGTACTCATGTGAGAGAACTCTTGAAATAAGTAGTCTCTGGAGAAATTATGCTAATAGGAGAAAATCAAGAGGCCAAAGTTATACCAAAAAGAAAATGATGAGGCCATTAAACTACAACATATTATATCTCAAAGGTTGAGAGTTCTAGCTGTTATACTAATAATATGGTCATAGAAGTGCAAATAATTAGTGGATTGAATTAAAACCATAGAGTAATCATAACAGAAGCATACAGCAAAGTTAGATGAAGGAAATTTTGAGAACTTTCACATACAATACTACTATAAGGCAGAACTTGAAGAAGCACTGGAATTAATGGATTCTCAATGTAAGATAAAAATAAATTCTAAAAAAATATATAAATGTCTTCTTAAAGTTAAAAATGTGATCAGAAATGGCATCTCCTTAAATCCATCCTGCAAAGATAGTATTGTCGAACATTAAAGAGCTCGTTTATTAGTCTAGCAGGGAAAAAGACCAAGCAATTAAATTTTCCATCTTTCCTACATATCTATGCAGCTTTCAGTTGCGTATAGACAGGCCATTTCATAGAAGGGAGATGATGCTTAATAGCAAAAAAGTATTTTGCGATCAGGTGAATAACAGCGTTTCCATGTCAATAACATAGAATACACATTAAAGTAGTAGCTTCTTGTTACTAATGCAAATTAGTAGAAGGCAGCTGTATGCAGTGCAAAATAGAAGAAAAAGAAGACATTGTTCCACATACTGGATCAACTTGGATGGCCTGCATGTTAGCAGGGCTGGACCCCTGAACTCGAAATAAAGCCACTTTATCTTTATCAAAAGTTTCATCGGTGATATCTTGATCTGACAGGAACATTTTATACCCTGAACTCAATCCTCCCTACAAGATATTCCAACAAAAACATGGATGAATGCTCAATTTATGATTACCATCAATTCGCATATTTATTTTCTTAAAGGATGTTCTCACCTTAAAAATAATGAGAGACCGAAAAATCGAGAAGAAGAGTTGCGGTTCTTTACCTTCACAAATTTGAGCCTGAAGGATTGGCAATGATCAAATTACTGATCTGGATCTTAGGAAGAATAATATCCTCTCAAAACTAGCATAGCATTCAAAATTTTCCTTATTTACAAATTATGTCTATGGATAGTGTCATATACCTCCTTAAAAAAAGGTGCTATTTAAAAACAGTAAGAATAACTTGAGCAATGATGTTAGAACAAACATTATGGACGTTATTATTGCCACTGTTGATTGGACAAGCAGGGAAAGAACAACAATAGTTCCTAAAGAAATACCAAAAATTAAAATTAACACAAACCATGACATAAGAACCCTTGATTGATTCTGTCATTCTTGTCATTAGGGAGATTGCATCGACTCTATCTTCCTGCAGCACAAATATTAATTGTCCCAAGTTTTACATCATTCAAAACAAAGTCAAAGGTGTTATATTAACTTTCAATATCCACCCTAAATGAAATTCCAAACAAATTTTAAGACATACTGACATACCAATATACTGTGTGAACCTAGCCATGCATAAAATAGATTATTATCCTTGTCATTTTCAGCATAAGTATACTTGACAATGTAACAATCTCCTCTGTAAAGCATGGCCTGTTCTGCAGATGAAAGTGGGGTGACATCATGGCAATTAACCCGCCAAACCTAAACAAAGGTTGATCCGATGTCAATGACTTCTACTACACAATAAATAAAACCAACAAAGTTGAAGGAAATCTTATAAGTTACACTAAGGATGCCATGGCTGTCTATTATTGGTTGATAGTCATCCTCAGGAATTTCCTTCACATCATATCCCTGATACTTGAATATAGCTATACATATACAAGTAAAGCATGTCATTCTTCTGAAGCATTGATAAAGTTCATTGAATAAAGAATATAGAATACAACCAGCTACTTTCCCTCTGCCTTCTATATATAAGCTGGGTGCTGCATTTTGTGGCCAATCTTTAAAATATGACTTGAATTTGGCAGTTTCAGATCCCTCAGTCAAAAAGGTTGTATGGATGTTCACATGTGTGTCCTGAGAGTGCATAAATTCCTGCATAGAAAGATAGATGGATTAACAAGAAAAAAATAATGCAATATATTGCAATGAAATGTTAAGAAAAGTGACTGACTGGTACATTATAAAAAAATGACTACTTCAAGAAGAAACAAATTTGCATTTGGAACAGAAGATCATGAAATAAAGTTTTTAGCAAGGCAAGCATCAAAATGTCACAAGTTGATCAAATGTATCAATTCATATACAAAGAAAAATCATATACAAAGGAAAGTGACGAGATTCTGAAAATGCAGCGATGGCTATATATGACATGACCATATGGTCAAGCCGTAATACTAATAATAAAATTATTCTAAGCAAAGAGAGAAAAAATGAAGCAACCACAAAAGAAAGATGGAAAAGAGAAAGAAAAAAGGAAGATAGAAGGAGAGAAGATCAGATAGCGAGAAGAACTGGAATAGGGCCAGAGAAACCTTATGCATAACGCCTAAAAGCCCAGGCAGAACCACCTCAAATGCTACCCTATGTTCCGATTTTTTCTACAATCTGATCAATTGACGTCTTTTGGATGACACAAGCTTCATAAACCAACTAGCACTTAACAAATCATCTACAGAACATTCATGAAATATTTTCCAGAGAATGAGAATTCTTACTTCCGCTGCCAAAATAGCTGCCTTCCTTTCGCTAACCAATGTAGTCTTGCCCATCCATACAAAGATTTCAGCGTCACAATCCAACAGATAGCACCTCTCAGAGTTCAGTAACCCCTTGGCTAAAGAAGGCGAATCAAGAGGAAGCAATTTGCCTTTTTTGACCCTAAAAAGAGCATAGTCATTATTTCAATCGAAAAGATAAAATGAGTGTAGCAAACTGCAAACATTATTTCTCCATCTCAAAAGAAATGGTAGCCATAGTGAATTCTACAAGGTGGGAAAATGCATCTGAACAAGGAGACACAACAGTGAACTTAGGTTTTGCAACAGTGCCCACCCAAAAAGTTTTGCAGCTGATGGCTTTTCATCCTCCTTGGCATCAAGTGATTCCCGTGGAATGGGAGCATAACCACCAAATAAGCTCCAGAATTCTCCAGCATCAAAATCACCAACAAATTTTCCATCCTCTGCGCTAGTTTATTGTTAATAAGTTGCAGTAAGGTATCTTGTAGAAAGAAATAAATTAGACATACCAATTGTTGCCACCTTACACATTCCACCATGCTGATTCTCATTTATGTACTGAACAACTTCCAAAGCTTTAGCCCTTTCCTGTATGCTGGAATTACAACCGCTAAAAAGAAAAATTTTTGATTCTGTGTCCAGTATAAATACGTCATTATGGTTCAAGGAGGACCGAGAAAAGGGGACCTGATTGAATGATATTCACAGAAAAAAAATAACTTCCTTTATAATATATTCAGTATACAATAATTCAGGAAGGTTTGCACTGAACATAAACATAAGAAAGGATCTCATAAACAAAGAGTAGTAGCGCTAAAAGAGTTATGGTAGTGCTACGTGGGGGAGCCTACTTCTTTAACATGGATAGCATGATCCCCCTTGCAAGCCAGCAATGTAGCTCGGTATGCTCCATTGCCATCACCTTGTAGCTCTGAAGTGAAAACCCCTTCAATAGGTATGATGCAGGGTTTAAAATAGGACAAGAACTTCTGCGTTTCATTTCCTTGAACCTCCTTGTAGTGGACAGCACGAGATCCTAATGCTGCATCCAGCTCAAGGGCTTTATCTGATGCCATAGCGGAGTCATCCTAAAGTTGATAATTGTGAGCTTAACATGATGAATGATTACAGAATTAGTTACAAATGCTAGATAAAGATTGAAGTTTACTTATTGACAAACCTCCTCAGCATCCTTCCCCACCCAATAATGTATATCATGCTGATAATTTCCACTTTTAAGCATAGTCGTCTGTTACAGTGGCACAAAGAACAGAACAATTATTATTGTTTAATTAAAACTGCTACTCAGTTTGTGCTTTTAATATCAACAGAAGATCCAAGTGAAATTCAAACATGACGTCTTGTAAAAAAGATTAAAAACTAGTGCAGGGAACTTACATTCAAGACTATATATGCACTTCCAGATAAGAACTTTCCATGGGAGGACTTATGAACCAGGACAGGCCTGAGATTTTCAATGCACCAAATTTCTAAACCTCTGTGAATTAGAAAATCATGGGAGCAAAATTTAGCAGAGCCATTTTTCCAGAAAAATTAGAGGATGCCAAATTTATAGTACACCAAAGACATAGGACATATTATCGAGATAATAAAATGTTAATATATGTACAATAAAAATCCAATAGTTAAACATATGGTACTAGTTAGAGTTTTTCAAAGACACAAAAACTAAAACTGGTACCATACGTTCAAATATTAGATTATCATTAATGTATTAATGTGCACAAAAAACATAGTAGCTCTAAATTAATTCGAATAGTTCAATCAAGGATATCAAGATTCATAATCTTATGAACTTCATGTATGGGCAATACGAAGAGGCAATGACCAATGACCATCACATCGCTTCAAGATGCTTAATGACCCTTCCATCAAATTGATAAAATCCAGCATCAATTTAAAGAATCAACCAAAATCCAAAAGTCCAACACAAAATGACACACAACACTCATCATACAACTTAATTTAAATATTTGACATGAATCTCAAAACATAAGGGGACTATTCATCCAACCACCACCCTAGAGGCAGAATATTTAAGCATAGATCCTGACAATGAGGTATCTCATATCTCAACCCTTTAATTAACTAAGAAACCAAAATAAATATCACTCAAAAGCATTTCCATACACCTTAGTCGTTGAAGATGAAGTGCCCCATTCACCCTCCATCAATCCCAACAGAAGTACTAAAATGTCCTTCACCCAAGCGTCTATAACTCAACCGAGTATGGAAGGGAAAAGGGAAAATTGCTCAAGTTGAGCTACTAAATAGTAAGATTTGACAAACAAGTAAACCTAAAGAAGGATAAACGCAATCAAAATAGCATGCAAAACCTAAGAGTAGTTTAGAAAAGATGTCTATCTCCATTGTGAGAGTAGTCTGCCACAACACTCTTGATCAACAAAGTGCACTATTATAAAAATTCTCTTCAAGAAAGAGAAGATAAAAGAGAAGGAACCGACTTCTACAGCAATTACAAAGAAAGTACGGAAAAAGAAAAGTGGTGAGGAGAACTTTTAATCTTTAGGAGATTAAGGTTGACAACCTCTAAAAGGAACGTACAATTTGTGTACTTGACGGATTATCTTAAATAGGTGAGACTCTCATAAAATCAAGAATTGTTGTGCTAAAAGGAGTTTAGATGCCAAGTGTCTTGTTGGGTGCTCTCCTCGTTAGTGAGTGGCTGCAACATGGCAAGCGATTAGTGAGAAATGTTTTGCATGTTAGAATACAATATTCTAGAAGAAATTTGCCGCAATCATTGCTTAAAAAGGAAATTCTCGATGGTTGAGCATAAAAATGACCAGCATGTCATTAAGATTCTTGATAGAATTCTAGCATTATTGAATGGCTTTCAAGCTGCATAGTGGATTAGCATTTTTTTAGTGTGCAATAGAACTAGAGACTTAAAGAGAGTCATCCGTGATGGAAATGCACTACGCTGGATAAAGTGTTTGTCATGTTAAAATCAAGAAAAAAACTTCAAGCGAGACCAAATTAGGAAAAAGAATAAATACACAAATGATAACAATCATAATAAACATAAATTTTGAGGTTCAATGATATTCACCTACATCCATAACTATACCTAAATGAAATATTCAACTAAACTTTAAAAATATAAGAATAGAGATACCATTTTCTCTATATCAATGACTCAGAGAGAGTACAACCAACAATTGCAACAACAAGAGCTGAACATGAAGAAGAAGACGTTGATGCTACTACTGCGATTATCACATTCCTCTCTCAACTGCAAGAACTTATTCATCACTTTCTCTCCTATACTACAAGAGCTCCTCCCTTCTATGACAGAAAGCTTAAACTCCCCTTCCTTCTTTGTCCCTCTTCTTCTTACTTATTTGTATTTGTGGGGTGCTTCAACACATTGGAATCATATATTATATTTAGAGATGATTAATAACAAGCTTAAATTTATTAGATGTAATACCCGGAAATCAGAAAAAATAAAATAAAATGAAAAATCCAACCGCCGCGATGGTTGGCCGCGGATTGGAAAAGTCAAAAAGGGTGGAAAGCTCGATTTCAATTTGTCGAAAACGAAACCCAAAACGCGAGCAACGAAAGAGAAAGGGAGAGAAAAGAGGAACGATCGACAGGAGGAATCGCACTCTACTTTGCGTGTGTTCCCTAGTCGGCGATCTGACTTCACCATCGCCCACAGCATGAACCACCAAGTTGACCAAGTCTCTAAACCCTAGAATCGTCCCTTCCGTGCGTAGGCGACCAAAGAAGAAGAAGGAAGAGGGAGCTCTTGTGTGCGCGAGAGGAAAGGAGCGACCGACCGAGCGTGCGTGACCTTAGAAGGCAACGTGCACGGGTCCTAGGGCAAAACCGAGAGGAATAAATAAGGTAAGGGTTTAGGAATTTCTAATTTTAAAGTTTTTATTTTAAAATTATAAATTGCATTGTAAATTCTGAAATCTCCATTTCAATCCTCAATAATGATTGTTAAAATTATTAAAAATTGATGCGAAGACGAGATTCAAAGGTGATAAACGAACTTTGTAAATTTATAGGTATGATTCTATGATTTTAAATTTTATATGATAATATTTACTCATATTAAATATTATAAAAAAAATTATGAGTATGTAGAAAAATAATAGTTGATTTATACGTCATGCCAATTATATTTTTAGTTTAATTATCTTATAATTACAATTGTAAAATAAAGGAAACCTTAAACCCATGCTAATTTATAATACCGTTAAATTAATTTAGAATTATGTTAACGAAAATGATAAACAACAACAAACAACAATAACAACAAGCCTTAAATCCCACTAAGTGGGGTCGGCTACATGAATCCTTTGTCTCCATTGTGTCCTATTATGTGTCAAATTCTCATTTAATTCAAGTATACTAAGATCATTTTTTATACATCTTAACCAAGTCTTTTAGGTCTACCTCTACCTTTCTTAACATAAGGCAAATCTAATGCATCTACTCTCCTGTCAGTCATCGAGACGATGCTTTATGTGGCCAAACCATCTAAAGCGACTCTCCCTAATCTTATCTACCACCTGGAGCTACTCCAACTTTTCTCGAACATACTCATTTTGCATTCTATCTCTAAGAGTAAAGCCACTCATCCACGAGCATCCTCATCTACTTAAGTTAGTCTTAAGCTTCTCTTTTTACATTCGCACCATAAGTCATTCTGCGGTCTTACCACCATCTTAGAAAATTTTCCTTAATTTTAAGTGAAACTTTTCTATCACATAATAAGGATGCATTCCTCCATTTCAACCATCCAACTTGAATTCTACTAATAACATCTCCATCTATTTCACCATCATTTTGAACAATAAAGCCTAAATATCCAATCGCCACTATTAATGACTTGATCACCAAAGTCACAACACTATCACAAACTTTACAACTAAAATTACACTCCATATATTCGCTTTTAGATCTACTTAAACAAAAACCTTTAG
The DNA here is from genome assembly GCA_021442155.1 of Cymbidium sinense. Lineage (NCBI taxonomy): Eukaryota > Viridiplantae > Streptophyta > Magnoliopsida > Asparagales > Orchidaceae > Cymbidium > Cymbidium sinense. The sequence continues at coordinate 106,511,448 of CM038215.1, forward strand.
ACTCTAAAGTTGACCTCCATAATTCAAGTTTCTTGGACTCCTCTCTAGTCTTATCAACAAGAAGAATGTCATCGAAAAGCATACACCAAGGTACATCTTCTTGTAAATGCCTCGTAAGAACATCCATAACTAAAGTAAAAGATAAGGGCTTAATGTTGATCCTTGATGTAATCCAATCTGAAATAGGAAAATATTTTGTCAATCCTCCTTGTGTTTGGACACAAATGCGACTCAGTATACATATCCTTAACTTGAATATAACCAATATTAACTCCTTTCTCGTTTGAACTCTCCAAAGAACATCTCTTGAGACTTTATCATAAGCTTTCTCTAAATCAATAAATATCATATGTAGATCCTTCTTACTTTCTCTATGCTTCTCCATCAAACCTCTTAACAAATGTATAGCATCCATAGTAGATCTACCTGGCATGAAACCAAATTGATTGTGAGAAACTTATGTATCCATCATAACCTATGTTCAATTACTCTCTCCCATAATTTTAATGTATGACACATTAACTTAATTCCTCTATAATTTGCACATTCTTGGCATCACCTTTATTCTTAAATATAGAAACCAACAAACTCTTTTTCCACTCATCGACATCTTTTTTTAAAATAACATTAAAAGATTTGTAAAAAAAAATTCCTTGATCTCCTCAACATTTCCACACATTGGAATATTATACGGTCCTCTTGCTTTTCATTTTCTTTAAAGCTTCACTAACTTCTTGATCTGACGATAAAAATGAAATTCTATTTTTGTTTAGGGTATTAAGATTGCTAAAATCAATCTCTTTCATCCTTCATTGAAAAGTTTATCAAAATACCTCATCCAGCTATTTTCAATATCTTTTTCTAAAAAAAGCACTTTATTATTTTCATCCTTAATACCCCTCACTTTATTGGAAATGATAAACATTAAATGAAAATAAAATTTATCTATATCACGTTAATTAATTTAGAATCATTTTAAGAGGAATGATAAACATTAAATGAAATATATTAAGTCACTTTAACACTTAATATTTTATATTAAGAAAAATAATAGGATTAATAGGATTTAGAAGTATTATATGACATATCATTATATTAAATGAATTAAAGATAAATTTAACTTGATTTAGAAAATAAATAATGAATATTGATGAATATGAACGTCAAATAATAAAAGTTATATATAAGTATCATATGAATAAAATAAAATAAATTGCTTTCTAATATTGATCCAATCAATACTTTATTTTATAAAAATTTCAATTAAGAAAAAAAGTATTAAAGGAAAGAAGATTCAAGTAGAAACTGCAAATTAACGTTGGTAATTATGTTCTTACATTTATGGTAAAAATGTATTTAATTTCTTGTGATGAAATGCATTTTTATATGATTATGATTTTTTATGTTTCTTCATAAATTGTGATGTAGTTTAAATGTATCTTGTCTTTAATAACTGAATCTTAGATCATATTGTCATCATTTTATAAAATTAATTGATTTACTGTTAGTTATGAATTAATATGCATAGTTGTATAATTGTATGTTTTGAATATGTATGTTGAAAGTGGAATTCATTTTTTTATAATTGGACGATATGCATCTGCGAAAAAGGCCGAATTAATGAATGGTAATTCTGTCCTTTAGATGAGTATTGGTAAAAGTTTTTTTCTGGTAAAGGTTTAGATGATGACTCCTAAAATATATGATAAATATAAAAGTAAAAGTTCACACAAAATATTTATCTGTACCTACCTCACATATGTTTGATTGTTTGAGCAATTTCTTTTATGTACATGTTATAACAAAAATTGACATGCATATTAATTCTACCTTCTTGTTTCTTATGGTGTATGGGATAATTGGCCATTTGAATTTTATTCAATTATTAGTTGTTTAATTTCTTTCGCGAATCATCCCAACTAAATGGTGATAGAGAAGGTTATGTTTATCAGTAGAGGCTTGGGAGTAGGTAATTATGCCGGTTATGTTGAATTATGTTTAAATTATATTTCATATAAATTTTGTTATCGATATATATGTGAATGATTGTTAAATAATTTGTAAATTGTACTATATGATTGAAGATTTTATTTAAGATTAGAAATGTTAGGTAATATTTTTCTTTTCCGTCCGCCGTATTGCCTTGGTATTCCAAGCTCCGGTAGTCGCGTAAGAGTGGTATCAAAGCTAGATTTTATATTTAGGGACATAAGTATGATCATAATCAAAGAGCCATTAGGAAGATGATAAATTTTATGAAGAAATTTGCATATGATTATATTGATTGATGTGTAACAGTTATAATTAATTTGTGTTTCTCAGACTTATGGAATCAATTCAGGAAAATGCTATGGGTGAAAATAGAGAGGCACAAACTGCAGAGCACCAGAAATTTGGTGCAACCGCCTTCACTAGCGATAGATGCATTTACACAAATGATGAAAGCAATGACTCAAATGATAAGAAATCAACATACACTAACTAATGGAAGTGGCGGGGTTCCTATGAACAAATACCTGAAATTATTTCAAGATATGAGGCCTCTTTCTCGAGGGCGGGGACTATAGAATCGAAAAATTAATCTGATACGAGAAAATTCTAGAAAGTATGTCATGCCTCCAGGAAGAAGAGTTGTTTTAACTTCTTTTCTTTTGAGGTGGCGAAGATGATGGCGAGACAATTGAAGAAGTTTGAAGGAAGGCACTGCAATCTTATTTCATGGGAGAGTTTGTGAAGACCTTGAGATTGGTTTGTACCCTCTATTAGAAGACAAATCACGGGACAAATTCATCGATTGATCTGATGAGATCATTATCATGCGGTATGAGTTCTGATATTTTCAAGGTATGCTCAATTAATACCAAATCTGAAGAAAAATATCATAGGTTTCTAAACCAGAAGGATGTAGTCGAGATAATTCCTTTGGGTATTGATGACTATGTTGTACTGGTGAAGCGGGCTAAAATGATAGAATTGGATTTGCAAACTACTCAGAGGAGGAGAGATATTCAGAAGAGTAGGAATGATGATAGGTCGAGAATCAGGCGAGAATGTTGGAAAAAATCGGAAAAAGCTGCATATACCGCTTGCGCTAGCTTATTACATGCCTAAAATGTAGAAGAACACATAAAGAAGAGTGCCTCTCAAGCACAAACACTTACTATTGGTGTCATCAGCCAGGATATATGGCAAAATCTTATCCTATCTTAGGTCAGAAATCTTCAATGGATATTAGAACAAGTGTTCAACCTCCTTAGAAGACTATTGATAGACAAATGATGACTGAATTAACTGCATCACATTCATTTATATCTGAAGAATGTGTGAGAATTTTGGGATTGCAAGTTATGAAAATGTCTGTAGTACTTTCAGTGGCAATATCAAATAGGTCTCAAATAAATGCTGGAAATGTTTGCAGTGTGAACATGAATATATGTGAAAGAAGCTTGGATGCAGATTTAATAGCACTGTCAATATATGAATTTGATGTGATTTTAGGAATGAATTGGCTATCTAAACATTATCTTCTTATAAATTGTTATAAAAGATAATTCAATATTCTGAGAAGAAGAATTCAAATTTGTGAGGCATAAGGGTATTAGCTATGATAGTGTCTTGCTTGAAAGTTCATGAGTGATTACTTGTACCTTCCAAATAGTATAGGATCCATTTTATAGCCTCCACAAATTCATTTCTTAGATTTGACATATACCAACTAATAGCTCTCATTACAAGTGCAATGTCTAGTTTTGTGCAATCCATTGCATACATTGTCATTAATAGAGGAAAATGTGTTGTTTAACATTGGTGTTTTCAATTTTGACTCATTTTCCTTCAAGTCAAATGCTTTCTACATATGGTGTCAAAGATTGGAACAAGTTTATCAACCTACTCAGCCAAGTAGCAACAAACAATAAAAATTGGTTAGAGTTTGATTAAAAGGAAAAAATATCCTACCTGAGCTACTAGGGAATAAGATATGATGAATAAGCAAATGTAGATAAGGATTAATACACAGAATAAAAAAGCATGCATAACTTAAATTGATTTGATAGAGATGCATATGTACATTGTGAATTTATTCTTCTACGGTGTTGTTGATCAACAAATTTCTTCAAAATGAAAAGAATGAAAAAAAAGAATAAATTAATTTTGTAGTGGTACGAGATAAAAAGTGGACGAGGAGAATTAAATATAAAAGAATCTTCAAATCTTCTAGAGCTGGAGGCCAAAATCCTCAAAAAGATTTGAAAACCATTTTGTTGCTGACAAATCAACTTAAACAGTTGTAAAATTAAGAGTTACATGAGAGGAGTTTAGATGCCGTAATCCATGAAGTGAGCTTCATGCATTAGCAGGCCGATGAAAGTGACAAGCAACAAAAATATTATGCATGTTGGGGTGGCTTGTCCCAGAGAAGATTTGCTGAAATCATTACCTAAAAAGAGAGATCCTCAATCGTTAAGCATAATAATAGCAAATAGGCAATGTGTTAAAAATACCTAAGAGGATTCTAGTATTATTCAACGACTAGGCAAGTTGTCAAGTGGATTAATTGTTCTTTCTAGAAAGCAAATGAGCTTACGACCTTGAGAGCTATTATGTGTTGCAAAAATGAGAATTTCGAGTTACTAAGAATTGGTCTAAGAAGATTATGAGACAATGTCTATTAGAACGATTCAAAGAGCCTTCAAAGCTAGAACTAGTCTATGACAAGAAGTTACTTAAGGTCAAAGTGGTTGTCAAATGCCTTGGATTGATAAGCATATGATCAAAGCTATCGAGATTGTATTCAACAAATGAATTTAAATTTAGTGTACACCTACAAATACCTTTGTAAAAATTAGGTAAAGTCTAACTCTCAATCTATCCATTCTCTCCCATATGAAGGAAGGCTCTCCTTGAAGCAACCCATTTTTATCCTATAGAGAAAACTCTATTGATGTAATTTTAAATCTCAGTTCAATCTTTAACTTGAGCATTGAAGGGTGGTCTTCTCCAAGATAAAACCCATGAGTTGGTGTGTTAAATTCTTTTTTTTTTCTTAAGATGTAGAACATGGGATCATGCTCAAGATGATCACACATTTACTCGAATATTAATGGCAATTCAAGATTGTTTCCAGCACGCAAAAATTATAATGCTCATCATCATTGTAATTAGTCTTATCCCAACTAATTAGGAACAGCTTTATGAATCATTATTCTTTACCCACTACTACTTGGTTTTCATTAAGTATGATATTAGGTCAACATTTAAACATAAAACTTATGCCAAGATCCATTAAATGAATCAAGATTTGAATTTTTATGTTCTTCAAAAATAGCTTGCCACAACCTAAAATAATTTTTGCAAAAAATAGGCAAGAATTTGCAACCATGTCAGCCATAAATGCCATGTCAAAACCTTACTAAACAGTGGAGAAAAGTAGGCAAGGTTGACCTAAAATGTCACTAGCAAGTGAGACTCCACAATTTAACTCAATTACATTGAAAGGCAAGTGAGTGTAGATCCAGTCTAAAATTAAGGTAAGTTTCTTTACCTCTATCCGGTATGAGGGCACAAAGTCCACTCTCCTCATAAGAAAATAAATAGTTTTTTTTTTATGCATGAAATATTTTTGGATATAATCAAATATTGAGGTTATATTTCGAGGCTATGAAAATCATGTTATTTTGTGGAGCCTAATTTTATCAATCAACCTGAGATGTACTATCAACTTATCTCATGTCCTTCGCGTCGATCGAGCTCAACAGTGAGCTCGCTGAAAACTTTTTGAGTGTGTAATGCCTCGATATTAAAACAGAAGATCTTGATTTCAAAAACAAAGGAGACAGTGCCTCGAGGCTATAGGAGATAGCGTTGCAATACTAGAATCAAGGCACCAAGGCAGATTGAAAAAGAGGCCAACTTCGTTGCACTTAAACCCGTGCATAAAAATTGAGATGACAACGATGCCAGCGCCTAGGAGCTAGGGTCGCTGCGCCGTGGTGCTACGAGTATGGAGACTTCGTATTTAGGCAATTTTTTTGCAAATTTGAATCTTTTTTGTTATTCTCCTATATGTGAAAGTGAAGTGAGTACCCTAATGTTATTGAAGTGTGTAGAGACTCCATATAAGTGTAATATGTACTATTCTCCTCAATTTTTCTTTCATAGTAGATTTCTTAGTGGTGTGGCTCTGTAGTTTTATCATGTTCTCGGGTTTTTCCATATTAAATCTAGTACCTTTTTGTATAATAACTTTTATTTTGGTTTCATTTGTTCTATGCATGCTCTAAAACACTCGAATTGATTTTCCGCACGCACTCTGTGATCTCCCAACAAATTAGGAATTCATTTTCAATGTTTCATCACCCCAACCAAACAGAGATTTCTTCAGTTTTACCGCCTATCATAAGTTATCGACCTTTACTAGCGTTCCATCCTTACAGGTGAGTAATCGTTGTTGAAGTACCAAAAGAGAGAGAGAGAGAGAGAGAGAGTAAAAAAACAAATGACAGTGCAATGGGTGACTTACGGCTTAGCTCCAGCTCCGCGGAAGGCTTCGTCGACGCCACTGGTCCACATCGTCAGCCAGATCCAAGACGAACGCCAAATTATTAAAAAAAAAAAAAAAAAAGTAAAAAAGCGCGAAGAGCAAATCAGTGATCAGTCTGCTGGACCGGGTATCTACTTATAGATTATGATAAAAGAAGGGGATCTAGAGATCACAAAGGCTGAGCGGAGCTGTGTGAGGGGAGGGATGTCGGCAAAAAAATTTGCTGGAACTAGTTTGATGAGCATGGAGGGAGGACAAGTAGAGACCAGAGAGAGGGAGAAACTGAACGGGAAAAATTCATTAAAGCTATATGTTTTTGGCGGGCCCCGCCATATGTAAGCAGAAACTTAAAAAACAAAAAAAATTGTCAGAACTTTTATTTTTCAAAAGGTGCGGTGTGCGAATGAAAGCGTTAGCCTTTTATTTTTTTATTTTTATTTTTTTTGGGTCCACTGATACTCGACCCCCACTAACTTTATTATATATAAATATTATATTTTAAATTTTACATGAATTTAATTACAAATCTAAACACAATATTCTGCTTTTGAGAGCCGAATTTGTAGCCTCAAATCATTTGTATCAATATTTCTTTTTAGTAATTTTTATGAAATAATATGATTGAATGTGAAAATAATTATTACTTATAACAACAAAATTAAACATATTTTATAAATTTATTTTTTAAAATTATTATTTTATTTACAAAAAAATTATAATTTTATTTACAAAAAATTATACACCATAAAATAGGTAAGATTATGAAAATTGGATTATGATAAAGAATCTGAAAAAAGAAGAGATTTGATTATTTGATTGAAATTAAACTAGATAATATATTAAATATTAATAGAATTAAATGATACAATAATATAAATATATAAGAATATCTAATAAAATAAATATAATAAATATATAAATAATATCACTACTAATTATAAATTTAAAGATTGATACAAAGCTCATTAAGATATATTTATATATCTATTATAAATCTAGATGAGTATATTAAAGATATCTAAAAATTAATAAAAAATTATTATATAAGTTTATGAATATAAGTATAATCTATAATAAGAATATAATTTATAAAAAATATAGTTTGTATTAAAAATATAAGTTTAAAATATAAAATTATTTATAAAATATATTTTATAGTATATATATATATATATATATATATATATATATATATATATATATATATATATATATATATATATATATTTCAAATATAAAAAAATTATAAATACTTTATAAAATATAGTTAACATAAAAAATATAATATATAAAATATTTATAAAAACTAAGATTTTTAGATTTTATAGAAATAATTAAATTTAAATAGTTTAAAAACTATTATTAAAATTAAATATAATCTTTACTAAAAATTTAATCATTTGATTAAATAGTATAAAATGGTGATTAAAAAGGAATTTCTTAAAATGGGTAGTTTTTTAAAATTAGGATCGGTTCAAAAGTCGAACGGACAGTTTTCTCTAATTTACACCAGTTCAGTGCAAATCTGATTCGTAAGTATGAACAAACCAGCCTTATGACCTGTTCATGATGAATCGATTCAATCGGAAGATCTGATCAGATTTTTATAGCACTGAAAATGGAGGTCCTTGTTCATCTTAGTTTAAGAAAAATAATGATAAGCCTTCTCACTCATGGTTCTTCTTAAATAATAATTTGGTATTTAGAATATCACAACCATCAATTTTAATATATTAATTATAATAATCAAGATTATATTATACAAAGTACATTCTATATCAAATTGAGAAATAGCCTCTTATAAACATATTTAATTATAAATTTTCAAAAATTATATCAAAAATAATCTTGTATATGTGGCAAAATCCTTCCTTCTCTTTCAATATAGGATTTTATCGGTTTTCTCTTCTTTTTTCCTATCTGGTTTGATTAAGTTGGTTTGGTTAACTTATTGGTTAAATAAATACAACCTAAACTTATTGGTTACTTTTTTATAAATTTGTTTTGAAAGAACTAATAGAAAAAAATGGAAAACAAAATTTTAGCAGGAAAATTCATGAACTTGCCAATCTACTGATCAAAGAGATAATAGTGTATCATCATGATATTTATGGCCATCTAATTTCTAGATATATTGATAAAAATGTGACTTCCATATATTTAGATATACACCAAAATAAAATAGATCTTTGAAGATAATGATCCTATTAGCAACATGCTAAAACAATCAATCAATAGAGATAAATACAAAAGCAACTATGACTCCATATCATATCAAAGGACATCACAAATTTTACATAAATATAGACGAAGAGTATGTCACTGGGAACATCAAAATTAAACCTTGGATGCATCAAAAGTTAATGTTAGATGCACATAAAGGAAAAAAATAGAAAGGGTGTGATGATTTTTACCCACACAATCTCAATGTGAAGACACATGGAGGTTGAAAGTCTTACCTCAAGAAGCTTCTCCTTTTTCCTCCTTTGTCTTAGCATCTGCCCACTCAGCAGGTGAGAGACTACAACAATGTGCCAAGAAGCAATAAGGGTGAAGATGAGAAGAGACAAAATTTAATGAGATGAAGGCTCTCCGCAAAATCCTTGGAGGCTCAAAACTCTTAGTCACGTGAGCTACTAGGGCAAAAGAGATTACAGGGGCCACAGGTAAAGAAGAAAATATTACATGCGGAGTCCGGATGTAGCTCTACATCCGGACGCCAATGAAAATTCTCCACATGTCAATGCTTAAAATATGGGCTTTTGAGTTTCACGTCGTCGTAATGCGGGACGTAATGCTGTTAACGTCACTAAGACCTGACCCGGCAAGTTAAAACAACGGGAGTGCTTTGCACGCTGTTTCTGACCACGGCTAGACATCGTTTGACCGCGCGAGAGAAATTTAGGTATTTTGCATTCTACTATGTTCATTCATGCAAAGATATTATTCAGCTCCCTCCCAGCCCAACGTGCATCAGTACGAGCATCCCACATTCTTCCAGAGTTATGCTAATTCTCGTACATTAAAATTTGAGGTACTACCTCATTTTCTAGTCCAAACGACTCCATGGGATATTATTTCAGTCATTTTTAAAATTTAGGGATTTTAAGGTTTTCACATTTGATCTGACTGTTAGCATCTCTTCTCCTCCATTGAATATGACTATGTAAAGTATTATTCTACACTCTTTTGAAGTTTAGAGCCTTTAGCTCAGTACATTTAGTATACTCAGAATTTTTTAGGATTATTTTATGTTTACACACCAAGTTATTGAGCTTCTAAGAGGAATTTGGCTGTTATCTATGTATTTTTTATGTGTACACTCCATACACTCTAGAGTGTACACTATTATTTCTTAATTTAAAGCATTGTGGGACTTTCAAATAAAGATGTAAATGACATTTTCAGCTGGTTGGATTTCTTTTCAGGAGAAATTGGGTTGTTTCTATCTATACACTCCAGAGTGTACAACTTTTTTTATATTAGAGCAGTGTGGGACTTCCAACTATAGATCTATATAGTACTCTAACGTGTTGTGAGTTCTTCCAGGAGGAATTGAGCCATTTTTATATGTTTTTCATGTGTACACTCTATACACTCTAGAGTGTACACCTTTTTTTTAAAAAAATGTACAATAGTGTGAGACTTCTAATTATGGCTCTATATGGCATTCTAAGGTGTTGTGAGTTCTCTCCAGTGGAATTTGGGCTATTTTCTTTCTGTTTTCTAGGTATACACTCTGTACACTCTAGAGTGTACACCCTTTTTTATTTAAGGGTAGTGTAGGACTTCCTACTATGGATCTATATGCCATTCTAAGGTGTTGTGAGTTCTCCAGGTGGGATTTGGCTTTTTTTTGTGTACTCAGACACCTGTGGTGTACACTATTTTTTTAAAGCACTAGGGGACTTCCTACTATGGATCTATATGGCATTCTAAGATGTTGTGAGTTCTTCCAAGAGAAATTGAGTTATTTTCTATGTGTTGTCCATGTGTACACTCCAGAGTGTACACTTTTTTTTTTAAAAAAAAATTGTATTGTACTGTGAGACTTTCAATTATGATTATATATGACATTCTAAGGTGTTGTGAGCTCTCTCTAGATAGATTTGTGTTATTTTTTTTCTAGATGTACACTCTATACACTCCAGAGTGTACACCTTTTTTCTATAGCAGTATGAGACTTCTAACTATGGATCTATATGTCATTCTAAGATGTTTTGACTTCTTTCAGAATGATTTGGGCTATTTTCTATATATTTTTCAGGTGTACACCCTTTTTTTAAATTGTGCAACAATGCGAGACTTTCAAATATGGCTCTATATGGCATTCTATGCTGTTCTGAGTTCTCTCCGGTGGGATTTGGGCTATTTTCTTTATGTTTTTTAGGTGTACACACTGGAGTGCACACTTATTTTAAAAAATTTAAAGCAACGTGAGACTTCCTACTATGGATCTATATGGCATTCTAAGATGTTGTAATTTCTCTCTAGTGGGATTTGAGTTATTTTCTTTTTGCTTTCTAGATGTACACTCTGTACACTCCGGAGTGTACATCATTTTTTTAAAGCACTGTGGGGCTTCCTACTATGGATTTACATGGCATTCTAAGGTGTTGTGAGTTCTTCCAGCAAGAATTGGGCAGTTTTTTAAGTGTTTAACATGTGTGCACTTTGTACACTCCAGAGTGTACACATTTTATTTAAATTGAATAGTAATGTCAGACTTCTAATTATGGCTCTATATGATATTCTAAAGTGTTGTGAGTTCTCTCCATTGAGATTTGGGCAATTTTATTTCTATTTTTTAGGTGTATAATCTGTACACTCTAGACTGTATACCTTTTTTTATTTTAGAGAGGTGTGGGTCTTTCAACTATGGATCTATTTGGTATTCTAACTTATTCTGACTTCTTTTACGATGATTTGCATTATTTTTTATGTATTTTCCATGTGTACACTCTGTACACTCCAAAGTGTACACACTTTTTTTAAAAATTGTACAACAGTTTGAAACTTTTAATTATGGCTCTATATGACATTTTAAAGTGTTGTGAGTTCTCTCGAGTGAGATTTGGGTTATTTTCTTTCTATTTTCCAGGTGTACACTATGTACACTTAATAGTGTACGAAGTGTACACTCTGGAGTGTATGCCCCTTTTTTATTTTAGAGCAGTGTGGGACTTCCAATTATGCATTTATTTGTCATTCTAACCTGTTATGACTTCTTTCAAGATGATTTGGATTATTTTCTATGTATTTTCTAGGTGTACACTCTAGAGTGTACAATCTTTTCTTTTCTTTTTCTTTTTGTTAAAGCACCGTTGGACTTTCAATTATGAATGTATATGACATTATAACCTATTTTGAGCTCTTTCTTTGAGACTTTATGTTATTTTCTATTTGTTTTCCAGGTGTACACTCTGTACACTCTAGAATGTACATCCTTTTCTTTTAATTGTATAGCAGTGTTGGACTTCCTTCCATGGATGTATATGGCATTCTGAGATGTACTGAGTTCTTTCAAGAGGATTTGAACTATTTTCTTTCTATTTTTCAGGTATACATTCTGTACAATCTAGAGTGTATACCCTTTTTTAAAAAGTACTGTGGGACTTCCAACTATGTACTTACATGGCAGTTTCCTAGGATTGTAATCAGGCTGTAATATTCTGATTAGTTCACTTTTCATTTGAAGCTGAAAATATCTGTGAAGCGGATAACTTTCAGATGTAGACCATCTATATTCAGAGCATTGTGTGATTCCATCTTAGAACACTTCACTGAGGAAGTTGTTGAGATTTTAAGTAGGCTTCACATTCATCAATTCATTAGATTGCCTGTCATCCAATAAGATTCTGATGATTTCACTTCATTCATGTCCTGTTGGAACATTGAAAAGCAGACATTCTATATAGGTGGCCACTACATTTCTTTCACAATCGATGAAGTTGCTTTAATAATTGGGATGTCCAATAGAGGAGAAAAGGTGACATGACAGAAATCCCCATTGTGTATATATAATTCAATAGATTTTAAAAATAGAACTGAGAAGATCGACTGTCTGTCAAGCGCAACACAATTTGTGCGGTTATATATACAATTTTTTCTTTATATATATATATTTATCATAATTATAGAGTGTCTTGAGAGCTGATCTCTTACATTGAGAATATAGAAAAATTTGTTGATTACAACTGGCCAGAAATCATATGAAACTTTTTGGTTTCACAATTTGATGTCATCACATCAAAAAAGTTAACACAGAAAGATCTGGGGTACATGAGCGACTTTGTCACTCTTCTGATGGTATGTGTTTCATTATTTGATTTAGTTTTTGTATAGGATTGAAGGTTACCAATTTTAGCACTTCAATGCATATTTGGCTATCAGAGCACACAAGAGTGGACAACCCTATAGTTCATACTGTAGTGCCCCGTATGATACGAAGGCTGAAAATAAAGTTCACAGAGATATCCATTACTGATTTTCAAGGAGATCAGGTAATGCTAGTTTTACTTAGTTTTTTTACATTAAGATTTATCTATTCCTAATCAAAAATCTCAAATTTTCATATTTCTATACCATAGGTCTTCCAATCGTTTCATGAGATAACAAAGGATGAGACCTCACTCCTAGAGATAGTGCCACTTAACCTGCGGCCATCCCACAGTTGTACAAAGAGGAGTCCAGACCGAAGTCCGAGGAGTGAAGCCTCAAGTGGATCTCCATACATATCTCCTTAATATTCTCCTCTTTCATATACATCCAGCCCGCCTTCTGCAACTACCCATCCATAGAGTTCTGATAAGGAGAATACGTTGTCATTAATCAAGGCTCTAGGGGATAGATTATCATATTTTGAAACTACAGTGACTTAGATATTTGATGACATTGATGTGAGGCTTGCTGCTATTGAAGCAATGATTGCTGGACATAGAAGTCCAAAATTGGGAGAAGCTGCCGAGGAGGCTAACACTGGGGTAGCCACCGAGGCCACACATCCGGAGGTGCCTCTGGATACAATCCTAATGAAGGATGAACAATTAATTGAATACGCAGCCCCCACATCAGAAGATCATATTGCTCAATCTTCAATGGGTAGCATTGCAAGCAGGGTAGAGGAGAGATAGGTGAGGAAGAGAAAAATTGTCTCGTTCCCGTTCATAAGGGTGTACAGGTAGAAGCGGAGCATAGTAGAGCCTGTTATTCCTGCCACTCCAGTTGTAAAAAAAATAGAGGAGGTAGTTTATTGTACATTACAATAATTTAATATAATAATATTGATTTTAGTAAAAAAAATTTTGTAGGTGAAGGTTAAAGAAGTTCCTGTAATAGAGGAACAATCATCTACTGTTATTATAGTGGTTAAGGAGCTAAAGGATATCATATGGTATTCTTCATTTTAGTTGCTTTTGATTGAAATCATAATGGGTTGTTGTCTTATGAAATATATGAAATACTAAATCCAGCTAAGGCACCAGAGACCATTGAGTTCTCATCAAGAGATGTTATACCAAAGGTAATGCTAGAATTAATCGACTCATCTTGCACCCGATTTAGGGACAAGTATTGCATTCTTTCATATATTTAGCTCACTTTAAATAAAATTATTCTTTAGTTCAGATTACTCACATGCCCATTCTGCTCAATGCAGGGGTGATAATATTCTCTCGGTTAAAAATATCGTTATTAACAGAGGATAAATTGATGCATATCAGTATTTGTTCGATGCACATGTTGATGCATTTGCATATTTACTAGCTGAGAAGAATAAGATATGTCCTGGGTTATATGTCTCATACATGTACATTTCATGTCTACATTGGGTGAGTTTAAGCAAAGATTTATTGGGCTAAAATATGCCTTCATAAATTTAGCAAGTTTATCACTATTTAATTTTACTATTCTTTTTAATCTTTTTGAGTTATTCCAAATTTGGCTACGAAAAGGAGGGCAAAATGTTTGTCTAGCACGTCAATAGAGAGAGTGTTTCAAGGGTTGATTTAATCTTAATTCCAGTCATCAATAATCAACATTGGACACTACTAGTGGGGCACCTTAAGAAAGAAAAATGGTTCCTTTATGATTCACTGTCAAACCAATACATAAGGCTATAGTACCTGACATTGTAAGTATACTTTCCTTACTCGATTTTTCTAAATGCATATTTTTTAACGAACTTATTGGCTTTCTTTTGGTGCATATGTCGATCAAACTACTTGTCAGTGATGCATGTGAGGCTTTCGAGGCCAACCTTAAAGAATGGCCAGTCGAAGTGGTCACAAGTATACCAGTCCAATCAAATAGCGCCGACTGTGGCATGTTTGTGTGCAAATATATGGAGGCAATGGTAAGCAAACCTGCAATGGACTGGTATGATCACTAAGATTGGCCTAAGAAGATGAATTTTTTCAAGGCAGAATTTGTTTATGCTCTTTTTTTGTTTAAATATAAGATGACTAAAATGTTTGTATATATGAAATGTTTAGACATAAATGTATTTGTAAATGATCTATTTGATTATCCTTCTTGTACATATCTTTCTAGAAGTTCATGTATTTTGGAAGCTGTTGTTTTATTTTTGCTTATCAGCTGGGCAATAAGAATTGATTATTTTATTTCAATTTTTCAGAGTGTACACTCTCAGTATATTGTGTGCACTCTGGGTGTACACTATGGGTTGCACATTCTATACACTATAGGGTGTGCACTCCAAGGTGTACACTCTGTGTTGTACAGTCTGCACACTCTGGGGTGTACACTGAGAAGTGTACACTGTGTACACTCTGGAGTGTAAACTATGTACACTTTGTACACTTTGGAGTGTACTCTCATTTTTTCAAATTTAAATGATGTGAGGATACCAGTTGTGGATCCAAATATTGTGTTATGTTATAAGAGGTGCCATTCAAAAGGATTTGATTTTTTATTTTCAATTTTCAGAGTGTACATTCTTAGTACATTGTGTACACTCTAAAGTGTATACAGTAGGGTGTACACTCCGTACACTTCGTACACTCTGAATTGTACACTCTGGGTGTACACTCAGTACACTATGGGTTGTACACTGTGTGCACTTTGGAGTATACACTCTGTACACTCTCGAGTATACACCCATTTTTCTCAAACTTAAATGATGAGGGGCATCTAGAAATGGTTTATATTGCTATTGTATGCTATAGGGGTGGCTCTCAATAGGAATTAACCCATTTTTTTAGTTTTTCAGAGTGTACACTCTAGAGTGTACACCCATTTTTCTCAAACTTAAATGACGATAGACATCTAGTTATGGCTCAAATTACTATTGTATGCTATAGGGGTGGTTCTCAACAAGAATTGACTCATTTTTTTAATTTTTTAGAGTGTACACTATGGAGTGTACACCTATTTTTCTCAAACTTAAATGATGTGAAGCATCCAGATATGATTCAAATTGCTATTATATGTTATAGGGGGTGGCTCTCAACAGGAATTGAATCAATTTTTATTTTAAATTTTTCAAAGTGTACACTGTGGAGTGTACACTCTAAAGTATACATAGTGTACACTACAGAGTGTACACTCATTTTTCTCAAATTTAAATGATGTAGGGCATCCATATATGACTTAAATTATTATTGTATGCTATAGGGAGTGACTCTCAACAAGAATTAACTCATTTTTTTCAAATTTTCAGAGTGTACACTCTGTACACCCATTTTTCTCAAACTTAAATGATGTGGGGCATCTAGTTATGGTTCAAATTATTATTGTATGCTATAGGGGGTCGTTCTCAATAGAAATTGACCCATTTTTTTTAGTTTTTTAGAGTGTACACCCATTTTTCTTAAACTTAAATGATGTTGGGCATCCATTTATGGTTCAAATTGCTATTGTGTGCTATAGGGGGTGGCTCTCAACAAGAATTGACTCTTTTTTTCTGTTTTTTAGAGTGCACACTCTAGACTATACACTCTAGAGTGTACATTGTGTACACTACATAGTGTACACTCATTTTTCTCAAACTTAAATGATGTGGGGCATCTAGATATGATTCAAATTTCTATTGTATGCTATAGGGGTGGCTCTCAACAGAAATTAACTCATTTATTTTTTTTAGTTTTTTTTTAGTCACTGTGTACACTGTAGAGTGTACACCTATTTTTCTCAAATATAAATGAAGTGGGGCATCCAGTTATAGTTCAAATTATTATTGTATGCTACAGGGGGTGCTCTCAACAAGAACTGACTCTCTTTTTTTTTAGTTTTTCAATTTTTCAGAGTGTATACCCATTTCTCATTGACCACTTTTTTTTCTATTTTTTTAGAGTGTACACTATGCACACTCTGGATGTTGAATATAGGGGGTGGCTCTCAACAATAAATGACCTATGTTGAATATAGATCAATCATGGATATTAAGTGATGAATAATGAGAAACATTAAGAGTTGGGTAATAGTGGATGATCAATTTTTTTCATTCTTCTAATAAGAGATAAGACTAAGTGATCATGAAAATACTTGTCAAACATTTATGGCTAATAGATGTCAAATGCTAGTTATTAAAGGCATCAGAACATAGTCATATCAAATCATAGTTCTTATGACACATTAGAAAGCACAACAATGGTGGATGATTAACTTAATCATTCTTCTGATATATAAGAGATTGGTTGACAAAAAATATGAGGAATTTGTGATTGGTAAACACTGATAATGATCAACAAAGACCATCATAAGTCTAGCAATTATGATCAATTAGATCAAACTTTTTTCTTATACAAGAAATGATCGTGCAATCGAGAAAATCTTAGTAGTTGGCATACATTAGATGTAGCGGCGGAACCAACCTCAAAATTGAGAGTGAGCAGATTTTAATGTACATATAATTCAAAATAAAATAATGTATTTTATTATATTGGATTCCATGAGTTTGACAAATGAGAATGGTTACAAGTTTTCCATTATATTTTGCATTTTTTTAATAATATTACATTATAATTTAATTGGAAATCAAGTCAATTACTTCTTTCTCTATATAAGGCACTAAACTTTCGTTGAGTCATTCATCACCCATTATGCTATGCATCGATGTTTGACAATTCTCATTGCAGAAAATACTATTTTTATTGTAACAATAGCAACTGATAAAGTTAATGCCAATGCAATAAGTCTATAGGCCAGAGGATACACATCATGCTTTTTTGTCTTAACCATTATCTTTGCAAGATTAACAATTCTACTCAAAGAAGAGAACTCTTCAATTATTCGTATATAATATAGGTTGATAAGGAATTGATTATTTTTTAAGTTTTTCAGAGTGTACATTATAAACACTCTGAACATAATGGAGTAAAGTAAGAAATATGAACATTAAAAAACAACTATGTAAATCACACATTCATATGAACATTAAAGAATTAGGCTTCAGTTAAACATAAAAAGTAGTAAATAAGAAATATTTGTCTCTCTTTATCATGCATCATAATGTGTCCCTCTAATGATATCCATCATCAGCTTAGTGTATCCTTCAGCCGATTGACTTATTATTTAGTTGGAGTGAAATCCATGATATATAATAGCATTATATCAGCTACTATAATCTAAAAGCAAAAAATGCAATATTATACATTGCCTACCTCTGAGAAGTACTCTGGCATTATAAAAAAAGGTGTTGCAATTAGTGAATCTTTTTGCTCTTCGGCTGTTGCAACCTGCTCATTCCTCTCTATAATAGAGAGCACAATGGGTCAAAATTTAATAGTAATATTTGCATAGTATATTTTTAGTAACTATTAGAATAATACTCTTTGCTTTCTTATTTCTCTCCCAATATTCTTTCAATATTGCATTGGAAACACCCTTCGACGGCATCTTTCTTGGGTCCTTCAGTAAGCTTTCACAGTTGAAATCTCTTATGCTAGTTTTATTTTTCTTTTTTGTATGCTCCATTTGAGGTGAATTTCTATATAATATTGAATCAACATCATTAGATAATTTCTTTAGAGAATCCAAAATAATGCTCAACTTCTGTATTATTTTGAGCTCTGGTGCTTATTTGATATGAATATCTACTGATGTGATTCCAAAAAATAAATATGATGTCAACATGATTGTCATTCTTAACTTATGTATCTTTCAAGTCTTTAAAGCACTATCAAAGTAAATATCTTTCTTTGCTCTCGAAGACCACCGCATGAATAGATACTTTTCTAGAACTCTCATAATATCTTCTGAACTCAAGACTCTAATGCAGTATGCACACAGTAATCTCATCATTTTAAATTTTTTGCAACTACAAATTACATTCAGAGATGTCTTCTCAAAATGAACAGTCCATGTCTTCAGAGTGCTTATTTCTTTCAATTTTTTGATCAAATATTCTATGGGATTATCATTGGAGACATTCGCTGCTAGTCCACACACTCCATGCAAGAATTCTTCTTCAAAAAATGTGTAAAGCTTTCTTGTGTAGAACATGACAGCTTGCTTTAATATAGGACTAGTTCTAATAATTGGAATAATCGATGACTGGATACACTTGAAATCTTCGTCAGAGTCATTTTGTTGTCATGTCTCAGTAACTTTCTCCAATCCAAAAAAATAATTGGTGAGAGAACTTTTTAGAATAGAGATTCTATGATATACATTATTTGTGGACTCACTGTGTTGCATTGATAAAATGTCCATGCATGAATCTCTACTGAATGTGGTTGACCACTTGCCTCTAATTTTATATAGCTCAGTCAATCAAGTATGATCTTGCAATTTGCCTTCTTCTATCATCATAGACCAAGCTTCTTCAAACTCTTCTTCTGAGTCACACTTACTCATGCATGTCTGAAAGAGACTTTGTGCAATCTTATTACTATTAAAGCAATACACTTTTGAAGGTGCTTTTTTAGATATATGATATTGGCACAACCTATGGTGAGTGTGTGGTAAGGCAACTTCAATAGCTCTCACCATTGCTTGATTTGATCAGTGAATATTATTATAGGATGCCTCTCATTCATTATCTGGAGAAATATTTTGAAAAGCCATATGAATGATTCAATTATTCCTTCAGATAGAAATGCTACCAAATAAAATATTCTACCAATGATGATTAACTCCAACAAAAGGTGCACAAAATAGATTATATTTATTGAGTCGATAACTTGTATCAAATATTATGACTTTCCTAAAATAATCACAGTCTATCCTTGACATGCCATCGCTAAAAAAAATTCACCAAACTATCTTATTCATCAAATTGGGCATCCCATGCAAGAATTCCATCTTTTGATTGTCTTTCCTTGAATAATTACATTAATGCATTAGTATTACAATTTGTAGTCTTGGCTCTTTTTTCCTTTTGAATATAATTGTAAGCATCTCTTTTTGTAAATCCAAAATAATCCACTTTGACAACTTCTTCTGTAAGATAGATGAATGCATCAGTTGTTCTAATTCAAATCTCTATCATTGATTTTAACATAGACATCTTCTCTTCGCTGATGCCTCTATGAGATCTTAGAAGATGTTGGTCACTTAATTTTGCTAAAGAATGATTATGGCTTTCTATAAATTTTTTAACCTTCCAATTCCCATTTAAATTAATAAAAAATCTGATCATGGCTGGGCAACCAATCATAGTATCTATTTTTTAAAATTTAACTAAATTGAGACCTTTTTGTAAACCTACTTTTCACATAAGAAATCCTTTGATTTCAAATCCTTCGAGTTCGGCCAATAACTCGAATGATCCTTCTGAACACTGAATTCAGTTTAATGTGCATAATCACAGTAGAGTTCATATGCCTCATTTTTATTGTGTACAGTAGTACCAAGGAGTTTCCCTACAATTGGTTTATGGGACATAACAGCTTCATCATTGCAGTGATGCTTGGCCTCATTCACTTACACACACAAACAAAATAGGGTGCTTTATAATATCATTTAGACTTATATTTGGAAGTCCCACAGTTTTTAAAAATAAAAAATGGTGTACACTGTAGAGTTTACGGAGTGTATACATGAAAAACACAAAAAAATAGCCCAAATCGTCTTGGAAATAACTTAGAACAGCATAGAATTCCATTTAGATCTATAATTGGAAGACTCGCACTGCTGCACAATTAAAAAAAGGGTGTACACATGAAAAACACATAGAAAATATAAAAAATACACAAAAATAGTCTAAATCATTCTAGAAATAACTTCAAACACCTGATAATACTATTTACATGTATTTTTGGAAGTCCCACACTCATTTAAATATAAGAAAAAAAGGATGTACACTCTAGAGTGTACAAAGTGTATACATAAAAAATATATTAAAAATAGCTCAAATTATCTTAGAAATAACTCCAAATACTTGATAATATCATTTACATGTACTTTTGGAAGTCCCACTCCGATTTAAAATAAGAACAAAAGGTGTACACTCCATAATGTATAGAGTATACATGGAAAACACATAGAAAATAGCCCAAATCATTCTGAAAATTACTCCAAATACATATATATTTGGAAATCCCATATTGATTTAAAATAAAAAAGGGTGTATTACTCTGGAGTGTACAAAACGTACACATAAAAACCACACAAAAAATAGCCCAAATCATTCTAAAAATAACTCCAAACACCTGATAATATCATTTACATGTATTTTTGGAAGTCCCACACTGATTTAAAATAAGAAAAAAAAAGCGTACACTTTGGAGTGTATATAGTATACACATAAAAAATACATAGAAAATAGCCCATATCATCTGTAAATAACTCCAAATACTTGATAATATCATTTATATGTATTTTTGGAAGTCCCACACTATTGTATAATTAAAAAATGGTGTACACTCCCGAGTGTACACATGAAAAATACATAGAAAAAATTCAAATCATCTTGAAAATAACTCTAAATGCCTGATAATACCATTTACATATTATTTTGGAAGTCTCGCACTGTTGTACAATTAAAAAAATACTATAAACTCTAGAGAGTACAGAGTGTATACATGAGAAATACACAAAAAATAACACAAATCACTATGAAAATAACTCCAAACACTTGATAATACCATTTACATGTATTTTTTTGAAGTCCCACACAGCTGTACAATTTAAAAGAAGGGTGTACACTATGGAGTGTATAGAATGTATAGAGTGTACATATAAAAAAATACATAGAAAACTACTCAAATCTTCCTAAAAATAACTCCAAACACATGATAATACCATTTACAAATATTTCAGGAAGTCTGACACTAATTTAAAATAAAAAAAGGTTGTACACTCTGAAATGTACAAAGTTTACACTCTAGGATGTACAGAGTGTACACCTGGAAAACATAAATAAAACAACCCAAATCTCACTCGAAAGAACTCACAAAACATTAGAATGCCATATAGATCGATAATTGGAAGTCTCACACTGCTTTAAAATTTAAAAAAAAAAAAGAATGTACACTCTATAAATTTACCAATGCATTCATATTTATGGCATCATCCGTTAGATTGGTATCCATATGAAATCTACCACTTTCAAATTCGTTCTCCATCTTCACAATTTTTTTTTACAATTGAAATGACATATTTATGTTTCTCTTCCCTCTAGTTCATCAGAAAAAAATTTGTTTTGATTGTCCTAAATCCATTTATATATCCCGCATTTTTTTTAACTTTTCTCGCGCATTCAAACGACGTTGGTGGTCGAAAATGGCGTGCAAAGCACTCCTGTTTGTTTTAACGGATCGGGTCGGGTCCCAGTGACGTTAACGACATTACATCATGCGATTACGATGACGTGATACTCAAAAGCCCCTATTTTAAACATCGACACATGGCAAAAGTTCATTTACATCCGGATACAGAGCTACATCCGGACTCCACAGGTAATATTTTCTCCAAGTAAAGGGGGTATGAGGCAAATGCTAAAAGCACAGAAATAAGGCCATGGTCGTAATATGTATCATTCTAATAAAAATCCACAAGTATATTTAATTTATTAATGATTTCTGCTTATTCCATTTAAAAGATTTTTTTAACCAAATTGCAAATTATAAAATTAAATAATTTAGCAATTTTAATTATAAACTAAACTGTGCTAAATCAAATTGACCAATTAGTCTCTATTCTGATTTGACTTTTTGGTTTAAACTGACTTAGTGCACACTCTTATCAACTAGATTAATTGACGCCACAAAATATATTTTTTTTCTTAAACACATGTAAGGAGTTATTTTTTATCCAGACCTCAGCTCTAAAAATCACTCCACTCTTTTAAAATTATTATCTCTAGATTTAATACATTAAAGTGTGTCTTGCAATTTACTTCATTGTCTTGAAAAATCGTGAAAGAATGGTGTCTTAATGTTCAGAGGAGATGTTCATATCTCTAAAATTATAAAACTAAGGCATATACCTCGCTATTGATCACTCGTCATTCTCTAAGCAAACAAAATAAATAAATCAATCAATAAAATCTATTTGACAAAGTATAGAATTTAATGTACAATAATAAATTTTTAAGATAATTCTACTGTATTTGAAATGCAATAGAAAAAATTATTTGTGGTATAATTAAAATTCGCTCAATGAATTCAAATCATCATTAGTGTAAAGTGAGAGCGGTCTTTCATGTCGTCACCATTTTCATCACTATCATTATCATTACCACGCCACTCTTTGCAACAACCCATATCACCCATCATCCTGGCGCACTAGTCGGCGATAACTCCTATTACCGACAACTATCTTTATCATCTTTTAAAATACATTTATTTATTATTCCAAACAATAAAAAATAAACTTATATAATTTTTTTTTTTTAAAAAAGCGTAAGCATTGGAGAAATGCATTATTCCTGGAGCATTTGTCATTCATGCCGTTTTTGTCTTTGTGATGTGTTTATTATTATTTTTAAATTATCTTAATTAATCTCTTAGGCTTGATCGGTTTGGTTATATGATAATTCCAATGTAAGACATATAGCTAATGTCCTTCGTTTATTAGTTGATTTATTTTATCAGATGTAGATGTTTTATTATTCTCTTTCTTTACATGGGATGTCTTTGACAATTTATTCTTAATATACAATTCATATATATTTATATATCTAATGCACAAATATAAAAATTTATATATATAACACCTAAAGTTTTATTATTATATCAGAAATAGCACTTTTTATAATTTTTTGAAGTAAAATTTACCTTTTGGAGCATAGTAAAGATGTTGTATTTGTAAATATCAAACTTTAGATGTTATATATATAAATGCATAAGAATTATGTTCTATGTATGTAAATTTTCATTATTTTTATTATTATTAAGAAAAACTCAAAAGATGATGCCATCATAATTAAATTATTTTTAATTATTTGTATTGTTTAATACAAATCTTAAAGAGGCATAATAAATAAACATTTCAAATTCTAGCCATGCACCAAATACATTAGAAGATATTTTACTAACAATAGGTTCATGCATACTCCCCAAACAACTTAAATAGGTTGATATATAAAAACTAAATTAATGATTAGTCAAGGTCCTTCACTCAAGAATTACATTTAATATACTTAAGGTTGATTTAAGATCTATAAAGAATTGAGGGACGATCAATTATGCTTTATCATTATAAAATTAACATAAATTAAGCAAAATAGTGCTTAATTATGGATATGTTAGTTGTTATTTGAAGGATCCTCCCATTTTTTATTTATATTATAATGATTATCATTAAGTGGTTGATTTAGGGAAACCCTAATGCAAGATATTTGAAGTTTTGTTCATCTGTTCTCTCCTCTAACTAAGATAGTTAATTCCAATATAAACATTATTATGAAAGGCAAAGTCCTTCTGGCAAGTTTAATATTGGGTAATGAGATAATAGGAACTCTTTTATTTATGATTATAATTGATTTCAAAAAATAATCTCCAAGTGTTGACCTTCATATATACCACATGAGTCGAATCGAGCTTATAAGGTGAATTCGATCGACGGATGTTTGAAGCAAATCGGCGAAATACACTGATATCAATAAATTCGAAGCGACCTCCGTCGAAGATTGTGTTGAGCGTCAAAATTGGTCATAATATAAATATTGATCTAACGATCTCGATCAGCGATCGTATCGATGTCTTACGCGTATTTGAGTCAAAGGGTTGCGATGTTATTCAAATGACCTTTGTTCGCAAAATTGATTGCGCCGTTAGTTTCAAAACGTAGAAATCTATCAAGTGAGACTGTTTACACTCAATTCAAATAAGTCTGCACAAGTCTCGATCGATTGAAAGCGGCGACGCGTATTTTTAAGTTGAAATCTAATTGTGGCTTGAAACGAAATAAACCGATCAGCGAAGCGGTTGCGTTGTTGCGTCCCGTCGAATAATCTCAAATTAATATATATATAATGACATCCCTATAAAATTCATATTCCAATTAATTAAATACTTAAATAATTAATTTTTTTTGACCTAGCTGGCCCTAATCCCTAAAAGTATGACTTGAGCCACGCTCTGTTTCCCCTCCTCACGCGAGCTCGATCGAGAAGGAAGGTTCCCTTTTCCCTCTCTCGATCTCCCTCGTTCGCTCGTCTGAATCCTCAATTGCAAGAAACTACTCCTGCTCTCGATCCCTATTTCCCTTCGTTCAACCCAAAACCGAAGGAGGAACTGCTCCTATTTCGTCCATCTCCTTCTACGACCTGTAAGCTACCGAGCCCTCGCTCTAAGTTTTCTTTTTTCTTTTTTTTTTTTTTTTCCTCTCGCACGAAGCAACCGATTAGACTCTACTCTCCTCCGATTCTTCTCCACACCGAGCCCCTCTCGTCTCTATCGATTTTCCTTCCACAACAACCGAGCGCCCTCTTTCCCTCATCCTCACTTGGCCGAAATCTCCCTCTTTCTCTCATCCTCACTTGGTCGAAAATGCCTTCCCCTTCCCTCATTTCTTCCTAGCCAAAAATCCTCTCCATTTCCCTCATTTTCTCCTAGCCGGCCTCCCCTTTTTACGAGCGAGGGTAGCCAAGAGGCAACTCCATCATCGGACGAGTTCCTCTCAGTATACCTCATCGCTTCCTCTTCTAATCGAACGCATAGTCACTGAATTACCCTTCTCATTCCTTTTGCCACAACTGAAGAGGAACACCATTATCTAGCGAGTTCTTCTTTAGGTTTATGACATTTTTATCATTCATTCTACTTTCTTGTGCTTGTTGATCGTTACGCTATTCATTTAAAAAAAAAAAAGAGTTTAGATGTGTATGAATAAATGTGTGGAATGTGTATGTATGTATGCTTCTTTATGCATGTTTAAAGGTTTGTCGTCTTCATCAGTGTGAGATAAAAATCGTAGAGATATTGAAAAAAACAATGTCCTCATTAGGGTGTGATGAGGCTTAAAATTGTTGAATCTGATCTCATCTTTAAAATCTTTGTCAAATTTATTTGAAATTACGACTTAAACAAATTTAAACTGAAATCATATAAGCTTAAGTTAAATAAGAAAATACATGATAAATGTTAAAACGAACATCAAACCAAAAAAGAAAAAAAAAGAGGAAAATCACTTACAAAATTGATTTAAGCAAGTTGAAAGCCCTCCCAAAGTTCAAACTAAAATCCTTCTCCATCTTTCTCAAGTACTCTAAACTCAAGCAAGTATTCTCTCTTAGCCTTATTTATAGGGATTGGAGGAAGCAACGAGGAACCCATTCTTATTTAAAACTAACTTTCTAATAAAGTGAGTTTTCTTCTCTTATAAACTCCTCAAAATTAAACAAGCTTTGATTGAAATTTGGGGAGGCAAATGCCAAGCTCATAAAAGACTTATAATAAGTTTGAAGTTTGACTTTTAAATAAACATAAAACTTGATGTGGTTTAAAATAAAGTCAAATTGGGTTTGATCGCTTTTATATGAAGATTGGATAACTCTCATAAGTGCAAGACTATTATTTGATAGCTTACTCACAAGCATAACTTGTTGGCTTGTTGATAGTCATGAATGTTATATTTCAAGTCTACTTGAATTTGTGTTTCAATACAAAACTAAATCATAAGATATTTGTTAAGTGTTATGCTTATGTATATAAAAAAGGGGAAATCAAATAAAATTTATAAGAGATCTATGAAGAAGTTAAGTAACATATTGGCAAACATAGTTAAAGCTCCTTAATGAATGATTGAAAGATTCATACAAGAGCTGTTAATAGTTTGTTTTAAACTAATTGGAAGATAAATTCGAACCCGCTCATAAATGAATTTGAAAGCTTGGAGAATTGAAAAAGTCAATAAGTAAATTAAGTGCAAGTAATGTTTTAAATTACTAAATCAAGATCAGAACTCTTTTATGCAAGCGAATGAAGCGATACTAAATCAAATTACAAAATCATAAAGGCTTCATTCGATCAAAAATTAAGGAATTTTATTTTAATTATGATTTTCAAAATTAATGATTTCATTAATTAGATGAAACTATATAAGTCATAAATACCTGTATGTGCTCGGACACAGAGATTTGAAGTGC
Source organism: Cymbidium sinense (assembly GCA_021442155.1). Classification (NCBI taxonomy): domain Eukaryota; kingdom Viridiplantae; phylum Streptophyta; class Magnoliopsida; order Asparagales; family Orchidaceae; genus Cymbidium; species Cymbidium sinense. Next base: position 106,538,483 of record CM038215.1, read on the forward strand.
AATTTTTTATGTCAAAAAAGGCCGCATAGGTCAAATTAAAATTAAATGAAAATCTGAAATCAATCTCATAATTCAGAAATAAAAGCTACCTAAATTACGAAACACCTGCATGGGCCCCGATACTACGATCAATGCTTAAATTTAGTGTCAGGATCTTCATTGGGTTCTTCTTGGTTTAGTCTTAGGATTGAAAAAATCCAACTATTATAGGAATTGACTTATTAAAATATCTGAGAAGCCAATTTTGTCATATAATAGTAGATCTGATCCTCTATTATTAAACTAATAGAGTCGGCAAGATCTGAAATAAGAGATCAACCTTGATGATGGCTGTGTTGAGTGGTGATTTTAACCGGAGGGGATACCAACCCTCAAAATGTGCTTGCAAGCTCAAATTGAATTAATCAAAATCAAGTGTCAAACCAAATGTGAAATCTAATATGTCATTAAGCTATAAATGTCTAAATGAAATTCAATCTAAAAACTTAAAAACTAAAAATTCAACCCACCTTCTATAATTATTGTCGGAGGTGACAAATTAAGAAAATCTCAGCTCACAAAAAAGCCAATGTCAAATCAAGTGTTCTACTATGTTCACTCTCAATTAATCTCATGTCAGTAAGGATGTGTCATGTGTCCTCTGATTGTGTGGCTTGGCTAATAGACTCCACATATGAAGTAGTTACGACTAGAGTCCTTTGATCGGGTGGTTGCTGTCAAATGATACCATTATATTACGATCATGACTGTATTTTGTATGCTCCCCAATGGCTCTACACTTTAAGTTATGAATCATAGGGTATACTTGATAAGACAAAAGGCCCTCTGTCAGCTAAGGTAGACTTAAGCCTGTATTCCTAGACAAACACCACCACATGTCTATAAAGATTTCTTGGATGCGTAAGTCATGTGTTGCTGATAAGGTTCCTTCGGTTATGTTGGGTCAACTACCTCCTTTGACTAAGTAGACTAGGGACCGCGATAGCCTGGAATGACGGAACCATGGAATCTAGATCAGACACGTCATCATTCCCCCCAACCATCCGCTTTAAGTAAAAATGATGAATTTTATAATCTCAAATTCTAAAACTCCACATACTGCTACTATACTGTGATGTTTATTTTTCATATAGGGGACACCACGTAGATCTTATGGGGGTACTTATTGAGGTGATCGGGTACGATATTGAGGAATGATGTACTATCTCGAGAGACAGAAGTCACCATCCTACAATGGACTTAATCACCTAATAAGGACTCCTAAGGCCAATGGGTCTTCGAATGTACCAAAGATCTTTCCCCTATTTTACAAAGTAGGGTTTATTTTATGCCGGGTTCATTAAGTTTCCAATGGAGGCAAGCCCCCATAGTTAATTACATTCCAAGAAATGAGGTTCCTTAGGAATACTTCGATTAAGGTAAATGATCGTTGTCTCCAAAGATTTTCAGAGATAGGATTATCAATTAATTAGTTATTTCTAGAAAATCAAGTGAGATTGATCAAAAGGAGAGAGTTATTATCGAAACCAAAGGGAGATGAGTAGGGGATGCTCACAGTACTAGGAAACTTAGTGAGAGTCCCAAACTATCCTATGGTTGGGGTTTATATTTTTAAAATTGAAGAGAATTCTATGTTTGAGTTGATGTTTTTATTATAAATCTAGGGCTTATAATTTCACAATACAAGTTTGTAGAAATGCCTAAGAGGTGAGGATTTATGCTTGTAGCCCCAAAGAGAAACAATAATATCAGATCCTAAATCTAGGGAGATTTAGCAAAAGCCAAAGTGCGACCTAAATCTAAGCGACAAAATGGGCGTATAGTTTACCTCTACAAGAGAGGATAAAACACCCGATTGTAGGACTTACAACCACCTGGGGTGGCCGCCAACTAACTTCTCCTACGATTTTAAATACATGTAGGCAAATCATATGCTTTGCAAGATGGTTATACTATTATTTACTTAAAAGAGAAACTAAGTACTTAAATTCAACTCCTAAGAGATTAGATCATGAAGAGCATGAATAATGATCTAAATCTAACGCAACTTTTGTCAAGTTTTATTTTGATTTGTGGACATTTTTATTTGACACAGGCTATGAGATTTTATATGCCTAATGCCTGAGAAAATCAGTTATGGGTCAAAATTAAAAAGAAGGAGGTGTGTTTCCATCATGACTCTCAAATGCTAAGCCATTTTCTTTGGCAAAGGTGGAAGCCCTCCATTGGCAAAAGTGAGATAATATGATTTATGCATGATATGAGACATACAACATCCAGCTAAGGGGGCTGCTAAATTTTTTATTATATTGATTTATGTCCTAGGCTTTAGGTGAGGTCATGAATTATTTAGTTTAATTTTGAATTGATTAATTGGATAGAAAATTTATTTTTTCCTAAGAGCCTAATCGCTTCCAGACCATTCAACAATCATTAAATAATTAAAAAACTAGAAAAATCATGTAATCCTAATTGCACAATCATAAACATAACATCAATCAATTTATAAAATTAGAATAAAAGAATAAGAGGCCGATGTGGTCGGGTTCCACCGCACAACTCGAAATAGGAAAATGGGTAGCCGAGTTCTACGCTTATACAATCCGGATTACAGATGGATAATTATAATTAAAAGGAATTCATGTTATAAGGGAGTTGGTTCACTCTAAAGAATGACATGGTACAAAAGGACCTGACCTCTTTAACCAATGTTCATCCTAGTCCCTTATAACATTCATTCCAAATCCTAATTATAAAATTTACATCAAAATGGGAAAGGTAAATCTAACTAAACCTACAAAATAAATGTTAGCTAAACATACCACACAACCCAAGCATTATATTAATAATTTGGACTTAACACCTTGCACATGGCTAATCAAGTTCACCTGTCCTAATTTGGACTATGCTTAGGGGTAAGTAACCTGCACAGCAAACACATTTATATTATTTTTATTTTTATTACAGCGACCCCTTAAGCACAATCCCCTGTAGAAGACATGATTAGAGCACCTATCATCATCCTACATATGCACAACATCCGTAAAATATTACACCACAAAATAAAATCATGCATCAAACTATGCATCGCCCTAACATAGAGCTAGAAGTGGTGACTTAGCTTAATGCGTGTGCCATTTAAGGCTTGTGTAATATGTGTTAGCTAGGCTTTAAGGTTGAAAATTTTTTAAGTATGAAAGATTCAATTTAGATGGTGATTTCATTTAAAGTGATTTAGTTGACTTGTCAATTTTAGTTGGTGGTTTGATTTGGTTTGAATGAACCTACACTTAGTGACTAAGTGTTGTGAAGAGAAGAAAAGAGAAGAGAGCTCTATTTCATCCCTACCTTAAAGCATTTCTAAGGTAGATTCATTAATTAAATTCTCTTTGATGAATAATTTATTATGTGTTTTAATTGGTCCTAAGTTTGGGTTCTCTTTTTAATGATTCCATTTAATGTGAAAGACTTCTTAAGATTAATTCAATTGAAATACTATCACATAACACATATTGATTTATTCTTTTTCAACACATGTAACATGCACATGATTAAGCCCTAAACATACCTACACATACAATATATTTTGGTCACACTTAAATGATGCATGAGTATGTATGTTTGAATTCTTTTCACACACACACACACACACACACACACACACACACACACACACATATATATATATATATATATATATATATATATATATATATATATATATATATATATATATATATATATATATATTATTGGATTAGTTTGCCAAGTTAACTTGAAGCCATCTTTTCTTGTGAAGAAGTGCATAAGGAAAGGAGCTCCAAACTCACATGGCCAATTAATCCAATCATTTAAACAATTTCCAATGTATGCATTTTTAATAGAAAGATCATGGATTATCATTCCCTAATCAAATACACATATGTATGTATAAAAGACATTAAGCAATGCGTTAATGGTTGTTAAATCGTAAGGTAATCAAATGACCTCCTTGGGAAGCCTCACATTCCTAGGGTGTCCAGACTATATATTGCTTTTCTTATATATATATATACACATGTATTTATAATTTGGAGAATGAAATCATGTGAAAAGGTTGTATTTTAATTTGATTGAATGGTTGTTGACCTCATTTTTAGGACGAGCTCTCAACCCCTCCATCTTAGACATAAGACTTCTTTTAGACTTTAAGAGTTTCTTAGTCCTAAGACACATCTAGTGATTAGGTGGACACTTAACCTAGCCCTAGAGACTTAGAAGAGTTAGCCATAGGGATAGGTCATGCCTTAGGGGTGTTAAGAAGATTTGTCTACCCTATAGCTTGAACCACTTTCCTTACTTCCTTCCTTCAAGTCAAACTCCAAATCAAATCAACATGAAACATAAATAATTTTAGCTTAACTGATTTTCTCCAAACTCAAATCAATGCCACATAATTGAAACACATGATTGAAATACATGATTGAAATCCATGGTTGAAATTCATGATTGAATTCCAAGTTGAAATTCCAAATTCCAAATTCCAAATCTTGCCTAAGTCCTTTGATTTCCCTTCATGGACTTAGCCAAAATCAAATCTAAATCAATTCAAATTCATGAAATTCTCATAACTTATTTGTATTCTCATTTATATTCACATATATAAATGAAATATAAATTCAAATAAATCAAATCAAATCCAAAATTCAAATTCCTAATTCAAAATCCTTCTTAAGTCCTTAATTCTCTCTTAAGGACTTAGCTTAAATCATCTTCAAATTAATTCAAACTCATGAGATTTTCTCATAACTCATTTATATTCACATATATAAATAAAATATAAATTCAAATCAATCAAATAAAATCCAAAATTCCAATTCCTAATTCAAAATCTTTCTTAATTCCTCTTAAGAACTTAGCCTAAATCATCTTCAAATCAATTCAAACTCATGATATTTTCTCATAACTAATTTATATTCTCATTTATATTCACATATATAAATGAAATATAAATTCAAATCAATCAAATCAAATCCAAAATTCAAATTCCTATTTCAAAATACTTCTTAAGTCCTTAATTCCCTCCTAAGGACTTAGCCTAAATCATCTTCAAATCAATTCAAACTCATGAGATTTTCTCATAAATCATTTATATTCTCGTTTATATTCACATATATAAATGAAATATAAATTTAAATCAATCAAACTAAACTCAAAAAATTAAATCCAAACTCCAAATATTTTCTAAGTCCTTTAATTTCCTCTAAAGGACTTAGCCTAGATCATCATCAAATCACTTCAAATCCTTGAAATTTTCTAATAACTCATTTATATTCACAAATATAAATGAAATATAAATTCAAACAACCAAATCCAATTCCAAAATTCAAGTTCAAATTCAACCAAAATCCAACCTAAGCCTTTCAAGTCAAATTCTTGAACTTAGCCAAATAAACTTCAAATCAAGCCAAACTCTTGATTTTCCTTCATGATTCAATCAATTCTTCAATCATGGACTCAAATATAAATACAAACTTCAATCACCAAATCAAAACTCAATTCTAAAATCAAGCCAAAATTCATTTCATGTTCACCCTTTGAACTTGACAATGTCAAATGAATCAACACCCATTTAACTTAAAACCACTTGCAAATGGATTTATATTTCAATCATAAGTCCATATACAAGTTCAATCAAACTCAAATCAAGCTTTGAAAGCCATTTGACCTACTTGACTTGAAAAGTGACCTAAAGTGTCCTTATGAGCCAAATTCTAACCCTAACCAAATTGGATTGAATCAAATTCACCTAAGCCTCTCATGATCAACAATCATCATGAGATGATCAATCACCAAATTGTGTCAAACCAAGTTCAAGAGTTGAAGTCAACACTTATCTAAAATGAAAACATAGGCAAAATCCACCATAATAGGCCCGATTGAAACCATTGATCTAAGTTTATTCATGACCAATGTTTGAACTTGTCCAAGTCAACATTTGATTGCCCATAATTGGCCACTTGACCCAAGTTGACCCAACTTAGCCTAAAAGTCAAAATGTGTCAAAACTTGATCTAAGCCAAATTGATTGAAACCAATGGGTTAAGTTCATTCTAAATCACTTGTTGAACTAAAGCCTCAATTGTAACTAGACTTTGCCCAACCTTGACTAAAGGATCATATTGAGCCAAATTCAACCTTAACCTAAATTGATTGGAAACAAAGATACCAATCCACTTCATATGACTAAAAAAACCTAAACCTATCCATGACCTAGCTAAAATAGGTCAAATGGGTCAAATTGGTCAACTTGACTCATTTGACCTAAATGAAGTCATATGAGCCAATATCAAACCTAAATCAAATTGAATCAAACCAAAGCCACCAAAATATTTTAAATGATCATATGAACTTGACCCAACCCTTGATTTGACCCAATTCGACCAATTAGTCAACTTGACCCAAGTTGACCCATTTTGACCTAAATGGGTTAACATGAGCCAAACCATACAAAATGAACTCCAAATTCAATAAAACTTGGCCACACCTGTTTTGTCAACATACCAAACATACCCAAATAAAAAAATCAGCTAAATGACCATTTTAACCCTAGGCCATAGTGTAAATTTTGACCAATTCCATTTGGAATTTGGTCAAATCCTCTTCACACCTACTTGGTACTCTCCTAATGGATCAAGTGAACACTAGGGAGGGTGGTGCACCCAACCTAATGGGTTTGGCTTAGCCAAACCCAACCCAATGGCCAAATTGGCCATGTGAATGGAAATGGCCACATGATAAACCTTCTCCCACTCAATTGAAGCACATGGGGAGTTCACCATTCCACTCCCTAGCCAAAACTGAAATCAAGGGCACTCTTAACAGCCTAACAAACCATTTGAATCAAGGTAATTGGATCAAAATGACAAGCCCATGCTCAACCATCCGATTACCAAAAGGGGAGATATACTCCCCCTAATTCACTCTCATTCCAAGATTCTCCAAGTTAATTGAGTGTTAAGAAGCCAGAGGGGTCATTCTTCAGTGATCCAAAGCTCTCTCAAGCATTTGCCAATTTCCATTTCTCGATTTTCACAAGATGAAATTAGGGGAGCTCCACCAAAAGGCCATTTTACTCTACACCTAAAACCAAGCCAATTCCCTTTGCACACTCCCCCTCAGGGACCCTAATCGAGCTTGCCCAAGCTCTCTTTCAAGTTCTTGAAGCAAAGGAGGAGTCACTTAGACCAAAGTCGAGCTCACTTGAAGGAGGAGTTGGTCCATAGGAGAAGATACCCAACTTCAACCCCTCAAACTTTTAGCAAAGCTTCGTCTCAACCAGACGTAGCTTCACTTAGGGAATCGAGTGCTAGCGATCACCTCCTATGAGGTTAGCCATTTTTCGAGCTTAAACTCAATGTGGTGTGGAGCTTTGAGAAAAAAACTTTCATCTCATAGGATTTTGATCGTTAGATGTAATCTAGGTTGCATGGTGATGGTGTGGGTTAATTTTCAACCCAATCCGAGCTCAATCGAGCTCGGATCAAAGCTTCAAACATGGACGGTGTCCATGGTTCACAAAAAGAGGCAGGGATGGATCTCCGTCCGTCCATCCGTGCATTTTGGACGGACGATCGAGATTAAAATGCGTAATATACTTATATTTAATCCTCTGATCCACGAATTTAATCTTAGAGAAAGCACGTAGTGTCGTCGCCATGCGATGCTACAATGTGATATTTTAAATTGCCAATCAAGCCCTGACGCATGTAAAGCGCATGTCGCGTCAGCCGCATGCGTGGCGCCAGTAGGGATTAATGATATAATTAAGCTTTATTTAATTCCTAATTAATCACCTAAACTTCTAAAATTCATATCTCAACATAGAAAAATCAGAAAAAAATATGAAATAAATTGCATTAGAAAGATAATTGAATATAAAATATTCTAAAATTGATTTTGATTGATTTTGAATAGTTCTTTTCTCTGGATTTGGGTTTTATTGGGAATATTGATTTGCTAATTACTCCATGATTAATTCACTAATTAATCTCAAACTTCTTGGGTGTAATTAGAGGGATGACTTCTGCCTCCCCTAATTTTCTTGGGATTTATTGGTAGCTTAATTAGGAGAATTGCTAATTTATTCCTTAATCACTCCCTTAATCTAATTAAACTTAATTAAGGGTATAATTAGTGATTTAACCCTCTGATTGAGTCAACTAAGTTTTGATTAAGTGAATGTGAGGTTTAGGGAATAATTTTGAGAGACTCTCCTTAAGATATTCCTTAAACCCCCTTTATTCCAAAATCATACCTTAATTAAAGGTTAATTCACTAATTATCCCCTTAATTAATTTTATAAAATTCTAAAAGTTTTCAGAACTCAATTAATTCTTCTTGGCTAGATGCTTAGGTGTTCAAGAGCCTAAGTACAGTTAAGAAAATCAAAATTCAACTCATATATGTGAGGGGGTGTTTTGAAATTACTTAAGTTAAACACCTTTAGCTTAATTAATCATTAATCATGAGCCAAATTGTATTAGACCATTTTCTTCCTAGGTGCATTGCAAATTTAAATTCCTTATGTAGTTTTATGTCATCTCATTGGCTCATAATTATTTGATTAACTATGCTAATGTGGTGTAGGTAAGGGGTAATTAACATGCTTAATTCATGCCTTAACCTAATCAAAATATAAAATGAATCTAATCACCTAAAAATTGAACAAAAATGTCAAACACATGTGGGAATGGGTTAGGAACAGCAAACTCAACTCACATTTTCCAAATTGAATCAAACTCAAAATAAAATGAAAGTCACATTAAATAAATTTTGATTTGCTTTATGCTTTCTTATTTCATAAGATTATATTTAGGAATTAATTAAGGTGAATGTGTTTACATGCTTTCATTACTTTAGTTCTTTCCTAACATGCTCAATGTGTATGTCATATGATTTTATACATTCATGATTTTCAAAAATCAAATTTAAAATGAAAATATTTCCTTTATGTCAAATTGCATGTTTTGGCTAAAGTAAGAAAATGAGTGGCTATTATCACTATTAAATACAAATTATTTCCAAAATATATGAATCAATTATCAAACTGAAAGTGTGTTACTTATGTCTTACTTATAAGCTTGCATGTGAGTAAAATATAAGGATATGCTTAGTGTAGTTTTCCTTCTCTTCTCTTTTGGTATAGTTTTGAATATGATTTGGCAAAGTATATAGTTCATTTGAAAAGAACACAATACTTGCCTAATTCCATTTCATATTCATTCTTATGCTATGACTTAAGAAGGACACCTACACTTACATATATAAATTGCATAAACAAACCAAAATAAAATAAATACCAACTTTTGCATTTTTTATTTTCCATTTATTTCTTTTGTACATATGCTTGTATTTAAGGAAAGTGATATATTAGTCTGGACAACCTCGAAGTTACGAGGCTTTAAGTAGCCCTAAGTAGGTCTTGTACCTTACACCCCTGGTTAACAATGGCATCGTACTCACTTATGCCTTTCATACATTCATATGTGCATGTGAAAATTAGATAAGAAACCCCTTTGCTACTTAATGAAAATCATGCATCATAGACATTCAAATTTTCTTAAGTAACTTACTTAGCATCCATCATAAAGTGTGCTAAACATTCCCATTTTTATGTATAGATATGTTTAGGATTCTTTCATATGCATGTTATATATGTTGGAAAAGAAATAAAGTGATGTATATTTTGTGAATTTAGTTCACTTTATTTAATCTTAAAATGCCCTTTCTTTTTTTGAATAGGTTTGTTTAGAGTTCTTAAACTCAAGATTAATTAAAACACATAATAAAACATTCACTAAAAAAAACTAAAACATGAATCCACTTTAGAAATTACTTAGGTTAGGGAAGGAAAGAGAAGTTCTCTTCTCTTTCCCTCTCTTTACAACTTAGTATTAATTGAAGGATTCACAATTGAAAATACAATAAAATAAACCAAAAAAACTAAACCACTGAAATGAAATCGTCCTCTAAGTTGAACATTTTTCACACTTAGAAAATTCTAACTTAAAGTCATAGCTAAACACACCACACAAACCTCTAAAGCACACACATTAAGCTAACTCACCACTTCTAGCTTTATGTTAGGGAGGTGCATGGTTCGATGTTTTCTTTTATTTTGTGATATATGTTTTACTCTGGATGTTAGGATGTATGTGCATAGAATGAATGATAGGGTGATCTTAGTCTAATCATTATCTTCTGTAAAGGATTGTGTTTAAGGGGTGTTGTAATAAATAAAAATTATAAATGTTTTCTTATTATGTAGGTGCTTATACCCCTAAGCATAATCTAATAGGCCAGGTAGACTTAGTCACCCATGTGTGGGGTGATAAGTCCAATATACATGCTTAGAATTTGTGTGGTTTGTTTAGTTAATCTCTGTTTTGTAGGTGTTAGCTAGATTTACTTTTTTCCTTTTCATGTAATTTTTGAAATTAGGATTTTGGAATGATTGTTATGGGGCTAAAGATGAGCATTAGTCTTAAGATTTTACTTTATGTACCATGTGAAGCCTTGGAGCAACCACCTTCCAATCATCCAAAAGAAGGAATCAAAAGAAGAAAGGAGAAAAGAAGAATAAAGAAGAAAAGAAGAATGAAGAAATAAAACTTGAAGACCACGCCCCTACCCCTAACAATGAGTTCCTTTCTTAATTGTACTTAATTCATTTGTAATATGGGTTGTATAAGGGTAGAGCTTGGCTACCCAATTTATTTTCAGGTTTATGCGGTGGTGCCTGACCACAAATGGCCTCTTATTCTTTTGAGTTAGCTTTATAAATTGATTGATGATTTATTTAGCTTGTGCATTAAGATGACATCATTTTTCAAGTTTCTTCCTTGCTTTATGTATGGCTTAGATGTGGATTAGGCTATTAGGGAAAAATAAATATTCTACCAAATCTAACAATTCATAATTAAAGATAAGGAACTCATAACCTCACCTAAAGCTTAGGATAAAATCAAGATAAAAGAATTAGCAACCCCTTAGCTAGATGAGTATTTCTTTTATAATATCATGCACAAATGCATATTATTTTCACTCTTGATTGGAGGGTGGTTGACCTCATTTTGGAATGAGCTCTCAACCCCTCCATCTTAGACATAGGACTTCTCTTAGACTTTAAGAATTCCTTAGTCTTAAGACACATCTAGTGATTAGGTGGACACTAGCCTGGAGGCTTAGAAGAGTTAGCCATAGGAATAGGTCATGCCTTGGGGTGTTAGAAAAATTTGACCCCACGCTTGAACCACATTCCTCACTTCCTTCCTTCAAGTCAAACTCCAAATCAAATCAACAATCAATTCCAGCCTAATTGATTTTCCCTAAACTCAAATTAATTCCAAATGATTGAAATCCATGATCAACTCCAAATGATTGAAGGTTATGATTGAAATCCAAATTTAAATTCCAAAAATATTTCCTAAGCCCATCGATTCCCTCTTAAGGACTTAGCCTAAATCATGTTCAAATCAATTCAAACTCATGAAATTTTCTCACAATCCATTTATATTCTCATTTATATTCACATATATAAATGAAATATAAATTCAAATCAATCAAAATGAATCCAAAACTCAAATTTAAATTCCAAAAAATCTTTCCTAAGCCCTTTGATTCTATCTTATGGACTTAGCTCAAATCAAATCCAAATCAATTTGAATCCTTCAAATTTTCTCATAACTCATTTATATTTTCATTTATATTCATATATATGAATGAAATATAAATTCAAACAACCAAAACCAACTCCAAAAATCAAACTCAAATTCAATCAAAATCCAACCTAAGCCTTTCAAGTCAAAATCATGAACTTAGCCAAATCAAACTCAAATCAAGCCAAACTCTTGATTTTTTTTCTTCATGATTCAATCAATCCTTCAATCATGAATTCAAATATAAACATAAACTTCAATCCTCAAACCAAAACTAAATTCAAAAATCAAGCCCAAGTTAACCTTATGTTCATCCTTTGACTTGAAATTGTCAAATGAATCAAAACTCATTTAACTCAAAATCTCTTGCAAATGGATTTATATTTCAATCATAAACCAAACTTGAATCAAGCCTTGATCAAACCAACTAAACCCAATTGGATTACTTGACCCAAAGTGGCCAATTTGACCTACATGAATCAAAATTCAATTCAATCTAAATTAAAGTGAATTAAGCCAATTCAAACTTCATGTCATGCTTGTTGATCATCATAGGTTAACCAATTATCATGAATTGGGTCAAACCATGTCAACCTAGCATGTTGACCAAGTTAACCCTTTATCCCACATAAACCCAAACTAGCCAAATTGTAGCATAAACTAAATTGATTGGAAACAAAGATACCAATCCATTTCAAATGATCAACCAAACCCAAACCAAGCCATGATTCAAGCCAATTTGGTCAATTAGGTCAAATTGATCAACTTAGCCCAAATTGACCTAAAGGATCAAATTAGCCAAAATCCAAATTATATCTAAATTAAACCAAATTAATTAAAACCAATTGAACCAATATACTCCAAATAGGCATTTGAACTAGTCCCAACTCTTGGTTTGCCCAAATTTGACCAATTAGTCAACCTAACCCATTTTGACATGTTTTGACCCAGATGGGTCAAATTAACCCAAATTAAACCAAATGAACTTCAAATGACATGAAATTTTGTTCAACTTACTTTTGACCCATTTCAAATCTGCCCAAATCAAATTCAATGTCAAATGACCACTTTGCTTTTGGGTCAAAGGCATTCCATGAGTAAAGACACTTTCCTAAGTGATCATTTCTCTTCCTTGGCCACTTGGCACTTATCCATTGGTCCACATAGGTACCAAGGACATTGATTTTCTGACCCAAGGAGTGGTTGGGGCAACCATGACTCATGGGGAGGTAAAATTACCTTAACTCTCCCATTGGAACACTTGCTATGAAAGACACTCACCTCCCATTGGCCCGGATACCCACTTGTCCTTCATGACAGCCACTTTCCATGCTTAAGCCAACCATAGGGAGCCACTTAGGAGGATTCTCTTCCATTCCCAACCACCCCAACCCAAGTGACATGAGTTTGGAGCCAAAATTTTAAACAAAAAGTGGAAAAAGGTTCGTTTCACTTCGCTTTTCATTCTAAGGCATTAGTGGCTAAAGAAAACCCTCATTCCTCTCATTCTCCTCCTCCTAGAGCTCCCAAAAGCCATTAGCAATCATCCACTTCATTTTGGAGAGAAATACTCTTAAACCAAGGGGATTTCAATGAGGAAATAATGATCACCGGAGGAAACTTCATTTCGACATGAAGGCGAGGATTTAAGCTCAGTCCAAGGCTTCTTCCCTCACTCAACAGAGCGCTCGAGTCACCACCTCCGCTGGAAATCATCCTCGATGAGGTAACCTTCAAAAAAATTATAACCGGCCTTAGGATATTTCATTTTGTGATAACCTTTTTATGATTTTTAAGAATCTATCCTAGATAATCCCACATTTTTACTTTAAATCATCTCAATTAGAAAACAAAATTTTTTTTTCGGTGTGAATTGATGCAAAAATGAGTCTGTTTGGATAGTTTTCACTTTAAAACTCTTATTTTCCATTTAAAAAGCCTGAAATCACTATTCATTACCGACAACAAAGTAGCCACCATCCAATCCAGTTTGCGAGGATCGGATCATTGTGCGTGATCGTGCGTCGCCCGATTGCTTGATGCTATTTGAATTGTCTGATCACATAGTTCATGCAATCACATGGCTTAGATTGCGTGTTGATCATACGATCCAGGGCTTCGGATCATGCAATCTGATCTGGACCGTCCGATCGATGATCAGACGGTCCAGAGCAAGCCACAGGTCGCTTTCCTTGCATTGACCCGGTCTTTCCTGCCCAGCAGCTGACGCGGCACCACGCGTGAATCGCATAGTGCGCACGTGCCATGTGGCACCGCACATCCAATCGCGCGGCGCCACGTGGTGTCGCGTTGCCACGTCAGCACCACGCGATTTTCTTGATTAAAAAAATTAATTAAAAATACTTGAAACTTCAAAAATTAATAGAAAATAAAATACTTAACCAAAATTCCAAATAAGAACTCATTGGATTTGTCTTTCCAAGAGGAATATAATAAACCTAAATTTCATAAATTTTATTGAACAATTTGAGCTTAATTTAAGTTTTAGTGAAAATAAAATTTCTTTAATTAAATCAAAAATGCATGTTAGATTAAGTTAAAATTTTTAGATATTAAAATTGATGTTAAAATACACCTACCATAAAAATTTCAAATCAAAATGACCTCTAGATTAAAAGATATTAAATTTTGAGTGTCAAATAATTTATTTTAATAAAATAAAAAATTACTTAAATCAATTGAAACTTCAAAATTACATAACTAAATGTAGAAAAATCAGAAAAAAATAAATGAGAGCTCATTTTAAAGATAATTCAGAGGATAATCTAATGAAATTATTTATAATTGAATTTGAATAATAGATTTTTTTAATTAGGGTTTATTTGAAAACTTAATAACCCTAATTACTCCCTAATAACTTCATTAATTAATTACAAACTTGTCAGGCATATTTAGCAGGATGACTTCTACCTCCCCTAATTTTTTTGAAATTTATTAATAAGTTAATCAGGGAAATTAATTAATGAACCCCTAATCACTCTCTTAATGTAATTAACATTAATTAAGCATGTGAATAGTGGTTTAGCTCCTTGATTAAGTTAATTAACTTTGTTTAAGTGATTATGAGATTTATAGAATAATTTTGGGATATTTTTCTTAAGCTATTCCTTAAACCCCCTTCCTTCCTTAATCTAAATTAAGGCTAATCCACTAATGACCCAATTAACTTGATAAAATTTTCAAAACTTTCCAGAACTTAACTAATCCTTCTTTGGTAGATACTTAGGTGTTCAATAACCTAAGCAACTTAAGGAAATCATACATAACCCACATGTGTGGAAAAGGTTATGAAAGTACTTAAATTAAAACCTTTAACTTAATTAATCATTAATTGTGAGCCAATTGCATTAGGTACCTTTCTTTCCTAGGTTGCATTGCTAATTTAAATTCCTTATGGTTTTATGTCATACATTGGCTCATAATTATTTGATTAAATATGTTAAAGTGGTATAGGTAAGGGGTAATTAATGAACTTAATCTACACCTTAACTTAACCAAAGCTTAAAATCAAACTAAAATAATACAAATATGTGAGAATGGGTAAGGACCAACAAACATTCTCACACTTCCTTATTCAAATCAAACTCAAAACAAAATGAAAGTCTCTTTAAACAACTTTTGATTCTCTTTAAATAATCTTACTTCATAAGATTATCTTTAGAAATTAATTAGAGTGAATTAAATTACATGCTTATATCATTTTATTTCTTTCCTAGCATGCTAAATGTGTATGTCATATGAAAATCATGATCAAATTCAAAATGAAATATTTTCTTTATGTAAAATTTCATGTTTTTGCTAAAATAAAAATATGAGTGGCTATTATCACTATTAAATTCAAAACTATTTTCAAAATCTATAAATCAAATACCTAAAATTGAAAGTGTGCTACTTATAGTTTATTTAAGCTTGCATGTGAATATAAAAATAAGTCTTATGTTTGCTTCCTTTCTTTCCTATTAATATGGATTTGAATAAGATTTGCAAAGTGTATAGTTCTTTTAAAAGAACATAACACTTGCTTAAATCTATTCTTATTCTCTTCCATATTATGACTTAATAAAGATCCTTACACTTACACATATAAATTGCATAACTAAGTTCAAACATAAGTACACAAATTTGCATCTTTCTTTTCCATTCATTTCTTTTGTACATATGCTTATATTTAAGGAAAGTGATATATTAGTCTGGACAACCCTGAGATTGTGAGGCTTTAAGTATCCCTAAGTGGATCTTGTACCTTACACCCCTGGTTAACAATGGTGCCGTACTCACTGATGCCATTCATACATACATGTGTGCATGTGAAAAATGGATAAGAAAACCTCTTTTCTACTTAATGAAAATCATGCATTATAAAGCATTCAAATTCTCTTAAGTAGCTCACTTAGCATTCTCTTTCCATGTATTTCTTTTTGTACATGCACATGTATTTAAGAAAAGTGGTATATTAGTATGGACAACCCCGAGGTTGCGAGAGTTTAAGTAGCCCTAAGTAGGTCTTGTACCTTACACTCCTGGTTAACAATGGTGTCGAACTCACTTATGACTTTTATACTTGTAAATGTGCATATGAAAGATGGATAAAAGAATCACTCTCTCCTACTTAATAAAATCATGCATACATAAAACATTCCACGTTTCCTTAAGCAACCTCTCTTAGTATTCATCATTAAGGTGTGTTAAATACTTGCTTCACATGTATAGATATGCTTATGATTCATTCATGTGCATGATACACATGTGGGAAAGAAATAAAATGTTGTTTGTTTTGTGTTAGTAATTCACTTCACTTAATCTTAAAATATCTTTCTTTTTGAATAGGTTAGTTTAGAGAAAATCTAAACTTAGGATTAATTAAAACACATAATAAAACATTCACCAAACAAAACTATATATGAATCTACTTTAGAAATTACTTAAGATAGTGAAGGAAAGAGAAGTTCTTCTTTCTTTTCTCACTCTTTACAATACTTAGTAATTAATAGTAGGTTCATTCAAACCAAATCAAATCATCAACCTTAAATGAGATCACCTTCTAAGTTAAATCTTTTCATACTTAGAAAATCTAATTAAAGCTAAGCATACCACATAAACCTTACATGGCACACACATTAGGCTAAGTCACCACTTCTAGTCCTATATTAGGGCGGTGCATGGCTTGATGTTTGTTTTATTTTGTGATATGATATTTTAGCCTGGATGTTAGGGTGTATGTGCGTAGAATGAATGATAGGACAATTTAGTCTAGTAATTATCTTATGCAGGGGATTGTGCTTAAGGGACACTATAATAAAAATATAACTACTTTTGATGTGCAGGTTGCTTATACCCCTAAGCATAATCCAAAACAGGCAAGGTAGACTTGGTTACTTATGTGTGGGGTGCTAAGTCCAATTTGTTTATATACATGCTTGGGAATGTGTGGTTTGTTTAGCTAATCTCTATTTTGTATGTTTTAGTTAGATTTAATTTTTTTCCTTTTTATCTACCTTTGGAATTAGGATTTTGGAATGATTGTTATGAGGATTAGGATGAGCATTGGTTATAAGGCCATGCTTTATATACAATGTGAAGCCTTTGGAGCATCCATGTTCCAACCATCCAAAAGAAGGAACCAAAGAAGAAAGAAGAAAAGAAGAATGAAGAAATAAAGCTTGAAGACCGCCATAATAATTAATTCCTTGCTTAATTGTACTTAATTCATTTGTAATCCGAGTTGTATAAGGATAGAGTTCGGCTACCCAATTTGTTTTTGGGTTTGTGAGGTGGTGCCCGACCACACATAACCTTTTATTCTTTTGTGTTAGCTTTATAAAATATTTAATGTTTAGTTTAGCTTGTGCTTTAGAAATGACATCATTTCTTTCATGGATGGGATTAGGCTCTTAGGAAAAAATAAATCTTCTACCAAACTAATCAACTCAAAATTAAAAATAAATAACTCATAACCTCATTTAAAGCCTAAGCTAAAAATCAAGATAAAAGAACTAGCAACCCTTTAACTATATGAGTATTTCTTTTACAACATCATGCACAATAACATATTACTTTTCTCTTCATTTTAGGGCTTTCACCCATGCCAGAGAACTTGGCTTGACCTTTGAGAGCCATGGTGGAAGCACACCTCCCATCTTGCTGATTTTGGCCCATAATCTAATTTCTCATGCATTAGGCATAAAGAATCCTATAGCCTGAGTCAAATGATTGTCCAAAAATAAAAATAACATGTAATATGATTTGCATTAGATTTAGGTCATTTGAAGCATGCCATTACATGATATAGTCTCTTTAGGGAGTGAATTTAAGGACTTAGTCTCTTTCTAAATAAACAACAACCTAGTTATCTTGCATAAATTATAGGAACTGTCTACATGTATTTAAAACTGTAGGAAGAGTTAGTTGGAGGCCACCCCTAGGCGATTGTAAGTCAAACAGTCGGGTAGTTTGTCCTCTCTTGTGAAGATAAATCATATGCCCATTTTCATCTTAGATTTAGGTCGTGCCTTGGCCCTCGCCAAAGCTCCCTAGATTTAGGTTATGAGGTTGCTTCTCCCTTCTATGGGCCATAAGCATAAATCCTCACCTCTTAGGCATTTCCATAATATTGTATTGTGGAATTATAAGCCTTAAACTTCTAATAAAAATTCAACTCAAATAAATAATTCCCCTCAATTTTAAAAATGTAAAGCCCAACCATAGGATAGTTTGGGATGTTTACTAGCCTTCCTACTATCCTAAACATCCTCTACTCATCTCCATTTGGCTTCGATAAGAACTCCCTCCTCTTGATCGATCCCACTTGATTTGCCAAAAATAAACTAATCGATTGATAGTCCTAGTGATTGAAATCTTTGGAGACGACGATCATTTACCTTAATGGAGAGTATTATTGAGGAATCTCATTCATTAAGATGTAATTAACTATGGGGGCTTGCCCCTATAGGGAACTTAACAAACCTGATCTAAAATAAACCCTACTTTACTTTTTCATGTAAAGTAAGGGAAGAATTTCTGGTACATATGCAGACCCATAGTCCTTAGGAGTCTTTATTGAGGTGATTAGATCCATTGAAGGGTGGTGACTTCTATCTTTGAGATAGTATACCTCTCCTCAATGTCATACCCGATCACCCTAATAAGAATATTTACAGATCTACGTGGTGTCCTGACCAAAAGATGTATATTTCTATTTTTATTTATCCTCCCCAAAAGGATAGATGAAGGCGTGAATATTTCACCACAAGGGCTTTCAACTTTGCCAGAGAAACTTGGCTTGACCTTTGAGAGCCATAGTGAAAATACACCTCCTCCCTTCTCACTAATTTTGGCCAATAACCTTACTTCTCATGCATTAGGCATATGAATCCTATTAGTCTGAGTCAAAATGATTGTCCAAAAATAAAAATAAAATATAATTTAATTTGTATTAGATTTAGGTCATTTGAAGCATACCCTTACATGATCTAGTCTCTTTAGGGAGTGAGTTTAAGGACTTAGTATCTTTCTAAATAAATAATAACCTAGCTATCTTGCATAAAGCATATGACTTACTTACATGAATTTAAAACCATAGGAGGAGTTAGTTGACAGCCACCCCCAGACGATTGTACGTCCAAACAATCGGGTGGTTTGCTCTCTCTTATGGAGGCAAACCAAATTCCCATTTTCACCTTAGATTTAGGTTGTCCTTTTTGCCTTCGCCAAAGCACCCTAGATTTAGGTTTTGAGGTTGCTTCTCTCCTTTGTGAGATATAAGTATAAATCCTCACCTCTTAGGCATTTCCACAATATTGTGTTGTGAAATCATAAGCCCTAAATTTATAATGAAAAATTTAACTCAAATAAATTAAATCAATTTCAAAAATGTAAAGCCCAACCATAGGATAGTTTGAGATGCTCGCTAGGTTTCCTAGCATCGTAAACATCTCCTACTTATCTTCATTTGGCTTTGATAATAACTCCCTCTCTTTGATCAATCCCATTTGATCTTCAAAATGAACTAATCGATTGATAGTCCTACCTATTAAAATATTTGGAGACAATGATCATTTAACTTAATCGAGAGTATTTCTATAGGATCTCATTCCTTAGGATGTAAATAACTATGAGGGATTACCCCTGTAGGGAACTTAACGAACTCGATTTAAAATAAATCCCATTTTACTTTTTCATGTAAAGTAGGGAAATAATCTTTGGTACACATGCAGACCCATTGTCCTTAGGAGTCCTTATTGAGGTGATTAGGTCCATTGTAGAGTGGTGATTTCTATCTTTTGAGATAGTACATCTCTACTCAATGTCGTACCCGATCACCCTCAATAAGAATATCTGTGGATCTACGTGGTATCAAAATTGCATAAAAAGAAGAGATGTATATTTCGATCTTCATTTTATCCCGCATAGAGTGAAGATGGAAGTATATATATTATTCTCTAAGAAATTAAAAATTTCACCACAATGGTTTACATGCATGAATTGAAGTTTTTATCCAAACCCTTATATTAAAATATATATAATATTTGAATCAAATAGGGTACATGTCATTATCAAACCAGGAAAATGAGATAAATCATATGACTTCCTTGTGGCTAGCTAAATCCTCGCATTCCTGGGATGTCCAAGCTATATACCCCCACTAACATTCCTACTTATACAAATCAATACATGGATACAAAAAATAAACTCCATTTCATACAATATAACTATAATCACATACACCTCCTATGTATTTATATCTAGCATTTATAACGCATATAATCTTTTGCTTATAAGTTTTAAAAAATAGATTTTTGAATTTAGTAGTGATAATAGACACACATATATTAAATTTAAATCAACACATGCAAGCTTGACATAAAGGAAACCATTTGCTTTAATTAATTTTGTAAAGCAAGTATGCATGAGTCAAATGTCATTAAATAATTTAATGTGATTGGGAAGGAATAAATGAACACAAGCATATAATTTCTTTCAATTAAATTACTTCCTAAGTGAAACCACATTATGTAAAAGGATTTAAAGGGAACCAAATCTTGTTGAAGTCAATTTTAATTTTATATTTGATTTGGCTTAGGAAATAGGAGAATATGTTTGCTGGTCCTAAACCATTCCCATGTTTGTGATTCAGTTTGGTTTAATACAAAGATAATTAAGTTGATTTTATGATTTGATTAAATTATTGTATAAATTGTTGTATAAATTAAATCCATTAATTACCCCTTTCCTACACCACTTTAAAATAATTATCCAAAGTAATTATGCGCCAACATATGATATGCGACCACATAAAAATTAAATCAGCAATGCACCCAAGAAATGAAGGGGCTCAATGCATTTGGCTCACAATTATTGAATTAAGCTAAAGGGTTTGATTAAGTACTTTTATAACCCTCATACACATGTAGTTTGACTATAATTTCCTTTGAAATTCTCTTGGGTTATTGCACACCTAAGAATCTACCCAAAAATTGAATGATTGAGTTCTGGAATGATTTGGTTTTGAGTTTGATTAATTAAACTATTTAATGAGGTGATTAAGCCATTAATTAGTTGTAAATTGATATCCAAATGAAGTAAACTTAGGAGAGAATATTAGAAAAAAGATCATAATCTCATTCCCTATGTCCATTCACTATTTCATAATAATTAGCCAACTTAATTAATGGATTCATTACTATTTAACATACTAATTAATCATTTAATTATTTAAGAGAGAGATTAAGAATGAAACAAATAATTCTCCTAATTAATCAAGCAATAAATTCCAAGAAAATCATAGGAGGCAGAGGTCATTCCACTAATCAATCTCAAAAAGTTTAGAATTAATTACTGGAGTAATTAGAGAGTAATTAACTTAATTACATTTCCAATAAAATCTAAATTGAGTCAAAATCACCATTCAAAATTAATTGAATTTAATTTTCTATTATTCTCCTCTTAGTTACCTTTAAAATGAGTATTTATTTATATTTTTTTAGATTTTTCTATAATTAGTTAAGAATTTTGAAAGTTTATCCATTAAAATCAAATTAATTAAGCCTAATTAAACTCATAATTTCATCAGACCACGTAACGGCTGATGCAGTGCGCTTTCCACATGGCACGATGAGATTTGTTATTTATGTTGTCACGTCCATCGGCTGAGTCAGTGGCGGCAGATGCGCTTTCTCTGCGGGTCGTCCGATTTAAGATGGGACAATTGAGATTAATCTCATAGTTTAGACTAAGAATTACAGTGGATCTAGCATGATTTGATCACAACTGTCCATTCCAATCACGCAAAATGGACGACGTATGATCCTTCTTCTTCGCAAGTGATGAAAGGCGAGCACTGTTCATCTTTCCTCATTCAATCCTTCTTCTCACAAATGGACGACGTATGATCCTTCTTCTTCACAAGTGATGAAAGGTGAGCCAAGTGCCCAAGGATGATTGGGAAGGTCAGTTTGGCCTCCCCTTGGGTCATGGCCGACACAAGCTTATTAGGTCATGTTCACCACCGTCCTTGGTGCCCATGTAGACCAATAGATGGGTGACAAGTGGCCTTGGGAAATGAATGGTCAAATTCCAAATGAATTTGGTCACGGGATACCCTTTAACCCAAGGTCAAAGTGCTCATTTGACTATGAGTTTGATTTGGGAAGATTTAAAATGATTTAAAAATGGGTTGGGCCAAATTTCAAGTGATTTGGAGTTCATTTGATTTGATTTGGCTTAATTTGACCCATTTGGGACAAGTTGAGTCAAATTGGGTTAGGTTGACCAATTGTTCAAATTGGGTAAAACCATGACTTAGGTCAAGTTCAAATTATCATTTGAAGCCTATGGGTATCATTGGTTTGGTTTAATTTGATTTAGATTTAGTTTTGGTTCATTTAGGTTCATTTGGGTCAAATGGGTCAGGTTGACCAATTTGACCCATTTGACTCAATTGGGTTAGGTCATGGGTTGGTTTAGGCTTGGTCGATCATTTAAAATGTATTGCAAGCTTTGGTTTCAATCAATTCTGATTTAGTTTGATTTCAAGTTGATTTGACATTTTGGATCAAGTTGGGTTCATGATCAATTGGGCTAGGTTGGGTCTAAATGGTCAATTGAAGCTTTGGTCAAGTTCAACAATCAATTTGGAATGAATTTGACCCTTTGGTTGCAATCAATTTGGCTTAGATCAAAGTTTAACCCATCTTAGCTTTTTTAGGTCAATTTGGGTCAACTTGGGCTAGGAGGGCCAATTGGGTTTGGTCTAGCTCAAGTGAGGGCTTGATCATGTTTAATAATTGATTATGGATTGGTTTAGATCAATGGTTTCAATCAATTTGGATTATAGTGAATTTTGGCTTATTTAGGTGTCATTTGGGCTAAGTGTTGACTTGGTCAAAAACTAGGTTTTACTTGGTTTGATCCAATTTGAGTGATTGAGCATTCTAGGATGACTGTTGATCACAATGTGAGGCTTGGGTGACCTTGGTTCGATCCAATTTGGGTTGGATTAGAACTTGGTTCAAAAAGGGTCTTTAGGATACTTTGGGTCAACTGAACCTAAAAGGGTGAATTAGCTTAATTATGGCTTGATTCAAGTTCGATTTAACTCACATATGAACTTATGATGGAAATATAATTCAATTGCAAGTGGTTTGGAGTCAAATGGGTTTTGATTCATTTGCCAATTTCAAGTCAAAAGGATGGACATGGGTTTGACTTGGGTTAGTTTGATTTTGGCTCAGTGATTTTAGTTTATGTTTATATTTGGGCATGTGATTGAAGGAGTGATTGTTTGAAGAGAAAATTTAAAGGTCTGGATTGATTTGAGAATGATTTAGCTAAATCCAAGAAATTGGCTTAAAGGATATAAATTGGGTTTGGATTTGAGTTTTGAATTTATATTGATTTAATTTTTTCCATTTGAATTTATATTTTATTTATATTTGTGAAGATAAATGAGAACATAAATGATCAATGAGAGAATCATGTGAATCAGGAGTGATTTGATTATGAATTTGGCTAAGGTAGGTTAGAAAGTTTTAAAAAGGGATTTTGATTTGGTTTAATTTATATTCATTTGATTTGGATGATTTGAATGCCAATTTGATTTATAGTTGTGAATACAAATGATGGAATAAGTGATTTATAAGAAATCACAGCTTTGGGTTGATTTGAAAGGGTTTGGCTAAAGCTTATGGATGTGATTCATAAGCTTAGGAAGGTTTTGGATTGGAATTGATCATGGGTTTCAATCATCTAGGAATTAGAGTTTGGATTTGAATCATTTGGGGTTGGGTGAATTTGGAGTTAATTTTTAGATTTGAAAGCCTAATTGATTTAAGGATTGATTTGAGATTTGAGAAAATCAATTTAGTTGGAATTGATTCAAGATTTGATTTGGATTGGTTTGAAGGAGTGTACATGGGCTGGATTTGAGCTATAAGGTTAGTGGTTGCCTTAAATCCCTAATGCATTGCCTAATCTTATGAAAAACCCTTCTAAATCTTTATGGTTAGGTTAAGTATTTACCTAATCGCTAGAAGTATCTTAAGACTAAGGAACTCTTAGTGTCTAGTGGAGTCCTATGTCTAAGATGGAGAAGTTGAGAGCTCACTCCAAAAGTGATGTCAACAACGTTCGAACGATCGCAAGCACTAACAAAAATTATCTACTCCTAAACTTGAGGTGTAGAAGGAATCAAGATCTTAGTGCAATGCAACTCTACTTATGTTAAAGACATAAGAGAGCGAAGGAGGAATCTACTATGGATTGAGTATGTGAGCCTTTCGTTAGAGGAAAAGGTTCAAGTTATCCACTGGGAAAAAGAAGTTGTGAAATCTACTGGCGATTAGAATTTGGAATCCAGTAGGGATAAAAGTGTGAACCTTCCACTAGGGGAGGTTGGAGAATTGAATTGGGGAAATTGGAAAGATTTGCATCTCTCGAGGAGGCGTCGATTTGATTGTTTAATTTGACTCCACTAGGAGGTTGGTTGGTTTTATTTGATTTTAAATTTTAAATTTTGAGATGGACCTATCGATTTGCAATGGCCTTTAACTTCTTGATTTATCAATCCAAAGGAGTAGTCTACCAACCACACAGTAAGACTATCTAACCAAAGGGGTTGCCTTTCAGTGTGTTGTGGCTGTACTAAGAAGAAAGCATAGTAGATTTACATCCTCCAAAGTAGGGATTAGTCGGTGATGCCACAATGAATCGAACCCAACTTTAAGGCATTCTGAGCAGCTAGGACTTAAATCAGCTCAAAGATAGTCAAAATTAATTTCATTTTAATTATATTTGATGGATCTGGTCAGTTTGCTATGGGTCGCACTAAGTGGGGGCCATGTCAGCCTTAGCCTACTTCAGATTTAACAATCCAAAAGGGGTAGTTTCTCGGCCAAAGGGGAGAACTATCCAACCAAAAGGATGCCTTTTGGTTTGCAGCGGCCAATTCAAGGAAGAAAGCACGGGGACTCACATCTTCTTAAACAAAAGACCACTGGGGCGACACATTAGCAACTTGACATGTCAACCCAACCTAGAGTTGCGCATCAATTTGTGATAGTCATGATACAAAGAATGTGTAGTAGAATTACATATTCTAGAGTGAAATGACCATGGAGGCTATTTGTGGCAAAACAGTTGAACCTAGGCTGAGAGTGCCAGGGGACTTATCTGAACTCAAGTGTAGTCATGCAATTCTTATAGGGAGTTTTCCTGACACTGCCCTAAAGATAGGATGTCTGCTTGGGAAAGGGGCCGCTGGGGGCTTGACTTCCTAATCCAAAAGTGATTAATTTTGTTTGTTTGTTTGTTTGTTTATCGTGGATCCTGTTGGTTTGCGAGGGATCACACTGAGAATGAGCTTATATCAGCCTAGACCTATCTCAGATTTACTGGTCTAAGGGAGAATCTGTGCATCCGCTGAACAAATTCTCCAACCACAGGGGTGGCTACTAGGAAAAGGGGACTGTCTAATCCAAGAGTAGCCCGAGTAGTGTCTAAATGGGATCGCAAAAGACATAACCCAAGTAGAGTGCCCGTAGGGGAGGGGCCACTAAGGGCTTTATCCAGATCCCTGAAGAAGATAATGTCTATCGGTATTTGGTGGCCAACTCAAGGAGTAATGTGAAGACTTATATCTGTCAAGAATGGTGTATCCACTGGGTGAGTTGCTGTCAGCATAGTAAACATAAACCAACCTAAGGTGCCCGTCAGTTTGCGACAATCAACCTAGGAAGAAAACATCGGGGACTCACATCTTCCTATAACAGAACTAATTGCTGGGATAGTCTGTCTTTGACTCGATAGGTACTATCCGACCTAGGGCGACTACTGAGTGAATGTCACTAGGGGACTTATATCAACTCAAAAGTAGTCAAGAGGAAAAGAGCCATTTGGGGTTACTTTAATCCTCAACTCGGTCAGTTCATGATGGCTAGTTTAAGAAGAAAGAATATAGACTTACATCTTCTCAAACACAGCCAATCATGACGGTAGCTTACCGACGACACAATAAGACCAACCATGCTAACAAGGTGCTCATCAATTTGCAACGGCCAAGTCAGGGAAGAAAGCACGGGGGCTCACATCTTCCTGAATAAAAGACCACTAGGGTGACACATTAGCTAGGTAGCATGTCAGTCCAACCTAGAGCAGTTAATGTGTGAGTGTCACAGAGGGCTTGTTCCCACATCAAAATAGCCTGAGATAAAAGATATGTGTTTGTGTTAAAGGAGGATAGGATGCCACCTGGGTTCTCTTACACCTATCCTAAAACACACTTAAGAGTTGATGAAATGGTGCCACGAATGGCAGTTGTGATCCCACCAAGAAAGGATTCTGCTTGGGTTCTCTTACACCTAACTTAGTCATGCTAGTAAAAATAGGATGCATCTTGGGTTCTCTTACACCTACTCTAGTAGCGCTGGGGAATCATGTTTAATTTGTGTTTGTGTTGTGAAAGAAGGATATGATGCCTTTTGGGTTCTCTTACACCTAATTTAAAAACATCATGGTAGATTTGAAAACAAACAAACAATGCTTCAAATGAAGAGAATATTTGATGAGTTGGAATGGAATTTTTGAAGATAATTATTTTCAAACATGATTTTATGGATAATATTTCTTCAAATAGAGCCCACTGATTGGAAGCATCGGGTGTTCCCCTTTATAATTAGTAAGTTGATAAGATCCTTCTTGATAGGCATTCTCTATGACAAAAGGGTCTTCCCAAGTGGGTTCAAACTTGCCTCCCATCTTTTGACGGGCAATAATTGATCTCCTTAGAACTAAAATAAGCTCTCCTACTTGAAAAGCTCTAGGGTGGACCAGCTTGCTGTGAGCTTGAATCATCTTGGTTTTGTATAACTCGAGATTTTGGCATGCCCGTAGGTGTCTCTCCTTCAAACCTTCAAGCTCTTCTAAACGCAACTTGTGTTCTGCTTTGTAGTGATTTTACTACCCATTGCTATCCTTAGTGATGGGAGCTGAACTTCTAATGGTAGAATGCCTTCAGGCCCATCCACTAGAGAGAACGGGGTAGATTGGATTGGAGTTTTGTATATGGTACGGTATGCCCACAAGGCTTCAACTAGTTGCTAATGCCGCTGTCGCTTGTTATTTTCGGGTGTCTTCTTTAGTATCTGAATGAGTGTTTTGTTGAATGCTTCTGCTAGGCCATTCTCCATGGGATAGTAGATAGTGGAGTATCTCCAATCTATACTGTGCCTTCTAGCAAAGCTGTTGATCTTGGTGCTTTTGAATGCATTACTATTATCAGATATAATTCATCAAGGCACCCCAAACTTATATATGATATGATTCTTAAAAAATTGAAGCACACGTTGAGCTATGACCTCTCTGAGTGATATTGCCTCCGCCCACTTGAAAAGTAGTTGGTGGCAGCTAGAATGAATCGATGACCCTTGGAAGAAGAAGAATCGATAGGACCCACAATGTTGGTATCCCAACACTCAAATGGCCACGAGGCCAATATAGGATGTAGAATGTTGGGTGGGTGATGTAGGACCACACCATGTAGCTGACACTGATTGGATCTTCTAGCTATATCCATGCAGTCTGTAATCATTGAAGGCCAGTAGTATCCTAGTATCTTGATCTTTGCTTTCATCTTTGGACCAAATTAATGCACTCCACATAGACCTAAATGTACCTCAGTCATAATCCTACGGGCTTCATATTTGTCCAAATAGCATAACCACATTTGATTGAAAGACCATCGATGCAGAGTGCCATTAATGAGAACATAGGATAGAGCTCTCTATTTCACCTGATGGGCTTGTGACTTCTCTTGAGGTAGTTTGCTAGTGTTCAAATAATCTATGAGCAGTTTCCTCCAATCCAGCTCATCGTCTCTATTGGCAATGGAAACCTCCCCTTCATGAGAAAGTTTATCGATGAGTTTAGCATCAATAAGGGATGAGACTTGCCTATTCTGGACCCTTATTGGAATGAACTCATCTTCCATACTTACCAACTCTTTGGCAAGTTTGGTCAGAGCATCTGCTACTGTGTTCTCTACTCGGGGAACCTTGTAGATGGTGACTTCAGGGATTTAGGCCAATAGCTTCATGGTATACTCATGGTAATGATGAAGCTTAGGCTTGACAATCTTGTAGGACCCGACAATATGGTTGATGACCAACAGAGAGTCCCTGTAGATGTTGATGATCTTGACACAAACTGATGGCTAACTCTAGACTGGCAATCAAAGTCTCATTCTCAGCTTCATTATTGGTGCAAGGATTGGAAAGATAGTATGAGAATCTCATCACATCGTGGTCTAGAGTTAAGAGTACTATTTCTACCCCTACCTTTCCTGGAAGAGTAGATCATGGTGCTTCTCCTTTATGAAAGAAAGCTGAACCATCAAAATACATTTCTCATCGGTGGTTGTCAATCTCCCCTAAGTTCATGATCTGTTCATCAGGGAGATCATCACTAAACGAAGAATCAGCAGGAAGTGGGTGTGCTGCTTAAAAATCCGCTAGTGCTTGCCCTTTCATCGCACGGAGGGTACACATGTAATATCAAACTATGAGAGAACCATGGACCAACATGCCAAACATCCAGATAGTATTGGAAGTGTCATGAGATACTGTAGTGGATTGGTTCTAGAAATCAAGTTTACCTTATGAGAAAGCATATAGTTTCATAGCTTTTGAGATGCAAAGATCAAAGCTAGGCTATGTTTCTCAATAGGTGGATAGTTTGCTTCAGTAGAAATCAGACGATAACTGAGGTAGTAGAGAGCACTCTCCTTCCCTTCATCATTGGCTTGGGCCAACAAAGCACCGAGGGTGTCATCCAATGCAGTAGTGTAGAGGATGAGTGGACTGCCCGGGATAGGGGTTGCTAGAGCTGGCGGCTTCACCAAATACTGCTTGATATCTTTAAATGCATGTTGGAAATCCCACTTGACCTTAGCGTCCTTGTTGATAAGTGCTGAAAATTACTTGCATCTTCCCGATAGGTTGGAAATAAAGCATCTTAGATATGTCAACCATCCTTGGAAAGATTTGAGTTGAGTTAAACTTTTAGGAGGTGGCATTTCTAAGATAGCTTTGATCTTTTTTGGATCTATTTCTATTCTCTGGTGTCGGACAATGAACCCAAGGAATTTCCCTGAAGCTACTTCGAATGCATACTACAAGGGATTCATTTTGAGGTTATATTGTCATAACCATTTGAAAATTGCTCTCAAGTCAAAGAGATGGTCTTTCTTTTTTATACTTTTAACTACTAAATCATCAACGTAGCACTCAACCTGATGATGGATGAGTTCATTGAAGATCTGAGTTATGACTGGTTGGTATGTAGCACTAGCATTTTTAAGGCCGAAAGGCATGACCCTATAATTATAAATTTTGATCGGGGTTTAAAAAGCAGTATTTTTTTCATCCTCGGGGGCCATCTTGATTTGGTTATAGCCAGATGACCCATCCATAAAAGAGAAAATTGCATGAGTGAGACGATGTCCACCATTAATTATGATATAGGAAGAGGAAACTTATCCTTAGGACATGCCTAGTTTAAGTCCCTAAAATCGACACATTCTTAACTAGCACGACATTGGCTAACCAAGTAGGGTATTTTTCTTCCCTGATAAAACTAGCATCGATCAATTTCTTGACTTCAAAAATGACATGTTATTCAATTTCTAATCGCATGCGTCTAGGCGCTTGCTTGATAGGGTTATCACTAGGGTCTATTGCTAGTTTATGAACTGCTACTATAGAAAATAATCCAACAATTTCTTTATAGCTCCATGCAAATCAGTCCTTAAAATCCGTCAATAGCCTAACTAATTCATCGGTTTCTTCTTCATTCAGCAAATAACTGATGTATGTCGGGCAGATTTTCTTTTGTCCCGAGGTTGATTTCTTTAAGCTTGTCAATTATTGAATGGATCTCCTCTTCAAATTCTGGCGGTGTATCTCTGATTTGGAGATCATGTGGATCATCTGAAGTTTTCAAACACACATCCTCATAAGAGTTGGTGTAGTGTGAAAAGAATCTATCAGACTCCAAATGATTGGTGACAACTAGCTAATGTCGTCATCATTTGGACCATCTTTGAATCCTAGTCTTGATTTTGATTGTGCATCCCTGCCTCTGTTGTTCCATAGCTTCTCTAAGTACTCTGACCAGTGCTTAGAACATGTATAAGGAATAAAACCCTTCATTGCAAGATTAAGAACATAAGGCGAGTACCAATCAAAAGGTAATTCTATTAATTCTTTGTTTGAAATATCCTCAAGTCCTACATTAGTTTCTGGACTTGAGGATGATGATCCCAAAAAGAATCTCTTCAGTTTAACATCTCTGGAAGACTGAGGGGCTTCCTTAACTACTAATCCTTCAACTTTTTGAGATGAAAGTGAGGTTAGAGCTAAGGTTCCTAACTACTGCATGATAGTTTCACATACATTTGATTCGAATATATTTGTGCTTTGTCAGTAGTCTTAGATCCTTTGTCTGCTCAGTGTCACCTCCAATGAAATCTAAGAGGGGTTGGGCGGTATGTTAATCACATTAGACTCATCTCCTCATGAAAATATTTCTTCATCTATACTTTGAAAAGGATAAATGAAAATAGAAATATCACTTTGGACACCCAGACATAGATGTTCTTATTAGGGTGATTGCATATGACATTGAGAAATGTGTACTATCGAAAAGAGAAGTCACCTACAATGGACCTTCACCAATAGGACTCTGGACTATGGGTCTTATATATACCAAGATTCTTCTCCACTGGAAAAGTAAAGTAGTGTTTATTTTAAATTGGGTTCGTTAAGTTCCCTATGAAAACAAGACCCCATAGTTAATTACATATTAAAGAATGGGATTCCATAAGAATACTCTCAATTAAGGTTAATGATCATTATCTCCAAAGATTTCAAGATTAGACTATCAGTAAAATAGTTTATTTTGGAAGATCAAATGGGATTGATCAAATGGAGAGAGTTATTATCGAAGCCAAAGGAAGATAAGTAGAAGATGCTCATGATGCTAGGAAATCTAACGAGTATCTCAAACTATCTTATGGTTGGGCTTTACATTTTTAAAATTTGAAAAGGATTTATTTGTTTGAGTTGGATTTTTATTAGAAATTTAGAGCTTATAATTCCATGATGCAAGGTAATGAAAATGCCTAAGAGCTGAGAATTTATGTTTATGGCCCTGAATAGAAATAGTAACCTCATAACCTAAAATATAGGGAGCTTTGGCGAGGGCCAAGGCATGACCTAAATCTAAGGCAAAAATGGGCATATGGTTTACCTACACAAGGGAGGATAAACCATCCGACTGTTGGACTTATAACCGCCCAGGGGTCACCGCCAACTAACTCCTCCTACGATTTTAAAATATGTAGGCAAGTCAAGTGCTTTTGCAAGATAACTAGGATGTCGTTTATATAGAAAGAGACTAAGTCCTTAAACACACTCCCTAAGAGACTAGATCATGTAGGGCATGATTAATTACTTAAATCTAATGCAAATTTTTCATATGTTTTATTTTCATTTTGAATAGCTCATTTGACCCAGGCTTATAGAATTCATATGCCTAATGCATGAGAAATTGGATTGTGGGCCAAAATCAGCAAGATGGGAGGTGGTTTCCACCATGACTCTCAAACGTCAAGCCAAGTTCTCTGGCATGGGTGGAAGCCCTACAAATCAAGAGTAAATTAATATGTTTTTATGAATGATGTTAAGAAAGAAAAGACAACATCCATCTAAGGGGTTACTAATTCTTTTATCTTGATTTATAGCCTAAGCTTTAGGTGAGGTTATGAGTTATTTATTTAAATTTTGAGTTGTTTAATTTGGTAGAAGACCTATTTTTCCTCTAAGAGCCTAAACATCATCTAGGCCATACATCAAGCAAGGGAAAAACTAGGGAAAGTATGCCATTTCTAAAACATAAACTAAAAAAAACATCATGCATTTTTTATAAAGCTAACACAAAAGAATAAAAGGCCAAGTGTGGTCGAGCACCATGGCACAAATTCAAAAAGATAAATGTGGGTAGCCGAGCTCTACCCTTATATAACTTGGATTACAAATGAATTAATTACAATTAAGCAATGAATTCATGTTATGGGGGCTCTTCATTTCTTCTTTTCTTCTTTCTTCTTTTGGTTCCTTATTTTGAATGGTTGGAATATGGATGCTCCAAAGGCTTCACATGGTACATAAGATATAATCTTTTAACCAATGTTCATCCTAATCCCCCATAACAATCATTATAAAATTCTAATTGCAAAAGTACATGAAAAGGAAAAATTAAATCTAACTAAAATCTGTAAAATAGAGATTAGCTAAACAAACCACACATTCCCAAGCATGTATATAAATAAATTGGACTTAGCACCTCACATAAGGTAACCAAGTCCACCTGGCCTATTTTGGATTATGCTTAAGGGTAAAAGCAATCTATACGGTAAAAGCAATTACATTTTTATTAAAGCTCCTTAAGCACAATCCCCTGTAGAAGATAATGATTAGACTAAATCATCTTACCATTCATTCTACGCACATACACCCTAACATCCAGATTAAAATATCACATCATAAAACAAAAACAAATATCAAACCATGCATCACCCTAACATGGGACTAGAAGTAGTGACTTAGCCTAATGTGTGTGCCATGTAAGGTTTGTGTGGTATGCTTAGCTAGGCTTTAAGGTTAGGATTTTTTAAGTGTGAAAAGGTTCAACTTAGAAGGGTGGTCTCATTTAAGTTGTTTAGTTGATATGGGTTAATTTTATTTGATGATTTGATTTGGTTTGAATGAACCTGCTTTATTACTAAAGGTTATAAAGAGAGGAAAAGAAAAGAGAACTTCTCTTTCCTCCCTACCTTAAGTGATTTCTAAGGTAGATTCATTAATGATTTTTGTTTAGAGAATGTTTTATTATGTATTTTAATTTATCCTAAGTTTAGATTTTCTCTAAATAAACCTATTCAAAAAGAAAGACATTTTAAAATTAAGTAAAGTGAATTACTATCATAAAACACACAACATTTTATTTCTTCCCCACATGTGCATAATGCACATGAATGAATCCTAAGCATGTCTATACATGCGATGCAAGTATTTAGCACACCTTAATAATGAATGCTAAGAGAGGTTGCTTAAGCAAATTTGGAATGTTTCATGTATGCATGATTTTGTTAAGTAGAAGAGAGTGATTCTTTTATCAATTTTTATATGTACAGTTACAAATTTAGTAAAGTGAATTACTATCACAAAACACACAATATTTTATTTCTTTCCCACATGTGTATAATGCACATGAATGAACCCTAAGCATATCTATACATGCGATGCAAGTATTTAACACACTTTAATAATGAATGTTAAGAGAGGTTGCTTAAGAAAATTTGGAATGTTTCATGTATGCATGATTTTGTTAAGTAGAAGAGAGTGATTCTTTTATCCATTTTTATATGCACATTTACAAATATAAAAGACATAAGTGAGTACGACGTTATTATTAGCACAAGGGGTGTAAGGTAAAAGACCTTTTGCTACTTAAAAACTCATGGTTGTCGACTAATATATCACTTTTCTTAGATACATGTGCATATACAAAAAGAAATGCATGGAAAGGGAATGCTAAGAGTGGTTGCTTAAGGAAATTTGGAATGTTTCATGTATGCATGATTATTTTAAAGTAAAAGAGGGTGATTCTTTTATCCATTTTTATATGCACATTTATAAGTATTAAAGCGATAAGTGAGTATGACGCCATTATTAGCACTAGGGGTGTACAAGACTACTTAGAATTTAAAAACTCATGGGGTTTTCATATACTACTTTTCTTAAATTCATATGCATGTACAAAAAAATGCATGGAAAGAGAATCATGCGAAAAGTTTAAACAAGTTTCATGTCCTTTTCAAATGGACTATACACTTTGCAAATCCTACACAAACCTATGTTCAGAAAGACAAGAAAAAGTCACATAACAAATTTTATACTATTCACATGCAAGCTCATAAGTACTTATAGATAGCATACTTTTTATTTGTAATGTTTGGTTTATAAGTTTTGAAAATAGTTTTTTTTAGTAGTGGCATGACCATTCATATCTTACTTTAGCCAAAACATGCAATTTGACATAAAGAAAACTTTTCATTTTAATTTTATTTTCAAAAGACATGAATACATGACTTTCATATGACATACACATTTAGCATGCTAGCAAAAAAATAAAGTGATGTAAGCATGTAACTTCACTCACCCTAATTAATTCCTAAAGACGATCTTATGAAGTAAGATCATTTAAAGAGAATCAAAAGTTATTTAAAGAGACTTTCATTTTGTTTTGAGTTTATTTTGAATTAGGACAGTGTGAAAATGTTTGCTGGTCTTAACCCATTCTCACATGTGTGTATTATTTTAGTTTAATTTTTAGGTGATTAGATCAATTTTATGCTTTGGTTATGTTAAGGTGTACATTAAGTCCATTAATTACCCCTTACTTATACCACTTTAGCATATTTAATCAAATAATTATGAGCCAATGTATGACATAAAATCACAAGAAATTTAAATCGACAATGCATCCTAGGAAAGAAACGTACCTAATACAATTGACTCACAATTAATGATTAATTAAGCTAAATGGTTTAATTTAAGTACTTTCATAACCCTTCCCACACATGTGGGTTAGGTATAATTTCCTTAAGCTACTTAGGTTATTGAACACCTAAGCATCTACCTAAGAAGGATTAGTTAAGTTCTTGAATGTTTTAAAAAATTTAAAATATTGATTAATTAAGCCATTTGATGAAATGATTAAATCATTAATCAATTTGCACCTTAATTAGATTTTCATCCAAATGAAATGAACTTAGGGGAAAGGATTTGGGAAAGAATTCCTAATCTCATTTCCTAAGTCCATTCACTGTTCTAAGGTAATTAGAAACTCAATTAATGGATTTATCACTATTTAAAATGTTAATTAATCAATTAATTGATTAAGAGAGTAATTAGGAATGAACCAAGCAATTCCCATAATTAAATTATTAATAAATTCTAATAAAATTTGGGGAGGTAGAAGTCATCCCGTTAAACATGCCTGATAAGTTTAGAATAAATTAATGAAGTCATTAGGGTTATTAAGTTTTCAAATAAACTCTAATTAAGGAAAATGTAGTGTTTAAATTCAATTAGAAATAATTTTATTGGATTCTCCTCATAATTATCTTTAAAATAAGCCTGAGTTTGTAATTTTTGGATTTTTCTACAATAAGTTATTTATTTAGGAAGTTTCAATTTATTTAAGTGATTTTTATGAAGTTTGTTAATTTATTTTATTACAATAAATCATTTGAAACTCAACATTCAATATCTTTTATTAAAATAAGCCTGACTTGAAAATTTTATGATAAGTGTATTTTAACATCAATTTTAATCTTTGAAAGCTTGAACTTAATCGGACATGTATTTTTGGTTTAATTAATTAAATTTTTTACTTAGCTTAAAATAATTAATATTTGGGAATTTTAGGCTTGTTTATTCCTCTAAAAGGAGTCCAATGAGCCCTTATTTATAATTTTTTGGTTTTATTTTCATTTTAAAGTTTGGTGATTTAAATAATTTTTAAATAAAAAATATGATTTTCTACTTAACACACTGATTAAATGTCAATGTGTGAATACATGGCACGTGATTGGAAGCTTCAGGTGTAGCGCGCCACGCCATCGCGTCGGTGATCGAGAATAAATTGACATAGTGACCATGGCGTCGCGCGGCCGATCGACTCCAAATCGATAGTGTGAACTAGCGGCTGGGATAAAGTGGCGCGATATGAGCCATCCGATCACGCAAATCGCAGGATCGGATGATCCAGATCGCATCAAGAGATTTGAAGGCTCGTGATCCACGCTTTGAGCCATCGATCTCTGAACATGGATGGATT
Organism: Cymbidium sinense; assembly: GCA_021442155.1. Taxonomy (NCBI): domain Eukaryota; kingdom Viridiplantae; phylum Streptophyta; class Magnoliopsida; order Asparagales; family Orchidaceae; genus Cymbidium; species Cymbidium sinense. The sequence continues at coordinate 106,574,656 of CM038215.1, forward strand.
CCACTTGTATGAAACAGAATCACGGTATTTTGGGAAACATGAGAGATTCTAAGTGAAAACTTGTCCAAATGGACTCATTTTTGAGTCGATTCACACCAAAAAAAAATTCTATTTTCTAATTGGGATGATTTAAAGTAAATATGCGGGATTATCTCTGTTAAATTCCTAAAAATTATGCAAAAAAACTCACAAATGAAGGATCCTAAGGCCGGCTACGGTTTTTGAAAGTTACCTCACCGGGGATGATTTCTGGCGGTGGTGATGACTTGAGCACACTGTTGAGCAAGGGAAGAGGCCTTGGAATGAGCTTGGATCTTTGTCTTCATGTAGAAAAGAAGTTTCCATTAGTGATCATCATTTCCTCGCCAAAATCCACTTAGTTTTGGAGTATTTCTCTCCAAAATGAAGTGAGGGTGATTATCAATGGGTTTGGGAGCTCTAGGAGAGGGAGATTGAGAGGAATGTGTGATTGCTTCAACCTCTAATGCCTTGGAATGAAAAGTGAATGAAAATCACACTTTACTTTAAATTTTTGGTTCCAAACTCATGTCATTTGGCTTGGGGTGATTGGGAATGTAAGAGAATCATCCTAGGAGGCTCACTTTAATTGGCTAAGGCATGGAAAATGGCTACCATGAAGGACAAATGGGTGTCCTAGCCAAGGGAAGGTGAGAGTCCTTCATGTCATGTGTTCCAATGTGAGAGATGAGGTGATTTCACCTCCCCATGAGTCATGGCTGCCCCAATCACTCCTTAGGTCTAAAAATCAGTGCCCTTGGTACCTATGTGGACCAATGGATGAGTGCCAAGTGGCCAAATAAGAGAAATGACCACTTGGAAAAGTGTCTTTTCTCAAGGGATGCCCTTGACCCAAGGGAAAAGTGGTCTTTTAGAATTGAATTTGATTTGAACAGATTTGAAATGAGTCAAAAGTAAGTTGGACCAAATTTCATGTCATTTTGAGTTCATTTGATTTAATTTGGGTTAATTTATCCCATTTGGGTCAAAATGGGTTAGGTTGACCAATTGGTCAAATTGGGGTCAAACTAAGGGTTGGGTCAAGTTCAAATGACTATTTGGGTTATATTGGTTTAATTTGGATTTAATTTAGATTTTGGCCAATTTGATCCTTTAGGCCAATTTGGGCTAAGTTGACCAATTTGACTCAATTGACCAAATTGGCTTGAATCATGGCTTGGTTTGAGTTTGGTTGATCATTTGGAATATGTTGCAAGCTTTGGTTTCAATCAATTTTGGTTTGATTTTATTTTGGCTTGATTTGACCTTTAAGGTCAAAGGGTTCATGGTCAATTGAGCTAGGTTGGGTCTAGTTGACTAATTGTTAAAATTGGGTTTAATTGAGGCTTTGGTTAAGTTCAATAATCAATTTGGAGTGAACTTTAGCCATTGGTTGCAATTTGGTTTAGGTTGCAATTTGGCAATCAATTTAATATAAATGGGTTATGAGAAAATTTTTTGAATTTGAATTGATTTGGATTTGATTTGAGCTAAGTCCGTAAGATAGAATCAACGGGCTTAGGAAAGATTTTTTTTAGAATTTGAATTTGAGTTTTAAAATCAGTTTAATTGATTTGAATTTATATTTCATTTATATATGTGAATATAAATGAGAATATAATTGAGTTATGAGAAAATTTCCTGAATTTAATTGATTTGGATTTGATTTGAGCTAAGTCCATAAGATGAAATCAAATGAGCTTAAGAAAGATTTTGGATTTGGAATTGATCATGGATTTCAATTATTTAGAATTGATTCATGATTTGGATTTTTGGGATTACTTGATAGTTTTATAAAATCAATTAGGTTGGAATTGATTCAAGATTTGATTTGGAATTAATTTGAATGATTTGAGAAAAATCACATTAAGTTGGAGTTGATTTGAATGATTTGAGAAAAATCCATTGAATTGGTTCAAAGTTTGAGTTAGAATTGGAGTTGATATGAGTTTGGAGTCAATCAATCAAGTTGGAATTGATTTGAGTTTGGAGTTTTGACTTAGAAGAAGGAAGTGAGGAATCTGGTCCAAGTTATAGGGCAGGCAAGTTTTCTACACTCTTAAGGCATGACTTATTTCTATGGCTAACTCTTTTAAGTCTCTAAGGTTAGGTTAAGTGTCCACCTAATCACTAGATGTGTCTTAAGACTAAGAAACTCTTAAAGTCTAAGAGAAGTCATATATCTAAGATGGAGGGGTTGAGAGCTCATTCTGAAAATGAGGTCAACATCCTCCGAGGTGGATTCCAAGTCTATGTGAATAGTAGGGGTACTCCTATGAACTGGAACATAACCCTTATTAGCTGGTGGCCAACCAGGGGGTCTTCCACCTCTGGAACTGTCTCTATGTTTGCCTTTGCTCTACCTAGTGGAGGTCGAGTCATCCCACCCACATGTCCATATGATGGAATGAACTGTGGGTGGAATGTGATATGCGGCTCTACTTCTTCATCAATTTCCTTTTCTTGTTCACTTGGACTTTTATTTTTTTTTATTTTTTATTTTTCTTTTTCTTATGTTTCTTTTGCATTTGAATTTGAATTTTGACCAAGTTCACAAAAAAATATTTTTTGAGGAAGATAGTAGGTCGCATCCTCATATATCTCAACCTCTCTGACTAAAAATGGCTTTTCATCTCCTTTGACACAACACTCAATCCCATCCTTCCTTAACTTAATGCACTTATGGAGAGAGGATGAAATCATCTTATTTTAATGTATCTAAGGCCTATCGAACAAAACAGTGAACATAATATTCAAATCAATGATATAGAACTTAACTTCAATCTTCCAATCACCTATCTTTAAAGGTAACACTATGGAACCTAAAGCTCTTTCGTCTTATTCATTAAATCCTCTCAACATAATCCGATCTCCTTGAAGTGTGGAGATGTCGATCCTCAAATAGGCAAGGGTCTTTAGACTCATAATGTTCATAGATGCACCTGGATCAACAAGAACTCTGGCAAGTCTGAATCTGCCCATGTCCACTGTAATGTAGAGGGGACGATTGTGCTCCATGTCCCCCAGAAGAAGGTCTTCATCTGTGAAAGTGATTCCCTGAGCTTCTCTCGAATAATGTACATTCTCTCCAACAGCGATCAGCTGAGCTAAGTATATCTCTGAATCAAGGAGGGCCTTGATTAATGATTCCCTCATCTCTTTAGATAAGATAAGAGCATCATATATGTTTAACTTAGATGGCAACTTTCTTAGGCAAGATAGGACATTTTAGTCCACCTTGAGCTGATCCTCCATAAGCATATCCAAGAGTGGAGCATCATGTGGAGGGGCTTCTTGATCATCTTAGCCAATGACTTGTTTCCCTTTATCTGGAGGTGCTACCCTAGGAGGTAGAACCTTGCCACTTCTGAGGTTGACTTCGGTGATCTCTTATGGTAGGTTAGTGAAAGGTTCTACCTGCTCGTCAGGCTCACCTACACCTTCTCCTATGAGACCCTCGGAATCGAATGATTCCAAGTCTATCTCAAGAGGCAAACTCGTAGTATTTAGAGAAGGAAAGTCCAACTCTAAATCAAAAATAAGAAGATCAGAGTTATTATAATTATTGTTTAGACTTGAAGAGTTTTCATTAGGGGTAGATTTAGATAACCCATCAGAAGTGACACAGATATAATTCAAGCTAGCTTTATTCCTTGATTTCTTAGGTTTTGAAGGAAGTACATAGTTGAAGTCAAGTGAAGTAAGTGGGGTGAGGGCTTTGATGCCCTCATCCATCGATATAAGATGTAGACTAGAGGAATAGCTAGCTGAAGTAGAGGTGCTCGCTGGTGTAGTAGCTGCAACTGTGGACTGGAGGCTAGACTTGATTGGTGGTTGCACTACTTGGCTATCCCGAGGTAGCATGCTACATTTGCTTCTCCCCTTTCACAGTTGTCTGAACACCAAACCTTCCTTGATGTTGGAGGTTCGAGCTGCCTTATGCACCTGGAAGGAAAGTTTCTTATTTTTTGAGATAATTTTCTTAGAGATACGGGATAAGGAAATATCCCAACCTTTTTTGGTTTTGGAAGGATCACAGGTATCCCCAAGGATTACCCTAATGGAACTAGATGGTTGTTCAAAAAGGTATTCCTTCGGGATAACTATAGCACCGGTCTTGAAGCTATGCTTAAGCCAGTCCTTGAATGTAAAGCAATCCTCCAAAACATGACCTAGCATACGGTGGTAGGGGAAAAAGTTAGAATCATTACTTTTGCTCACTTCCTCTAGCCTTCTAGGTTCAGGTAGCTAAAAATCAGGCTTCTTTAAGAGATTCTTAAAGATATTCCTAATTACCTCCCTCTTAAATGAATAAGGCTTGTTAAGTTTATCTAAAAGAGTAGGTGGATTATAGCTACCTGGCGGCAGGTATGTGTACCCCTACTGCTGCTGATATGGGTGAGGAGGAGGCGGTGAAGGCTGTGGAGGTTGTTGTGATGGCCGATAGGACTGTCTCGGTGGTGGTAGAGGAGGTAGAAGTGATGGCTGTGGAGCACGAGGTCTCTCAAACTGCTCTATGGCTTATTTCCCCTTGTCTACTACTATCACTACTTCTGGCTTCTTTTCATAAGCTTTTGTGGCTTCTGCTTTATTGATTGGTCTGGAAAAGGCAATTATTTGGCTTCTCCTTGTAAGCTAGCCACCATGTTGATTAGTTTCTCAAATATTTTGATGGTAAAACCTTTGAGCATGAAAGCGACCGACCCCTGAATATTATTGAATGGTGTGTTGTTCAGAAAGCTACGGTTCACATTTCATACTCAAATTGTGCTATCTAAGATATAATCAATGAGGGACTCACCAGGGTTTTGTTGAGACACAATGAGATTGCCTATAGTCACACTTTCCTGAGCTTTAGTAAATCTCTTAATGAAGAGTTGCTCCAACTCAACAAAAGTCTTTAATAAACTGTTGGGGAGTTCAATGTACCAATCGGTTATGCCTAAGCTTCTTGACAAAAGAGAGAAAGAGTAAAGCATCACTACCATCGGCGTTACTCTCAAGTGCTAATATATGCCTTGGGTTCCCGCTACCATCGAAGTTCTTGAAAGAAGGTGACATGAAACCCTTAGGATATTGGATGGCATCAAATTCGTCTGGGTAGGGTCTACCCTTTAGAACCGATGATCCTCTTCGGGCTTGAGCCAACTCTTTTCTGACTTGCTGCTCAACCATGGTTTTGATATCCTTTTCTTGTATGGAGATACTATCCACTACCTTCCTATACAGGCTGGTGCTGCCCTGTTCTATTGGAGGTAAAGTCTTGGCTGGATCCAAGACATACACCAACTCTGGCTGACTAGTCTCAACTATAGTAGGATGAACTGTCGGTGCTTTGTTCTGAAGTGCTAAAATATCTGCTAGTAAATCCTCGAGCTGCTTCCCCATCCTATCTATTTGTTCATCCTTTTGCTTTAATTGCTAACGGAGGTGTTGGGTTGAGTAGGCTATGTCTTCCTGCTTGGCCATGACACCTTCCATACTCTGCTGTTCACAGAGGAGGGAACCCCTGGTATCTACCATGTGTACCCCAGCTGGATCCTCTAACAGATCATCTTCATTTGGATCAAAATTGACTTTTTCATCCTCTAAATTGAACCAGGCATATCCTAAGATTTCCTTCTTCTCCACTAGATACTAAACTACAATATCATATAGGGATCGGTCCAACTGAACTGGTATAAAAAATTGGGTCTAACCGGTAGTAGGATCACTGTCATGAATAGATAGGCACCTAACCTCTAATGCTACTGGAGAGCTGATCTTGTGAGGACTACACTCACTAGAGCATAGATACTTCTGATTACTATTAGATCTAGGTAGAGTGGTACTCCTAGGAGGATCTATGGCCATGAGGGTAACTGAACTATCTCCTCCTCACTCAACTGCTGCTACAATCTCCATAACATGCTGTGGTGATGGTGGTGAAGGAACGACTACTATACTCCGAGGTCGCCATTCTGTCCTCACCAGAATTAGGGCAAAAGGTCACGCAGGAGAGCTCAGCCTCGCCACAGTAAGTGACATAGATGGAATGAGATCTCTTGGTCATAGTTAGATCACCAGTGGGATTCTCTTCTCCCCTGATGCGGCCTTCATGGCCTTGGTTAGAATAGTGGATGCTGGAACATGTATAGGAGACAGCGAGCATGGAGAAAAGCGGTGTAGTGGAGGCACCACCGTCTGTCTCATGATAGGAGCTCCTCTCCTATGATGGGTAGTCCCCGTGAGTAAGATACTATTAGTATGATCGATGAGAGTAGCACATCGATCGAAAAAGTCCACAAGTGTGGAGGCCCATGACTATTGGTTATACCTCCAGCGCTCCCAGCTAGTGATATGCACTAATGTACGGGCCTCTTTGGCCCTCTCCTGATCTACACGCCACATGAGGTGTGATTCAACTAAGCCCGAACTCACTCGTCATTAGGCTACCTACTTGGTGTAAAACTTATCGAAGACTGGCGTACGACCTCCCTCTCTCACTAGATGCACTTGAGCTGGCGATGGAGGTGAAGAAATCCTCCCCATTCTCTCTCATCGATCAGAGAGAGGGTGGAAATGGTTTTCACAGTAGAGAAACCATCCTAGGAAACTCCTCTAATAAATTGGTAGTTGCCTCCAACTCCCCTAACAATCTGAGTGTGATATTGCTTGATCATCATGTTCTTATTTATTTGGGTCACTGGTAGCGGTGTAGGAACTAGACCAACCTCGAAGGCAGGGGAGATAATCCAGAATGGGGCCCTTCCCATTGGGGGAGCTAGTGGGTCTTGCCAGAGGGGAACAACATGGGGCACTGGCATTATAACTGCTGCTACTACTATGGGAACCACCACAGCCTTCCTCTCTAGCAATGGGATCTCTGAATCAGATGGTAACTCAACCCGGATGACCGGCTCCTACCCGGTCACCATGCTCTTCCTGACTGTCTTGAGGGGGTTTCCCTCACATGTGATCCTGGCCCCCTCAAAGTCTCGGCCAAAGTGGATGAGGTGGGCATAGTCAGATCATGGGAGGTTGGCCTGATCCAAGGCCAAATCCATCCCATGAGGAAATGTGAACACATACTTTTGCGCTTCCTTTGAAATGAACTAAAACTAAAACTAAAACTAACTGAAGCTGACTGCAATGTTGAAAATAAACTTGAATCAGATTTCTATTTTGTTCATTTTTTAAATTTTTTATTTTAGAATTTGAACCCACACTAAACAACTTGAAAGTGTTAAGTGGGGCTCAAATGAATTTACAAGAGATTTTGAGATTGATTGGAAAGGGATTTTTGAATGTAGAATCAACTTTCAACAAATTTGGGTATGTTGAAAATGGCTTCAAGTATATATATATATATATATATATATATATATATATATATATATATATATATATATATATATATATATATATATATATATATATTTATATGAGAGAGATGCTTCCTTATGTTCAAATTTAATTTTGATTTTTGAATTTGAGGACCCTTTATTTAACAAATTTGAGTCTATTAAAGTAAAGGGTCAATTGATTTTATTTTGATTTATGATTTTTAGAATTTACTCACTTAACAAATTTGGGTATGCTAGGTGAGGTGTTTGAAATAATTACTTCTTTCTTTTTGTTTGCTTATTTTGTGAATTATGTGTGAATTTGAAAATAGAATCCTCATTTAGCAAATTTGGGTATGCTAAATGAAGAATCTAAATGTGTTTTATTTTTTTTGAAGATTTTTGAAAATAAGATTCTTATCAAATTTAAGTATGTTAAGGGAATCCTAATGTGTGTGTGTGTGTTTTTTTTTTTTTTTCGAAAAGAGGATTCTTTAGCAAATTTAAGTATGCTAAGGAAATCTAAATGTGTTTTGTTATTTTGGAAGATTTTTGAAAATATGATTCTTAGCAAATTTAGGTATGCTAAGGAAATCCTAATATTGTTTTATTTTTGTTGATTTTGAAAATAGGATTCTTAGCAAATTTAGGTATGCTAAGGGAATCCTAATATATTTTGTTTTGATTTTTTGCTTTTGAAAAGAGGTTTCTTTTGCAAATTTAGGTATGCTAAAGAAATCTTTATTTTGTTTTTGGTTTTGATTTTTTAAAAAGAGGATTCTTAGCAAATTTAGGTATGCTAAGGAAATCCAAATATTGTTTTATTTTTATTTTTTTGAGTTTGATTTTGAAAAAGAGGATTCTTAGCAAATTTAGGTATGCTAAGGAAATCAAAATGTTATTTTGTTTTTGTTGATTTTTGGAAAAGAGGATTTTTAGCAAATTTAGGTATGCTAAGGAAATACAAATATTATTTTATTTTTATTAATTTTTGAAAACGAGGATTCTTAGCAAATTTAGGTATGCTAAGGAAATCAAAATGTTATCTTGTTTTTGTTTTTTGATTTTTATTTTTATTTTTATTTTGAAAAAACAGATTTTCACTTAGCAAATTTTTGTATGCTAAATGAAAGATCCAAATATTATTTTTGATTTTTTTGATTTTTATTTTTGAAAAAGATGATGTTGATTTTATTTTTCAAAATGTGATTGTTGATTTTATTTTGAAAATGCGATTATTCATTTTATTTTGAAAATGAAATATTCATTCAATAAATTGAATGAAAATGTTCATTTGTGCTTTTTGAAATTATGATTGTTGGATTTTATTTTTGGAAAGATGATTGTTGATTTTATTTTGAAAATGTGATTGTTCATTTTGTTTTGAAAATGAAATCTTCATTCAATAAATTGAATGAAGATGTTCATTTGTGATTTTTGAAATTATGATTGTTGGATTTTATTTTTGAAAAGAGATTTGGTGATTTTTTTATTTTGAAAATGTGATTGTTGGTTTTTTTTTTTTTTGAAAATGAAATCTTTATTCAAAAAATTGAATGAATATGTTCATTTATGCTTTTAAAAAAATATGATTGTTAAATTTTATTTTTGAAGAAGATGATTGTCTTTTTGTTTTGAAAATGAAAATCCTCATTCAATAAATTGAATGAGGAAGTTCTTTTGTGTGTTTTTTTTAAATGTGAATTTGGATTTTTATTTTTGAAAACATATTTGTTGATTTTCTTTTTGGGAAAGATGATTGTTCATTTTGATTGAAAATGAAATCTTCATTCAATAAATTGAATGAAGATGTTCATTTGTGCTTTTGGAAAGTATGCTTTTTTTGAATTTTATTTTTTGAAAAGATGTAATTTTGATTTCTGTTTTGAAAATGAAATCTTCATTCAATATATTGAATGAAGATGTTCATGCTGGAAAATATAATTGTTGATTTTAATTTTGAAATGATCCAACATATAACAATCATGAAGATTGTTAGATGAGGGTAATTTATGAAAATTTTTGTGCAAACATTTTATTTTGAGCATTTTGAAAAAGAGTTTTTGGAAATTGATGTTTTTATGAAGGATTTATTTTTCTTTATTTTATTTTTGGAATGAACCTTTCTTTATGATATAAATGGTAAGAAGGAAGTCTTTAATTATTTCTTTTTATTAAATTTTTATTTTCACCCATTGGGGTACCCAATGGGGGGTTTAAGACCAACACGGGATGAGGTCCTAAAACCAAAAGGATGTTGGCTAGCTTAACTTAATGAAAAAATAAACTAAGTGCCAATGAAAAAGAAAGATAGTCTTGGATTCATATAAAATAGAAACCCATTACCGATACTCAGAGACAATGATCATTTACCGAAGATGGGGGGAGGAACCATCCCCAGCGGAGTCCCTAGAAAAATCTATGGAGAAAATTATTATTCTTGCCTTCATCTATCCCTTTGCAAAGGATGAATGAAAATAGAAATATTATGCCTTTTTGGGACACCGCATAGATCCGTGGATGTTCTTATTAGGGTGATCGGGTACGACATTGAGGAGAGGTGTACTATCTCGAAAGAAAAAAATCACCACCTACAATGGATCTAATCACCTTAATAAGGACTCCTAAGGATTATGAGTCTTCGGAATGTACTAGAGATTCTTCTCATACTTTACATGGAAAAGTAAAGCAGGGTTTATTTTAAATCAGGTTCTTTAAGTTCCTTATGGAGGCAAGCCCCCATAGTTAATTACATCCTAAAGAATAGGATTCTTTAGAAAAACTCTCGATTAAGGTAAATGATCATTGTCTCTAAAGATTTTGAAGGTAGGACTATTAATCGATTGGTTTATTTTTAGAAAATCAAGCGGGATCGATCCAGAGAAGGGAGTTCTTATCAAAACCAAATGAAGATAAGTAGGGGATGCTTAGGATACTAGGAAGTCTAGTAAGCATCCCAAACTATCCTATGGTTGGGCTTTACATTTTTGAAATTGGATTGATTTATTTATTTGAGTTAGATTTTTATTAGAAATCTTGAGCTTACAATTCCATGATATAAGATTATGGAAATATCTAAGAGGTGAGGATTTATGCTCGTAGCCCGCAAATAGAAGTAGCAACCTCTGAACTAAATCTATGGAGCATTAGAAAGGGCCAAATGCATGACCTAAATCTAAGGTAAAAATGGGTATTTTGGTTTAGAGAGGATAAACCACACTACTACAACTGGTGGCAACTAACTCCTCCTATGATTTTAAATATATGTAGGCAAGTCATATGCTTTTGCAAGATAGCTAAGTTATTGTTTATTTAGAAAGAGACTAAGTCCTTAAACACACTCCCTAAGAGACTAGATCATGTTGGGCATAATTAATTACTTAAATCTAATGCAAATTTTTATTATATTTTTATTTTTCATTTTGGAAAATCAATTTGACACAGGCTTTAGGATTCACATGCCTAATGCATGAGAAATTAGATTATGGGCCAAAATCATCAAGAAAGGAGGTGTGTTTCCACCATGGCTCTCACAGGTCAAGCTAAATTCTCTGGCATGAGTGGAAGCCCTCCAAATTAAGAGTGAAATAATTTACTTTTTATGCATGATGTGAGAAAGAAAATACAGCATCCAGCTAAGGGGTTGCTAATTCTTTTATCTTATTTAAAACCTAGGCTTTAGGTGAGGTTATGAGTTATTTAATTTGAATTTGAATTGATTAGTTAGATAGAAAATTTATTTTTCTTAAGAGCCTAATCGTCATTCAGGCCATACATCAAAGAAAGGAAGAAACTAGAAAAAGATGTCATCTTAATGCACAAGCTAAACAAACATCAATTAATTTATAAAGCTAGCGCAAAAGAATAAGAGGCCATTTGTGGTCGGGTTCCACCTCACAAAATCGAAAACATATTGGGTAGCTGAGCTCTACCCATATATAACCCGGATTACAAATAAATAAATTACAACAAGAAGAAATTCATTGTTATGGGGGGTCTTCATTTTTCATTCTTCATTTCTTCTTTCTTCTTTTGATTGGTTGGAATATGGTTGCTCCAAAGGCTTCACATGGTATATAAGACATAATCTTATAACCAATGTTCATCCTAATCTCCCATAACAATCATTCCAAAATCATTATTGCAAAATTATATGAAAATGGAAAAAAAAAAAAAAGAAATCTAACTAAAACATGCAAAACAGAGATTAGCCAAAGAAACAATACAATCCCAAGCATGTATATATATAAATTGGCACCCACTATGGGTAACCAAGTCCACTATTTTGGATTATGCTTAGAGGTATAAGCAACACAACAAAAGCATTTATTTATTTATTAACCCCCAATCCCTGATAAGAAGATAATGATTAGACTAAGATTTCTCTACCATTCAGTCTTCACGCATACACTCTAACATCCAGACTAAAATATTATATCATAAAACAAAAACAAATATCAAACCATGCACTGTCCTAACCTAAAGCTAGAAGTGGTGACTTAGCCTAATGTGTGTGTCATTTAAGATTTGTGTGGTATGTCTTAGCTATGGTTTTAAGGTTAAGGTTTTCTAAGTGTGAAAATGCTCAATATAAAGGGTGGTTTCATTTAAGTGATTTAGTTGATTTGGTTGATTTTATTTTGTGATTTGATTTGGTTTGAATGAACCTACAACTAATTAGTAAGTGTTGTAAAGGGAGGAAAAGAGTTGAGAACTTCTCTTTCCTCCCTACCTTAAGAATTTTTTAAGGCAGATTCATATTTGATTTTTTTTAGTGAATATTTTATTATGTATTTTGATTAATCCTAAATTTAGATTTTCCTTAAACAAACCTATTCAAAAAGAAAGGCATTTTAAGATTAAATAAAGTGAATTGTTATCACAAAAGACACGACACTTTATTTCTTTCCAATATGTGTAACATGCATATGGATGAATCATAAGCATATCTATACATGCAAATGAAAATATTTAGCACACCTAGATGATGATTTTGTTAAGTAGAAAAGAGGGATTCTTTTATCTATTATTCATATGCACATTTACATGAATGAAAGGCATAAGTGAGTACGACGCCATTATTTTATATTCCAGGAGTGTAAGGTACAAGACCTACTTAGGGCTACTTAAAGCCTCGCAATCCTAGGATGTCCATACTAATATACTACTTTCCTTAAATACAAGTGCATGTACAAAAGCAAATAATGGAAAAAGAGTCTTGCAAAAAGTTTAGGTTTGTTTGTTTGATTTGTTTATGTCATTTACATATGTAAGTATGAATGTCCTTCTTAATTGATAACATAAGGAATGAATAGGAATGGATTTAAGCAAGTGTTGTATTCTTTTCAAATGAACTATACACTTTGAAAATCCTATTCAAAACTATGTTAAAAGAGAAGAGAAGGAAAGTGACACAATGCACACCTTATAGTATACTCACATGCAAGCTTGTAAATAATTATAAGTAGCATGCTTTTCATTTATAATGTTTGATTTATAAGTTTTGAAAATAATTTTGGTTTTAATAGTGATAATAGACATCCATATTCTTACTTTATCCGAAACATGCAATTTGACATAAAAGAAATATTTCATTTTAATTTGATTTTTCAAAAGATATGAATGCATGATTTTTCATATGAAATACAAATTTATCATGCTAGGAAAGAAATAAAGTGATGAAAGCATGTAAATTTATTCACCCTAATTAATTCCTAAAGACAATCTCATGGAATAAGATTATTTAAAGTGAATCAAAATAATTTAAAGGAATTTTTTATTTTGATTTGAGTTTGATTTGATTTTAAGAAATGTGAGAAGTTTTGCTGGTCCTAACCCATTTTCCACATGTGTGTTTTATTTTAGTTTAATTTTAGAGCCATTAGATTTATTTTATATTTTATTTAGGTTAAGGTGTACATTAAGTTCATTAATTACCCCTTACCTACACCACTTTAACTTATTTAACCAAATAATTATGAGCCAATGTATGACATAAAATCACAAGAAATTTAAATCAGCAATGCACCTAAGAAAGAAAGGGGCCTAATGCATTTGGCTCATAATTAATGATTAATTAAGCTAAAGAGTTTAATTTATGTACTTTCATAATCCTTTCCCATACATATGGGTTAGATATGATTTCCTTAAGCTACTTAGGTTATTGAACACCTAAGTATCTAACCAAGAAGGAATTGATTAAGTTTAGATTGATTTGATTTTAAAATTTTGATTAATTAATCCATTTAATTAAGTGATTAAACTATTTAATTAATTTGCACCTTAATTAGATTTTTTATCTAAATGAAATAAACTTAGGGGGAAAGATTTGGGAGAAAACTCCTGATCTTATTCCCTAAGCCCATTCACTATTCTAAGATAATTAACAAACTTAATTAATTAATCTATCATAGTTTAATAGGTTAATTAATCATTTAATTAATTAAAATAGTAATTAGGAGTGAATCAAGCAATTACCCTAATTAAACCATTAATAAATTCTAAGAAAATTATGGAAGGCAGAAGTGGTCTCACTAAATATACCTAAGAAGTTTGGAATTAATCAATGGGATAATTATGGAATAATTAACATAATTATATTCATAATAAAATCCAAATTATAGAAAATGTACTCTTTAAAATCAATCAAACTTAATTTTAGATTATTCCCCTTTAAAATATCTTCAAAATGCATTTGAGTTTGTATTTTTTTTTTATTTTTCTACATTTAGTTATATTTTTTTTGAAGATTATGTGATTAAAACTTAATTAAATAGCCTAATTATATAGTTAATTCCATCGGCGTGGACTAATGTGGCGGCTTTCATGTCGCGATAGGATTCTATTTAAGTAATCATCCTCAGCGCCATGGTATTCTCTCCTTTGGATCATCCGATCAAGATCAATCCCGTAAAATTAATAGGATAAATCGAGGTGCATGGATTTCGGGATCGTCCATCCAAAATATGATGGGATGGTCCATGATTCATCCGAGCTCGCTGCGGAGAGGGCAACCATCCACTCCTTAGGCATCCGAGCTCAAGCTGGATTGAGCACCACACCATCATCATGCAATGAGATGAAGATCTAATGGTCAAAATGAAATGGGATTACAATTCCCTTCAAAAAGGACCAAAGAAAATTCTCATAAGCTCGATTTTGATCCATACCGGGCTATCACCGGCTCCCAATCAGGTAGCTTTGTCACAATGGAGACAAAGCTGTTTGAGGGTTTGAGGTTGAGTGGATCTGCCTATGGACCAATGTGGGCTTCAATTGCTTACGACATTGATCAAACTCTCCCTTCTCATGCCTTGAAATCTTGGATGAAGACTTGGGTGAGCTCGATTGGGTCCCCTCAAGGTGCTTAAAAGAGGAATTGAGTTGAAATTGAGTATTGAGTGAGATTGAAAAATCCTTGTACTTCCCTATTTTCAGCTTGAAGAAACAAAAAATGGAGAATTCAAAGTAGCTTAGGAGACCTTGGGGGAGCTTTGAATTGCTTCCTATGAGTTCCTATGCTTCAATCAAATGTGAGTCTCTATAAATTAAATAAAATTTGGGGAGTATATCTCCCCCTAGAAGGATCAGACGGCCGAGCTTGCATATGCCATTTTGATCAAATTGATCACAAGGGTTGAGTTGGTTAGGCCATTTTTGATACCATGTGGTTCGGTTTGGCCTGAGGGAGGTAGTGGAGAAGTTCCCATGTGCTAAATGAGATGGAATGATTCCCGTGTGCTCATTTTGAGTGGGGTGGTCAGTTTTAGCCTTGGGTTGGGTTTGGCTGATGCAAACCCATTGGGTCAAGTGCACCACACCGACTAATGTCTACTTGGTCCACTAAGAGGGTGCCAAGTGTCCATGAAAAGGATATGATCAAATTCCAAGTGGAATTGGCCATAGGTTACCCCTTGACCTAGGAGTAAAATGGTCAATTGGCTTTAATTTTACTTTGGGTAGATTTAGAATAGTTTTAAATTAGGTTGGCCCAAACTTCAAGGAATTTGGAGTTGATTTGATGTCATTTGGCTCATGTTGACCCATTTAGGTCAAAATGGGTCAACTTGGGTCAAGTTGACCAATTGGTTAAACTGGCTCAAACTAAGGGTTGGGTCAAGTTCATATGACCATTTGAAATATTTTGGCATCATTGGTTTGGTTCAATTTGAGTTATATTTGTTTTGGTTCATTTAATTTCATTTAGGTCAAATGGGTCAAGTTGACCAATTTGACCCATTTGACCTAATTGGGCTAGGACATGGGTTGGCCTAGGTTTGGTTGGTCATTTGAAATATGTTGTAGGCTTTAGTTTCCATCAATTTTGGTTTGGTTTAATTTTGGTTCAATTTGACATTTTAGGTCAAGTTGGGTTCAAGGTAAATTGGGCTAGGTTGGGTCTAGTTGGTCAATTGAGGCTTTGGTCAAGTTCAACAAGTGATTTAGAATGAACTTAACCCATTAGTTTTAATCAATTTTGCTTAGATCAAGTTTTGACACATTTTGACTTTTAGGTCAAGTTGGGTCAACTTGGGTCAAGTGACCAATTGGGCTAGGTTAGGCTCAAATGATGACTTGGTCAAGTTCAAACATTGATCAATGGTTTCAAATAATTTAGCCTATGGTGAATTTTAGCTATTTTTGGTTTCATTTTGGCTAAGTATTGACTTGGTCAACCCTTAAGTTTGGCTTGGTTTGACCCAATTTGAGTGACTGATCATCTCATGATGATTGTTGCTCACAATGTGAGGCTTAGGTGGGATTTGTTAAATCCAATTTGGGTAGGATTAGAATTTGGCTCAAAAGGGGTAGTTTAGGTCACTTTGGGTCAAGTGAGCCTAACTGGGTCAATTGACTTGATCAAAGCTTGAATCAAGTTAGATTGAACTCACATATGGACTTATGATTGAAATATAAATCCATTTGTAAGTGATTTGGAGTTAAATGGGTTTTGATTCATTTCATAATTTCAAGTTCAAAAGGGTGAACATGAGTTTGACTTGGGTTTGATTTTTGAATTTAGTTTTGGTTTGATGATTGAAGTTTGTATTTATATCTAGATTCATTATTGAAGGATTGATTGAATCATGAAAAAAAATCAAGGGTTTGGCTTGATTTGTGTTTGATTTGGCTAAGTTCAAGAATTTGACTTGAAAGGCTTAGGTTGAATTTTGATTGAATTTGGTTTTGGTTTGATGATTGAAGTTTGTGTTTATATTTGGTTTCATGATTGAAGAATTGATTGAATCATAAAGAAAAATCAAGGGTTTGGCTTGATTTGAGTTTGATTTGGCTAAGTTCAAGAATTTGACTTGAAAGACTTAGGTTGAATTTTGGTTGAACTTGGATTTGATTTTTGAATTTAGTTTTAGTTTGATGATTAAAGTTTGTGTTTATATTTAGTTTCAAGATTGAAGGATTGACTGAATCATGAAGAAAAATCAAGGGTTTGACTTGATTTCAGTTTGATTTGGCTATGTTCAAGAATTTGACCTGAAAGGCTTAGGTTGAATTTTGGTTGAATTTGGATTTGAGTTTTGAATTTGGTTTTGGATATTTGACTTTATATTTCTTTTGTATTTGTGAATATAAATGAGTATATAAATGGGTTATGAGAAAATATTTTGAATTTGAAGTGATTTGAATTTGATTTGAGTTAAGTCCATAAGATGGAATCAAAGTTTCTTAGGAAAGATTTTAGAATTTGGAATTCAATCATAGGTTTCAATTATTTGGAATTGATTCATGATTTGAGAAAATCCATTGGAATTGATTTAAGGTTTATTTTGGAATTGAAGTTGATTTGAGTTCAAAGTTGATTTGAATTTGGAGTTGATTTGAATTTTGAGTTTGACTTGAAAAAAGGAAGTGAGGATTCAGTTCAAGCTATAAGGTAGGCAAGTTTTCCTAACACCCCGACGGCATGACCTATTCCTTAGCTAACTCTTCTAAGTCTCTAGGGTTAGGTTGAGTGTTCACCTATTCACTAGAAGTGTCTTAGGACAAAGGAAACTCTTAGTGTCTGAGAGAACTCATATATTTAAGATGGAGGGGTTGAGAGCTCATTCTAAAAATATCATCAATAATGCACAATCAAGATCAGGACTAGGATTTGGTACAATTGGTCTAGTCGATGAAGATGATTACTGCTTAGTTATCACCAATCATCTAGAGTCTGATAGGTTATTTCACATCACACTAGCTCTTATGAGGATGCGTGTTTAGAAACTTTAGATGATCCAGATGATCTCGAAATCAAAGATACACCGCCAAAATTTGAAGAGGAGATCCATTCAATAATTGACAAGCTCAAAGAAATCAACCTCGGAACAGAAGAAAATCCATGCCTGACATACATCAGTTTGTTATTGAATGAAGAAGAAACCAATGACTTAATTAGGCTATTGATTGTGTCTAAGGACTGCTTTGCATGGAGTTATGAAGAAATGCCTGGATTATCTCCTAATGTAGCAGTCCACAAACTAGTAATAGACCCTAACACAAACCCTATCAAGCAACCTCTTAGACGCATGCGATTAGAAATCAAACAACAGGTCATTTCTGAAGTCAAGAAATTGATCGAAGCTGGTTTCATCAGGGAAGAGTAATACCTTACCTGGTTAGCCAGTGTCATTCCAGTTAAGAAGAACAATGGCCAAATTTGCATATGTGTCGATTTCAGGGACTCAAATAAGTCATGTCCTAAGGATGAGTTTTCTCTTCCTATATCAGAATTAATGGTGGACATCGCCTCATCTCATGCAGTATTCTCCTTCATGGATAGGTCATCTGGCTACAACCAATCAAGATGGCCCCCAAGGATGAAAGAAACACTACTTTTCAAACCCCGATCATAATCTATTGTTATAAGATCATGCCTTGATACTAGGAAACCTAGTGAGCATCCCAAACTAAAAGGAGATGAGTAGGGGATGCTCATGATACTAGGAAACCTAGTGAGCATCCCAAACTATCATATGATTGGGCTTTATATTTTTGAAATTCAGGAGAATTATATGTTTGAGTTGATCTTTTATTAGAAATCTAGGGCTTATAATTCCACAATACAAGATTGTAGAAATGCATAAGAAGTGAGGATTTATGCTTGTATCCCCAAAGAAAAACAACTCATATCCTAAATCTAGGGAGTCTTGACATAAGTCAAAGCGCAACCTAAATCTAAGCGACAAAATGGGCATATGGTTTACCTCCGCAAGAGAGGATAAATCACCTGACTGTTGGACTTACAACCTCCTGGGGTGGCTATCAACTAACTCCTCCTGCCAACTAACTCCTCTTATGATTTTAAATGCATGTAGGTAAGTTATATGCTTTGCAAGATGATTAGACTATTATTTACTTAGAAGAGAAACTAAGTCCTTAAACTCACCCCCTATAACACTAGATCATGAAGGGCATGAATAATGACCTAAATCTAATGTAAATTTTGTCAAGTTTTATTTTGATTTTTGGACATTTTTATTTTACACGGGCTTTGAGATTTTATATGCCAAATGCATGAGAAAATCAGTTATGGGCCAAAATCATAAAGAATGATGTGTGTTTCCACCATGGCTCTCAAAGGTCAAGCCATTTTCTCTGGCAAAGGTGGAAGCCCTCCATTGGAAAGAGTGATATAATATGATTTATGCATGATATGAGATATACAACATCCAACTAAAAGGTTGCTAA
Organism: Cymbidium sinense; assembly: GCA_021442155.1. Classification (NCBI taxonomy): domain Eukaryota; kingdom Viridiplantae; phylum Streptophyta; class Magnoliopsida; order Asparagales; family Orchidaceae; genus Cymbidium; species Cymbidium sinense. The sequence goes on from CM038215.1 coordinate 106,593,690, forward strand.
ATCTTTTATTATCTTGATTTATATCCTAGGGTTTAAGTGAGGTTATGAATTATTTAGCTTAATCTTGAATTGATTAATTGGATAAAAAAATTATTTTTCACTAAGAGCCTAATCACATCCAGGCCAATCAACAATCATCAAACAATTAAGAAACTAGAAAAATTATGTCATCATAATTACACAATCATAAATATAATATCAATTAATTTATAAAATTAGCACAAAAGAATAAGAGACCGATGTGGTTGAGTTCCACCGCACAACCCGAAAAAGAAAAATGGGTAACCGAGCTCTACCCTTATACAAACTAATTACAAATGAATAATTACAATTAAAAATAATTCATGTCATATGGGGTCTTCATTTCTTCAAGCTTTCTTTTCTCTATTTTCTTCTTTGATTTGGTTCACTCCAAAGAATGACATGGTACAAAAAGGACTTGACCTCTTTAACCAATGTTCATCCTAATCTTCCATAACATTCATTCTAAATCCTAATTGCAAAATTTACATCAAAATGGGAATGGTAAATCTAACTAAACTTGCAAAATAAAGGTTAGCTAAACATATTGTACAACCCAATCAGATATATTAATAATTTAGACTTAGCACCTTGCACATGGATAACCAAGTCCACCTGTCCTAATTTGGACTATGCTTAGGAGCTAAGCAACCTGTACAACAAAAGTATTTATATTCTTTTTTTTATTACATTGGCCCCTTAAGCATAATCCCCTATAGAATACATGATTAGGCTAAGATGCCTATCATCCGATTCTTTTAAACATCAAGTCTAAAATATTACAATACAAAACAAAATCATGCATCAAACCATGCACCGCCCTAACATAGAGCTAGAAGTGGTGACTTAGCCTAATATATGAGTCGTTTAAAGCTTGTGTGGCATGTCTTAGCTAGACTTTAAGGTTGAAAAAATTTCAAGTATGAAAGATTCAATTTAGATTGTCGTTTCATTTTAAGTGATTTAGTTTACTTGTCAAATTTAGTTAGTGATTTGATTTGGTTTGAATGAACCTACACTTAGAGACTAAGTGTTGTGAAGAGAAGAAAAGAGAAGATAGCTTTCTTTCATCCCTACCTTAAAGCATTTCTAAGGTAGACTCACTGATTAAATTCTCTTTAATGAATGATTTATTATGTTTTTTTAATTGGTCCTAAGTTTGGGTTCTCTTTTAATGATTCCATTTAATGTGAAAGCTTTCTTAAGATTAATTCAATTGAAATACTATCACATAACACATATTGATTTATTCCTTTTTAACACATGTAACATGCACATGATTAAGCCCTAAACATACCTAAACATACAATATATTTTGGTCACACTTAAATGATGCATGTGAGTATGTATGTTTGAATTCGTTTCATATATATATAATTCTTTTTTTTTGTTGGATTAGTTTGCCAAGTTAAGTTGAAGCCCTCTTCTAAATTCTTGTGAAGAAGTGTATAAGGAAAGGAGCTCCAAACTCACATGGCCAATTAATCTAATCATTTAAACAATTACCAATGCATGCATTTTTAATAGAAAGATCAAGGATTATCATTCCCTAATCAAATACACATATGTATGTATAAAAGACATAAGAAAGTATGTGTCGCTCTTAAATCAAGGAAGTGAGGAAATCAAATGACCTCCTTGGGGCTAGCTAAAGCCTCACATTCCTACGGTGTCCACACTATATACTGCTTTTCTTAAATATATACACATGTATTTATAATTTTGAGAATGAATTCATGTGAAAAGGTTGCATTTTAATTTGATTGAATGGTTTACATGCATGAATTGAAGATTTTATCCAAACCCTTATATTGAAATATATGTAAGAATGGAATCAAAGAGGGTATGTGCTAATGTTAAATCAGGGAAATGAATTAAATCAAATGATCTCCTTGTGGCTAGCTAAAGCCTCACATTCCCGGGATGTCTAAGCTATATACCCATTAACATTCTTACTTATACAAATCAATACATGGATAAAAGGAAATAAACTCCATTTCATACATTATAGCTATAATCACATATACCTCCTATGTATTTATAACTAGCATTTATAATGCATATAATTTTTTGTTTATAAGTTTGAAAAATAGATTTTTGAACTTATTAATGATAATAGCCACACATATATTAAATTTAAATCAATACATGCAAGCTTGACATAAAGGAAATCATTTGCTTTAATTAATTTTGTAAAGCATGTATGCATGAGTCAAATGTCATTCAATAATTTAATGTGATTGGAAAGGAATAAATGAACACAAGCATATAATTTCTTTCAATTAAATTACTTCATAAGTGTAATCACATTACGTAAAATGATTTAAAGGGAACCAAAGCTTGTTAAAGTCAATTTTAATTTTATATTTGATTTAGATTAGGAAATATGAGAATATGTTTGTTGGCCCTTAACCATTCCCATGTTTGTGATTCAATTTGGTTTAATGCAAAGATAATTAAGTTGATTTTATGATTTGAATAAATTATTGTATAAATTAAATCCATTAATTACCCCTTTCCTACACCACTTTACATAATTATTCATATAATTATGAGCCAGCATATGATATGCAATCACATGGAAATTAAATTAGCAATGCACCTAAGAAATGAAGGGGTCTAATGCAATTAGCTCATAATTATTGATTAATTAAGCTAAAGGGTTTGATTAAACACTTTTTAACCCTCTTACACATATAATTTGATTATAATTTCCTTTGGAGTTCTCTTAGGTTATTGAACACATAAGAATCTACCTAAGAATTAAATGATTGAGTTCTGGAATGATTTGATTTTGAGTTTGATTAATTAAACTATTTAATGAGGTAATTAAGCCAATAATTAGTTGTAAATTGATTAAGTGTTATCCAAATGAAGTAAACTTAGGGGAGAATATTGAAAAAGATGTCCTAATCTCATTCCCTATGTCCATTCACTATTTCATAATAATTAGCCAACTTAATTAATGGATTCATTTCTGTTTAACATGCTAATTAATTATTTAATTAATTAAGAGAGAGATTAAGAATGAAATAAGTAATTCTCCTAATTAATCAAGCAATAAATTTCAAGAAAATCATAGGAGGCAGAGGTCATTCCACTAATCAATCTCAAAATATTTGGAATTAATTATTGGAGTAATTAGAGAGTAATTAGCTTAATTATATTTTTAATAAAACCCAAATTGAGTCTAAATCACTTTTCAAAATTAATTTATTTTAATTTTCTATTATTTTCCTCTGAATTGCCTTTAAAATGAGAATTTATTTATATTTTTTGGATTTTTCTATAATTAGTTATGAATTTTGGAAGTTTTACCATTAAAATCATATTAATTAAGCCTAATTAAACTCTTAATCCTTCCACTTGGCGTAATGTGATTGGTTATTTAAGTTGTCACATCATTCGGGTCGGTGGTGGTGGATCTTTCTCTCATGATCCCGATCGGCGTTGAGATTAATCCCACGATTTAGGCTAAGAATTATAGCAGATCTAGCGTGATTTGATCACAACTGTCCGTTCTAGTCATGCAGAACAAACGATGTATTATCCTTCTCCTTCGTGAGCACTCATCTTTTCTTGTTCAATCCGAACTCACCCGAGCTCACATTGGGATCAAAATGATCCCACACCTTCGGAAGGAGGAGGGATGCATACCAATGATCAAAATTGCATGGGATGATAATTCCCTTGGAAAAAGACCAATTGAAAATCCCCTATAGCTACGGTTTCGAACAATTACCTCAGTGGATGCTATCACCGGCACTTCCAACGAAGGAGGTAGCTTCGTCTAGTAGAGACAAAGCCCTATTGAAGGAATCAGGTCTTGATTTGAAGTGGGTTGCTCGGTCAACCAAGCTCTTCTTCAATGGAGATTGGTCTTGATCAAAGTGGCACTTCCCATTACTTAGAGGATTGGGAAATGGTTCGATTGAGCTCGACGAGGTGTGGGTAAAAGGAATTTGGGTTTGGTGAAGTGAGGAGGGAATATTGTTCGGAATGGGGCTGCCCTATTTCGGTCTTGCATGTAGAGGAGAAATGATGATCAAAGGAGCTCTGGGAGACCTTGGGAAAGCTCTCAGAAGATTCGAAAATGCTCTCTAGCCGAATGGGAGTGAATTCTCTTCATTTTTTGAGTGAGAGGGAGGGGGAGGGGTATATCACCCCCTCCTTGGATCGGACGGTGGATGGTTGATTTGCTATTTTTGCTTAAAGGTTTGGATTGGATGATCAGTTTAAGTTGGAAAACATACCACATGGCTTTTTGGTTGGTTGAGTGAGGGAGAGTGGTTGTCCAAGTGATTGGTAAGTGAATTTGCTGAGCTAAGTGTCTGAGGGTGATTGAGAAGGTTGATTTGGCCTCCCCTTGGGTCATGGATGACCCAAGCCATTGGGTCATGTTCACCACCCTCCTTGGTGCCCATGTGGACCAATAGATGGGTGTCAAGTGGCCTTGGGAAAGGAATGGCCAAATTCAAAGTGAATTTGGTCATGGGATACCCTTTGATCCAAGAGCAAAGTTATCATTTGACTATGAGTTTGATTTGGGTAGATTTAAAATGATTTAAAAATTGGTTGGGCCAAATTTCAAGTGATTTGGAGTTCATTTGATTTGATTTGGCTCAATTTGACCTATTTGGGTCAAGTTGGGTCAAATTGGGTTAGGTTGACCAATTAGTCAAATTGGGTCAAACCATGGGTTAGGTCAAGTTCAAATGATTTTTTGGAGCCTATGGATATCATTGGTTTGGTTTAATTTGGTTTAGATTTATTTTTGGTTCATTTAGGTTCATTTGGGTCAAATGGGTCAAGTTGACCAATTTGACCCATTTGACCTAATTGGGTTAAGTCATGGGTTGATTTAGGCTTGGTTGATCATTTGAAATGTATTGCAAGCTTTAGTTTCAATCAATTCTGATTTGGTTTGATTTCAAGTTGATTTGACCTTTTGGGTCAAGTTGGGTTCATGGTCAATTGGGCTAGGTTGGGTCTAATTGGTCAATTGAAGCTTTGGTCAAGTTCAACAATCAATTTGGAATGAATTTGGCCCATTGGTTATAATCAATTTGGCTTAGATCAAGGTTTGACCCATTTTGGCTTGTTTAGGTCAATTTGGGTCAACTTGGGTTAGGATGGCAAATTGGGTTTGGTCTAGCTCAAGTGAGGGCTTGGTAATGTTTAATAATTGATTATAGATTGGTTTAGATCACTAGTTTTAATCAATTTGGCTCATAATAAATTTTAGCTTGTTTAAGTCTCATTTGGGCTAAGTGTTGACTTGGTCAAAATCTAGATTTGACTTGGTTTGATCCAATTTGAGTGATTGATCATTCTAGGATGATTGTTGATCACAATGTGAGCCTTGGGTAGCCTTGGTTCAACCCAATTCGGGTTGGATCAGAACTTGGTTCAAAAAGGGTCTTTAGGCTACTTTGGGTCAAGTGGACCTAAAAGGGTGAATTAGCTTCTTCATGGCTTGATTTAAGTTTGGTTGAACTCACATATGGACTTATGATAGAAATATAAATCCAATTGCAAGTGGTTTGGAGTCAAATGGATTTTGGTTCATTTGATAATTTCAAGTCAAAAGGATGAACATGAGTTTGGCTTGGGTTTGTTTAAATTTGGCTTGGTGATTATAGTTTATGTTTATATTTGGGTATGTGAGTGAAGGAGTGGTTCTTTGAAGAGAAAATTCAAGGGTTTGGATTGATTTGAGAATGATTTAGCTAAATCCAAGAAATTGGCTTAAAGGATATAAATTGGGTTTGGATTTGAGTTTTGAATTTATATTGATTTAATTTTGGCTATTTTTATTTATATTTCATTTATATTTATGAAGATAAATGAGAATATACATGATCCATGAGAGAATCATGTGAATTAGAGGTGATTTGATTGTGAATTTAGCTAAGGTAGGTCAAAAAGTTTGAAAAAGGGGTTTTGATTTGGTTTGATTTATATTCATTTGATTTGGATGATTTGGATGCCAATTTCATTTATAGTTGTGAATAAAAATGATGGAATAAGTGATTTATAAAGAAATCACTTGGCTTTAGGTTGATTTGAAGGGCTTGGCTAAGCTTATGGATGTGATTCATAAGGCTTAGAAAGGTTTTGGATTTGGAATTGATCATGGGTTTCAATCATCTGGAATTGGAGTTGGATTTGGAATTGATTTTGGATTCGAATCATTTGGGATTGGAATTGAATTTGTAGTTGATTTTGGATTTGAGAAACTCAATTGAGTTTGGATTGATTTGAGATTTAAAAAAAATCAATTGAGTTGGAATTGAATCGAGATTTGATTTGGATTTGTCTGAAGGAGTGTACATGGACTGGATTTAAGCTATAGGGTAAGTGGTTGCCTTAAATCCCTAATGCATAGCCTAATCCTATGATAAACCCTTCTAAGTCTCTAGGGCTAGGTTAAGTATTCACCTAATCACTAGAAGTATCTCAAGACTAAGGAACTCTTAATGTCTAGAGGAGTCCGATGTCTATGATGGAGAAGTTGAGAGCTCACTCCAAAAGTGAGGTCAACATATACACTACGCATTTGGAGATCTAGCGACTAGCCTTAATCGAAAGTTCTCTCTCAGCATTGAGAGGGGTAATTAACTATAGGTGCTTGAGCTTGTAGGAAACCTGGATCTAGATCTAAAGTCCTCATAAAATGAGGGTGAAATCTCTGGGTAGTGTCTTATCTACTATTCCATCTGCCTTCTGAAAATTACACCGACACTTATATCCTAGTCTCTTCATTTGGGAGAGGTCGGTGGTGAATTTTCAAAGCCCACACCAAGTATTTTTCTTTTGAAGTTAGGGGAATTTCTTTCATTTATGATGGTGGGTATAGAAGACTTTCCAATGATGATTTTCAATGACTTTGTCAATGAGCAAAGATTATAAAGCTTCCAATAACTTATTTATTGACTTGATAAGAGTGATTTTTTTCACTAAAAATGAAAACTTATATAATTTTGACTCTTAGTGATCAAGTCAATTATAAAAGAACTTGAAAGCCTACGAGATAATTTATTTTAAGTAGGTGGCACTTTGAAATATTTGAATTATTGTTGTAAAGAGGTGTGATAATAACATTAAGGGCTTTCATATACATTTGAGTAATGAGTCAACATTGCGAAATATTGTAATTATTTGATGTCAATCTTCTCAATATTATTAGTTCTACTCATCCATCTCATGTTGCACAACTAATTCCCAATTCACTAATAGTTATTGAAGACTTGGCTCAGTCGTGCCCAGCTAACACTTCTTGACATATTAGTTGTGAGGAACTACTATGTTTAATATAAGAAGAGTTTCCCTTAAAGGCAAAAATCATCTAATTTTTTTATCAGGATTATCATGAGTTATCACCATTAGTTGAAACAAACCTCTAGCATCATATTTCAATAATGATTAGATTGTCTACGATCAACCTCTATGATGGAACCTTGATACTCACTAGCATATTGATCATTAAAGAGCTACTATGAACATTTAATAAGCAATTTTTGCATCATCTATCAAGTGTGCTTTATTTATTTATTTATTTTTCACCCTCATGGGTAAAGTGTGCACCTATTTCTACTCTCTCCTAAAGAAGAGTTGCTCAGGGAGAACTTTCAGAGATCTTTCTCTAAAGCTTGTCAAATACTAGGTGTGGAGGGTGAGTAACTAAAGGGAGTCTTTCTTGGAGAGCTTCGCCCCAGGAACTTCTACTTTTCACTGATGCGAGAGATAGTTCATTCTTATGCTAACATCATCCTCTGAGTAAAAGCACATACTGTGGTAAATAAAGTCATCAGCACACATTGAAAATAATTTGAACTTCATTTTAATAACGTAAGTATATGCAAGAAGAATATCCAAGTTAAAAAGCATGGCTAGTTGAAAAGCTTAATTGAAAGTTGTGTAGAAAGCTTGGAGCCAACAACCACCCAAAAAAAAAAAAAAAAACAACGCGCCAAAAATCATCTCGGCAAATGTGATAAATGCCAGTTGTATATCTCCATCAAATCCATTTCTCCTACTGATCTTATAGGTGAAGCCTGACCATCAACACATGTTACCATTTCAGCATTAGAACTCCCAAACTCGCCTATAGCAGGAAGAGAAGGTCGATTGAGTAAATTAGCTAAGTAGAAATCCCATTGTAAGTGACTACCTCCACTTCCACTTTGAGCCTCAAAACCAGCAGAAGTAACATTTGAAGAAGGAGAAGGAAAGCTTTCCTCCTCTGTGTTCAAGAACTGGGAAACATACTCAATATCCGAACAGCCCAAAAAATCTTGTTCTTCTTTCTCGAACGCTCTCATCTCTTGTTTTTCTACAGAAAGCAATTCCTCAACCATTTGGCTTGCCAGCTTAGAATCATGAGGCTGTGGTACTTTAAGAAGCTTCATTTGGAATTCATTTGATGTTCTCGAATGGCTAGCGGATGGCGAAGTGATTGGTGTAATTTCATGTAAGCTAGAAGTTATGCTTTTGATATATCCTTGGAGAACTGTGTGCTTAGGAGTACTGGTATCTCCATGAAAGGCCATTTTTCGAAGTCTTTTCTTTGAACTTTGCTTCCTCTTCGTTGCATTCCAGTGATTTTTTATCGAGTTCTCAGATCTTCCTGGAATGCGTTTAGCAATTTCAGCCCATCTGTTCCCTATTTCTTTGTGTGCTTGCACCAGCAAGATTTCTTCATCTTCGGTCCAGCTATCCTTCTACAGAAGATTAAATGTTAAAGTGTGTCCAAATATTCATTTATCCAAAATAATAATAATAATAATAATGCCACTATAAAAGATTCATTGAGGTTGATGAAATATAGACTTTGAGTGATGTTATGTAAATGTTCATGCAATTCAGTAATCTCTTAGAATCATCAATGATAATTTTGTCCCTACCAATAGAATTCTTAATTATTTTAAACTTGGGACATCAAGAATGAATATTTTTCTAAGAATGCATATATTCTTTTCATCTCAACTCATCTATTCAAGCAAATCTTAGTATTTTATTTATGATAACAAATATGTATCTCAATAATATGCCACTACTCAATATTTTATGAATTCTAAGGATTTTATCAGATCAATGAGTTGAGATTGATAACAACAATTTTTTTTATAACAAGTTTTGAAATGCTTTTAATTGTAAAGGTATGCAACCTTGAGGCAGCTTATCATGCACGAAAATTACTTTTCTGACCAAGATTGTTTATAAGAATGTTTTGGCATTGTTCTTTATTTAAAAAATTTTACTACTTTAAGCATATCTTATTAAAATCAACCAGATGCAAGGTCCTTAGGGATGGACAAACTTAACCCTAATCAGGTCATTTTACAGTGAGTTACAATTAATACTATTATATATACCTGCCATACCACCAAGGCATTGCTTTGGCCATGTCCAAATACTGTTATGTTGTCTAGTAATTTCTATGAAAAAAATGCTTTGAAAATTTTTTTTTTTTGAAAAGTTGGCAGTAGATTCATCCATCAATTCCCTTCATTCCAAACAATTAATTAAGTGTTTGATTTTAGGAACCTAATAGTTTATTAGATGAAGAGCCCATGATTATATGACAAGCTTGAGAAAGTGATTAAAAAAAGGGCCATGGAAAAGAAGCATATGAAATGTCACATGTTTGAGGGGTTGAAACTAAACCCTAATATTAAAAAAAGAAAAAAATTTACATACACATACATAATTTTTATGTATTTACATATTATTACACAAGATTTTATAGTTACAAATTTGTAATACTTTTTTTTACATGAAAAATTTGTATTTCACTTTAAGAAAAATAATTATATTATTATTTTTTTTGATGTGATATTAAAGATTTAAATGTTATATATATATATATATATATATATATATATATATATATATATCTAAAAAAATAAAAGAATTGTCATTTAGAGTGCCTACTAATTATGCAATGAGGGCTTTCCTTTTCACTATTTAATCATCAAATATCTAACTTATCCAATAACTTAAAATAATTTATTCTTTGAACTTAATTAATCATCACATCAACATAGAACATAATTATGAAAAATTTGTAGAACTATATATAATAGATCAAAGGAAAGTAGAACACAACCTTAATATCAGGGCGTAAATGATTATGCCATCTTTCTCTACATTGTTTTCCTATCCGTCCGGTAAAAATTCTAGCAATTTGAGACCACTTCCTTATTCCATGTTGCTTGACCAATCGAATAAGCATTCTGAATTCAAAAAATAAATAAATAAAGAAATAAATGAACTGTATAAAAAAAGTTAAATACATAATAAAATACTTGCATATCTTCGTACCTGTCTTCCTCAGCTGTCCACTGGCCTCTTACAGCTCCAATAGAACTCTCCATAACCGAGGAAGAAGAAGATGTTTCTATGCTCTTCCCTCCGTTCACAGAAGCACAGTCCATCTCATCAGCTCTTCCTCCTTCAATCTGATAATAGTAAACTTGTGCATCAGGAAAGGCTTCACCTTGCATGGGTTTCTGCATGACCAAACTCTGATCTTTTTCCACGTACAAAGGTCTCCAAAGGGCACTATAAGAGGCTGAAGGAGAAGCTGTTTACTATGAGAATTTCAAGTAAGAGAACCATCGCCTTCCTCCATTAATCCCATAAGTAAGAGAGAGAAAAGAGAGTTAAACGAGGAGGAGATATATAGAAAGTAAGGGAAGAAGAGAAGACAACAGTTATCCAAAGGAGGAAAGAGATAATGGGCTTTTATTATTAAACACATTCATTGACACGTTCAATGCTTCATCATAGCCGTTGCTTTCAAAAAATAGATCTAACGGCTATTAAAGCATCGATTACACGTACGTATTATAACGCTTGGTTTCTTCAGAGAAGAAGATAAAGCTTGGTTTACAGAAGTTGGGTGCTTCTCAGTCGATCAGGGTTGATTGAACCATAAGTGTAGATGAGCTCAAAGCAACTATCGTCATCTACACGAGAAACATGAGCGAATTTTGAAGACTTAAGCTGCGTTTTTTAATTGGCTTTTTGGCGTGGAAGAAGCCGCGAGGAAATGCACTAATAATGTGGTTTTATTAATTGGAGAGCCGAGTGCGGGGCTTGATGTGTGGAGAAACGAAAGCTAGAAATGGAAAGGTTTGAGTGTAGTGATTTATCTCTAGCAAAACTGTGGCTCTTTCTATAGGGAGCAAGGGTTTTATTCATCTATTTATTTTTTAAACAAGAATGGACGTATTATACTTTGTCAGATCATGTTTGTTTTGAAAAATTTTGAAGTTTGAAAATATATTGCATTATAGCTTGGACTGGACCAGGTATAAAATAATGTAGTTCTTTCTAGATTTGGCAAGGTCTCCCTCTTCCACACAAACAAATACTGAGATTATTATGTTAGAGCAATTCTTATTTATAGTGTGGTGATTTCATTATTTTCTTTATTGCATGAGTTATCTTGCATTATTTTGTACTAATATTGTAATTCAAATTTCGGGTAATCTTCAAATACAACAAAAAATATAAGTTATATGATATCTTAAAATGCTCCAATAGATCATATGTGCAACCACCTTAATTAGTCATAGCTATTGAGAGCTTATGTTTTCAAGTTTCAGCTAAAATGCCTTAGGTTCAAATCTTTGTGCAGGCATTATATTAGTGAGTTTAGTTTTTATAAATTTACGATTAAATTCATTCAAATATTCAAAAAATAAATAAATAAATAAATAAAATGTACTAATAGATATGCAAACAATTTATTAGTATACTTGACAAAGATTTAGTCTTGCTTTGGTAGTTGTTGGAATAGGTTTTGGGATTCATTTAATTGCCCCAATAAAGGAATTTTTGGTCATATAAATTTGGCGGAATGCTTTCAATCAATTAATGTATATATATATATATATGATAATTTTCATTAAGAATAATATTATACCAAATGGTTGTATTTGTCATAAAAAAAGGTGACAGACTACATACCTTCAAATACAACAACAACATCAATAAGCCTTTATCCCACTAAGTGGGGTCGGCTACATGAATCCTTCGTCTCCATTGTGTCATATTATGTGTCAAATTCTCATTTAATTTAAGTATATTAAGGTCATTTTTTATACATCTTAACCAAGTCTTTTTGGGTCTACCTCTACTTTTTTTTAACATAAGGCAAATCTAATGCATCTACTCTCCTAGTCATGGGATGGCTATATGTATGTGGCCAAACCAAGGCGACTCTCTCTAATCTTATCTGCCACTAGAGCTACTCCAACTTTTTCCCGAACATACTCATTTCGCATTTTATCTCTAAGAGTAAAGCCACTCATCCACCTGAGCATCCTCATCTTTGTAACACTTAGCTTACCAGATGCATTCCTCCACTTCGACCATCCAACTTGAATTCTACTAATAACATCTCCATCTATTTCACCATCATTTTAAACAATATAGCCTAAATATGTAAATCACTCACTCTTATTAATGACTTGTTCACCTAATGTCACAACACTACAACTATAACTTCTACTACTAAAATTGCACTCCATATATTTAGTTTTAAATCTACTTAAACGATTACTTTTAGACTCCAATGTTGACCTCCATAATTCAAGTTTCTCTTGGACTCCCTCTCTAGTCTTATCAACAGGAAGAATGTCATCAACAAAAAGCATACACAAAGGTACATCTTCTTGTAAATGCCTAGTAAGAACATCCATAACTAAAGTAAAAATAATAAGGGCTTAAAGCTGATCCTTGTTGTAATCCAACTGAAATAGGAAAATATTTTGTCAATCCTCCTTGTGTTTGGACACAAGTAATGACTCTAATATATCATATGAATATAACCAATATTAACTCTTTTCTGTTCTAGAACTCTCCAAAGAATATCTCTTGAAACTTTATCATAAGCTTTCTCTAAATCAATAAATATCATATGTAGATCCTCCTTACTTTCTCTATACTTCTCCATCAAACCTCTTAATAAATGTATAACATCCATAGTAGATCTACCTGGCATGAAACCAAACTGATTATGAGAAACTTTTATATCACATCGTAACCTATGCTCAATTACTCTCTCCCATAATTTTAATGTATGACACATTAACTTAATTCCTCTATAATTTGCACACTCTTGTGCATCATCTTTATTCTTAAATATAGGAACCAACAAATGCTTCCTCCACTCATCTGACGTCTTTTTAGTCTTTAAAATAACATTAAAAAGATTTGTGAGCCAAGAAATTTCTTGATCTCCTAAACATTTCCACACTTCTATGAATGATTAAATTTTATATAGTTCAATAAAAATAGAGAAATTTTAGTCCCAAAAGCAAAAGATGGAAAAAAATTGTATGAAAGCTACACTGAAGTCAAAATTTTAAAATACTATTAAATGAAAGATTGACCATTAACCTTAAGTCTCTCATTCTAAATATTTGCTACTTTTTAGAAGATCTTTTTTTAATGATAGAAATATCATATATTTCATTGGGAGGGACAATGAGCAGTATAAGTGTAAGGTTGGATCGTAGGGCAGTTATAGATATAAGGTGAGCACAAGGTCATATATATATATATATCACTGAAAACTCTACTAGTTGAAGCACCAATCTTGATATCGAAAGTAATCTAATTCTGAGTCGAGACTAGTCCAGATCAAGCACTTAAAATATAATTAAAAAACTTTGGGATATCAGTCAGATCCCTAAATAGGTCCTAAATATAGAGTGTTTATTATCAAATCGAGTGTCTTGACGAGTCAGATATAACAAGCATACGGTCTCTTAATTCTGACTTCATTTGAGCATTCAAATACTTAAAATACATGAGATCATCGAAATAATCATTTTGAGTCGTCCGATAGAGTGATTTGGATTTTGCTTGTATTTATAGAAATGACACTCTCATAATCTATAAATAGCCCCTCATTCTTCACATAAAGGGGACCCAAGCTAAAGAAAGGAGAGATCTTTGAGACTCTAAGAATCTCAAAGCATAATCGCCGACGGACGTTGGATCATCACCACCGTCGATCATCGCGTCATTCACCACCGGAAGTTCGGATCACGGTCAAGCCCGCCGTACCACCACTATTGGCCACCACCACCAATCAACCGCTAACCGCCCCGGCGGTCATTGGATCACTGCCACCATTGTTGGTCACGGCGTTCATCGCCATCGCTATCAACCCGCGAACCATCTTTCGATAGTTTGCTTCGGATCATCAGACTACCACCTCAAGCAAAGCCTTCGTCGCTAATCCAGTAAAGCTTGTCACAAAACTTACTCTTGTAAGCTATTTTTCTTCAACTTTGGAGAAAGAATAATAATTGTAACAAAAGCTAATATAGTGAAATTATTTCTAAGTGGGCTATGCCCCGTGGTTTTTCCCTTCTTGGGTTTTCCACATTAAAATCCTGAGATCTCTCAAACTCTTTTGCTGTGTGTGCGGAAATTTTGTGTAACGTTAAGACATCGAATTCTCCTACTCTACCGATATGAATCTTCCTGCGGGCTAAGTTTATTTTGTGATATCTTACTATGTTTGTGATTTCTTATTATCAGTGGACTTTTAAATAATATATATTCACGATACCTCTTATGACTATATAAGAGAAAAAAAAGATTATTGATTTATTGAGGATTTTGATGAACTGAATTATCAACACTCGCCATCAATCTTCCTCTTACCGTCTTTTTCGTCTTCACCCTTTTCTCTTGGATTTTGATTTCTGGTATTCTTGCCGTCATTATTAATTCGAGCTAAGCTCAGCTCGTTAAGCAAATGAGCCTATTTTAGTTTAGTTTTGCTCATATATTTACTAAGTCAAATATGAGAAATGTTACTTAATATAAAGTCTACTTGAAATTTTTTATTAAATTATAGGATATATATGTCAATAATACTTTAAGAGATAAGAACAAATATTGCATTATACAATGTATATTTTAATAAAAGCTTATTTGAAGTACTGTTTCAAATTGGCTCGCTTCATATTTGAGCGATATGAGGTCTACTTAAAATTATCTAAGGGTCTATTTAGTTTATTGTATTTGTATTATACTATAAATGAAATTTTTATATTTTAAAATTTTCTAATATTTGATCTACTCTGCACTTGAAATACAATACATTTTGAGAGTGAATTTAAATACACATTTTAGCTCAAATATAGTGTTCTTAAAATTCATCATATTTGAAAGAATTTTAAATGAACAGTTGAGTATAAAGTGAGATCACCACGTGCCGTTGATTGTCAATATGTTACTTCATATCATTTGACTTTATCAAAAATAAAAATAAAAAATAAAAAATAAACTCTTATATTTATAATATTTTCAATCAAAGACATGAAAATAATTTAATCGATATTACTTCTAATTTATACTATATTTCTTTTATAGAGTTTGTCAAATAAGCCAACCAAAGAACCCTTAAATTAATTTTGATTTTAAAATAGAGCCCAAATCAATTTAATCTGAAATATAAAGGAATGAACAATTGTTGTGAGAGCAATGAATTACAATTAATTTTTGTAATTTAAATAAATAATAAATAATAATTTGTCATAAAACTTAATGCAAAAGAAATATGATGTGGAAAATACCACTCCAAGATGTTTCTTTTAAAATGAAAATAGATGTTATGATTGTTGCTTAAAATAGTTGTTATGAGTGTTTGATAAAAATAATTTGTTGTGCATTGAATTGTGTTATTTTATTTTAAATTGTAAAAAATTTATGTTTACTTATATGTCTTCTTAAGTTGTTTATTTACAAGGGTAAGCTTTAAAAATGAAGGTAAATGTTGTTAGTCATATATCTTTGCAGTAAGATTTGAGCTCACTATCACTTGAAAATAATATTCTGGTGCTCTAATTTTAATAGTTGTTGGGAATCTTTGCGACCAAGAGACAAGATTGTCATCGTAGAGCGCTTGTACTCGTGTAGTGTTATAAACAAATTTCAAATATGATTAAAGTTTCATGCTTATTTAAAAGCTCTAGTTGTTGGTAACATTTTCTTTTTAAATTGTTTTACAGAATCTTTTGAGAAAGCTTAAAGCAAAAGCTTTATCCATGTTTTAAATGATAAAAGAGTGCATTTCTATAGTCAAAAACTTACGAGAAATTATTATTGCAAAGTCTGAATATAGCTTCAATGTCTGTATTACAATAGCATAACATCGTGTGACGCTCATGTTTACCTTCACATATGTTGCATAAGCCGAATCGAATTTATAAGGTGAATTCGATCGACTTTAGATGCTTTAGAGTACAAATCGGAGCTGAGATGAACCAAACATCATCGAAATCAGTCTGAATGACCTCTGTTCGATGAACAGACTTCTCCATCGCATTCAAAACATTGAAATTGATCAAAATATAAATATTACATAATCTAGAGATCAACCGATCAAGCGATCGAGCTATCAATGTGCTAACGCGTATATCGAGGTCGGGAAGCTGTGACAATGTCCAGACGACCTCCGTTCGTGAAATTTATTGAGTCGTTAGCTTCGAAATGTCGAAAACTATTACATGAGACTGTTCATGCTCAATTCAGACGAGTATGTGCAAATGTCGAATGATCGGAAGTGATAGCATGCAAATTGAGGCTAAAATACACTGGATGTCGCCAAAATCAGTCGAAATGATCTCTGATTGACGAATAGACTTCATCATTGTGTTCAAAATATCAAAACTGGTCAGGATATAAATATTGCACAACCTGATGATTAACCGATCAAACGATCGAGTCGTCAATGCACCTATACATATATCGAGGTCAGGAGGTGTCGACGAAAATCAAACGACCTCCGTTCATAAAATTGATTACTTTGTTAGTTTCAAAATGTTGAAATCTAATAAGTAAGACTATTTGTACTCAATTCGGATAAATTTGCGCAAAAATCGAGCGATCGAAAATGATAACACGTATTTTGAGCTGAAATTAACCCAATTTGACATCGACTTGAACCAAACGGCCTCCGATTATGAAACGGACTGCGCCATTGTATTTGGAATATTGGAATAACCTTGAATTAATATATATATCAACCCTATATTGAGGTCAGCATAAAGTTCATATTAAAGTCAATTAAACAATAAAAAACATTATTAAAAGCCCTAATTTAATCCCCCTAACCGACCGGCCCTAATTCCTATATTCATAGCCGACTAAAATGCACAATCCCATTTCAGCTCGGTTCTACTTTCTCCCTCACGCGCAGATGACCCGTTTGGCTTCACTCGGTTCTTCCTCCCTCACGCGCAGACGACCCATTTGGCTTCTTTCGTTCAGCCTCCTCTTCACGCACAACCCTCCCGCTCTTTCGTTCGAATGGCTCAACCATTCTCGCTCGATCTCCTCCTCCAACTATTCCCCCCTTTCTTTCATCACTACTTCTTCCCTTCAAACTGAATGGTGCCCTTTCTTCTTCTTCTTCTTCTTCTTCTTCTTTCTCTCATTTTTTCTTCTCCCGTCCAAACTGCACGCAAACAACGAGACATTCCCCCTTATTCCTCTCCTCTCCAACCTCAAGCAAGGATAGGGTTCTTCTCCTTCCTCTTCCCTCTTCTCTTCTTCATATTCTCCATTTTCCCTCATTTGCTCCCAAACCGAAAATCATCTTCTTCCTCTTCTTCCACCAAAACTCCTCCAACCGTAATTTCCCCTAGCCAAAGCTCCTCCATGGAAAAAAAATTCCCTAGCCAAAGTTCCCCTGGCTGAAATCTCCCTTAATCAAATTTCCCTTTGCCAAAATCTGAAATTTTCTTTTGCCAAAATCTGAAATTTTCCTTTGCCAAAATCTGAAATTCTCCTTTGCCGAACATTACAATCCCCTTTGTCGAATCCACCCTTAGCCGACCGCATTTCTTTTCTAGGGTAGCCTAGAAAACTCCGTCGATATTCCTCCTCGCTTCCTCCTCAAATCATAGAATTAGTTCGATTCTTTTTTTGTCGCTGGAGAGAAACACTTATCGACGTTCTTCTTGGTTGACATCTCCCTCTGTCTCCTCCGATCATTTCAAGATCAAAATAAGTAATATATATATATATATATATATATATATATATATATATATATATATATATATATATATATATATATATATATATATATGTGTGTTAGATGTCACTCACCAAAATCTACCGAAATTTTGTCAAATTTTTGGACCTAGAAAAAAAATTGGAGGAATAAAAAAAACTGGCTTAAAGCATTAAATAAAGAAATCTAAAGCTAAATTCAAATTCAAATTCAAAGAATCAAATAAAAAAATATATATGTGAATATGAGCATTAAACAAACATAAAAAAGGGGAAGAAGCTTATAAAAGAAATTGAGCAAATTGGAATCTTACCCAAAATTTGAGCCCTCCTCCTCTTTAAAGTACTTCAAAATCAAGCATATGAAAGGAAATCCCTAAGCACTTCAATAAGCATCATGTGATGACCTACTCATAAAATATAAGAATGATTCCTAATTGAATAGTCAAATCTTATCACAACTTGTATTGGGGATTGAGTTAAGTAACTGATCGTTAATATTGAAACTGAAAATTCACTCTTAAGCAAGAGAGATATAAATAGGATATTGTAAACTTTCAAAGTATTACAATTATATTGAGAGGGTCAAACTGGTTTGGATAGAACTTGCAATGGGATTAAATGTCTTCCAAAACCAATAAATAGTTATGTAGCATATTGAATGGATAAAAATAATATAAAGAAAGATTCAAAATAAAATCTATGTCACATTTGAAGATTCTTTAGGGAGCACCAATGAAAGCTTGTGGTGAACATAAATAGCATGAGAATGAGAGTTGAATATCATATTCAACAAAGATATAAAATCCTATCGATGTACATAAGCTAAATGGCCAATTTTTTTGTGCCATCAAATTAAAATAAGTGAAGTTGCAATATTTTGAAATCTAAAATATAAAGTAATACACCACTGAATTTGTAATACATCGTAAAAGCAAACATAATGTGTTAATTAAGGTATTCTTAAATACATCAACATGGGCCCCGACACTATGCTGAATGTTTAGATTCATGTGTCTGGGGATGTTGCATGGGTTGCTTCCCGATTTAGTCTTAGAACTGGATCCAGGTTAACAAAATCTAAAAATCTCTTATAAGAAATTTAACTTAGTAAAATATCTTAGAAGTTAATTTTGTCATGTGATAGTAGATCTGATCCTCTGTTAGGAGCATAATAGAGTTGACAAGATCTAAAGTTCTCAAATATATTCAATTCAATCAATTAACTATCCCGATGATGGCTATGTTGAATGGTGATTTCAATCGAAGAGGATACTTCCATCAAAATGTGATTCTAATTTCAAATCAAATTAATTCAAATTAAATATCAATCTAAAAAACTGCTTAAATTAAATTCAATCTCTAAAAACTTAAAGCTAAATTTCAATCCACCTTCCACAACTGTTTATTGAAGGTGACAAATTAAAAAAACTCTAGCTCACAAAGGAGCCAATGTCAAATTAAGTGTTATGTTATGTTCACTCTCAATCAATCTCATGTTAGTAAGGATGTCCTCCGACGGTGGCTTGGCCGAGGCTCCACGATGATGAGCTTCATCGAATTCCTGACGGTGGTTTGGCTAGTAAGGCTACATTATATTACGATAACGGTCGTATCATGTATGCTCCTCAATGGCTATGCCATTTGAGTTGTGAATCATATGGTATACTTGATAGGGCAAAAAAACTCTCTGTTAGCTAAGGTAGACTTAAGTTTAACTTCTTAGACAAACACCTCCCCAAGTTTACAAGAATTTCTTGAACGACGTAACCCATATGTTGCTGATAAGGATCCTTCGGTCAGGTTGAGTCGACTACCTCCTCTGACTAAGTAGACTAGGGACCATGACATCCCAGGATGACGGAACCATAGGATCTAGATTGGGCATGTCATCATTCCACTAACCATCCGCTTTAAGCTAATAATGATGAATTTCATAAATTCTAAATTCTAAATGAAATTTTAAAACTCCACATGCTGCTACTATACGCTACACATTAAGCGATCTAACGACTAGCCTTAATCAAAAGTTCTTTTTGGGTTAACCATGGCTACATGAGTATGGCATGGTCTCATCAACTATGCATCAGTGTATGAATGAAGTACCTAAAATAAGGGGAAGAGTTTAGAATTCCTGAAAATCTACAACCATTCTCTTTCCACAAAACAAAGATCTATGAAGATGCAAAATATTTCTTCCCTAAATAGCCTAAGGAAATAGAGTCTCTTGAAGCAGTTGCATCCACTTCAGGAACTAAAAAGCAACATTATAAGGTGAAAGAGCAGAAGCAAAGAGGAAGAAAGAAGGTCATACCGACTTTCCCTAAAGCACTTGACTTTACACCTAAATCAAGAAGATCAGTTTCTCATTTGGGAAGTAACAAACAAGAATAAGAAAATATTCCTATCAAACCTAAGGGAACTTATAAGCTTTCAAGAAAAGCAAAGTATGAGATAAGTGATTCTGATTTAGATTATGATTTTGAATCTACTTATGAAAATAGAGTTTAGATGGTTACATCAAGAATGATAGCTCATTTGGCAGTGTTAGATGACTCCCTCAAAATTATACACATCCCCCAGCAATACTTTAAATAAATCACTCCAATGGAGATTCATAATATTGAAGAATTGATAACATTTTATATGTCGTCGTTGAGTGAGAGCTGTAGAATAAGAACTCTATTTTACAAATCTAAAGAGTCTCAACCTCATAATTTTGTTCAGCCTACTCAACATGAGGATGTTGATAGGATAATATTAATAAGAATACCAATATATTATCCACAAAAAATATGAAGAATGGTGCATAAGCTTGGAATTCATATTAGAACTACTAAACATAGAACTCAAATATGTAACAAGATATTGAGCCAAAGAAGTCCTCAAGCATCACGAAAAAGTGATAAGTTTATCACTAAAGGTCTTGGGTTCATCCACAAATCTCATCAAAATAAAGTTTGTTATAATATAACAGAAGCTGAGATTAAAACTAATAGTGACGAAGAAGAAGATCTCCATTAAATTCTTCTTATGAATGAAGAAGAAGTAGAAGCCAAGCCTGTGTCTGAAGAACTCAAAAATGGTGGGAAAATAACTACTATGGATGAACTCAAAGAAATCAACCTAGACGAGGATGATCCCGGCCCAACTTTGCCGGTCTTTCACCGATAAGAAAGTTGAAGAGCTAAAAATGCTACTTTACAAATTCAGGGATTGCTTTGCTTGGACATATTCTAAAATGTCAAGCTTATCCAAGATGTAGCAGTTCATAAACTTGCCATTAAACAAGATGCAACGCCTGTTATGCAAGCTCCTAGGCGAATGGGATTGGAGATTGAAGAACAGGTAATTGCAGAAACTAAGAAGCTGATCAAAGCAGGCTTCATCCGGGAGAAGAAATATGTAGATTGGATAGCCAACATTGTCCCAGTTAATAAGAAGAATGGCCAAATTCTTGTTTGCATTGACTTTCGGCGTGCCCAAACGATGACTTTTTGCTTCCAATATGAGATCTACTAGTGGACAATACTTTAAACTATGATATGTTCTCATTCATGGGCGGATCATCAGGATATAATCGAATCAAGATGGCACCTGAAGATGAAAGACATACATCATTCAGAGCACTAATTGGTATATACTGCTACACAGTCATTACATTCAGATAGAAGAATGTTGGAGCAACATAATGTTATGTTGACGATTTGCTGGTGAAGAGCTAAAATCGTGAAAATCACTTTGAATACCTAAGAATTGTATTTAAGAGAATCAAAAAATGTGATCTCAAGATGAATCTTCTAAAATATGCATTCAGGGTATCCTACAAAAAATTCTTTGGGTATATTGTACGTAACAAAGGAATTGAAATTGATCATGCTAAAATCAAGGCAATTATGGAGATGCCTCCATCAAAGAGTTTGCGTCAGCTTCGTTCTTTACAAGGATAGCTCGCATTCATCCATCGATTTATATCAAATATATCAGGAAACTGTCAACCATTTGCAAAGTTGATGAAGAAGGATAGTACATTCAAATGGGACAAGGAGTGTCAAGAAACCTTCAATAGCATTACCTGTTAAATCTATCAATCCTTGCAGTGCCTACTCTTGGAAAGCCCCTCATTCTATACACAATTGCATTAGAAAAGTCCCTTAGAGCATTATTGGCACAACATAATGAAGAAAGCAAGGATAATGCTCTTTATTATATCAGTCGAAGATTAATAGGAGTAGAAATGAGATACTCCCCGATAGAGAATCAATGTTTGGCATTGATCTTTGTAGTCCAAAAGCTCCATCACTATATGTTATCTCACAAGATTACCCTCATCTCAAGAATCGTTCCACTGAAGTACTTGATGACAAGACCAGCATTGACAGGTCACTTGGCAAGATGGGCAGTATTGCTCCTACAATTTGATATCACATATGTTCCGCAGAAAGCAATGAAGGGACAAATCTTAGCAGATTTTTTTGCTGCACATCCTATCCCTGCGGGCTCTTCTCTTAACGTCGATTTGCCTTATGAGCAAATTATGCTCATTCATGAAAGAGAAAAATCACAAATTTGGAAAATGTACTTTGATGGAGCCTCATCGATCAAACAAGTCCAACCTCTAACTTTCCCAAGAGAAAGAGCAGGAATCTTCAATATCCTCATAACACTAGAAGGAGGGATAATGAGATAATCATAAGGGTTGACTGAGCCAAGAACTAATAATGAAGCTAAGTATGAAGCATTGGTAGCAGGTCTTGAAGAAGCTATTTTCATAGGCATTCAAAACTTGCATATTTTTGGTGATTCTCAGCTTATTATAAATCAAGTACTTGGCGTCTATAAAATCAACAAGTTTGAATTAGCTTTTTATCATAAGCGAGTTCTTGAGCTTATGAAGAGATATCAAATGTCACACTAACTCGAGTCTCTTGATCAAAGAATAGTAAGGTCAATTTCTTAGCAAAATTAGCTACGGAGATGGCAAGTATGAATGGTGATTATGTCATGATCGGCATATTTACTCAACGAGTTTTAGAACTAGCAAAGTATCAATTCCCGCAGGTAGAGGAGTTATCAATTTTGACCAAGCAAGATGTGATGGGTTGCTCATACTCCCAAAATCAACAAAAGAAGGAAAACATGACATTGCTTCATAAAAGCAATGAGAAACCTTTATTGCATAAGAGCCATAAGATTGGAGAAACCCTTCATCGACTACTTTAAAGAAGACAAATTACCAAATAATAAATAACTGGTAGCTCAAATTGAGAAGAGAATATTGCACTACGCTTTCATCAATAACACTTCATATCATAGATCCTTTGAACAAATGTAGCTATGATGCCTACATACAGATGAAGGTACCAAAGTGATGGTTGAAGTTCATGAAGGACTTTGTGGTGCACATCAGCCAGGTCCCAAGATAGTAGTAAAGATCAAAAGGATTGGCTATTATTTTCCATCTATGATGAGAGACTATATCAATCATGCTAAGAAGAGTCATGAATGTCAAGTACATGGGAATATAATCCATCAACCTCCAAATCCACAACACCCAACAATAGCATCCTGGCCATTCGAATGTTGGGTACAGATGTAATTAGATCAATTGATCTGCCATCATCAGCTGGACACCGCTTCATCCTAACAGTGACTGACTATTTCTCTAAGTAGACAAAAGCTACCTCATTTAAAGAAGTCACTGTTGATCGAGTGATTAACTTCTTTAAACATAATGTGGTCTATAGAATTGGAGTGTTGTGCCAAATAATCTTCGATAATGGTCCACCTTTCAAAAGTGCAAAGATTTATATATTCGTCGATCGACACAAAATTGATTGGTGATACTCTTCAATATACAATCCAAGAAAAAATAGTTTGGCGGAGGTCTTCAAAAAGACATTAGTCAAGTTTCTCAAGAATATCCTTACTAAAAATAAGAGAGAATAACATACTAAAATAATAAAGGCACTATGGGCGTATCGAACTACTTACAAGACGTTAACTCCTATTCATTGGTATTTGGAACCAAGGTGGTTCTTCCACTTGAAGTTGAGTTGTTGTCACTGTTGACCTCCTCATATATGTCATAAATCAAGACAATCCCACAAGTTAAATTCGACGGACTTCGGAGGTGATAGTGCGTAAATTGGGGCTCAAAATACACTAGACGTCACCAAAAATTATCGAAATGACTTCCGATCGGTGAACGGACTTCGTTGTTGCATTCAGAACATCTAAATTGATCAAAATATGAATATTAAAAAAAAAATCTGATAATCAATCAATTAAGCGCTCGAGCTATCAATGTGTCGACATGCATATCGGAGTCGGGAAGTTACGATGATGACCAAACGACCTCTATTCGTGAAATTGATCGTGTCATTGGCTTTGAAATATTAAAATCTATTAAGTAAGATTATTTGTACTCAATTTGAGTGATTCTGTATAAAAATCGAGCGATAAAAAGTGGCGATGACCATTTTGAGCTGAAATGGACTCAATTTGACGTCAACTTGAACCAAACGGCCTCTGGTCGTGAAACGGACTATGTCATTGCATTTAGAACAACAGAATTACCTTAGATTGATATATATATATATATATATATATATTGACTATGTGAGTTTATCGGCGCAAAATTCAAATTAAAATCATTTAATCAATTTAAAATTTATTTAAAATTCCTAAATTACCCTCCTCCATGCTCAACCGTTCCCACCTATTTTCGGTTTGGCTGGTTCTAAAAAAAAGGGTTCCTCTGCCCCTTGATTCTAGCGACTCCTCTCCTCTCTCCTCAATTCCTATGTTGCAAGTCTCCTCTCTCCCTTGACTCCCATGCTCTGCATAGAAAATTTATGTCATTCTCCCCTCTTGATTTCCACTATTTCACGCAAAATCGTGTGTCTCGCCTCCATCCATCACGCCTGTCAAAGCCATCCTGTGCAAAATCATGCAATCGCCGTCTCGCCACAAGAGCCAGCTAGCCGTCTCCGCTTCCGCTTAGCTGTGTTTCAGATCGCCCACACTCGCTCAGACTGCACTCGCTCATGGACTGCTCAGCCTACTACCACATCAGATCCCACTGGCCAGCTTCCACGTTGGTATTGCACTCACGCTGCCCCATGGTTCGTAGCAGAAAGTTTTCCCTGGACTGCTCAGCCTGTTTAGGACTCAGACGAGGCCTCAAGCCCATTTCGAACTCATCCAACCCGCCAGCCTGCTTCCTATAGCCCACCGGCCTTTCCCATTCTTCCTACAGCCTGTAACCCATCCAATTTTTGCTTCGCTGTAAATCGGGGAAGAACATTCTCAAGAGACGAATTCTTCTTTCAATTTTTGATGCCGCACTCCTCACTTTACCCTTCCAATTTTTGCTTCATCGCAACTGGGGAAGAACATCATCAAGACATGAATTCTTCTTTTATTTTTGGCGTCGCACTCCTCGTTTTACCCTTCCAATTTACGCTTCGCTGTAAATTGAGGAAGAACATCGTCAATAGGCGAATTCTTCTTTCAATTTTTGACATCGCACTCCTTGCATTACTTCCCAATTGCATACCCAACCTTGTTCCCTTGTCGAGCATTGTAGCACGCCAAAAAATGAGTCAGAACATGCAGGATCTGTGAATGTGGATATATATACATGCTTGTGTTTCTTTACAGGTTTGAAGGCCTCGTTGTGCTCAAGAGGGTGCGATGAGATGAAAAATTGGTTGTGGTTTCGCAATACACGCTCGCTACGCTCAAGAGAGCGTATCGAGTAAGCTAACACCCGTTAGATGTCACTCCCCCTAGACGAAATGCTGCCAAAATTTTGTCTAATTTCTAGACTTAGAAAAAAAGGGAGGATGAATATATATTGCATTGTCTTCTTCTTTTCGTTTAAAACAAGAGATGTCAAAGATGTCAAGATGTCCTTGCTTTCAAAACATCGCATGCATCATCCACACCGGGATGACGGAGGCAAAATTGTGTCAAATCTTTTGACTTAGGAAAAATGGGAGAGTGAATTGAACTGACTTAAGAGCGCTAAGTAAGGAAACCTGCAGCTAATTTTAAACTAAAAGCGTCAAACAAAAGAAAGGGCGGGATGAATATATATTGCATTTGTCTTCTTCGTTTCAATAGGCACTAATGAGATGAAAACTCAGTGGTGTCATTGAGAGACCGCGCTATGCTCAAGAGGGCATATCGAGTAAGCCAAAACACCCCCGATGTAGCCCCCTACATGGGGATGATGTTGGGAGGCTGCCGAAATTTAGACTGAAATTCTAGACTTAAATAAATTCAAATGGAAATTACCTAAACTTAAGTCAAACAAAAGAATATATGATAAATATGAAGATAAATGTTAAATCAAAGAGAAATATGGGAGAGGCTTTAAAGAAAATTTTGGAAAGAATAGAACACCCATTTAAAATACAAGTAAAATTTGGGGAGGCTAATATTAAACTCACAAACTCTAATAGTGATTCTCTATGGCTTAAATTGAAGTAATGAGTGAATTCTCTTTTATTGTAAATTCCTCAAAACTAAATAAGCTCTAATTGGAATTTGGAGAGATTAATGCTAAACTCATAACAAACTTGCAATAAACTTAAAGTCTAAGGATGAATCCAAATTAGGTTTAATAACTCTTATACGAATATGGAGATGATTACTATGCTAGCTAATAAGCATAACTAGGGCTAAAGTAATAAACACTAAAATGATCATAACTTATCAAGAGTAATGTAAATTGAACATAATCAAGTTGGGAGAGTTACAAAAATTCAACAGGTAAACTAAGTGCAAGTAATGTTTTAAACTATAATATAAATCAAAATATTTTCTTCGCTACCGGATCTACAACTCTTTGTACAAGCAGACAGAAGGCGATACTAAATCAAAATCTATAAAAATCATAGGGCTTACTTTAATAAAAAAAATTAAGAAATTTCATTCTAATTATGATTTTAAAATTTAATAAAATCATTAATTATATGAAATTAACTAAGCTATAAATACCTGCATATGCTCGTATATAGAGATTTCAAGTGCAAATTTTAATGTCTAAAAAGGCTACGTAGGCTAAACTGGAATCAAATGATACTACAAAATAAATCTCATAATTCGAACACAAAATTACCTAAAATTACAATACACCCGCATGGGCCCCGACACTATGCTGAATGCTTAAATTCAAGTGTCTCAGGATGTTGCATGGGTTGCTTCCTGGTTTAGTCTTAGGATTGGGTTCGGGTTAACAAAACCTAAAAATAAGAGTTTCAAATCAGTGAAATATCTGAGAAACTAATTCTGTCAGGTGACAGTAGATCTAATCCTCTGTTAACAACTAAATAGAGTTGACATGATCTAAATCTCTTAAACATATTCAAATTAATCAAATTTTCAATTCAAATTAAGTAGCAATCTGAAATTGCTCAAATGAAATTCTATCACTAAAAATTTAAATCAAACTCAATCCATCCACCTTCCGCAACTATTTGTCAGAGGCGATAAATTAAGAAAACTCTAGCTCACAAAGGAGCCAATGTCAAATCAAGTATTTTACTTTGTTCACTCTCAATCAATCTCTCTTTGGTAAGAATGCACCCGGCCTCCTCACATTGGCGTGGCAGCTAGTCTCCATGAGAAGTAGTTATAACCAGAGTCCTCTGATTGGGTAGTTTGGCCAATCAGGCTCCATTATATTACGATCACGACCATAGCCCGTATGTTCCCCAATGGCTCTACCCTTTGAGTTATGAATCATAGGGTATACTTGATAGGGTAAACAGCCCTCTGGCAGCTAAGGTATACTTAAGTATGTCTCCTTAGACAAGCATCACCCGAGATCTACAAGGATTTTTGGATGGCGTGTGTATGTTATAAGGATCCTTACGTGGGGTTGTCGACGACCTCCTCTGAGTAAGTAGGTTAGGGACCATTACGGCCCAGGATGACGGAACCACGGGATCTAGATCAGGCATATCATCATTCCCCCAACCATTCGGTTTAAGCTAAAATGATAAATTTAATAATCTAAATTCTAAAACTCCATATGTTGCTACTATACGCTACGCATTAAGCGATTTAACAACTAGCCTTAATCGAAAGTTCTCTCTCACTTATTGAGAGGGGTAATTAACTATAGGGGCTTGCGTTTATAGGAAACTTGGAACCATATCTAAAGTCCTCACCAAATGAGGGCAAAATCTCTGGGTAGTGTCTTATCTACTATTACATATGCCTTCTAAAAATTACACTGACACATCAAATCACTCTCTTCAATTCAATTAAATTATTATCGAGAGGGAGCCCACAGATTTCTGGCGACTCCGTTGGGGATAGGATTCTCTTTCCATCTTTGGCTAGTAATATATGTGCTATAGTAGTAATAAAATTTTTGAAAATTTAAAACAAAAAATGGTGATTTAAGTGTGTAATAAATTCAATACGAGGCTCTATGTAGAATGAATCATTCCGTAGAGTATATATTTATTACACTATTTTTTGTTCTATAGTGCCTCTGCATCTTGAAAGTATGGGGTGAAATAATAATTGTTAATTACTAATCTCCATCTTTCACTTTTGCAGAATGGATCTATAAAGCACTCCTTTCATCATTCAACTAAGTCATGGTGCGAACATCTGCCTAGCCAATGTCGTCATCAATAGAGGAGATGTTAGGGCTACCATTCAATTTGGTAACTTGAATTTCCCAGTTATCATAGCTGCAAAACTTGAAGTACCCGCCCGTGGTACCTTCGTCCGAGGCCATGCTAGAAGGCCTCAAGTTACTGAAGCTCCTTCTAGCCATGTGCACCAACTAGTTCAACAGCCAACAGCTATCAAGGAGTTATCCTGACAGAGAACTTTAGTTTTCAAAATGTTAGGTCAATCTGAAGCCCCGTGACGAAAAGAACCGTTAGTGGGCAAACTATGTCTTTAATTCCTCATGGTATAGCTGTTGCGCCGATTCAACCTTTTGTACTTGAAAAGCATGATCATGAAGCTTCCTCATCAGAAGTAAATTAATTAGAAGAAGAGAAGAAGGAGAATCACTGAGCTGAGGGCTCAGTAGATCCCCTTTGAATGACCTAGTGATGTTATCGCCAGAAGTGAGTATCCCTACCCACAACAACTTTGATAACTTAAAGTGGGTTAAAAGGAATAGCTCTATTGGTGAAGTAAAGCAGCATTTCTAGAAGAACCAACCACGTTAATTTCTACCACCATAGAGGAGACAACCTGAAACATTGTCTGCTAGGATATATAAAGTTCTCAAAGTAGTCAAGGACAGAGGCCTAATAAAAAGAAGATTTTAAAGGCCTGTGGTGATAAAAAATACTGAAGCTCCACCAAGAAAGATGACATCTCTTCTAGTAACTAGCTGATCCCATTATGGTGAGAGTGAGTTGGACCTCATCTAAGAATCCCACAGAAGGTCGGTGAAAAGTTAAGCAAATATGGAGGCCAAGACCCCGTAATGAAGTCCTGAAGAATGGAATAGGTGTGACATCCGATACATATACTCAGAAATCCACCTCAAAATCAACTCATTAGAAGTGGATACCCAAAAGAAGGGAATCATTGATGAAAGATATGATGGTTGACACCATAGAGAATCCTCTAGGGGATCTCATCGTCGATCAATTTTACCCCCACAAGAGAAGGTTGACTTTGATCGCAGTCCTTTAATAGAAGAAGTATTTGTTCCGCACATTGAACTAGAGATCCACTGGAAATTTCGATCAAAAATTTGTGTGCAAGAAGAAAATAATGAAGAGGATTCTATGGAAGTAGAAGTCGTCTATATGGTCAGAGATATAGATGAACTCTCGCCATCATCAAGACAACACGTAGGGAATCGAACAATTTGATGCTTATGAAGAAGTGTCTTCACAGAAGCAAATAGAAGATGGATCTTTGATCTTTGCTGAAGATGAAAAAGAAGAAGATCAGAATGAGAAAGAGATCATGGATGTCGAAGTTATCTATATGGTTGAACCAGAAAATGATCAGCTTGGTACATGATTTTATAATCAGTGTCATCATACAACCCCAATAACAGCTATCTCTATAAATGCACAAGGAGAAGGGCAGTCAAGTTCTTCCCTTGAAAATGAGCAAGGAGTAGAACAATAACAAAAAATAGAAGAAGAGGAAGATCCTGTACTGATTGATGCTATAGCGTTAACCAGAGAGCAAAGGGAAATGCGGCATCAAATGGAGGTCAAAGCAAGGAGATTGCACAGCTTGGTACCAAGATGAATGATATGATGGTACAAATGAACATCATGATGGAGATATTGCACAAGAATATCACATCAAGTGCAGCACATATTTTGTCTGTTAACCAACAGGTAGCTAATAATGTAACTTCTATACCACCAGCCATTGTGGTACCTCAAGCTCCTGCAGTGCATGCTACGCATGAAGTGAGGAATGAAGTTAACCCACTACCTCTCTAGTCGACAATTCAAAATCTGGCTAGCACACCTAGAATGGTAATAGCTGCTTAGTTAGAAATGATAATCAATGAAAAGATAAAGGCAGTCATTATCTTAGAAGCGGTGAAAATGGTGAGTAAGTTACCCAGAATATGATCAACTGTCATACCTGAAAGGTTACTCAGTGCTAAAATTTAATACTTTTAGCGGGCTTGGTAATCTAGAGAAACATCTAGCCCAATTTAAAGCTACTTGTGGTAACACACAAATGAATGATGCACTGCTTTTCCATTAATTTATCAGTAGCCTGACTTCAGCCACTTTCGAATGGTATGCAGAATTGTGAAATGATTCGATTAAAATATTTGCTAAATTAGAGACTATATTTGTGAAGAGGTTCGCCAGTGCAACCGAGAAAATCAGTTGAAAAGAAGTAAAGATGAGTCAATAACAAAATTCATAAGTCATTGGCGCAACCTAAGTATGAAGTGCGAGCAATAATTGGAAGAAGAACATGCGATTCAATTGCTAATGGGTAATATGAATGATAAAATGGCACCATTTCTATGCATGGCATCGATTGCAACATTCCAGGGCTTGCTCGATAGGGTGGCTAAATCAAAAAGTTGAATTACCTCAAGTCTGAAGTCTATACAGATAAAGCAAAGAGTAATAAACCTTCAGACTCAAGAAGAAACAAAACTCACGCCACTTTTTATAGCCCAAATGGTGAAAAGCGGGGGATATATAATATGGATAAAGGAAAGAAGCCAATGTACAATGATGATAAGGGAAAGAATCCTATCTATTCTAATCCACAGTCAAAATTGGTACTAGGAGGTAACGACAAACCTCAAACTTTTCTAAGTGGAGGCGAGCGCCCAAAATAAGCGACAAGAGATGATGAGTGAATGCGGCCATCTCTCAAGGAAAAGATGA
The DNA here is from genome assembly GCA_021442155.1 of Cymbidium sinense. NCBI lineage: Eukaryota > Viridiplantae > Streptophyta > Magnoliopsida > Asparagales > Orchidaceae > Cymbidium > Cymbidium sinense. The sequence continues at coordinate 106,625,138 of CM038215.1, forward strand.
ACAAAGAATATTCCTTTAGAAGGCATAGTATGATTAAATTATTTTGAGAAGGGTCAAAGCCAGTCCATAGTTACTAGAAATTAAAAGGCCTGAAGAAGCTGATCAAGTCAGTAATCCAAATTATTGTCCCTATCATCGGATGATCAGTCATCCTTAGAGATTGTTATGTCTTCAAAGATTGGCTAGAAAGGAAGTATCGATGAGGTGAATTTATACTATTCAACAGTGTTCTAGTCAACCTAAAAAGAGAGTCTACAATGATGATTGTGTCCTCTCCCGTATCATCCAGCGAAGATAAACAAAAAGAGAAATTAATTCAGACTAAAGAATGGCAAACAGTAGTCTCCAAAAAAACTGTGAAAATGCTTAAGTAACTAAAAAATGTCCCTAGTGTTAAGTGGAAATCACCATTTGAACCTATATTGGACTTAAGAGAGATGTCTAAATAAAGTATTTGGGCTTCTTAGTGGCATTCTCATAAGGCTATTTCATCACAGCCTGAGAAGCAGTCTACTAAATGCAAGCCTCATAAATCAAAGAAGCTGGCTAAGAAAAAGAAGATCAAGAAGAGAACAACAACTCAAAAGATCATTAATAATTTAGAGGAGTATCACTAGATGACAAGACAGCCATTTAGGCTTGCAGATTTCATGCCTAAACTTTGCATTGCAGAATCAGATAAAGAAGATAATGGTGAATCTTGTCCAGTAGAGACATGCTGAATCATCTGTGTGATGTCAAATATTCTTCAACATCAGTTACTCCGAGATGACAAGGGTAGTCAGACAAACTCGACCAAACTGTCAAAATTTTTATTAGGAAAGAAAGAAAAGTATGAGGAGCTAATATTTGAATTTTGTTTAATGACTCAACAAGACAATAATAGTTCAGATGAAGATCTATGTTTTCCCGACGGAGAAGAGTTAGACTCACCGATATCATCATGTATGAAACGCATGATGTTGAAAAAGGAGTCTAGCCCTTTTAGCCAATCTTCCAGAATAAGAAGAGAATTTGAAGAAACTATCTCTTCAGAAGAATCTGAGCAAGATAAGGTGATTTAAGTTCAATTGAGAAATCTTACCACCTTCATCAAAGAAGGGATATGCAAATAAAGACAAAGGCAAACAAATTGAAGTTAACGAAGATATCATTCCCAAAAATTCTAGAATAAAGCCTAAATTAACCGAGAAGATAGATTATAATATTCTATCACATCTGAGAAAGATCCCTGCACAACTAAGTGTGTATGAGGCTCTCTTGATGTCAAAAGACCTCCGAGAAAATTTGATACATGCTCTCAAAGATTCGGAGAGTTATGAAGCTTACTTTGCTGAAAATGCATGACTAAAGCATTGTAAACTCAAGATCTCTAGTAATCACATTTTTTGAGGAAGATCTTATGTTAGGAACGACAAATCACAACCGTCCTCTATATGTTATTGCAGAGAGTGATGGCATCTCGATCAGTCGAATATTGATTGATCTAGGTTCTTCTATCAGCCTTATGAGTCCAAAGATATTAAGAGTATTATCACTTGATGTCCAACATCTTGGGAGAGACAAGTTGATGGTTCATGGTTTCAATGAAAAAGGGTAGAAAACTCTGAGTTCTTTTATTATTCCGCTCAAGTTCAGGGATTTATATACAAAAGCCAAGTTTCATGTAATTGATGTCTATACATCATTTAGAGCTCTCTTAGGCTGGCTGTGGCAACATAAGTATGACATTGTCCCCTCAACTATGCATCAGTGTATGAAATATCTAAAAGATAGAGAAGAATTCAGAATTCTCGGTAATCTACAACCATTCTCCGTCAATGAAGCAAAGATCTAGGCTAACACAGCCTCTTGAAGCAGTAGCATCCACTTCAAGAACTAAAAAACAATTTCACAAAGTAAAAGAGCAAAAGCAAAGGGGAAGAAAGAAGGCCATGATGACTCTCCCTAAAGCACTTAATTATGCACTTAAGTTAAGAAAATCAATTCCTCATTTGGGGAGTGACATAGAAGAAGAAGAAAATATTTCTGTCAAACCTAAGGGAACGTATAAGCTTTCAAGAAAGGCAGAGTATGAAATAAGTGATTTTGATTAAGACTATGATTTTGAATCTACCTATGGAAATAGAGTTCAGATGGCTACATCAAAGAGGATAGCTCATTTGGCAGAGTCAAGTGACTCACTCAAAATTATACCCATCCCTCAGCAGTGCTTCAAAGAAATCAGTCTACTAGAGGTTCATAATATTAAAGAATTGATAACATTTTATGTGTAGCTATTGAGTGAGAGTGGTGAAATAGGAACTCTATTTTACAAATCTGAAGAGTCTCAACCTCGCATCTTTGATCAGCCTACTCAACATGAAAATTCTAATGAGATAGTACCAACAAGATTACCAATATACTATCCACAAATCGGGGAAGAACATCGTCAAGAGGTCAATTCTTCTTTAATTTCTGGCATCGCACTCCTTGCATTACATTCCCAATTGCATACCCAATATTGTTCCCTTGCTGAGCATTGTAGCACGCCAAAAAATGAGTCAGAACATGTGGGATCTATGAATGTGGATATATATACATGCTTATGTTACTTTACAGTTTGAAAGCCTCGTTGTGCATAATAGGGTGCGACGAGATGAAAAATTAGTTGTGGTGTCGCAAGACACCGCTCATTATGCTCAAGAGGGCATACTGAGTAAGCCAACACCCGTTAGATGTCGCTCCCCCTAGATGAAATGCTGTCAAAATTTTGTCTAATTTCTAGACTTAGAAAAAATGGGGGATGAATATATATTGCATTGCATATCTTCTTTCAAGTCTGAAGGCCTCATCATGCTCAAGAGGGCGTACCGAGTAAGCTAAAATACCCCCGATGCAGCCCCCTACACGGGGATGACACTGGGAGGCTGCCAAAATTACGTCAAATCTTTTGACTTACGAAAAATGGAAAAGTGAAATGAACTAACTTAAGAGCGCTAAGTAAGGAAACCCACAACTAATTTTAAACTAAAAATGTCAAACAAAAAGGGGGGAATGAATATATATTACATTTGTCTTCTTTTAGGTTTGATTGCCTCGTCATTACTCAAGAGGTCGAGATAAAATCATTTGTGTGTGGTAAACACCATCACAAGAGGTCATAGAGTAAGCCAAAATACCCCAGATGCTGACCCCACGAGGGATGCAAGAGGAACCAAAATTTAGACTAAAATTCAGGACTTAAATAAATTCAAATGAGAATTACCTAAACTTAAGTCAAATAAAAGAATATATGATAAATATAAAGATAAATGTTAAATCAAAGAAAATTAGGGGGAGCTTTTAAAGAAAAATTTGGAAATAATAGAACACTCATTTAAAATGCAAGTAAAATTTGGGGAGGATAATATTAAACTCACAAACTCTAATAGCGATTCTCTATAGCTTAAATTGAAGTAACGAGTGAGTTCTCTTTTCTTGTAAATTCCATAAAATTAAACAAGCTCTAATTGGAATTTAGGAAGATTAATGTTAAACTCATAAAAAACTTGCAATAAACTTAAAGTCTAAGGATAAATCCAAATTAGGTTTAATAACTCTTATACGAATATGAAGATGATTACTATGTTAGCTAATAAGCATAAGTAGGGTTAAAGTAATAAATATTAAAATCAACATAACTTATCAAGAGCGATGTAAATTGAACATAATTAAGTTGGGAGAATTACAAAAATTTGACAAGTAAACTAAGTGCAAGTAATATTTTAAACTACAATCTAAATCAAAATGTATTCTTCGCCATCGGATCTGCAACTCTTTGTACAAGCAGACAGAAGGAGATACTAAATCAAAATCTATAAAAATTATAGAGCTTCCTTTAATAAAAAATTAAGGAATTTCATTCTAATTATGATTTTCAAAATCAATGAAATTATTAATTAGATGAAATTAATTAAGCTATAAACACATACATGTGCTCAAACATAGAGATTTCAAGTGTAATTTTAATGCGAAAGGTATGAGTGCGAATTGAATTAATGAAACTACAAAATCAATCTCATAATTCGAACATAAAATTACCTAAAATTATAATACACCCGCATGGCCCCCGACACTACATTGAATGCTTAAATTCAAGTGTCTGAAGATGTTGCGCAAGTTGCTTCCCGGTTTAGTCTTAGGATTGAGTCCGGGTTAACAAAATCTAAAAACTTATAATAAGAATTTCAAATTAGAGAAATATCTGAGAAATTAATTTTGTGAGGTGAGAGTAGATCTAATCCTCTATTAGCAAATAAACAGAGTTGATAGGATCTAAAGCTTTTAAACATATTCAAATTAATCAATTTTTCAAATCAAATTAAGTAGCAATCTGAAACTGCTCAAATGAAACTCTATCACCAAAAACTTAAATCAAACTCAGTCCATCCACCTTATGATTATACTTGGGTGATAAATTAAGAAAACTTCAATAAGGAGCCAATATCAAATCAAGTGTTACTATGTTCACTCTCAAATCTAATATCGGTAAGGATGTGACCCGTGTCCTTTATGTGGCGATCGGTAGGCTTCATAGATGAAGCGATTACAACGAGTCCTCGATAAGGTGGTTTTGGCGGTTAGGCTCCATTATATTATGATGATGTGGCATTATGCTCATGCTCTTTGAGTTGTGAATCATAGGGTATACTTGATAGAGAAAATAGCCCTCTGTCAGCTAAGGTAGACTTAAGTTTGTCTCTTTAGACAAACATCACCCCAGGTCTACAAGAATTTCTTGGATGACATAACTCATGTGTTAAGGACCCCATCAAGTTGAATTCATTACCTCCTAAGTGACTAGGAACCACGATGGTGGGATGAACCATAGGACTGGTCAGACCGCATCATCATTCCCCAACCATTCAGTTTAAAAATGATGAATTTCATAATCTAAATTTTAAAACTCCATATCTTTTCTATCTTATATCTTGTCATTCTGTCTCACTTATTGGGAGAGGTAATTAACTATAGGGGTTTATGCATATAGAAAACCTAGAACCAGATCTAACGTCCTCACCAAACAAGAGTGAAATCTCTGGGTAGTGTCTTATCTACTATTCCATCTGCCTTCTGAAAATTATACTAACAAATCAAATCACTCTCTCCAATTCAAAAAATATTATTGAGAGGTCGGTGGAGAATTTTTGGAGCCCACTGTCACTTCAACTAGTCTCCAATATAATCTAACTGAAGATCAAAATGCTCGTATGAGAATGGAGGAACTCAACGCGCTTGATGAAATTAGATTGCAAGCTCATCAAAATATGGAGGTATATCGAGCAAAGATGTCCAGATCTTTTGACCATGTGGTGCGATGTCAAACATTCCAAAAAGAGGAATTGATCTTGGTGTTGAGAAGACAAATTAATTCTAATCGAAAATTCAGTGGCAAATTTGAGTCTAATTGGGAGAGTCATTTTGTCATTCAGAAAATATATCAAAGAGGGGCATACCAACTCATTGACCTAAAGGGTGAAAGACTAATGCCACCAATTAATGGTCATTACCTGAAAAAGTGTTATACATGATAAATACATTCTCGAGGTATAATAGAAATCTATATGCAAGACAGTGGGTAATTTTTAGTATATTTATTTAGGTCGGCATTATGTTTTGTGCTGAGATTCTTAATAAATATACTCACTCAAGATGAAAAAAATTTTTCGTGAAAATTCTCCTGTTACACAGGGGCATTTTTAGATTTCTATACATAGATAAATTCAATGTTACATGTTAAAATACTCATAAGATCAAATGTATCAACTCATACATTGATACATTTTCTTAAATTATTTTAGAGCTTTTTCAAAGTACTTTAGAATTTCCCATGTAGATAGTGGGCATTTTTATATATTTATCAAAGTTGAAATCGTGTTATATGATGAGATTCTCGAATATATTTTGATTTAGGTTGACATCGAGCTTTACGCCGAAATATATATATTTTCTTAAATCATTGCTAAAGTTGTAGGCTCCTGCATGAGTAAAAAGAATTTATTTCTACGCATGAAAAAATAGTCATAAATATCAAAAATTTCTCTCCAAGATTTGTCAAATGTTGTAGATCAAGTCAGAAGAACTTTCAATTTTGAAAACTTCAATCAACTAAGTTGGAAAAGCATCAACCTCTGCATCCTGAAGTCTAGGACACGAGTATGTTCTAAAGGTCGAACTCAACAAACCTATAAATGACCAAGTTGCTGACACTCTTATCACTCAACAATCTGCAAGAAAAGACTATAATAAAAGAGCTCCACTTTGTTAGTCTGATGACCAAATCCCAACCTCTCATAGCTTAAGTTGAAGACTCAAGTAGGTTTTAAAGGTTGAACTCAACAAGCCCAAATATGGTTGAGTTGCTGACGGTCTCCTCACTCAATAAGCCGTAAGAAAAGGCCGCAGTGAAAAAGCCCTTGCTCGTTAGTCCTATGACAATAGCTGTTCAATCTCAAACTAGATCCAACTTAGTGACTCAGAGCTGCCCCAAATCAATCTATATATTGTCTTCAGGGTGATATTTCAATTTATTCTCAAATGATCTGATCAAGCTCAAAGCACAGATCAAAGTCAATCTCCTCATCAAGTCCTTCAAAGCAGAAAGCACAGGACCGATGGAACAATTTCATAGTTCATAGATGGTTAAAAGAATTTTATAGTTATTCAGTCTGTTAAAGCACACATTGCTAGGCTGATAACTCGATATTATTAGGATTGTAAATGAACCAGTGCACTCGTTGAACTACTCGAACTCAGCTCGATTAATGCTCGTTCATGTTTGTTCAAACTAATAAACAAACCAGCTTGAACAATTTTTGAAAACTCGAATGTTAAATGAACTGTACATGAACATGGCCTTACTCGCTAGTTTATGTTCATGAACCTACTCGTTTATTGTTCGATAAGTAATTTGTTAAATAATTAATATTAAGTTTGGTAATAATACATATATTATCTTCAAAATATGAGTAAATATAACTTATATTTTTTAATTATATATTTAATAAGTAATTTATAAAAATATATGATACATTTAATTAAATATTTATAAAATATAATTGATATTATAGTTTATAATCAGATAAATATAATTATACACAAAAAATAAAAGAAACTCATATTAATTATTAAAATGTTTAATTAAAGTTAAAAAATTATTTTATTTAATTATAAAAGATAAAATGGCCAAATGGGTGACCCAAGGGCCAAGTCACCCAAATAAAACCTATGCTATGCCGATTTGTCCAAATTCCAAAGAAGCGATACACTTAAGCTCAGTTTATGAATTTATATGCATCATATTATCAAAATATTTAGCTCTTGATTTTTATGTATGTTTTAGTCAAGATTACCCTTTATAGAATTTTTCATGATTTAGTTTCTTTTTAGAATATAGATTTTGCATTGTGAGTAAAAATTGCATGAGATTTAAGAGGATAACTACAACAAAAAATTAGAAAAAATGTAACTACTCATTTAAAACTCATTAATTAATTCAATTAAATACTCATTTGATTAATTCAAACAAGCCAAGCACAAATCAAGCTTGAACATACATAAAATTAAGCAAGCCAAGCTTGAACATCCATACAAAATCTCGGCTTGAACTCGAAGCGAACACGAACAACATTTAATTTGTCTAAGCTAAGTCCAATCTAAGGAGTACTCGGCTTGGCTCGGCTTGGCTCAATTACAACCCTAGATATTATAGACCAAATATAAGCTGAAAGGCTGGGTCATCTGTATGTACCCTTCAACGAATCCGTCAAAGCAGCAATCAGATGATTCAGGGCGTACATACACTTCCTAACAAGTCAATGTAGATAAATCAGGTCAATCTTTCATCAAGTCCATCAAATTTAAAGCTATGACAGAAGAAATTCTAAATCTCAAAATAAGCAGACTAATTCTTTCATCAAACCCAATCAAGCACGAAGGTAGGGTTGGAGGAAACTCAAATCTGCAATGACATAAAAGAAAGAGATCTTCAGTAAAGTCATTAAAGTAGAGAGTAGATGCTGTAAGAACTTTTATCTATCTAACAAGTTGATTCTGACAAATCGGTCAATCCCATCATTTAGCATGTCCTAAATAAGGCATCATACTAATGACAAATCCTATTAAAGCTCTGTAAGCTATTGCAATCGAAACTAAAATAATTCAAGTTTTGTGGCTAGCCCAAAGGGTCAACCAGTTTTCAACAAACACAACTCACTCCATGCATGAATCACATTTGTTGGGGGGCATTTGTTGACCTTCACATATGCTACATAAGCTGAATCGAGCTTATAAGGTGAATTTGATCGACTTCGAATGCTTTAGAGCACAAATCAGAGCTAAGATGCGCCAAATATCGATAAAATCAGTTCGAATGACCTTCGATCTACGAATGGATTTCATCATCATGTTCAAACATCAAAATTGGTTAAAATACAAATATTGTATAATCTAAAGATCAACCGATCAAGCGATCGAGCTATCAATGTGCTAACGCTCATATCAAAGTCGGGAAGCTGCGACGATATCCAGGTGACCTTTGTTCAGGCAATTGATCATCTCGATAACTTCAAAATGTCAAAAACTACCAAATGAGATTGTCCATGCTCAATTCGGATGAGTCTGTGCAAATGTCAAATGATCAGAAGTGATAGCACGCAAATTAAGGCTGAAATACACTGGACATCGCCAAAATCAAACGAAACAATCTCTGATTGATGAACAGACTTTGTCATTATGTTCATAACGTCAAAACTGGTTAGAATATAAATATTGCATAACCTGATGATCAAATGATCGAGTCGTCAATGCGCCTATATGCATATCGAGGTTAGGAGGTGACTACATAAACTAAACGACCTCTGTTTATAAAATTGATTGTGTTGTTAGTTTTAAGACGTCAAAATCTAGCAAGTAAGACTGTTTGCATGCATGTCAAGGTTAAGAGGCGATGTCGTAAACCAAATGATCTCTATTCATAAAATTGATTGTGTTGCTAGTTTTGAAATATCAAAATCTATTAAGTAAGACTGTTCGCACTCAATACGGACAATTATGCGCAAAAATCGAGCGGTCAGAAATGATAATACAAATTTTGAGCTAAAATTGGCCCAATCTGATGCTGACTTGAACCAAATGACCTCTGATTGTAAAATGGACTACGCCGTTGAGTTCGGAAGATCAGAATAACCTTGAATCACCATATATATCAACCTTATATTGAGGTCAGCGTAAAGTTCATATTAAAGTCGATTAAGTAATAAAAAAATATTATTAAAAGCCCTAATTTAATCCCCCTAACCTACATGCCCTAATTCCTATATTCATAGTCAAAAAAAAAAATGCACAATCCCATTTTAGCTCGATTTGATTTCCTCCCTCATGCGCAGACAACCTGTTTGGCTTCACTCGGTTCTTCCTCCCTCACGCGCAGATGACCCGTTTGGCTTCTCTCGTTTGGCCTCCTCTTCACACTGCGACCACCCCCACTCTTATGTTGAGGCTCCACTCTCTCTTGATCTCCTCCTCAGGTTCCCCTCCCCCTTTCATCTTTTCCTTATTCCTTTCTTCTTCTTCTTCTTCTTCTTCTTTTCTTATTTTCTCTTCTCAACCGCATACGAGACCTTCCCCCTTCTTCCTCTTCTCTCCAACCACAATCAAGGGTAGGGTTCTTCTCCTTCCTCTTCCCTCTTCTTCTTCTCTTCTTCATCTTCTCCACTTTACCTCATTTGCTCCCAAACTAAAAATCATCCTCTTCCTCTTCTTCCACCAAAACTCCTCCAACCAAAATTTCCCCTAGCCAAAGCTCCTCCTTAACCAAAATTCCCAAGTTCCTGAAATCTCCTAATCAATTTCCACTTTTGCCAAAATCTAAAATTCTCCCTTGCCAAAATCTGAAATTTTCCTTTGCCAAAATCTGAAATTCTCCTTTGCTGAACTTTACAATCCCCTTTGTCGAATCCACCCTTAGGTGACCTCCTTTCTTTTCACAAGTGAGGATAGTCGAGAGGCAACTCCGTCATCAGGTGGGTTGCTCTCAGTATACCTCCTCGCTTCATCCTCTAATCAAGCTCGTAATTGCTGAATTGCTTTTTTGATTCTTTCTTTGTCACAGCCGAAGAGGAAGACCGTCATTAGGCAGTTCTTCTCTTGGTTTCCGACATCTTCATCTCCACCTCATTGCTGATCATTGCATGTGCGCAGAAAAATAAGTCTGAACATGTGTGATGTGAATGTGAAAGTATATATATATGTGCTTGTGTCTCTCCTTGCAGGTTCTAAGACACCGCTAATGCCCCATAGTGTGTAGCAGGTGCAAAGACGGCTGTGGTGTCACATGACACCACTCGCTACATTCAATAGGGCATACTGAGCAAGCAAAAAAATTGTTAGATGCCGCTCGCCTAGCCGAAATGCTGCCGAAAATTTGTCAAATCTTTTTACTTAGAAAAAAACTGGAGGAATCAAAAAACTAGCTTAAAAGCACTAAATAAAGAAATCTAAAGCTAAGTTCAAATAAAAAAATATATGTGAATATGAGTGTTAAACAAACACAAAAAAGAGGAAGAATTTTATAAAAGAAATTAAGCAAATTGGAAGCTTACCCAAATTTTGAGCCCTTCTCCTCTTTAAAGTACTTCAAAATTAAGCAAATGAAAGGAAATCCCTAAGCACTTCAATAAGCATCATGTGATGATCTACTCATAAAATATAAGAATTATTCCTAATTAAATAGTCAAATCTTATTACAACTTGTATTGGGGATTGAGTAAAGTGATCATTAATATTGAAACTGAAAATTCACTCTTAAGTAAGAGATATATAAATATGATATTGTAAACTTTCAAAATATTACAATTATATTGAGAGGGTCAAAGTTGTTTGGATAGAATTTGCAATGGAATTAAATGTCTTCCAAAAACACATAAATAGTTATGCAGCATATTGAATGGATAAAAAATAATATGAACAAAGCTTCAAAATAAAATCTATGTCACATTTGAAGGTTCTTTAGGGAGCACAAATGAAAGCTTGTGGTGAACATAAATAGCGTGAGAATGAGAGTTAAATATCATGATCAACAAAGATATAAAATCATATCAATGTGCATAAGCTAAATGTCCTTTTTGTGCTATCAAATTAAATATAAGCGAAGTTGCAATATTTTGAAATTAAAAATATAAAGTATCATAGAATTATGCAAAATTACAAGCTAACATGCGTTAATTAAGGCATTCTTAAATCCATGGGCACCGAATATATGTTGAATGTTTATTCATTCAATGCGAGGATGTTGCATAGGTTGCTTCGAGTTTAGTCTTGAGTTAACAAAACCTAAAATCTATTATAAAATTTCAACTTAGTAAAATATCTAGAAGCAATTTAATTCATCGTGTGACGATAGATATGATCCTGTTGGGAGTCGAATAGAGTTGACAAGATCTAAAGTTCTCAAATATATTTGATTCAATTAATTAACTACCCTAATGATGGCTATGTTGAATGCTGATTTCAATCAGAGGGGATACTTCTATCAAAATATGATTCTAATTTTAAATCAAATTAACTCAAATTAAATATCAATCTAAAAAACTGCTTAAATGAAATTCAATCTCCAGAAACGTTAAGCTAAAATCCAATTTACCTTCTGCAACTATTTGTTAAAGGTGACAAATTAAGAAAACTCTAGCTGACAAAGGGGTTAATATCAAATCAAGTGTTCTGTTATGTTCACTCTCAATCAATCTAAAGCCAGTAAGGACGTGGCATGTGTCCTCTGACTACGTTGCTTGGTCGGTAGGCTCCACTTGCTTGGTCGGTAGGCTCCACAGATGATATAGTTACGACTAGAGTCCTCTGATCGGATGGTTTGATCATTAAGGCTCTATTATATTACGATTACGATCGTAGCCTGTATGCTCCCCAATGGCTCAACCCTTTGAGTTGTGAATCATAGAGTATACTTGATAGGATAAAATTCTCGTCATTGCTTAAAACTGCTTATCTCTTTAGACACCACCCGGTATATCTGGATTTTTTGTACGTAACATGTATTGATAAGGATCTTTCGATCGGGTTGGGTCGACTACCTCCCTCAAGTGGGAGGAACCGCGACGAGGGATGATGGAACCATGAGATCAAGATTAGGCACATCATCATTCCCCCAACCATTCGCTTTAAGCTAATAATGGTAAAAAATTTCAAATTATAAATAAAATTTCAAAACTCCACATGCTGTTATTATGCGTTACGCATTAAGCGATCTAACGACTAGCCTTAATCGAAAGTTCTCTCTCAACATTGATAAGGGTAATTATTTATAGGTGCTTGCGCTTATAGGAAACCTGAAACCAGATCTAAAGTCTTCACAAAATGAGGACAAAATCTCTAGGTAGTGTCTTATCTACTATTTCATCTGCCTTTTGAAAATTACACCGACGTTTTAAACCACACTTTCTTGATTTGTCAAGAGAACGGTGGTGAATTTTCGGAGCCCACAGCTCATCAATATACAATTGTTGTATATCGGTTTTGAATTACTATATCTTTATATGTATAGAGATATTGTGTACTAATGTGTTGTTAATATTACTTCAATTACAGTAGTTTACAGTCAATACATAAATATTGTATATTGACTAAGTCTCATATGATGCTATGATATTAGAGTTTGAATTTAAAGCTACATCCAAATTCCATACGTAATAATTTTTTAAAATCTAAAATGTATCGCTTGCTCAAAAACGCCCCCATTGGTTTGTTCACACACGTGGAATGCACGTGGAATGCCTCACGATGAATACAACAAGAGCCGTTATGCTACTTTATAATAGGGGTAAAATCAAATCAAAGAAAAATAAATAAATAACCCGTTCAAGTGAAATACTTTTTTGAAGTAGATTATATGAAATAAAAGCCGTTCTACGATAGAATCAAACTTCTTTTTTCATAAAGCTTTTGATTGCTATTAAGAAGTGTAATTTTCTTAATTATGCTTATAACTAATACGCTATTTGTCAATCACACATAATAAAACTCAATTATCTCATAAAATAATATTTTTTAAAAGAATATTCATCATAATATATAGGATGTTGAGTTCTTCAATCGATTAAGACATTAAATTTATTTATAATTTTATATTCTCAAAAACGTGTTTTTTCCAAATTATAAATTAGCATAATTAAATTTAGAGTTTCATTCAGTTAAATGTTGCCATAAATAAATTCTATTAATCAACCCTTTAAAGATAGTTGAATTGGGATGATACTAAAATACTGTTATATTTCTTAATTACTAAATTAATACTAATTTTCATCATAATTAAATTTTGTTATACATGTGTATCATTTTGTTTTAACAATCATTAACAAATAATTTAAATAAATTATACTTATCTTCTTCAAATAATTTTTTTAATTACAAGGATGATCAAGTTTTAAAAATTAATATTGATTTCCATCAAAATCAATTTTTGATATGCATGTGAATCATTTTATTTTAAAAGTTATGAACGTAAAATTTAATTTATTTATACTTAACTATCTTCATTATATGAAGTCAACATTATACATATCTCTTGTATAATCTCTGAACTTATACTTCCTATATATTATTTTCTTTTTAAATATAATATGATATATGATAATACCGGAGGGGAGAGTATAACTTCGGAGCCTGTATAAGAGATAACTTCATTATATATGTGGGAGGAATCAGGTATAGCTGAAGTGGGGGTAATTATCTTCTATAAATTTTATAATTTTTCTTATATAAGATAATCAAATTAGATATTTGTCCACTCTAAAAATTATTTCTACTCTTTATTTTTTCCCTAACACTCAAATTTACTCTTTTGAAAAGAGAAGATGGTTTCACGAGATATATATATATATATATATATATATATATATATATATATATATATATATATATATATATATATATATATATAAATAGTTATAAACATAATTAGTAAATTAAGAATCGTTAAAAAAATTTAGAAATAGGTATAATTAAGTGGGCATTGCGCTAATAACCGCTTCAGATGTGGCAGTGTCTTTGGCGTGTAGTTAAGGGTCACTTAATGGGGTTTCGGTCATCTCCGAAGTCGGTCGTCCAGTGGGCAACTAGCTAAGGGCACACAAATAGAGTCGATTGATCAATCGGCCTTATTCGCGAGCCATTCTTTTCCGTCGATCTGAGCTCCGTTCCGCCATCCGAAGCCTCCACGCGAACCACCGACCCAATTCCTCCCTTCTGAGCACGAGCACCTTCCTCTCGGACCTTTCCAGTAGCCATCGGCCTTGCTCCAACCCTCGGCATTGCTCCGCCTATCGCTTCTTGCCGAACCGTCGACATATTTTTGCCTGACGGCCCCATCCACTGTGTTCGATGAATTCCTCTCCATCGAACATCCCTTAGAACCCAACATTAGCTTTCGACGATGATTCTGGCAGCTCCGTTACTTTCAGGGAAGTTTCATGCAGCGGATTTTGTAGTTCTTAGTGCACAATGCCGTCGTTCTTCGTAAACGCACGGTAAATCCCTAATTTTTCTCCTTTATAATTAAGTAGATTGTGTGTACGAAGGCTTAGCATCGTGGCCTTAGAGTTGTGTACTATGATTTTATTTGTAATTTTGGGTTAGAGTTGTGGTTAAAGGATTTGATTTGTAATTTTGGGTGATAATACTATCTTTAACATTTAATATATGTCAGGTATATTATTAAAAATGATTGTAAAATATTTAGGAATGATATGAGTAGGATTTGAGTCGTTGTAATTGGCCTATAAGATTAGAGTCAGTTACCTTTAGAGCAAGTCACCTTAGATGGAGGCGTTCGCATAACGTATCGATTGAGTTAAATATCGTTTGATTTATGCAGCCTATACAACAAATAAATTTGGAAGCACAATATTTTTTAAAATTTAGAAAATACTGATATGATTGGTTAATTTTCAATTATTTGAGGAATGAGTAGAGAGTTTGTTTCGTTGATCCTATTTTATGGAGGCGAACTAAATGTCGATGAGCAGTTCATTCCAAGTTATGTGGACAGTCGAAATCATCCAATTAAGGCTCTGCGGCACAGCACCTTATTGGAATTGAAATAAAGAATTATGAGATCATTACACATTTACTCAGAGCGCCACACTGTCAGTATTACATGTTGTTATCCGGAGGGTAACATATTTATAGCGTCTACTATTTCTGATGATGAAGTTTGCGACGTTGCACTGGACGAAGCTTCTCATCAGATAGTGATGATGTATGTGAAAGTTGAGGATGCTAATGTCACATCCACATCAGATGATCTGGTGTTAAGGTCAGCAGATATACCATTAATGCATATACAGGATTTCATCGCACCTGCTCTTATGGTGACACAGAATAGCTTTGACAAATTGATTCCCAGGTAATACCTTCTTTATCTTTTCTTACTTATACTATTACTATGTAATATCAATGTGTGTCATCTTACTTATGAGTGTTGTGGCAGTGATGATATTATTTATCGTTCAGAGGAACCATATGTGCCTCAGAGTGCTGCAGGCGATGAGGTGTATGAGACTATGAGCAATGGCTCTAATAGTGACTCTTTGCATGATATCAGTGATGATGATTGTTCACTTGGATTAGAAGCTACTATGGTTAAGAATGTAGCCAGCCAGGATCTCTTAAAAAATCATTCATTCAGGAATATTGACAATGAAAATTAAATATTGTCTACAAACGAGTACGTATGGATGTGTCAAACCATGAGAGAGTGAGACAATAATATTTACTTTGACTGTCCATCTGATGAAAATGTCCTAACAAATGATGTTGAAATCCCAGGGGACCTTGTAGAAGGAATGTATTTTACAAGTAAAAGGAGCCTTCAGTTTGTTGTTATTGCATGTTGTATAGTTCATAATGTTCAATTCCAGACAGTTACCTCAAACCAAAAGAACTATATTGTGATATATGTATATCATGATAGTCCTAATAGAGCAAATAATTGGCGTCGGCATTGTAACAGCAGCAGACGTCTAGGAGGTGCCTGAAGAATCTCCATAATTGGGGATCACCACAGATGTACCAATGCAATGAGTACTAGTGGTCATCGACGGTGCAGTTCCAACTTCATAGCTTATTTCATTATACATGTAATTAGACATCAAATTGATCTGAAACCTAGGGAGATTATAGGTAGAATGGAATCAAAGTTTAATGTAAAAGTTTCCTACGTGAAGACTTGGGATGTTAGGCGTAAGGAAATAAAAGAAATTTTTAGTAGTTGGGAAGAGACTTATAGGACTCTCAGCCTTTTTATGGAAGCAGCTTGTACCATTTTACCTGGTACAGTCTACAGAATTCAGTCTAGCAGTACACAATAATTCTAGAGACTTTTATGGGCTTTAGGTCCTTCCATTTCGGGCTGGGGCAGTTGTCGCCCTGTCCTCAATTTAGATAGTGCATTTTTGTTAGGCAAGTGTCGTGGTACATTACTTATTGTTGTTAAAATAGATGGAAATAATAGTTTGTTTCCTCTTGTCTTTGTTTTCGTTGAGTTTGAGTCAACTGATTATTGAATGTGGTTCTTAATATGCTTACATGATATACTATATGTGGAGAGGTTGAAGGGTTACATAGTCAAGGGCTTGGATGAAGATGAGGACAGGCTGATGGCTATCAATCAGTACATGTGCTAGTTCAGATTTTAGGATTCTTTCTACTTACTGGCCGCTCTGTTAAATCCTCCCACCACTTACTATCTCAGAGCACCTGTAGAGCGCATATATGTAAGCGTTACAAAATATTCTGTTAAATTCAATATGTTACATACCTAGTTGAGGCTAATTTCACACGTTATTTTTTCATCGAGCATCTTTATTTTCGGGACATCTTTCGGTAGTACCGGCCATATAGATGAGGAAGTTAGAGTGATAAATAAGAATTGCAGGAGGTATTGTAAAATGACCATATCTTATGATCGCCTACATACAACCAACGTATGAGTCACAGCCACATATCTTCTCATTACAGGACTATCCTACACAGACTTCTAAAGATCTTGAATTGGATGGCTACCATCACATGATATTATCGTCTGGATTAGTGCACACGAAAAGTGCGATTCGCACCAGCGGCTTAAGCTTTAGGATAGTGTGGCATATCCATTTGTACTACATTGGTTATTGTATGTTTTATTTTTGTTTTCAGATTGTGCAATAGTAGACGATATGTTTCTTTGTATATATCTTTGGAACTTTATGGTATTGCATTATTTTAGTAATCTTCTATGTGTTTGGATACAACTAATTTTATTTTTTTCTCTTTTACTATCTATGTGTTTGGTAACCTTAGAGCTTAAATATCTGAATCACTTACTCTTTTTAATGACTTGTACAACTTAACTTCAACTAATTTTATTCTTTTCTCTTTTACTATCTATGTGTTTGGTAACCTTAGAGCTTAAATATCTGAATCGTTCACTCCTTTTAATGACTTATACAACTTAAATTCTTTTCTATTTGTAATGACTCATCTGAATCGCTCACATAATATCATAATACTAACACTATAACTTATACAACTTAAATTACAATCCATATATTTAGTTTTAAATTTACATAAATGAAAACCTTTAGACTCTAAGGTTGACCTCCATAATTTAAGATAAGAGCTTAAAGCCTAGTAAGAACATTCATATCTAAAGCAAAAAAAATAAGAGCTTAAAGTCGATCCTTTATGTAATAGCTATACTGTGCATTTCTTTAATGACTTCAATATGCCTGATATTAATTCACCTTAACAATTTGAATATGCTTAATTACTTGATGTAACCCAATTGAAAAAATATATCTGGTGAGTCCAATTAATATCTAGCTGCAGATACAAAGCTAGTCTAACTTAATTGTACCACAAATTAATTTTCTTGCCACATCGGAGTTGATGTGGCAAGCTAGTCGCCAACTTAGTGAGCAACTATACATATTTCTAATTTTTTTTAATAATACTTAAAATACTAATTACCTTTTAAATCATACTTATTTTAAAATTTTGCCATATATATATATATATATATATATATATATGGCACACAAGTCTTATGCATTTAAGTATAACTGTTGCGTGCTAGAAAACTAGTTGTCGTAGAGTAAGAGTTTACGTTTTAGCTTTGTTGTGGAGTTCAACACACACACAGATATTTGAAGAGTTAAAAAGAAAACTGCAGAAATTTTAAGTGAAAAAATCCTAGGAATAGGGTAAAAAAATCACGAGGCCTAGCTCAGTAAAAATCTTCCACTATGTATCTGTTTCAGAGTACAAAATTTTCCCGATAACGGGATTACAGAATTGTATGTAAGAAAGGCTAACAATGAGAATCCCAGAATCAGGCAATAACTGCTATATAGTCATGGTTAGAGTGTAACAGTTGATAGTGTAATGATGATGGTAAAACAGCGTCGACCGATGATCGTCGGGTGGTAGCCACGGAGATGGCCGGCAATAATGGTGGCACCGGCGCAGTGGGTCGGCGAGATAACCAAGCGATGGTTGATGATAGACGATTGATGGTGGTGGCCGACGCAGCCGGCGATGGCAGCGGCAACAATAGCGGTGGTCCACGTCATTGGTCAGTAGGATAACCGGCGACGATGGTGGTAGCCGAGATGGCAATGTAATTCGGCGGCTAGTCGAGCGACCAATGGTAGTAGGCTGATGGCGGTGGCAATAATACCGGCGGTGACGGTGGTGGTTGGCGGACGGGGTGGTCGACGATAATGTGGTACGATTATGCTTGGAGGATTTTAAGCTTTAGAGTCTCTCTCTCTTTGGCTCCTCTGAAGAATGGTATTTATAGATTGGAGGTGGCGTTCTTGTAAATACATGCAAAACTCACCACTCCATCGGACGGCTCAAAATGACTTCTTTAATCATTTGATGTATTTTAAGTATTTGAATGCTCAAATGAAGTCAGAATTATGAAATCTTGTGCTTGTTAGATCCGGCTCGTCGAGACGCTCGATTTGACTATAAACACTCCATGTTTAAGTATTATTTAGGAATTTAACTAATATCCCAAAGTTTCTAATGATATTTTAAGTGCTTGATCTCGACCAATTTCAATTTAAGATCAACTTGCTTTTGACATTAAGATTCGTACTTCGACTAGTAGTATTTTAAGTACTATATCAATAATTTTATGTAAAAATTATATCATATCGACAAACAAGATGAAAAACATATGCTGGTCACCAATTTGTCCATTTGATATCAAAGTCTTATTATTATATTATCCTAAGTTGGAATCACTTTAGCGGTGTCCGATCACATCTCATCACAGCAACAATGCTGAATATGGCGTTTTCTTAATGGTATTATCTCCGGCTTCGCAACAGTCTGCTCACATATTACAAAGCATCCCCATGTGTTTCTTCCTCTCATAAAAGCAGGCATCAAATTTATTAAATCCCCCAATATTTTATCCATTGAGTGAGCTTCTTTCACTCCTGCTTCTATATTTTACAGCCAAAGAAAAAAAAAAAGCGATCAGTTGATAAAATGAAAGGATTAGAGAGAACAGTTGATGAAGCTGCTAGCATTGTTCCAGTTTGATGATTTGGTGAAGGGTTAAGAGTCTGAGATCGTTCAGCAAGTTTGTAATACAACAATATTCTCGTTCTTCTTGCTTTTGAATGGTGAATGATCGGCGAACACAGTAGCTCTAACTCATTGGGAGTGCAGATTTCAAAGATTCTTTGAATCTGTTGTGATGATTGTTTGAACTTTAAATGATTATAATGTAAAATAATTGATGTCTATAAATATATTATTTTTCCTGTGTTTGAAACGATATATTTTATTTTAAAAAATTTAAAATAATTTATTTTTAATATATTATTTATATAAATATGAAAGTTTAAATATTAGATATATACATATATAAGAATTGTGCCATCAATACAAGTGAAAGTATTTATAAATACATATATATATAAGATTTTAGACTATTAAATTTTTTTAAAAGTAAATAAATTTCATAGATATAATATAAAATTATATCCCTTATATACAAGAAAATCACACAAATGTATTAATTTTTAGTATAAGTAAACATAATGGATATATATCACATGCCCTAAAATAAGAGAAGAAGCATAACCTATCTTTAGGGGATTAAAAATATAGATGCACAAGAACAAAAGGTTCTTTGATTCATAATGCGAACATAAAAACTAGACAATAAGATTCAAACAAAAATGATAAGCCTCTTTAGTTGGGGGCAGAACCAATCTTAATTTTTAAGAGGGGCGAATTTATATTTTAGGACAAAAATAAAAAGCAAAAAAAAAAAAAATTTTAATTGATATCTTATATAAGAGAATTATAACCTCTACCCGTCTTAGCTCAGTTGGTGGGCCTGTCCAGGAGTTCATCTCCGGACGGGGCCTATAACTAAGGTGGGGAAAGTAAGTGGGGACCCGGCACGTGTGGGTGAAGAATGTGGCGCTAGGCCCCTGTGGGATTAGTCACAACGACATCCCTATCTATAAGAAGGGTGGGATGTTGGGTGGATACCATTGTAAAAAAAAAAAAAAATTATAACCTCTCAACTGTGCATAGGACCCCTCCTACCTCTAGCTTAATTATTGTATTAATTATTACTCCCTCATAACTTACTTTTACATGAACATCAATATAATTCGATTATGCTATTTATACACTTGTAGATTATCTTTTTATGACTGTAAGTTTATTATGGAGTGTAATTTTTTATCTTTGTGCATTGAGTATGATCATTCACATGCATGTGATAGCATTATCTTATTAAATATGATAACTAAATAATCAATCCAATTGATCAAAATTCAAAACAGGAGAAAAATAGAAGGCCGCTATGCATAAACATTTAATCTAACAAAATAAATTAAAATAATTTACGAATCACAGTCATCGAGAGGATAGCATGTGTCTTCGCCTCCGGTGCACCATAGAAAGTGGGCGTAGTTGGCTGAGTAGTAGCTGTTTCCCGGATCCGCTGAAATGGCTTCCAAGAATGTCTCCTCCGCCGCCCCTAAGTCCTTCCTCGCCACCCATAAGAAGTTCGCGTACCGGCACAGTGTCTCCGCCTCCGCCGGCTCAGCCCGTACCGCCCTCTTAAAATATTCCTCCGCCCTGCTCGGCAGCCGACAATAAAAACAAGATTCATGTTCATGCATTTTCTATTAGAAAAAAAAAGTAAGAATGTTCTATGAATTAAATATTTTAATCAAGATGAATTATGAATCTATAATTAAATGCATTATATTATCTTAAAATTAAATTAATGATTCTATAATAAAATATTTATATACGTATCATAAAATTCTATTATATTTATCTATCTAATATTCTAAATCTATATTTATATATATATATATATTAAAATTAACTCATTATTAAATAATTATATATATACACAGATTTTTTTATTTAGATATTAAAATAATACATAAGTAAATAAAATTTTTAAATACTATATATATATATATATATATATATATATATATATATTTAATTAATTATTTATTTTAATAAAATATTCTGATCTAAATATTTTATTTCTAGTAAACACTAATATAAACATATTCATTAACATTTTTTGGGAGATACTGAATAAAAAAAATCATTGATAGTTCTTCTTTTTATAAGGATTATTAAAAATATTTTTTTTTCGAAAAATGAATTATTAAATATTTTACCTGTCGTGATCATGTTGAACGGTGTAGAGAAACTGGGCGAAATTGGAGAGAAGCAGAGCATCGTCGGGGTTTTCGGCTAGTGCCACCTTGTACGATAGCTCCGTTGCGCAATAAGCCGATAAATCGTCCGGCTCGGCCACTGCCGTAACGGGCGACATGAATCGTCGCAACGTCTCGGGATCCATCAGCGCTTCATGCCGCCCGCTCGCCCGAATCATCTCTGCAGTTTCCTCCACTATTATTTTCCATGCCGCGGCCGCCGTCTTCTCCTCCATGGATGCCATCGAAATCACTTCAGGAGAGATCATGCCTCCGTCACCTAGGGAAGTCGAAGACCGATCCGAATGGCCGTCGTCATCCGCGGCACCGGCGATCGCTGTTGGCCTGTCACCGCCTCTACCGCTTCCTCCGATGGCTGAAAATCTGCAGACGGAGAATGTTTTGATGGTGGGAGCATTGAATCGAGGGGTGGGGTTTTGGAATTCTTCGATTGCGGCAGAGATGGATTGAGGTGGCGGCAGAGGTGCGGCGGCGGCATGGTTGTCGGTTATGGAGAAGACGGTGAAGTTGGCGAGGAGGAGCATGAGGTAGACCATGAGGGTGGGAGTGGCGGAAAAAATGCGATGGAAGAGCCAGACGAAAGAGGCGTGGAGCTCGCCGTGGACCCTCGCGAGGGTCCCCTGAATCTGGAAGCTATCGGATGAGAGCAGGAATTCTCGCATGCGAATCACGTGGCTTTGGAGCTCGCGCACCATGAACACCAAAGAGGAGAAGGCTTTCTTGACGGCGGAGCTGGCGGAGTCCGTCACCTCATACGATTCCCACCGTTTCTTTTTCTTCAATATTCGTAGCGACAGGGGGAGTTCAGAGCTATTAGCCCTCCGCTCCATCTTCTGCAACACGAATCTTTCACTGCCAGGCCATGATTCCGGCGGCACTGCTGGAATTTCAGGGTTTATTGGAATCGGTAGAGATGAAGTTAGGTCTGCAGCAGGGGGAATAGAAGGTATTTGTTCGACAGAGGATGAAGGGGTTGCGGATTCGTCACTTGTATTGCCGGTTTTCGCTTCTTGATTTCTCTGAGTTTCAGCTTCGACTTTAAATTTGGTGTTTGATTCGTTAATCCTCTTCACAAATTCGTTCTCCTCGTTTTCACCACCATCAACGAAACCGTCGTGGCCGCCGCTGGAAGAAGTCATTCTTCTTCCACCTCTTGCTACTCCTCTTTGAAGAGAGTGATGAAGGAGGGCTGTTCCGAGGAAGTGTGTGTGGTGGATGGTATTATGGATCATGGCGCGATCGTGGGAGTTTCTTGAGGGGGTTTGAAGGATAGAGGAAATGGCGTGGGCTACGGTTTTGGCTGATAGAGGGCCGCGGGTGAGTATCGGCGAAGACCAATGCAAGCAGGTTCCGGCGACCTCAGCGGCCATTGCCGGCCAGCGCTGAAAGGTGAAAGAGAGGGGTGAGAACTGAGAAATATCTGCGACTGGAACTCGCGAATCAGTCCGGTTGGGCTACTCGTCTCAGTTCTTATTTATAGCAACTTCGAGCTATTACAGAGGATTCGCATGATTTGCAGCCATCTTTGTATTTTCACACATCTATAATTTAATATTTATTTATTTATCGCTCTCTATATTTTAAAAATATATATTCACTTCAAAAAAATAATTATATATATATATATATTAAAATTTATATATTAAATATATAAATTCATAAAAATTATGTGACAAGCATATATTTTTTTATTTATACAAATCAATCACTTAATTTATATTATTTATAATTTAATTAATTTTCTTTTTTTTTAAACTATTGGAGCTACATCAAATCAAACTATTGAAAATTTTAAAAAAATAAAAAATTTAAGTTATGAATTTCATTATTTGAATGTAATTTAAAAATTGAGGTTGAAGATGATTTATTTATAAATATATAAAAATTAAGTTAATTTACATAAAAATCATTTTTTTTTAGTTTACATATATAAGATATATGTATTTACATATGTAAGACTATTTTGGAAAAAAAATGTAACACTCAAAGTTTAATATTTATAAAAATAATATTTTAATATAATAATTATTTTAAATATATATTATTTTTAAAAAGTTAATAATAATTTTAATGTGATGTTAAAAATTTGAGTTTTATATATAACACTTATATTTTTAGCATTATATTAAAAATTTTATTTTTATTATCTTGTAAAAATAATATATTTTTTCATGCATAAATAAATTTTTAGAAATATAAATATAAAATTTCAGATGTTAAATGCATATATACATTGAAATTATGCAATGTATATATAAATGTGTTTATTATGTAACATATCTTATCAAATTAATTTCTAGCAATTTTAAAATTTCAAATTTTATTTTAATATAAATAAAATATGTAATTTATATATTGTATTTATCTTTAAAAAAGCTTAAAAAATTTTAATATTTATTGTGATTAAATTCTAATAAAAATATTGTCATATAATTTCTTCTTTAAACATATCTAATTATAAAATCATGAAAATAGTTTTGTATATTAGATTTTAAATTAAATATTTATAGTTAAAATTAAACTATCCAACCACTAGATCAATAAAAAAAAACCACATCACCTTCATTGGTAAGCACTTATGACTTATTTTTTTTAAATAATGAATAATAAATTATAAAATATATTTTAATTTTATGCTTCACTACATTGAGCTGTGGGGCAGATTGAAAGTGATCCTTCTATCGTCTCTCTTAAATTTGCATTTGAGATTAATAACTTTTAATAAAATTATAATTAGCGCTTAATTTTTTTTAAAAAGTAGACCACAGAGTATTTCGTACCATAAGTGAACATTTAGCAACCGTTAAGTACGTACGTACCATCCCTTTCTAATGTAAAATTTATTATTATTATTTTTATTTGGTATGTAAATGAATCATCTCTAGCCGTTCATTTAAAATCTTAGAATATAATTATTTAATAAAAATGTACACTTTTGTTTTGCTGTGTCTTTATTTTAATATGAAATAGGCTTTTCATATCAATATTTTTTAATAGAAGAAAAAAATAAGTAGTGAAATTCTCATGAGCAATGACACTAAAGAAAGTGGCACTGGGGTTGTTTAGAATTTGGAATGCAGTATAAAGTGAAGGCAGAGATTTTAATTTTTTTTATATTTGATTTGAAGTAAAGTAAATTTTCATGGTAATGTAATGTATTCCAAATATATTATATTGGTCATTTTTAAAGTATTTGGAATTATTTTGGTTGGTAATTTAATCTGTATATAAAGTGTTGTACGTCGTTACATTTTTTCTCGTCGTCGTCAGAGACATAAACCTTTAATCTTTATATTACATTTTTTAACCAAAAAAAAATTATGAATTAGTAAAACTACCAATAACGTAAAGTAATTACATTATATTCATTTCTGATTATTTTTTTTACCAAATAGCCCCTAAAATATTTTATATTGTTGTCTATATTAATACATAATACTTTATAATTAATATATAATAATTATATTTTGATTAGACTTCATATAATATTATATTATTAAAATTCGAACGTAAAATTTACATTGAAACTCAAACTCTAAACATAATTATTTTTTGGCACTAAAATGATTAAACTATATGATAAATCGTCCAAAATTTTTGGGTCATCACATTGTTTTCCAACAAATATGTATCTTAATGCAATGGCAAATTATTATAAGCCTTAAAAAATTACATAAAAAATCACATCACATTTAATAGTATTGCACTCTCAAATTAAATTTATGTAAAACTTATTTAATATCTAATTTCTTTACATGGTTCAATTAAAAAAATCATTATGCTAATAAATAAATTTTGGGGGATTTACATACATACCACACAATTCTTATATATTTACATATCTAACACTTAAACTTTAAATTTTTGCATATATATAACTCCCTAATCTTCAATATCACATTAAAAATATTATTATCACTCATTTTTTAAAAGTGAAATGTACTTTTTTAAGCATAGGAAAGTATTAGATAAGTAAATATCTAACTTTAGGTGTTATATATATAAATATATAAGAATTGTGTGATATGTATGTAAATCTTTTATAAATTTTATTCATCGCTTAATCAAATAATGATATAGCAATTTTCAAATTAATATTTGATTAGATGGATTAGTCAAAGTCATTTCTAAGCAAAAATAAATGATCATTTCTCTCATTTAATTACCTAACTTATGAAAGTGAGATTCATATAAATTTGAATCACAAGTTATATATCATGACTCAATTGAAAGCATTAAGAATCCATTTAAAATAGCTATAGTTTTTTATAAAGCTAGTTGCAAAGGTATTGTAGTGAAAGTAGTTTCTTAAAAAACTGTTGTGAGTGTTATAAATATTTTTTTTTTGAAAAAAATCAAATAATAGTATTTTAACAGTCAGCACACTCTAATAATTCTGATTCTCAAAAATAGCTTTTCAACAAAAAATTTTCAGAAAAGTAGCCAAAAAATAGTACTCAAATACATCTATGGTTGCTTTGTGAAAACTAAAGCAATTAGAAAGTTATCCCAAATGCACCATAAGCTACTAAAAATAAACTTTTTTTACTTCAACCCACAACATTCATTTATTAAGAACAAACAATTAACTTTGCAAAGAAAGTTGGTACAAAGGTTTGTCTAGGTTAGCTCTCTTTTAGTTGACAACATCACTATAGCTTCTCCTTTCATCCTATATTCTATGGTGTTTTTCTCGTTTGTTAAATTAATGTAGCATTTTTGAGATTAAATATGGTTGCTAATTTCATAAGATTGTAGAAAGAATTAAGAAGCAAACTCTTGACAACATATATAAGATAATGAAACTTGCACAATCATAAGATTGAGCTTGCTAATTTCACACACATTATTATTGCTTAGACAACCTCAATTATGAGCAAAACTTTAGGAAGATGCCACTCTTTTTAAAATCCAATAAGAGAACATCTTAATGGTAAAAAAAAGTTTACATCAAAGACCCATTCTTTTGACAAAGTGAAGAGAATGACATTTATATAACCTCTATTCTTAATGAAGATCCATGGAACTTAAGAAATGATTGATTATTATGGACATAAAGATTGCATCATCATTAATATATATATATATATATATATATATATATATATATATATATATATATATATATATATATATATATATGTATGTATGTATGTATATTCTTAGATTGCCCCATAAGTAGGCTAAGATAGAATAATGGAGTAGTTCAATGCACTTAGAGTTTGCCATTTTCTTATAGATAATAAATATAACATTATTAGCTTATTTACCACCAATACCTTAAAATCATCAATTACGATTCTCCCAAAGAGGTATGATAATGCTTAATAAATCCCTTAGAGGATATCAAACTCTTGATATGAATCAATTATGGCCGCAAACGAACCGAGCCGAGCCGAGCAGAGCCTTGTTCGAGTTCAAGTTTGTTTGTCATTATTGAGCTCGAGCTCGGCTTGAGCTCGATTCGACCTTTTAGAATGGTGTTCAAGCTCGAGCTCGTTTAAAAAAATCTTATTCGAGCTCGGTTCAGATTGGGCTTATCGAGCATGTTAATAAGCAGCTCATTTAATGAAATAAACGAGCCTTAATCCAGCTTGTTCGCGAGCAGCATGTTGAGAAATATAAATGATATTGTTTATGAACAAAAATTTAGCCTTGTCGAATTATCGTTTCCTTAACGAAACTGTTGTGAGCTTTTAATCTGTTCGTGACATAAATGAATTGACAACTTTGTTGCATTCGTTTATTGTCAGTATTTGAAAGTGTTAAACTCGTTCGATTAGTTAAATTAATGAAATAAATGGTATCAGTAGAGTCAAGTATTGTTGAACACTTTCATTAATTTTAGAATCAATCTTAGGAACCTCCCTAAGAGATAGAATGACCAAGAGCTTCTCTTTGTAAACTAAAATGTAAGAGCATCAATGACTTCATCCACTAATATAATGGATATAGCTTCTAAGATTAGAATTTTTTTGAAGATTATATCTAAAATAACTAATCATCCCTCAAGTTATTTAAAGTAATTTTAGATCTTGGTATGAGTAGGCAGATTTCAAGGTGTTAAGAGCATCATTTATTTCTATTATTATCTTTAAAAGAAGCCAACTCAATTAATTAAGAGTAGTAATCTCAATTTTGAGCAGTTAAAGCTAACCTAATATACTGTCAAAAGAAAAACTAGAACACTATCTTAGAGCCAAAGTTTATTATCCTCATCAGAAGAATAGAAAATTGACAATATCCTTTGCCAATAAAGGAAATTGTTGAAGTTAGTTTGTCCATCCAGGATGCTGCTATAACAGCAGCGATATAGAAAGAAGAAGAAGCTATTTCAGTTGATGTCTCTTCTGAGAAGGAAAGTAAACAGAAAAAATTTAAATTGAAATCGACTCATCCTGAAGTCATTAATGTTGATTTGGACTCCACGTAGAAAAGTCATAAGCCTATTAATGTGACTTTGGATTTTGTATAGATATTAGTGATGTCTGGATAGTTGATATGAATAGATGAAATTTATTCAAATATATAGAGCAAGCAAAAAAAATAAATAAATAAAGAATCAATGCACCAAAATATTTAAGAATTTTATATAATTTTATTCAATGAAAGAGTTTGTTAGTCTTATTGTCACAACTGAAGATTTCAATATGAGTTAACTTAAAAAATAATGTAATTTTAGGATGTATTTGGGGCAGCTACAGCTATCTGAAATAACAAAGATAGAGTTGCTGCAAAAGAATTTGTTGTCTAAAATACTGCGATGAGTATTATAAATTTTTTTAATTTAAAAAAGTTAGACTATAATTTTATGGTGCCAAGAGGTGTGCGTTCAGCTGATTCAGCCGAATTTTTTGAAACAGAATAAATCGAACTAAATAACTCAAAATAACCAAACCGTTCAAATAATGTGTAAAATCGAACCAACCAAATCGAACTATAATTCTATTTATTCGGCTCGATTTTCGGTTAAACCGAATAACATATAAATGAAACAAAAAATTAATTTTTTTATAAACTAATTAAATAAAATACGATTTAATAAATATTATATATTACAAATTTCTTAGATAAATAGAAATCTATCGATTTATATAAATTGCTAAACATTCCCAACTAAAATTACTGTTCTAGCCATAACAGTTGTATATAATAACCACAAAAAGGTGCATATCTATCTAGCTTCAATAGTAGATAATGCAATAGATTTTTTTAAAAAAAAAATTTTTATGACAGGGTCCGCCCAGGGGTCATCCATTTTATGATTTTAAGTATATTCTGGGCCTTCATTTATTTTTCTGTTGTACATCTCGCTCTGACGAGAAATCGAATACGGGCTGAGAATTTCTCAATCGCGCTCACCTATACCAACTGAGCTAAGCGCAGTAAGTAATATAATAGAATTTTATTTTATAAAAGAACATGAAATTAAACACTGTCCAGTTCCACATAAACTTCTTCAGTAATAATATCATTTGGAAAAAAAAAAATTAATGCTCTCATAATGTGTACTTACAAGTAGAAATTTCGATAGCTTATATATATATATATATATATATATATATATATATATATATATATATATATATATATATATATATCATTTTGCATGTTTATATTTGGTCGTTTGGAAATATAAAATTACTGTAAATAAGAAAATAAAACTTAGAATTTGAAGAGAAACCAAGCAAATTTTTCTAGGCACTTTTTTCATGAAAATTATCAGATTATCCTTATCATTATTCAATACAAAGCATTTGTAATAAAAAATTATAAATATTTAATATTTGGATATATTAGTATCCATATTTCACTTGATTTCTTCTTAATAATATCCCTAATTTAGACGTGATTCTGAATAGGCCAATCAATGTGAATAGCTTCTACCCTAGAAGTATTTAAGAACTTATTATGTGTGGAGTTCGGATGTAACTTTTTTGTCTAGACTCCAATAGCATAACACCCTGTAGCGCTCATTAATACACAATTGTTATATATTAGTTGTGAACTGCTATATACTATTGTGTGCTGATATGTATACAGATGATGTACATTACTTGCTGTTAATATTACATTAATACACAATAATACATAATAGTTCATAGCCAATATATAGCAGCTATATATTAATTGAGTGTCACTAGACGCTGTGCTATTAAAGTCAGAATGTAGAGTCACATCCAGACTCCACATGTAATTATTTTTCGAAATAATTAGGAGACTTCTTTTCATAAACCATGGCCCTGACAATTTTAGGAAGAGTTTTATATCTCATCTCTAACTATTTTGTTATAAGCCTTGGAGCAAAAACTACATAAAATTTCACACTTTTATAAAATCTTTCGAATGGGTGTACTCTACCACAATCACTTATTTTAGAGAGGGATATTTTTTTATTTCATTTATAAAGTAATTTAAAACAAAAAAGTTGTTTTGTTTGGTCTAAAATAAAATCATATGAATCAAATAATACAGTGGTGATTGCCATCAAGACATGCAAGCCGTTCTCATGAGCTAAGCTAAATCCAAAATTTCAAAAGACTTGTACAAATTATATTTTTGCATTTAGAATAAGCGAAGGTGAGCACTTGATATTGTTAATTATTGTAAGCTTCATCGAAGTATAAAAGCTTACATGTCATAACATATAATTCCAAAGCCAAGATTTATTAATTTGAGAAGAAAGATATAAAACATTTAGATTAATGGTTTTTAGACAAATATTATAAACATTACAAGAAAATAAAAGATGATTAGATTAACTTACAATGCAATGATTGCACTTAAAAACAACTTCAAAACCCTCATCACATAATTTAGAGATATGAGAAAAATGTAAGCAAACTATTGAACAAACAAGATTTAACAATCGAAATTTTCGAGTACTTAGCAATCTTATAAACACATAATATTCTATGTTTTTTAGTATTGTCACCACAAGTCATCAAATTGTTATGTTTTTAAATCTATTGACATAAATTGTATCACATGTTATAATATATAATGTATGCTAAATCAATCATGAACAAATTTGATTAATATATCTTGATCCAAACTATTTCCAAACCTTTGGTAAAATTTCATTAGGGCTAACAATCCTAATTTTGAAGAGAGTTGGATGATCATAAAATGGTGAAGAAGGAGAAAACAAATGAGAAAATGAAAAGAGAGATTAATGGCCTGTTTGGGATAGCTGCAGTTCTCTAAATAAGTAGTGGTGAAGGTGCTGCAGAAAAATATGTTGTTTAGAAAGTTGTGATGGGGCCTACAATTTTTTTTATTTCCTAAAAGTCAAATCATAACTTTCTAGCCATCACTACAGGAACCAAGTCAAGTTAAAAAATGTAGCTTTCTGGCCACATATTCTTTAAAATGCGAGTGGGTGCATGCCTCGACGGCACCAGTGCGGTCATGCGGTCATGACTCACCATCGCCATGGCCAAACGCACCTTAAATTCTCTGAAAAGACAAAAATAAAAGTCATTCTTGCTAATGGCAATTCTTAGAATCTAATATTTATTAAATTACTTGTACATTTGACTACAATTAGTGATCATTTCATACATATCATGCTCGATATTTCATTATGGTTTAACCACAATCCATTACATCAATCACATGCAAGACTTATGGGCTATTTAGTTGCCTGAATTTTGGGTGTAAAGTAAAGTAAATACATGGGTTTTAATTTTTTTGGTGTTTGACATTGTGCAAAGTAAAACTTTCAAGATAATGTAATGTCTTTAGAATACATTACAAATATCATTTTTAGTGTACTTGAAATTCGTCAGATTTGGGCGAATTTCAAATACACCGAGATAATAAAATGTTATGGCATTTGCCGACGGTCATGGTGTCGCCGCCACCTCACCTTGCCGCCACCCTTGCACTACGCTCAAAATCTCAATAATATTTTACATTATATTTATTTTACCAAAAAATAAAAAATAACCACATATATTTATAGAGCTTTTAATTAAACAATCATAAAATAATTATTTTACACTGCAATCATTTTACACTACGTTACTTTTACACTATATTCTTTTTTTAAGCAACCAAACAACCCCTTAGAAATTTTTGTTAGAACATAATTTGAAAAGAAATGTGTTAAAATATTTCAATAAAAAATTTATTTAAATTATTTTAAATTTATTTTAATATGAGTATAATATAGATATAATGAATTAATTTATATTTTACTCTCATCTTAAAAAAAATTTGAAACTCATTCTAATTAAATTTTAATCAAATTTCCTTATTTTAAAATAACGAACAAAAAATTATAAAGTATATAATTTTAACATATTATCATGAATAAACAACATGATCTTTCTACAATTAGGTCATATGTCCTATCGTCTTTTTAAATATTTTTATATAATTTTTTCAAATAATTATATGCCAATATTACTCTTGTGTATTTTCTCTCATCCCTGGTATCTCTATTAAGAGATTTATATATATATAAATTATTTATAATAATTATATATAAAGAGAGAAAGATAACTAAAAGATAATGCCAGTCAAGCCGCCAAAAATAAAATAATTAAAATTATATGAGCCGTGAATTTATTTCAGTTGATTGTGAGGAGAAAATTAAAATCCAACTGAAATATGAGCGAATTTTAAATACATCATTCAATATAAAATATTATGACAGCCGATGATAATGGTCATCATCGCCACCACCACCTTGCCGCCACCCATCACCCGCTGCTGTCCGCTGCTCACAATCTCAATAATACTTTATATTATATTTATTTTACCAAAAAATAAAAAATAAACTCATATATTTATAAAGCTTTCAACTAAACAATTATAAATTAATCATTTTACACTATAATCATTTTACACCACATTATTTTTAAACTGTATTCTTTTTTCAGACAACTAAACAATTCCTTAGAAATTTTTGTTAGAACATAATTTGAAAATAAATGTGTTAAAATAGTTCAATAAAAAATTTATTTAAATTATTTTAAATTTATTTTAATATGAGTATAATGTAGATATAATGAATTAATTTATATTTTACTCTCATCTTAAAAAAAAATTGAAACTCATTCTAATTAAATTTTAATCAAATTTCTTTATTTTAAAATAATGAACCAAAAATTATAAAGTATATAATTTTAACATATTATCATGAATAAACAACGTGATCTTTCTACAATTAGGTCATATGTCCTATCGTCTTTTTAAATATTTTTATATAATTTTTTCAAATAATTATATGCCAATATTACTCTTGTGTATTCTCTCTCATCCCTAGTATCTCTATTAGGAGATTGTTATATATATATATATATATATATATATATATATATATATATATATATATATATATATATGATCTGATTCTAGTCGAGCGAATCTTAACGTCAAAAAATAATCGATCGTGAATCAAAACTAGAGATCGGCGTTTATTATCAATCAACCCTTAAATATGGAGTGTTTATAAATCGGCGTCGATGGATCTAACAAGCAAGATCTCATAATTATCATTTGAGCATTCAAATACACAAAATACACCATATGATCAAGGGAATCATCGAGGTCGATGGAGAAGAGTGATTCGGATTTTGCATGTATTTGTAGATCTCTCCATCATAAATAACCCTCATTCTCATATGAGGGAGGCAAGCAGAGAAGAAACAAAGATTCTCCAAGCCAATCCTGCTGCCATTTCGGCGGTCGTCCAGTGGCCGCCATGCGCATGCCGTCGCCTAATCCTCGCCGTCGTCAATCTGTCATCTGTCCTCCCGGCCACCTCTCGTCGATGTCGCCGATGTTATTTCATTACTAAAGAGTGTTAACTATATATAGTTGTTGTTCTACCATCCTATAATCCGTTATCGGGAAGATTTTTGTACTCAAAACGATCATAGTGGAAGATTTTTCTTGCACGCCGTGGTTTTTCTCTCTTTTCAAGGTTTTATGAAAATTTTTAGAGTTTTTCACTATTTAAATATCTGTGTCTGATAAGGTAAGGCGTAAACCACTCTCTCATTGGTTTTCAGCAACATATATATATATATATATATATATATATATATATATATATATATATATATATATATATATATATATATATATATATATATATATATAT
Organism: Cymbidium sinense; assembly: GCA_021442155.1. Taxonomy (NCBI): domain Eukaryota; kingdom Viridiplantae; phylum Streptophyta; class Magnoliopsida; order Asparagales; family Orchidaceae; genus Cymbidium; species Cymbidium sinense. Next base: position 106,659,065 of record CM038215.1, read on the forward strand.
ATATATATTTATAATAATTATATAGAGAGATACTAAAAGATAATGCTAGTCAAGCCGCCAAAAATAAAATAATTTAAATTATATGAGCCGTGAATTAATTTCAGTTGATTGTGAGGAGAAAATTAAAATCCTGCTGGAATATGATGATAATGACTCCTTCATTCATTTCGAACCGTCCATTACTAAAATTATTTTTAAAAATTATAAATATTAAAAAAGTAATAACTATAAAAAAAATTTTAATTTTTTTAAATATATGTGTGATATATTCGATAACTACCTAAAAAGTTATTTTCTCTATAATAATTTTATAATTAATTTTATTTCATTTTTATAATTTTTAAATCAAAAGAAAAAAAACTTTCAGATTAATGCATGTCCCAAACTCTAAATTTTGAAGTATTATTAAACGCGAATATAAGGACCATTTAATCATATAAATTAATTCCATTTATATAAAATGAAGCGACATTTTGTGAATGAGTGATAGCTAATTTAATTAATAAATATCTTAAAAGTTATTTTTAAAAATTAAAAATTGAATTCCAATCACTATTCTTATATAAATTTTGTGGGCTCAGCCCATGTCGTTTATGAATTTTGCATGATGGACCCTTTCAGAGTTTCAAGTGTGTGACAGATTTTTGTGTTTTTATGAAAAAAGGAAATTTTATTTTAATAAAGCACGCGACAGATCAGTGGTTGAGCTTTGAGAGCAAAATCCCACCGTACAGATCAGAGATATGAAATGATTTTAAACTTATACATAATATAAGTATCTTAGTCTAATAATTGAGAGCTTTAATTTTTAACCAAGAGATCTTAGATTCAAGTTCTTATACATACGATGTGTATGAATTTACGATTAAATTCGCTCAAATGTCCGAAAAAAACTTATATATATGCTTCTAAAAGTGAAAAAAAAGAAAAAGTTAAATTATAATTCATAGAAGAAATGCGAGTGAGATGAACTCTTGAGAAAATTAAATATCTGTGCCTATTATACGTCTTTTTTTGAGATATTTGAGCGAATTTAATCTTAAATTGAGGGCGAGATTTGAAGATCGACGAAAATGCGGAGTACTAACGCTGACAAAGATGGCCAAATTCCTAAATTGAGGGCGAGATTTGAAGATCGACGAAAAATTAAATATCAGTATCAAATATATGTGCAAGTATTTGAACTTAAGATTTCTTGATTAAAAATTACAATTACTAATATAAGATATCTTAACAATTTAACTTATATTGAGGAGAAGATCTGCGTATTCTCTCTCTCACTTATTGAACTCCTTTCGTCATCGAGGACGAGATTTGAAGATCGACAGAATTACGGAGTAGTGACGCTGACAAAGACGGCCAAATTCCTAACGTACGTTGAAGGCCGCTAGCCAATTGCCCGCCTTCATCTTTTTATTTATTTTATATTTTAACATATTTTAGATTTGATTTATTTTATTCTTAGCAAATTTAATTTAACTCAACGGTATATAAGTTAAAATGTTTAATAACTTTGTACTTCTAAAGAACAAATAAAAATAAAAAAGCATTACAAATAGGGATGATATTTGTAGAGTTCAAAATAGGCTTATTTTAATGGGTCGATACCATGGGCCCCTAATGCAGTCTATTTGAGTGGAAGGACAGTGGATGAATGGTCCAATGCGATATCTTTCAAAGGAAAAGGGTGCTGATTATGAAGTTTACGGCCATGAATTCACATATGTTTTCCTATACTAAAAAGCAAGCTTTCACATTTTTCATATGGGAAATTTACATACATACCACGCAATTCTTATGCATTTACATATTTTACATTTGAATATTTCTAAACTAACACATCTAGAAAAGATCGTTCACGAAAAAATAACAATGGTATTTTTTGATGTAATAATAAAGATTTAGGTACTATTTAAGTAAAAATTAAAGTTTGGGTGTGAAATATATAAATGCATAAGAATTGTGTGGTATGTATGTAAATCTCCCTTTTCATATTTATTTTAGATAGGTACATGACAACCTCTCATCATCATGAAACTATTTTAATTTGTTTTAATTCTCTTTCTCTTGTATAAATAGAGCATATATGTTCATTATTAAAAGATAGAAATATTCAATAAATTATTTTGAGCTACGAGAAGAAGAATTGATTTATAAAATTAATTTAGAAACTATAATTATTAAAAGATAGAAAGATTCAAATTAAGCTATGAAAGAATAGATTTATTTTTTTGTGAAAAGTATAACAATTTTATTCGAAAAAAAAAACACATTGAGTTATGAGAGGAAGAGAATGAGGTTTGATTTGAGAATTCATTTAGAAACTATAATTATAAGAAATTCAATAGAACCCTAAATTTTACTTTCTTAAGATTTTATGTATTTATATATCTAATATTTATACTTCAATTTTTATATATATAACATTTCAATCTTCAATATCACATCAAAAATATCTATTTAAAAGTGAAATATATATTTTTTAAGTATATGAAAGTATTAGATAAATAAATATCTAATTTTATGTGTTAGATATGTAAATTCATAAGAATTATATGATATTTATATAAATTTTCTTTAAAAATATGAATTGTATACTAGATAATCAATTCTAAATTATTAATCAATCTATCTTAAATATTTTGTATTTTAAAATTTATCTTAAAATAAATAAAATATAATATTTTAAATTAAATTAAAAAAATCTCAAACTTGATATTCAAATGTTCTAGGATTTCTCGCCCAATTTTTTTTCCTATGTCCAGCTCTTTTACCTCTAAACACTCGATTGACGGCCCTGACCCGATAACGCCGTGGACTCTCCCTCTCCTCCCGGGCCTTTCCCCCCTTCTCGCTTCAAATGGAGGCGCCGCCATTCTCCTCCGCATGTAGTTATCGTCTTCTCCTCAGTCGTCCTCTCTCTAGTGGCTATGCCGCGTGGAGTCCGACAAAACCCTACTTCGAACGCAGGATGTCTCTTTCTATTCGTGCCATTTCTGAGGACTCGAGTAAGAATCGTCTCGTGAGATCCCGTTCCCTCCATTATAAGACGCTTCTGATCATGTCTTTGCACTTCTCTTCTAGCTGTCACTCTTCTTGATTACGGAGCCGGAAATGTTCGAAGCGTGCGGAACGCCATCAGGCATCTGGGCTTTGACGTCAAAGACGTAAGTTTTGCCCACGCTCCATTGATTCTTACAAAAATATCTTAAGTTTATCTTTTGTGTTAGATTCGCTCTCTAATATTGTGTGCTATGTATGTGAAGTCTCCTCTTGTAACGAAGGTCCACTAAGTAACTTAATATAACTTATTATAAGAAAGGTTTTACAAAAGATTAAAGTGACATTCCAAACTCAATACGTAAACTTGATTATTGAAGCATAAATGATAGGACATTGAGGCATACAATATGATTAATAAAAGTGATACTATTTATATAATAATAGTATAATAACATAATTAAATCATTAGGTTGAAATAATATTTCATGACATGAATAAAAGAATTTCCCATACTTCAAGATAAATAACACTAATCAAAATAATTATTTGAGATATTCTAATCAAAATTTAATCAAGATAATTTATTAATTAATTTTTTAATCATTTCAAAAATATAAGCATTATGTAGCAACTAAATATTGCAAGATATTTACATCATTCAACTTTCCAAAATGATCATTAAAAACAATCTTTGTAAATATGCAAGACTAAAATTGAATGTGAAAGGTATGATTAGAAACCTATAAAATATCTAGGAATCCATTACAAATATTAAGGATAATGACCCTAACAAAAAATGATGCATTTATCCTTCAATAAATAAAATTTTCTTTCTTTAAGGCGAGCGTCATGAAACTCCACTTTTATTTCAAAACCAGTCAATGATGTAAGGTGAAAAATCAACTGAATAGTGCCCACATTAAGGATCATAGATCAATCGTTTAAGCATATATAAGCATTGAAGATTGATAACAAACTATGATAAGTGCAACCTAGTTCGCATAAGATGCTGTCATTGTCAACCAAGATTAATTAATACTCTTGCGTATTCAACTTTACACTAACTAAGCTAACATAAACAATAAAATAACAACACCATAATGAAACTAAACTTAATTTAATAAAGTTAATCTATCCTCAATGACTTTGACGATGAAGATGAAGTGAGAGTGCAATAATAATGAAGAGGAAAGAAAAGACAAGGAGGAGAAGATTGATTATGAGAAGAAGAGGAATATTCATGATTAGGCTTGCAATTTTGAAACTCTTGGCGATTAGGGAGAAGTGTACGAGCGAGGACCACAATGCTGAAGCTTTCAGCTTTCTTAAATTACAACTTGAAAGTGATGAGGTGCATTGATTATTAATATTAGGCTAGTGGGTGCCGCGGAGTGAATCACACAATTTGTATAGAGCTGGGTGAAGATGGCTGGGGCCAAGGTTGGATTCACACTTCTCAGTTTGGCTTTTAAATCAATTTGGCTAATTTTTGTTTCTTACAGGTGTTGTTCTCAGCATGCTAGTGGAATTAAGATTTGTACTTGAATATAGTTTCCCTACTCAGATGCTTTTACATCCAAGCAATTTTGTGCTAAAGTCCCCTTTGAAGATTGTTACTCTATAATTTATCAAACTCAATGATTGCGATTATGGATTAAGTTATCATGCAATACATATGAATTATTATATTTAGTTTTTTAAGGTGCTATGAAGTTCAACCTTGAGCTTGTATCCGATTTCTATTGAAAAATATATTAATTTAAAACAACCAAAATGGTTGATAGATGAAGACAATTATACATCATTGCAGTTGTTACACATACATATTTGAGTTTTTACCTTTTTTGATGTTTAGCACTTCTGTCGAGACTGGATTTGTCTCATAAGTGTTGGGATTTTTCTTTCTTTATTTCTCATTACACCCTGACATGATCAAGTTCAAGGATTCTCATGGCAAGTGGGAAAAAGCTTAAAATTTTCTTGTTTGTAGTATGGATTTGTGTTGTGTTTGTTCATCTGTTGCCTCAAACATAAGTTTACATTTCCTGTACATGTAAATGTATATGATTTTTTAAGTTTTTTGAAGATTTACATAAATACAACATTGTTATGTATTTAAATATCTGTAGCTTAAAGTTTGATATTTATATTTCTAACACATTGCCTATACATGAAAATGTATATTCACTTTTAAAAAGATAATAATAATGATATTTTTGATGTGATGTTACAAATTTGGGTGTGATTCATGTAAATATCAAAGTTAGGTGTTCAATATATAAGATCCCTACGTTTTTAGGTCTTTTTTTGGATATTTTCATAACAACTTAAAGAGTACTTATATAAAAAAACTGATAAATTTTTTAGGTTCAGAAGCCAGAGGACATTCTTAATGCAAATCGTCTTGTTTTCCCTGGGGTTGGCGCCTTTGCATCTGCAATGCATGTCTTAAATGACAATGGGTGAGTAATTATTCAACATTTTTGCATTATTTGTATTTAAAATATGATGTACCTTCTACTAGATTATCTTACATCACCTACGAAATCAGTATTTGTTGAATCTTAAATTTTTGCTAAAAGTAAAAGGCTTGTTCACATGCTAGTATTGTAACTAGCTACCTGATTTTTAGTATTTGTTGAACTAGTATTGTTCACATGCTTGTTCATTTGTTTCTTGGTCTACTTCTCTACATCAATATCTCTCGTCCCCACCCCTCAATACTTGTAAAGTTACTGTTCAATGGAAAGGGACTGTTCATATCATTGTCCAACTCTTTAATCTGTTGCATATAAAACCGATGGTAATGACCAATAATTAGTTGTGTTATAATGCATTTTTTCTCCATCTAATTGAGGGTGAGAAAATAAATTGTTGTTATAATCAAATCTATTAATTAAATATTAGAATTGCTATAATTGAATGAGAAATAGGACTAGAGGTTGGCTACTTGGAATTTCCTAAAAAAAACTTCACTGTTCTATAGAACAAATATATTATAGAACAAATATATTGGTTAGTTGCCTATGTATGCAGATGCACTTTTGTTGGAAATTCTTATTTTCAAAAAAATGTGATGAATTAAGCATTCTACATGACTTTTTAGAGTAAAGGCACAAGATAGTCCCCCGACTATTAGCAAATGGCCAATTTAATCCTAGAGTTTTGTGGTGCTCCAAATAGTCCCTTGACTATTGAAAATTGATCCCACTTGGTTCCTAGGCCAAATTTTATAGTAAAACGTAACACCAACTGGCTAATTTTATGGGTATTTTAGGAACAATAACTTTACATGAAATTCTATTTTCATATGTAATAAGTTATTTTGACATTTAATTAATGAGGAATAGATCATAATTGTGTGTCATGCTCTCTCCTTTTTCATGCAAAAATATTTGTCTTTAATAGTTAATTTATTTACTTTTTTAGTCACATTTGGATTTAAATCTTCAAATTTATTTTCATTTTAGATTAAAGGGATCTTTTTGGCAATCATACTCATTCATTTCTCTTAGTCATCTCTTAAAGAGAAATTTTATATACTCCAAAAAAATTGCAGAAAAAAATTCAATTCAATATGTAATTGTGGGAATTATCATTGATAAAAGTTGTGAGTTTGCAACATCTCTGCACATCAGGTGCACTGTAACAAATACAAAACATAGTTGTCATTAAGTATAAAACTCCAAAACTCCAAAACTCTTGTTAGACAAATATGTTTGTTCATGCTATTCACCAAAATGTGTGAATAGAAGCTCATACAAAAACTCTGAAACTCTAAAACTTGATAGCCTATGATATCCTCTAAACTTCATCTAGACAACCTTTTTTCGTATGGAAGTATAGACCCTTAACAAAAATAAAAAATAAAAAATGTCACATTAATAATAAAATAAATTACACAAATTATTATAAATTTTTATTTGTTAGCTTGTTAATAGTCTTTTATTAGATGATCTTGTCTTGACAGTAGATCCAATGTTGATACTATTTGTGAGCCACAATGTTATCAAGATCCCTTCACCAAACACAAAAAATAAAATAAATAAACGGTTTGTGTATTTGTTTTTTACTTAATAAACCCTACATGTGATGCAATTATACTAACTAATTCATGCTCGTCATTTCATTCTTCATCATGCAACTCATCTTGTAGGTATTTTTTGCCTAAAAGTATTTGAGCATGTGAAGTTTGTGACCATTACTTTCTTCTTACCATAGCTTCTACTATTGTGCCCACTTTATTGCATTTATTACAATGTAAGGCCATAGTTGACCTACTTAAGCTTCTTTTTTGAGTCATTTTTTTCCGTCAAAATTTCTTCTTATTTTTGGCGGACGGCTTCTCTTGGGTTTATTATACTTTGGTGGCAAGGGATATGCTCTATTACTTTTAGGCCATGCATCATAATCGTGGCTAGTTATAATGTTGAGCTTGTAAGTTCTTTTATACGTATCAACTATGGACAAAATCTTCATGGTCGTGCTCACCCATATTGATTGCAGTACACATATGAAGGCAAGAAAAGTAGTTAATTCCATCATTTGCAACTACAACACAAAGAATTTAAGTTCACAAAGTACTTTGTCTCTGCATTGTTGTGATCCGGTAGTTGTTGTCATTAATCTTCACACCAATACAGAGCATCATTGTATATTTTGTTCAAGTATTTCTCGAATCCTTGGACAGAGCTTACCATTTCACTTCATTGATCTCTTCCTTTTTTCTTGCATCGTAGTCATCACTAAGGTTCTAATGCTCAAACATAGATATAATAGATAATTATCTTATTTTGAGGGTGGTAGAGTTGAAACGTTCACACATGTTATTAAGTAACATCACATTTATATATGCAATTAAAATATAACCATGACCACTCGGTTTGCTGCTTTTCATTCAACCACTTGTAAGCATTTCTATTCAATTTAGCCAATTCTTCCATGTTGTATGTTAATTGATTAAATGTGGTACTCTTCATAGCTCCACAAAAGTCTTTCTTTTAAGCAACTCTCTTGAATCCAGCCAACTTAAAATTTTGGTGCAGATGTCGCACAATAAATCTATTTATAATGTATGATGGAACATTGTCAAAAATAGGCATCAATCCTTTTTGTTTATTTGGGATAAATGTGAGCCTATATTAGTTCTTAAAAATATGTAAATATCTAGCCAACAACTCTAAGAACCACTCCCAATTATTTTTGTTTGTGTTTTCAATAACAACCCATGCTACTGGAAATATATAATTGTTACTGTTGACCCACATATGTATTCTACAATACAATCTGACAAAGCTTGATGAAAATGATGGAAAATAGATACAATATTGTGTGAATATGGGATTGCATCAATCAGCTTGTAATAAAAAAGAGAAGAATGAAAAGAATTTTAATATTGATAAATTTGGCATCTAAAAAAATGTGCGAATTTCCCATAAATTAACATCGAAAATATGACTGATAAAAAAAAGATTCATAATATATATATATATATATTAAAAAATGATTTACTGATAGGATTGCTAGTTAATTTTCAGCAATTATTAATGATAAAAAAAGAATTAATATATATGATGGAAATTTTCTAATTAAAGCTAAAATTAAGAGAAATTTATTATTAAGTAAAGCATCTTTATATATTATGATTCATTTTAATCATTAGAATGAGCAGAGATTGTGCCAATTAATTAAAACATTAAGTCAATAATATATAAAAGATTCTCCATCTCATCTTTTATGCATTTAGCTGGCAAGTTTTTATTATTATTTATGTTTGTTTTCATGTAAGTATAATATACCTTTTTTTTTAGCTTTAGCCTGTACCAAAAATTTGGTTGACCCATACCTCCACTCACTTCATTTAACTAAAAGCCAATAATCTGTGTCAGCTGCCCACACCTCTTCATATAAAAAAATATATTGTAATGTTTTTTTAACAAGGGAGCAGTCAATTGAAGTTTTCTATATATTTTTATTGAGTTTCAAAAAAAAGAAAAAAAAAAACATAACTCTCTCTCTCTCTCTCTCTCTCTCGCTCTCTCTCTTCATACCAATTCATCTTCTCCATATCGAAAAAGAAAAGGTCCTCTTCCCAACTCCTAAGGGGGATCTGCTCTGCTGCAGATTGGAATTTTGGATTTTTCCAGCCCGCCTCCCTCTTATCACTCTGGTTTTCACACCTTAGTCGCACACAAGCAGCTGCAAGCCTCTTCTTTCCAATTCCTTAAGTACATTTTCTCATAGATGACAGCGCCCTCATTTCCACTCCACCGCAGGTACTGCTCCTCTACCGAAACTCCAAGTCGCAGCCCCGTTTTTCCTTGCTCATTTCCAACCCAAGCACAAGCTTTTCTCAAGCCGAATCCTTAAATCGACTCTCTCCAATGAAATCCATGCCATTCAAAGCAGCATAAAACCAAAGCTCTCGCCATTAAACAACTCACTATCGACAGTCTCTTAGCCCTCTTCCCATTCGCACAAGCTTCTGTTGCCCTTATCCGTCTTCTGCTATCACGAAATAACACTAGCAACATCTCCTTCTCTTCTCCAAATCCCGCACAACACGTAACTCTCCTCCACTATCCCGACCCCCTCATCCCTTCTCTTCTCGGTGACGCACAATCAGCAGCTCCTTAGGGGGTGTTTGGTAACAGATTTGATTTATTTCAAGTAGGATTTAGTAAATCCAGTACATCTGGATTTAGTAAATCCGGAGTTGTTAAATCCTGAAAAATGTTTGGTAATGGATTAGTTAAATCCTGCTAAATCCTAAAAGATGTTTGGTAAGTTATTTTAAGATTTAAGTCTGTCAAGATTTAAAAAAGTTTTTTAATCAATAAGTCATTAATAATACACAATTAAAATTAACTTAAATATATATTAATTAATCAATTAATAGTATCAATATTAATTTAAAATACTATGTATTAATATTAACTATTAATTAATTAAAATTTATAGCTATTAAATTCTATTAGTAGATTAATATCTTGGGAATAAAATTATATTAAAATGAAGAGATAAAATCACGTTCTTTCAAATTTTTAATTAATTAACTATCAAATTTATAACAATTATAATTATATTTACTAAATTATAATTTAATTTTAATAACTTATAAGTTAATCTTAAATAATATTTTATTAATCAATTTAAATAAAGTTAAATTAAATTAAAAACTATTAACTATTATATTAACTAAAATTACTTAAATCTAATTAATAATCACAATTAATAATTTATAATTAACTTATAATTACATATTAATAAATAGTTAATAATATTAAATTAAAATTAATTTTATCATAATATTTTAATTAAGAAAAAAAATTAATTGAATTATTTAAAATTAAGATTTTTTAAAGATTAAAGAGAAAAGAGCATTTACATACATAGCATTCTTCTATATTTATATATCTAACACTTAAATATAAATATTTACATATATAACACTTAAATTTTTATTATTACAATAAAAATACTCCTTTTCTTAATTTGTTTAAAGTAAAATTCAACTTTTGAAGTATAGAAAATATATTATATTTATAAATATTAAATTTTAGATATTAGATATATAAATACATAAAATTTGTCTATATACATAAATTTCTTTTAAAAGCGAAATTTCTTCTTTCTCTCTCTTGCTTCTCTCTCTCTCTCTCCGCTCTCTCTCTCTCTCTCTGGGTTTCTAAATCCCATAAATTCTACCTTCCAGCAGGATTTACTAAGTCCGGGATTTAAGAGGATTTATCCGATTTGTTGGATTTAGCAGGATTTACTAAATCTCGGATTTAGTAAATCTATTTTTTGTATTTGGCAGGATTTATTGGATTTAGCAGCCTAAATCCTAAGTAAATCCGTTGCCAAACACCTCCTTAGTCTTTTCTTCTCCTCGTTAATGCTCCACGTTGCAACTTGTCAAATGACAATCTCAGATTCGACCTCCACTTTTCCTCTTACCCTTGACTATTTGCAAGCAGCAAGCTCTTGCCGATATTTATCTCCGGGAAATGCAAACTCTCAATCTGCGTCATCGTTCCCTCAACCATTCGCTTCAAGTTAAAGAATGATGAATTTCACAAACCTAAATTTTAACCTCTACATGTTACTACTGTATGCTACGTGTTTAGCGATCTAACGACTAGCATTAATCAAAAGTTTTTTCTCAACATTGAGAGGGGTAATTAACTATAGGTGCTTGTGCTTATAGGAAACATGAAATCAGATCTAAAGTCCTCAAAAAATGAGGGCGAAATCTCTAGGTAGTGTCTTATCTACTATTCCATTTGCCTTCTGAAAATTTGATCGACATTAAATCACTTTCATCGTCGAGAGGTCGATGGCGAATTTTCGAAGCCCACAGATTTCTGGCGACTTCGCTGGGGAAAGGTTTACCTTTCCATTTTTGGCTAGTCGAACCTAAGTCATAGTAATAGTGGAGTATACTAAAAAGGAATGATAAATGAAAATGAAAATGAAAGTGAAAAGCTTAAATGAACTTTAAGATAAAATACTTTCTAAATAAGGTCTTGAATATCTAAGATTTCATTTAGAGTTTTTTTTCTCATTATGTTGCTCTATTATGCTGTGTGTCTATATTTTGAAAGTGTGGGGTATATATATATCAATTATTAACTACTAATTCCCATTTTTTATTTGAGCAGAATGGATCTCCAAAACACAACCTTCAAGTCAAGGTGGAGCTATCTGTCTGTCATATCTTGTTATCGATCGAGGATGCAGCTACCATAGTTTGGTAGCGTAGATTTCTCAACTATTGTCGCTGCTAACTATGACGCAACTATTCACAACCCACTTGCCCGAAGTCAAGCTCAAAGGCCTCAACCAGCTGAAATGACTGCATGACGTGCACCTCTGCTAGTGCAGTAAAGAAGGCAGATTGAAACCGCTATTATTGAGGCTCCAAAGAAGAGGGCCTCTGTGTTTGAAAGATTGGGACATCCATAAGCCCCACTGACGAAGAAGACTGTTATTGGCTAGAAGATTTCACTGGCTCCAGTAAATGCTACATTCTTACCAACTGAACCATTTGCTATTAGAAGGCATGATGCTGAGGCTTCCTCATATGGAGGTAATTTGAATAGAAGACAACGAAGGAGAAGGAATGCTGAGCTACGAGCTCAACAACTATTTCCTGAACCACCAATCACACAACTGGCACTGTAGTCAGAAGTGAATGTTCCTACCTGTAATAAATTTGAAAATCTTAAATGGTTAAGAGGAACAGCCCTACTGGCGAAATCAAACGATTCTTTTGGAATTAGCAGCGACAAGCTCCAACCCCTTGGAAGAGATAGTCTGAGACTTTATCGTCACGGGTACATAGAGTCCTAAAGGTTGTCAAAGAAAGGGGCGCAATGAAAAATAAGTTTCAAAAGCCAATCATTAGAGAAGCGAAGAAAGTCCCATCAAGAAATCTATCATCACTAGTGGTGACTCAAAATCAGCCAAGACAGCCTTTACACGGTGAGTATCGGGGTGTGACACTTAGATCGCATGTTCAAGAATCCGCCGCCGAAAGGTTCCGACAGAAAGGAAAACAAGCTTGGAGGCCAAAGTCTCGAGAAGAAATTACTGTGGAGAAGAACAAAGGCGTGACATCCGACTTCCGGAGATCACGCGATGATAGGGCCGTGAATGAGTAAAAGAAGATTACCATTAGTAAGCCAATGGATGATCGACACCTTGGAGAATCCTCTAGGAAATCCCATGACCATGTAGCTCCATCTCCTCAGGAGGTAGTCGACTTCGATCGAAGCCCTCTAATTGAAGAAATGTTCATGCCGCAACCTGAGCCTAAGATCCGGTTGGAGCGGCTGAGTGAAAGAAGAAGGTGAAGATGATGATGATGAGACTATGAGAATAGAAGTGGTCTATATGGTAGGTTAGGGGGATGATCAACCTGATACTCGGTTCTATAATCAACGCCGGTGTACCATCTTACCCACTGCTCCTCCTGAAAGACAGGAAGAAGAAGAGCATTTAGATTCTTCCTCAGGTGATGAGCAAAGAGAAGAGTTAGAAAGGGACGAGAACCTTGTGTTCACTGACACTACCACATTAGCCCAAGTGCAGAGGCACATGTAGCGCTAGATGAGGGCAAAAGATAAAGAAATTGAGCAGCTTAACACTAAAATGAACGAAATGATGACGCAGATGAATTTAATGAAGCAAATAATGCAGAGAAACGCAGCGACAATGCCACTACTTGTTCCACCTGCTAATCCTCAAGCAGCTAATATCATATCTACCAATCCATTAGTGGAGCTAACACCTCAGACTTCTGGAGCTCATAGTGCTCATGAGGGGAGAAATAAATTCGGTTGGCTTCCAACCCCCTTGCCCAATATGAACACGTGGCCTCAATTAGAAATTATTTTAAATGAGAAAATCAAAGTTGTCATTGCTGCAGAGCAGGTCAAAAAATTAATAAATAAAGGCTGCCCGTACTCAACCGAGTACGAACAAGTGCCATACCCTAAAGGTTATTCAGTACCAAAGTTCAATACCTTTGATGGCAACATTAACCTTAAGCAGCACTTGATGCAATTCAAAGCGACCTGTGGCAATACTAGAGGTAATGATGCATTATTATTTCGACAGTTCGTTAGTAGTTTAACTTTAACTGCTTTCGAATGGTACGTTGAATTGCCGAATGACTCGGTCAAGAATTTTGCGGAATTAGAAATAATGTTTATCAAAATATTCGTCAGCTTAGTCAAAAAGACAACTATTGCTGACCTCGCCTTGGAGAAGTGAAGAAAGGATCAGTAACTAAATATATTAGACGTTGGCGTAATATGAGCATGAGATATGAACAACAGTTGGAGGAAGAGCATACAATCCAATTGTTGATGGGAAATATCGATGATAAGATGACATTGTATCTTTGCATGACTTCCATCATTACTTTTCAAGAGCAACTTGATCGGGTAGTAAGATTTGAAAAGTTAAATTTTTTTAAGTCTGAGAGTCAATCAGATAAAGTAAAAAGGAGTAAGCTTTCAGACTCAAAAAGAAGTGAATCTCACACTGCTTCTTACAGCTTGGGTAGAGGAAAACGAATAGTCTATAATATTGATAAAGGAAAATAGCCTATTTATGCTGAAGAAAGAGTCAAACAACCAATCAATCATCAACCCAAGCTTGTCCTTGGAGGCAACGATAAACCTCGAAACTTCTCAGGTGGGGGAGAGCACCCAAGGCAAGCAATGAGAGATATGGAACACATACAACTATCTCTCAAAGAAAAGATGAATAAAGAATATTCTTTTAAGAGAGAAATTATGGCTAAATTATTTCGCCAAACTCTTAAGGTAGGGATGGAATTACCAGAATGCAAAAGGCCAGAAGAATCAAATCAAATTGACAATCCGAACTATTGTCCATATCATTGAGTGATTAACCACCCAATTGAGGATTGTTACGTATTCAAAGACTGACTAGAAAGAAAATACAAAATAGGTGAATTCACACTATCTAATAGTGTCTTTATTCACCCAAAGAAAGAAGCTGCAATGGTGATCACGTCCTCTTTCGTGCCCCCGATTGGGAATAATGTAAAAGAGAAGGCAGTACAAGAAGGACAATGAGAGACTGCAGTCTCCAAGGAAACTATCAAAATGTTGAAGCAACTAGAAGGTATTCCTGACATCAAGTGAAAATCACCACTTGAGCCAATGCTAGAGTTGAAAGAAATGTCTACAATGAACACCTCAGCTTCTCAATGGCATTCTAATCATAGCACTCTATCGCAGTATAAGGAAGAGTCTACCAAGCATAAACCGCATACTTCAAAGAAGTTAGGTAATAAGAAGTAGATTAAGAAGAAAACTATAGTTCAAAAGATCATTAATAACCTAGAAGAATACCATCAGCCGATGAGACAGCCTATCAAGCTTGCTGACTTTATGTCTGGACTCCAAATTATTAAACCAAATAAGGAAGGTGATGATGAAGATGATGAATCACTTCCTAGAGAAATGTGTCAAGTTATTTCGGTGTCATCAAGCACTTCTCGACGGAGCTCATGCATTTATGGTATTTATTGTCAGACAGCCCCAATATATGCAAAATTTTCGAATAAACTCAGAGGGTTTACTTCAACTAGAAGAAGAATGACTGAAAATGCAGTACCCAAGTTTTACTTGATGGCAAGACAAACAAATAATAGTTCGGAGGAAGATTTATGCTTTCATGAGGGAAATGATTCAGAATTATCAATAAAATTTGGCGTGGAATGCTTAAAATTAGGCAGTGGCTCAGAAGATTTAGGAGTAAATATTGATTTTGAAGGTATTACCTCTTCAGAAGAGTCTGAACTAAACAGAGCGGCCCAAGTGCAATTAAGAGGTGGCAAAATACTACCGCCGCTACCAAGGGGCCATTAAATAAAGACAAAGATAAAGATATTGAAGTTATTGAAAGCATCATTTCTAAAGAGCCCAATAAGAAGTCTGACCTGGGTAAGGGAATTGACTACAATATCCTATCACATTTGAGGAAGATCCTTGCATAATTGAGTGTGTACGAGGCCCTCTTAATGTCGAAGGATCTTCGCGAAACCTTGATCCAAGCTCTTAATGATCCAGCAAATTTTGAAGCATATTTCACGGATCGGTGTATGATTGAAGTTCTGCAATCTCAAGATCTCCCAGCAATCATTTTCTCTGAAGAAGATTTTATGCTAGGAACATCAGAATACAATCGCTCATTGTATGTCGGTGCGGAGAGCGACAGTGTTATGATAAATCGAATCTTGATCGACCCAGGCTCATTGGTTAACCTCATGAGTCTACGAGCACTGAGGGGGCTATCTCTTGACATTCAATATCTCGGGCGGGTAAGCTGATGATTCATGACATTAATGAAAAAGGATAAAAGACTCTCAGATCTTTCGTTTTGCCGCTCAGATTTGAAGAGCTATACACTGAAGCCAAATTTCATGTAATAGATGCTGATACTTCATTCAGGGCTTTATTGGGATGTCCCTGGCTCCATGAATACGGAATGATTCCGTCCACCTTACATCAGTGCATAAAATACTCAAAGATGGAGAAGAGCATGTGATCCCTGACAATCTTCAATCGTTCGCTGTCCATGAGGCAAATATCTATGAAGATGCTAAATATTCTTCCAAAAGGATCCTAAGCCTCAGTAGTCAACACCATTAATCTCAAAGACTACAAAACAGTTGAATGAAGAGAAAGAAGATATGAAACAAAAGGAAGAAAGAAGGTGATATCGATTCTTTCTAAAACATTTGAAATATCATCCAAGTTAAAGAGGTCAGTTCCTCATTTTGGTAGTGATACAGAAAAAGAGGATAAAATTCTTGTCAATTCGAACTATGAGTTTGAATCTATCTATGAAGGTCAGGTACAATATACCTTTATAATAAAGGAGGCAAACCTAATAATATCAAAAGATTCACTGCACACCAATCCCTTCTCAATACTTCAAGGAAATCATTCCGCGTGAAGTACACACTATTGAGGAGTTGAAGACCTTTTATGTACCTCATTTGCCCGGTAGTGATAGACCTGAAACCTCATTCTACAAGTCTGAGGAGTGTTATCAACAAGATTCTGATTGACTTATGCACTTTGATAAATCTGATGACATGACTCCTACAAGAATGCCAAAATATTACTCTCTAAAGATTCGAAGAATGATGCACAAATTGGGGATTGATGTTGGAACAGACAAGCGGAGAGCTCATTTCTTTGATACTCTTTGGGGTCTAAAGAGTACACAGGTCTCATGGAAAAGTGATAACTACACTACTGAAGGCCTTAGATACGTCCGACGTAAACACCGTCAAAGAAGAACTTATTATGCGGTAACAGAAGAAGAGATTTCGACTGAAAATGAAGATGACTCTTATGAAGTCAATCTCACAAATGATGGGGAGGTAGAAGCTATGCCTGCACCCGATGAACTCGAAGATGGTGGATATACAGCTACCATGGATGAGCTGAAAGAAATCAACTTGAGAACAGAAGATGATACCTGTCCAACTTTCGTCAGTGCCCTTCTGCCTGATGAAAATGTCAAAGAAATGAAAGTCTTGCTATGTGAATTCAGGGATTGCTTTGTTTGGACATATTTTGAAATGCTAGACTTATTCCTTGATGTGACAGTTCACAGATTAGCCATTAAGCTAGATGCGATACCAGTTAAACAAACTCCTAGACGAATGAGATTGGAGATTGAAGAACAGGTGATCGCAAAAACTAAATAGCTCATTGAAGCAGGCTTCATCCGAGAAGAAAAGTATGTAGATTGGATAACCAACATTGTTCCAGTGAGAAAAAAATATGGTCAAATTTGTATCTGCATCGACTTTTGAGACTTAAGTAAAGCATGCTCAAATGATGACTTTCCACTTCCAATATCAGAATTATTAGTGGATAATACTTCCAACCATGATATGTTCTCATTCAAGGACGGATCGTCGGGCTATAATCAAATTAAAATGGCTCTTGAAGATGAAAAACACACATCATTCAGGACGTCAATTGATATATATTGTTATACAGTCATGCCCTTCAGATTAAAGAATGCCGGAGCTACATATCAGAGGGCTATGACTCATATTTTCGACGAGTTGATCCATCAGAAAGTGGAATGCTATGTTGATGACCTCGTCGTTAAAAGGATACCACAAAGATCATCTTAATGATCTAAGGATTGTATTTAAGAGAATAAAAAAAATATAATCTCAAGATGAATCCTTTCAAGTGTGCATTTGGGGTCTCGTCTGGAAAATTTCTTGGCTATATTGTACGTTCTAGAGGAATTGAGATTGATCCAGCAAAAATTAAGACAATTGTTGAGATGCCACCGCTGAAGATTTTGTGTCAGCTCCACTCGTTACAAGGACAACTCGCATTTATTCGGCATTTTATATCGAATCTATCTGGTAGATGCCAACCATTTTCAAAGTTGATGAAGAAGAATGCTCCATTCAAATGGGATAAGGAGTGCCAAGAAGCTTTTGATAGCATCAAGCAATATCTATTAAATCCCCCAATTCTTCCAGTACAAGTTTCAGGGAATCCCCTTATTTCGTATACAGATGCATTAGAAGAGTCTCTTGGAGCATTATTGATACAACATAATAAAGAAGGTAAGGAGAACGCCGTTTATTATATCAGTTGAAGATTAATAAGAGCAGAAGTAAGATATTCTCCAATTGAGAGGCACTGTCTAGCGCTGTTCTTCGCAGTCCAAAAGCTTCGCCATTACATGTCTCACAAGATAACACTCATTTCTGTTGACCTCCAAATATGGTTCACAAGTCAAATGAACCATAGAAGTTAAAATAAATAATTAACGAGAGGAACCATCATATGAATCAGGTTTAAAATGCTCTAATCGCGATCATATTCGATAAAAAAATTACCTCGATTTAAAAATTCGGTTTTTTAAATGCGTCTAAAATATTAAAATTAATTAAATAAAAAATATCAAATCAATTAATAACCGATCAATTAATTAAAATCAATTTTTAATGAAATTACGTACATTTCGAAGTTGGGAAGCCCCGACGACGTCCGAATGACCTCCGTTCGCAAAATTGATCACGCCATTGTCGCCGAAACGTCGAAACCTATCAAACGATGCATTCCACAGTCGATTCGGCAAAGTCTACCCGAACATCGAGCGATTTGACGTCGCGCAATTTTAAGCCTAACTTTACTTCGACCGTCGCCGATGTGGTCTAAACGACCTCCAATCGCGAAATTGATCGCGTCGTTGCGTCCGGCACAACAGAAATACCTAAAATTGGCATCCATATTGCTAGAGTTTATTGCACAAATAATTTCATAATATTTGACGCAAAATTATCTTAATTTGCAACTAAGAAGATAAACGGCTGCTTAATCCCTTAAATACTCCCTAATCTTTACCCTAATTTGCCGCTTAATCCCTCCAATTAGATTGGCCGCCCAAATAACCCTATTGGGCACCGCCTATTTGGCCAATAGAATCGTGCGGCTAACCCTAAAGCCTTAAACCGAATGAGGCCATCCCGATAGACGCTATTCTCCTCACTAACTCCTTCTCAGCCTCCTTCCTTGGTTCCTCCTTTCTCGGCGATCTCTCGCATCTATCTCATCGACGAAGAAGCTCGAATCAAGGTCCGACCAAGCTCCTCTCCGCTTCCTGCCTTGCCGTTCGTCCCTCTCGTGAACCCTAGCTGAACCCGAGTGCAAGGTAACCGAACCTTAGCTAGTCGAAACCCCTTTCCTTCTTTCCTCTTAGCAATCAAAACCTCCAGGTCGTCTCTCTCTAACCCTAAGCTTCATCTCATGCATTTGAGTTATTTTGGAAGTTAAGGTTTGGTAAATTGCTCTTATTATATGCTTGAGATGATGCTATAATTTTAATTTGGAGATTTGGGATGATGTATGACCCAAATCACATATCGCTTGCTATTATCTATGGATTTGTATGTTTCCATTTCACTTAAAACGATTTCTTTATGGCTGAAATTGTGCTGGTTATGCTTCTCTTGTGAGCTTAAAGTGAAGCTTAAAGTTTAGAATGAGTTTTGAGATGGTGTATGGCTTAAATCCTAAGCTATGTGCAAGTTTTCTTTCTCCTTACATTTTAGTTTTTGCTGTTTGGATAAAAAATATTTGCTGGAATTGTTTTATTTGTTGAAAATTAAATTAGAAGTATGGAAATGGATTTTAGAGTGTTGTGTGGTTCAAACCCTAAGCTATTAGCAAGTTCCCTCCTCTTTTTGATGCTTCAGTTTACTGTTTGGACAAGTTGATGCTTGCCAAATCTCTTTTACTTGTTGAAAACTAAATTAGAAGCATGAAAATGAATTTTAGGGTGTTGTGTGGTTCAAACCTTAAAGTATTCGAAAGTTTCTTCCTCTTTTTGATGCTTCACTTTGCTGTTTGGATAGGTTGATGCTTGTCAAATCTCTTTTACTCGTTGAAAACTAAATTAGAAGCATGGAAATGAATTTTGGGGTATTGTGTGGTTCAAACCCTAAGCTATTAGCAAGTTCCTTCCTCTTTTTGATGCTTTACTTTGCTGTTTGGATGAAATAATACTTGCTAAGTCTCATTACATGTTCAAAGTGAAGTTAGAAATGTGAAAATAGGATATATGACTTAAACCCTAAGTTATATGTGAACTTCCTTCTCTTTTTACGCTTCAATTTTTTTTTTTTCTATGGATGTATTGATACTCACTATGCCTCTCTTATATGTTCAAAATGAGTTTTTTTAAAAAAAGTGTGAAAATGGGATGCATGACCCAAGCTTCATGATATTATTTCTGAATTTTCATGCTTTTCACTCTCTTGAAAAGATATGATATGGTGAATCCCTCTTTTAAATGCTTAAAGTGATGCTAGAGATTCTGATTTAAGATTTGAGATAATGTATTGCTCCAATCTCCTACCATATATGCAAATATTTATGTATTTCTATGTTGTAGACTTCTCCTAAATAGCATGATTGGACAAACCCCTCTTTCCTATGCTTTCACTTTTCTATTATGTGTTCGGATTGGCTCACTTTCTAGCCTACTTCCTCATAATCAGATTTCGGCCAAGGTGAAATAGAGAGGGTTACATGTTTGGTAGAGCTTAAAGCATGTATTGCCTGGTTATATTAATTGAATTCGGCTTATATCTTGCTATCAATGGAATATTTTCTTGTTATGTTTTAAAAAAAAAAGAAAAGAAGAATGAGAGTTTCAGCTTTTTTACATAAAAGATTTAAAGCAAAATGTTGATGAAAATGATATTATAGCAAGGGGGTATCAGTTGTATTTTAATTGTATGCACATGTGGATATAAATTTGTTAAATTGCTTTGTGCTATAAGTACCCGTTCACATTATTCCAACGAAAAAACTCATAAGACTGCTCACGCTTGTTACAACGGATAGAAATATCGTGATAAGATTTCACATTGTTCCAACGCTAAATAAGTATTCATATTGCTCTAACGCGACGAAATCTATTGTTATAAGACTGCTCACATCATCCAACGCGCGGAAAATTTATGATAAGACTGCTCACGCGTTGTTTCAACGCGACGTAGAAATCTTCTATAAGTATTGTCACGTTGTTCCAACGCGACGATAAATCTGCTATAAATACCGCTCACGTTGTTCAACGCGCATAAAAATCATGATAAGATTGTCACATTGTCCAACGCGCGGAAATGCTTTGTTATGCTGTGTTAACCCATGCACGACTTTCTTGGCGTGATGGGTAAAATTTACCGCCGGTCT
Organism: Cymbidium sinense; assembly: GCA_021442155.1. NCBI lineage: Eukaryota > Viridiplantae > Streptophyta > Magnoliopsida > Asparagales > Orchidaceae > Cymbidium > Cymbidium sinense. Next base: position 106,680,355 of record CM038215.1, read on the forward strand.
CGACCACCATGCACTTTCTGGCGTGATAAATAAATACTACGGTGTCTCACGACACCTACTACGACGCCTTTCTTGGTGGGTGGGAAGACTTGTCCCGGGCGCCTCATATGTGGATGACGCCGAGGTTAAAAATTTTGGTAAACAAAATGTGTGAAATGCTCTGAGAAGAAAGTATGTGCATATGTTTATTCATACTTAGCTCATTCATCATACCATATGGTAATTACAATATGTTCACTCATGCATAGTTTAATTGCTACTATCTTCATAACATATGACAATTAATTGTTTAAAATTCAAAATTTTCTTTCCTAAGTGGTGATTATGCTATATGAACTGGTGAGAAATAGAAATGTGATGCCAAATGCATTGTATGATTTAAATTTTATTTTATTGTCAAGTATGTCCTTATATATTACATGAATGAGTTATTTGAAAATAAGACATCTTAAGAGAAATAGAAGTAAATGTCTTCTCTTAGATCTATGTTCTTGTCATGTAATATTAAAAGGGAATGACAAAAATACAAGTGCATGTCATATGATATTAGGAAACAAATGATAAAGAAAAAGTTAATTTCTCCTTACATGCAAGTTCATGACAAATGACATTAAGAGATATGATTTATACAAATATTCAAGAAAATTAAATCAAGCACGATTCATGAACCATTCTACATATGAGTTCATAGTTTTTTGGGCTTCATGCTAAATGCTTAGTGAAATGATCCATTATGCTATTCAAAGTGTTATTGCATTATATTCAGTTTGAATATCTTTAATATGCAAGTTAAATGAAATCTATGCTCACTTTATGAAGCAATGCTCCTTTTGCTTAATCATTTGATTCATGCAAATACTTGAAAGAATTAAATTCATACTCTACAAAATAGATGCATGCTTGATTTGTTAAAGAACATATACATGCTTGATCTAGGATAAGTGGTTAAAAAGAACTAAGCCTATATCATCTAGAACACACAATCACTTGGTTGTTGTTGCTCAGATTTGGAATGCGATTCCAAATGCATGAACATTTCAAGCATTTTGTGCAGTAAAGTAAAATTTCCAGATTTCAAATACACCGAGTTGTTTAGTATTGAATTCGCCAGATTTGGACGAATTCCAAATACACCGACCAATGTAAAGCGATGATCGGCGTACGCCGCCGGGCCGTCGGCCGGCTGGCCGCTGCCGTTTGCCGTTGCCACGGCCAGCCCGCCTGGGCCGCTGACGCCTCACGCTAGGCCGACGCATCCACACACGGCCATTGATGTCAAACCTTCGCTTCTTTTACATTATATTTTGTCAACCAAATAAAAAAAAGCAAAGTCATGAATTTGTAAAGCTCTCAATCAAACAACTATAAAGTAATCCTTTTACACTGTATTTCAAATGCAGGCAACCAAACAACCCCTTAGTTTATAATGTGCATTCATATTCTTATAACGACTCACTGATCCATGGTATGTGAAAGAGTCAACGATATCTTATAGATGATCTATACTTGACTCATGACAATTAGTTGAAAGAGTCAACTTTCTTATAGAACAGACCTCTACTTTATCTGTGACAAACACTTGAAAGGGTCAAATTCATATTTGACAGAACAGATTTACATTTGATTTATGATTTTAGGTATCAAAGCCTATTCTTGTAATTCGACATTTATGTAATGTTAAACATCAATGCTTCAACTTAGACATTTCAATGTTCATACAACACTTTGAAGAACAGATACTTGTATGCATGTTGAAGTATTCAATAGCATAAGCGCTCAAATAGATATATGCAAGTAATCAAATGAAATAAAAGAACAGATGTCTACACTTCTCGGTTTGGTTTTAGGACCGGGTCCGGGTTAACAAAATCTAAAAATCTAATAATGATATTATAATATTTCAATTTAATACAACTGGTAGTTTACGATAATGACAAAAAAGATAAATCTATCAAGATCATCAATGTATCTTTTCAAGTTCAAAATCTCAAGAAGAAAGTTTCAAACCCGATCCTTTATGTTCAATCTAGAGTTGACAAGGTTTGGAGAACGATAGATCTTGAAATAATTAATTTAGATCCGATCCTCTGCAAGAAGATAGTTAGAGTTGATAAGGTCTATTTCCCGGTTTGGTCTTAGGATCGGGTCCGGGTTAACAAAACCTAAAAAAATTTGATGATGCTATTATAATATTTTAATTTAATACAATCTGAGAAGCTAATTCTGTCATAAAATAGCAAAAGATAAATTTATCGGCATTATTGTTAATATATCTTTTCAAGTTCAAGATCTCAAGAAGAAAGTCCCAAATCCGATCCTCTATGTTCAATATAGAGTTGACAAGGGTTGGAATATGATAGATCTTGGAATAATTAATCTAGATCTGATCCTCTGTAAGAAGATAGTCAGAGTTGATAAGGTTTACCCCCCAATTTGGTCCTAGGACCGGGTTAACAAAACCCAAAATTATCATATCAAAAAAAAAAAATATCAAACTTGCAAATTGATATTTACATTTCAACCTAGACATTCGTATGTCCATACAATATTTTAAAAGAACATACGATACGCCAAAATGTTTATTTAAGAACATATGCAGAGATCGATATATACTTTCCTGGTTTGGTCTTGACCGTCCCAAGTTAACAAAACCTAAAAAAAAAATTCATATCAAAATTCATGCTTGCATTTTGACACATACATCATGTTAAACTCAACTACTTCAACTTTGATATTCACACGCCCATAAATATTTTAAAAGAATGATATGTATATATTGAAGATCAAATATCTAGAAAGATATGCAATCCAAATGAAAGAGAAAGAACGACGCTACACATCTCTGGTTCTTGTGGACCTGTCTCAGTTAACAAAACCTAAAAATTCGATTATGATATTATAAGAATTTTAAGCTAATAATATCTGAGAAGTTAATTCTATCATATAATTACAAAATATGAATCTACTGATATAGCTTCTGAAGTTCAAGCCCTCAAGAGGAAAAGTTTCAAACCCGATCCTCTACGCCGCCTGAGTGACAGGTTTGAAGGATTATACTTCTAAGACAATGAATTTATACTCATTCCTCTGTAAAAAAAAAAAGTAGCGCCTATTAATTGATATTACCTTACGATCGGAGAAAATTACTATTAAAATTTTAATGATAAATGATCATATATTCAAATCTAAATCAATCATAAAATAATCAAAATTTAAATAAAATAATAAAATATAAATGAAATGAAATTAATTATTTAAATTAAAACTTAAAATCAATATATCTCTCAAAGAATCGCTTATCTGTGACAAATTAAGAAATTTTTCTCATAAAGAGCTAACGTTAAATCAAACGATAACTATTTTCACACTCAAATAATCTTAGTTCGTAGCGACGCTGATCCGTCCTCTGCGTGATTTTGCCATAAAATGCACACAATAAATGGCGCATGATCAGACCTCTCGCTGGTTTGTCGATACGACACCACTAATTATTTTGGCCACCCGAAATAGATGTTCCCAACGGCTTTGCTTTTGAATGTGAAATACGAATCGATTGGCAAAAAATTTACGCAATGGGAGACTTATATTTGTTGACAAACTCCATCCATCTACAATGACACTGACGACATAACCCATGTGTTACAAAGGATCCTCTCCTACGTCTACCTCCTCGATTAAGGACGCGACCGAGATGACAGAATCATGAGATCTAGATCGGGCGCGTCATCGTTCCCCCAACCAAAAGTTTTAAATAAAAACAATAAAGTTCATAAATCTTAAACTCCACTCACTGCTATTATATACTCGTTATTTAATGATTCATTGACTAAATTTTAATCTAAAGGCCAAGAAGGAGTAATCAATGGAGCATGCTATAAGAAACCCGAACCAGATCTAAAAGTTCTCACAAAATGAGGAGAAATCTCCGGTAGTGGGTTATCTACTATTCATCCGCTTCAAATTTTCACCGATAAAAAAATAACTCTTTTCATCCAAAAGAGGGAATTTTCTGATCCCACAATTTCAAGATCGACAAGTTCTTGATGATGACCAACATCGGCGTGTTGTTTGATTGAGCTCTACTCTTGTAATTTGACATTACATATATTCCTCAGAAAACAGTGAAGGGATAGGTCCTGACAGACTTTCTTGCGGCACATTTTATCCCAGCAGACTCTCCACTTAATGACGATTTGCCAGATGAGCAATCTTGCTCATTCATGAAAGAGAGAAGTTGCAAATATGGGATATGTATTTTGATGTAGCATTATCAATCAAGCCTGCTCAACCTACAAATCTTCCAAAAGCAAGAGTTGGCATCGGCCTCATTTTGATAACACCGGAAGGAGGAATAATAAGACACTCATATAGATTGATTAAACCCCAAACTAATAATAAAGCTGTGTATGAAGCATTAATAGCAGGCTTTGAAGAAACCATTGCCATTGGTATAAAGAATTTATAAATTTTTGGAGATTCTCAATTGGTCATCAATCAAGTCTTGGGTGTTTATAAGATCAACAAGCTTGAGTTGACCTATTATCGCAAACGAGTGCTTGAGCTCATGAAGTAAATTCCAAACGTTAAACTCGCTCGAGTTTCTCGATCAGAGAATAGCAAGGTAGGTTGTTTGGCCAAACTGGCTAAGGAGATAGTGAATATGAATGATGACTATGTGATGATCAATATTTTCACTCGTCGAGTTTTGCAACCTACAAATCCATATTCCCCGCAGGTAGAGAGAATGTCAAACTCAAGTCAGTAGGAGGCAATTCGAATTGCTCCTCACTCTCTCAAAGAACAAGAAGTATAATAGACAAAAAAATTCAAAAGTACTGCAAAGAAATCATGTGAAGCTTTTATAGTGGAAGAGCCTGATGATTGGAGACAACCCTTCATCGATTATTTCAAGGAAAATAAATTGTCGAGCAATAAATCACTAGCCACGCAGATTACAAAAAGGATCTTACGATATGCTTATGTTAATGACACATTGTACCATAGATCATTTGAACAAATGTGACTGCTATGCTTAAGGACGGATGAAGCCAACAAAGTTATGTTTGAAATTCATGAAGGACTTTGTGGCGCACACCAGTCAGGTCCTAAAATAATGACAAAAATCAAAATGATGGGATACTATTGGCCATCAATGCTGAAAGACTGCATAGATCATACTAAGAAATGTTATGAATGTCAAATCCATGGAGATATCATTCACCAACCTTCGAATCTTCTGCATCCAACAATAGCATCCTGGCCATTTGAAAATTTGGGCACAGATATAATTCGGTCGATTGATCCTCCATCATCAGCTGGACATCGATTTATTCTAGTAGCTACTGATTACTTCTCTAAATGGGTTGAAGCTGCTTCATTTAAGGAAGTCACTGCTGATCGAGTCGTTGACTTCTTCACCAACAATATTCTCTATAGATTCGGGGTGCCACGACGAATCATTTCAGACAACGGTCCGACCTTCAAGAGTGCGAAGATATATAAATTCGTCGATCGATATAAAATTGATTGACGATATTTATCAATCTACAATCCAAGGGCCAATGATTTAGCAGAAGCTTTCAATAAGACATTGGTACAACTACTAAAAAAGATTCTCACAAAGAATAAAAGAGAGTGACACATTAAAATAATGGAAATACTCTGGGCATATAGAACAACTTACAAAACACCGACCAATGCCACTCCTTATGCTCTAACATTTGGTGTTGAAGCTATTTTACTACTAGAAATTGAACTACCATCACTTCAGGTGGCTGTCCAATTCAATCTTACTCAAGATGAGAACGATCGCCTGCGAATGGAAGAGTTGGATGCGCTTGATGGAGTTAGACTCTATGCTCAACGAAGTTTAGAAATATATCGAGCGAGGATGCCCAAACTATTCAATTGCTCAGTACGTCTTTGGACGTTCTAGAAAAGTGAATTGGTTTTGGTATTGAGAAGGCCAATCATCTCTCATCGTAAGGTCGGTAGCGAATTTTCGGAGCCCACAGTTACCATCCAAGCTAACTACAGTTAATAGTTGCCGCCCTAGTGGCCCCTTTATAAAACTTTTGTTTACCCTGATTATTAGCCTGCAGTGGGTGAGGAAGCCTTTTTGGCATGCTTCAAAGCAAATGTGCTTCCTACGAAATGTCTTTTGGCCCTTTAAATCCACGTCCCTTGTTGAACATATATAGTAGTGCCTAAATTTATTTTTTTAAAATTTTAAAGTATTAATCCTATATCTTATTGAACTGTTCGTTTCCCTTCATATGCAGCAATTCCGTGCTTTGTTGACATCCTACTTAGCTTGTGACTTTTAAATATATAACTTCAACTTATCAACAATTTCTCTTTTAAAAAATTTAGCCTTACACTGGAATAATCCTTTATTCATGAAATTTTTTGACACAATTATGGAGGTTAAGGTTTTTTTATGATAATCTTATAAACAAGTGTGCTCATGAAATGCTCTTAGCTGACTTCCCTCATGCTTTGAAATGTACTGGTGAAATGGACAATTAAGCCTCCTATAAATAATCTTGCACCTTCCTTTGCCATTTTTTGAGAACTTGATTGTTTCTCTCCTGGCAATTGACTGTTCTACAGTCTCTTTAAATTCTTTTTACTATTAATTGCCATTCCTATATGAAGATTATGTTTCCAGAATTTTGTTTTGCGACTGAAAATTGATCACTTAATACTATCATCTTCATCATTGTTATGAATTAGCTTCATCGGTGGCATTCATGCAGTCACTATGACAATTCTTTTTTTTCAACTTTTCTTAAGAACTTTTGATGCATTCCCCAATATTCTTCTTGTCTTTATTTGTTCTACGTGTGAGTTTAACAGAAAGGTCAACATTGTTCTCAAATAACTCATCTTCATGAATATCATAATCACTGTCTACAAATTTTTTACAAACGTTTGACACATTTGACTTGTAGTTCTCATCCTTCTCCTCTTCATTAAAACAACTTAAAAAACATTTTTATCTGATGATTCACAAGGAACAAGCACGTCAAGAACATAACGGAGATTTGTCTCACATGCTACTCAAGCAAACGGGTTCATGAGAAGATAGTTTGAAATGCTGAAAACCACTAGCAGTATAAGTAGATGAATGAGTGTAGAAAGAAATTAACAAAAGTAGAACAAATATGAAAAAACACTTAGAATTTTTTATTTCTTGTATTTTTTATTTTTTTTCTGTTTTATTAAAACAATTCCTTTCATCAACATGTTCCAATTCAACATTAGTTGTCTTAGTCAAATCACCAAAGAGCTGTCATAAGTTTGAATCATCGAGCCATTCACTTGTAGAATAAAACTGAATTAAGTTCATTCCACTTACTGCACACACAACTGTTTCTATTCTAGTTTTTTTCTATTTCAGCAAGGGGTAATAAGCAAGTGGAAAGAGGAAAGAGACTTGATCTAGTGGTATAAACCATTTAACTATCAAGGTTAATTTGCAATGGTGATAGGCGTGACTTTGTTTTTAAGTATTGTAGATGCTCTGTCTTTTTAACTGGGAAACTTTGGTATCTATATTAGTAATTACTCGGCAAAACATCAATTGCATTCTAGTTTAATGTTCAATTTTTTTTGAACTTTATATATTGCAAGAATGTGTGTATATATCCCTGGACTTCAGCCGTCCACTTCTTTAAGCATGTAGCTTCACAGTGCTTTACCATGGTGCTATTCATTTTTGAAGTTTCATTTAGGGTGGATGAAAATAGTTGACGTCCTACTGTGCTCCCTAGTAATTTGTAGTTTTGCCAGGCCTCTCTTAGGCTTTGATTATGGGAGTTATGTTCTTATTTTTCAGCTAGTACTGAACAGGTCTAAGTTCATAAAGAACCAATGACTGTATTATCTGGAAAATACTTTAATCATGAGAAGATTGTCATATCTAATATTTTCATCCCTTTTCAGTAGGTCTAACTTGATGGTTAGCATCCTTGTGATACCTACCTATTAGCATTTATTACATTCTGCTTTATAAGCCATGACATATGTATTATATAAGCAACTGTTCTTATTTTGCTGAATTCTTAGCGCAAAAAAAATTGAATTCTTCATTTCTATTTGTAGGTTGGCCAAAGCACTCTGTAAGTACATAGAGAATGATCGTCCCTTTCTTGGCATATGCCTTGGTCTTCAGTTACTTTTTGAGACTAGTGAGGAGAATGGTCCAGGTGATGCTTGGATTCATTTTTGTTGCTATTCCTCATCACTTCTAGTGTTAGAACTTTTGAATTTTAGCAGCATAATTCATGGAGAGTACCATTTTCAGCTGTAATACGAAATAAGGAAGTCAATTGACTTGAATTGCTGCATCTTGTTTTATATTACTTTCATTATAATTAGTTTTTTTTTTCAATGTTTTAGGCAGTAGATTAATTTTCCTTCATATTTATTGTATTTTGGGTATGTTGACATTGCTAAGGATGATGTACCTAGCATCAAACTTGGACCAAGTTGTTTTTATGAATTTTTGGCTGCCTGGCTGTAAGGAACTGAATCTTTTCACTTATTTGTATTGAAATAGCTATTTTCAAGAAACCATTAACAAAATTACTAAACCAGTAGATCAAGGTCCCTTTTCTCTTTCAACTTGGTTATTCCCCTTGCTGATATCGGGTATTATGAACAATTTTTTTTTAGGTGGGTCGGTGGGGGGAATGGAATGATGCCTGATTGCGTGAGCAGAGCTAATGCTGAATAGGGAAAAGCTAGAATAGAAACTGTTCTATGCACAGCAAGTGGAATGAACTAAGTTGTGTTTTATTCTACAACAGAAAAAGGAGCAATCGGAGCAAATGGGACCCTTAAAAAAGTTAATCTCTATTTTTTGAGTGTACGATAGCTTTAGCTTTGTGCGATACTGAACAAAAGGAGTCAAACTGGCAATTGGAATCTAGATTGATAGAAAATCAAACATATATTGAAGTGGGAAGATATATAATACCATTTGAAGTACTATGGGGTGCCTTGTGTTGATAGATTATGAGAGGAGAGAAGTAGAGAACACAATCTCAGACACACAAAAAGAGAACACAAGAAGATTCATGTGGTTGACATCTTGCCTACGTCCATGATCACATTAGGATCTCATTATACTTTTTTCTTACAAGGAGCTTGGTAGATGACACAAATTTTGGGATGCATCTATCCATGGATTTCATACCCTTTTATAGGCTAAGATGGAAGGGTAAGCTTGGAGGAGAAATACTTTTAAATGATCATCTAACTACTAATTTTGAATTTCAAGTGTAAAACAATTCAAATTTGGTGGCTACTAAATTTTGACAAAAAAAGAAAAATATGTGGAATTTGACTCCACATTTAACACCTTGATGGTCCATACTTGCAAATGGTTGGAAGGAAGACATATTATGTTAGGCATGCAATGAGTAATTAATTATTTATGGCTTCCACCTGCATCATTTTTTTTTGGAAGAAACTAATAGGATTTGGGCTTTCCTTTTATTTTAGAAATTTTTTCTCTTAAGATGAGTGTTTAACTGTGTTCAGCTATTATGGGGAAGAATTTATCATGCATATTGGAACATCTTTTTTCTTTCTTCTATAATTACTTCTTTCTCTTATAAAATCATATGCAGATATGCTCAATCAGTTAGTTAGTGATGGTTTATGAAAGAAATGGTATCATTCACTATGTGAAAAGTGTTTTGCTTGTTGCAATTTTTTTATGGTGTTTTATTTGACTTTACTATGTAACAGTTGCAACCTATGCCTGCAGTAAAAGGGCTTGGTTTGATACCTGGTGTGGTTGGACGTTTTGACTCTTCAAATGGCCTTAGAGTACCACATATTGGATGGAATAGTGTGCAGATAACTAAGGAGTCAGAAATTCTGCATGATATTGAAGACCAACATATCTACTTTGTTCACTCCTACCGTGCTTTGCCTGTATGCTCATACACTCCATGGGTTGTTTTGTTATTTATACTTTTATTTTATATTTTACAATAGCTATGTTAAAATGTCAGTTTTGCTTATTCCATTTTATTCTAGTCAGATGCCAACAAAGATTGGATATCATCAACATGTAGTTATGGCGATACATTTATTTCTTCTATATCAAGGGGAAACATACATGCTGTCCAATTTCACCCTGAAAAGAGTGGAGGTAACTCTAATATATGATTTTTTATCTCGATTATGTATAATCATTGATAAAAATGTATTTGGCCAATTTGTTATCTATTTATATTTCTTTTACTACATGGAATTGTTTTTGAAATGTCTTAGTCTTTATTCTTTTTATTTTTTCATTATTTACCAAGTATGCTTCTCATGTAAGATAGGAAATGTCAGTGAAAAACAGCAGTACATGTTCTAGATAGCCTTATTTACTTTTTTTGTAAATCGCTGTGACTAGCCATCTATATGTGCCCCTTGGTCATCCAACGATAGTGGCAATGTAAAATACTTACGTTCAAATATTCATTATACATTTTTGTTCTTTTAATTTTGCTTTATTTAGATTGTTGTAGCATGCAAAAGATGACTTTAATATGGCCTTGCAGGCTATGATTATTATTATCTAACTTAAAAGAAGCCATTGCATTTTTTTGCTTGAATTTGTGGAAACTGCTGCCCAAAAAATATGTTAACAGATCCATAAGTCTTGCTAAACCGCTCGCTGAGTATAGTTCTTTCTAGGGTAGCTTAGGCTACTGCTGTAGTTTGTTTAACGGCACTAGGTTCAGAATATTTCATATTATGGTTGATTGATGTCTTGATTGTTGCACATAAAATATTTGGAGGCAACTGTACCAGCCTGGTGTTGGACTCCTTTTTAGTTGTACATTGATTAATGTATTTTTAACATGCCAACTATCTTTTATTGTTATTATCCTTTGGCAATAGACTACCTGTCTCACATTTCAATCAGCCACTAGAGTTGAATTTACTATTATCATAACATCCAATTGTACTAATTCCAATTTTTCTCTTTGTTAGAGGTTGGGTTAGCATTATTGAGGAACTTTCTTTATCCGTCAACTAAATCAAAGTTAAAGGTTAGTTTTAACAGATTTCATATTTTCATCTCTACCAGATTTTGCATCTTATGATTTTCTTGCTACTTCATGCGACAGAAGTTAGGAAATGGAAAGGCATCGAGACTTGCTAAGAGAGTAAATATTCTTTTTACTGCTTATTTTGTTCAGTTTCAAAGCTAGATACTTCCATTTGTTATTGGTGCTTTTATGATAATTTTCCAGGTAATAGCATGTCTTGATGTCAGGGCAAATGATAGAGGCGATCTTGTGGTAACTAAAGGTGATCAATATGATGTACGTGAACATACAGATGAAAATGAGGTTGGTAGAGTCTCTCTCTCTCTCTCTCTCTCTCTCTCTCTCTCTCTCTCTCTCTCTCTCTTCCTGTTCAAGAGGCTATATGTTTTACACCTTGAATCCCTTCAAACAATCACCTACATTCAAATAAGCACTGTGTTGCCATTTTGTGCTGGGATAAAGAATGAGATCAGGGCTTATGCCCAGTTTTAAGCTAAACATCCATTTTGAAATTATGCTCACTTATTGAATTTTGATTGAATAGAAGCTATGGTAGTTTTCCTTATTTTACATGGCCTGAAATAAGCTCTTTATACCTATTTCATTTGGTTATTATTCATTTTTATGATAAACAGAGGCTGAAGTGTTTATTAAATTGTAGAATATGTGCTGTGCTCTTGAAAAATCAATTTCCTTCTTGGGAGGATGAAAAGAGACAGTTCTATATTCTTCTAGTTGTGCTGTGAATTTTGCCATAAGGTTGTCACTTTGTATAAAATTTTCTAGTTTAAGTATTATTTTTCCATGTTTATTTTATTTATTTTTTTCTGTTTGAAAGACGTCTTGGTATAACATATTTTTAATTTGACATTTTTATTAAAAACATTTTCTTTCTATTTAATTCAATCTTCTATGTTGATTGGGATTTTTCATTGGCGTATTTTATGATAATAATTTAGTCTTAAATAATGGAAAATCTTGATTTGGCATGGCATTTTTTTTTTAATGTTCTATTGTGATCATTTGGTATCATTTAAAAGGATGCTTATATCATTGGTTAAGTTGACATATCAGGAGGCCTTCTTTGAGTCATAGAAATATCCTCTCGGAACATGCAATGGCTATGTATTTGGCTTGAATTTAATCTCACCCGAAAATTAGATTGGCTTTGGGCTTAAATTATGGTCAATGAGCCAATGAATGAGCCAAACCTAGTTTGGATCAAGTTTATCTTGAATCAGTTTGAACTAGCTCGAGATTGGATCAAAATGTATATGTATATATCTATGAATGTGTTTGCACATACTTTTGAATGCACTTATATTTAAGTATACATATGCATCTATGCTTTTATATATATGAACTTTCTTATGTATAAGTGCATGTGTTTATACTGGGCTAAGAATTTAATTTGGATTGAGATTAGATCGAGTGAACGCATAATCATACTTATCTCGAGATTGAATTGAATGAGTTTGACCCAATCATGACTCATAGTTGGGTTGACTCAAGTTCAAATTATTAATAACGCTCAGTAGTGGCTAAGATGCATAAATCAATTCCTCTCAGATCTTGCTTTACTAGGAGTTCCATGCACGTGATACACCATTTTGGCACCTCTTTAAGATTGAAATTGGAATCATTTATAGAGATGGGATGTCAAGTTAAACGACACTAACATGATGACATCAATTGGAATTTTTGATGTCATCTTTGGACGATAAACTAAATGAGTTTATACTTATTGTCACTATATGGTTAAGTGGATGGAGAGGGAACATGGAACATTGACACAAATAACATTTCACGGGTGTGCGGGAAGGACAATTATTAGTGAAGGTGGACAAGCTAGACTTGGGAAGCTTGCTAAAGTATTGGTGAAAATATTTAAAAACTACAAATAATAAGATATCATCTAAAATTTATTAATTCTAAAGAAAGATAAACCTACAACCTTACATCAGTTGACATAAAGGCTAGAGATGATGATGACTTCCTCATATCGTGCAAAAGCTTGTAATAAATTAAATAAATAGAGAAGTTAGAGTACAAATTATAAACTTGAATAATGAAACTGTTACATAAAATATATCATGAATTGGATGAACTGTCTTGCTTGAGTGCCATGCTCCTGCTTAGTTGTGTTCCAATTGTGTCCTAGTTATGCAAAGTGTCTAAGAACTGAATATTTTTTAAAATTAAAACATGTTTGCATTGAAAGGTCCGGCATGATTCCCCATAATGTCGAAGCTCCATGTTAACACATTTAGAGACAATTATGTCAATCTCTAGAATGGTTGCGGTTTGTAATTAAATCCTATTACTAAAGAGAACTCACATGAACTCGGTCTTGCCAATACAAAACTCACATGAACTTGGTCTTGCCGAGTTGTCTTGCAAAAATATACTAAAATGGTAATATGCATTTCTAGAGCACAAATATTCTAAGTGTGTTGTGCAGTTATGCTTCTTATTCTTTGTGATTATATGGGAATTCCAATTTAATTTTTACCTTTTATAGTAAGTTTTAATGATAGCTGTAGCTCAATTTTATCATTGATCTGCCATTTTTGTTGTGCAGGCTTATATTTTTAATTTATGTTTTTTCTAGCTATTCTCTACCAAGTCTTGTTCTTGATCTGCCACAATATGATCGTCATGCACCTATGGCTGTGTTTTATTTGTGGATGTTTCTGCATCAAAACATGGAGATTGAAAGAAAACAAATATAAGGTCGTCATGAGCAATCTAACAAGATCCTTAGTGCTCATCAATCTAGTCTCATAGTTGTCACAATCCTCATCATACTTGTGCAGGCAATTATCCGTAGGATCCTACAAATAATATTCAGAATTGTACAAAGCTTTAAACTGTGTAACCTGAAAGTGGTCATCCTAATGACCAAGGTTGGCCACAACATGCATTTTTGGCATCTTTCTACTTTTCACAACTGTAAAGCATTTTTCAGGCAAAGAAGAGCAACTATCAACAGGCTCAGAAACTTCAAGAAGAGCTATTCAAGTAAAACTACCAGGCAAGGTGCCATTCCTAACCGATTTCCTTTGAGTCAGCTCATGTGGATGAACAATAGGGAACTTCTTGACAGATGGTACACGAGGAAAATTTGAATATGATACACAAGTATAAACTAATAACTCGCACAGAAGAGCCTGAAACTTGATCAATGCTAATAGAAACATCTAAAGGTTTTATGTCAATCATAAACACACCCTTCACCTAATCTAAATAATTTCACTTTTCAGACTCCATGCCAGCAACCGTGTCCATGATTCCCGCAACCATCTCATTTTCATTAGCACCTGCACCCAACCTCCAAAAACAGAGCCTCCTCTAAATTATGAGAAATAGCCTCCAACCCCAGACCTTGGAAGGCTCAACTATAACATCACAATTTACATCACCTCTAACCTCCACTTGTAGAATCCGCTTCGAAAATAGGATAATTCATACCCTGTTCAACCACCTCAGCATCCACCAATGAATCACCAGTCTGAGATGTACCAATTATAGTGGAACTGAAGAAGCAGCTTTAGGAACAATCACTTAAAATTTGTCAATAACCTCACTTAAAACATCCCTCCTCATGGGTAAGGGATCGTCTACTTTTTTAATTTGTGTTGTATTGCATATTCATGATTGACTCGATTTTATCGTCATGTAGCTGTGATCTTACTTATTAAGTTAGCGATCATTCAATATTGTATCTTATGCTATGATTATATATATTTTTTGTGGTAATTATTTCATTGTTCTTAATAATATTGATTTGTATGCACACGTACTTAATGTGACTTTGTATACAGATTGTGCAGTTATTTGAGGTAGAGTCCACTTAGTTCAAATGTAATTTCAGTTTCACACTTTGTTTGACTTTTTAAGCTAAAAAAGAAAAAAGTTTAGGGTTTTGGTCATTGGGTTTAAGACATTGTCATTATCATCATTGGCCCTATTTGATTTTATGAATACACAATTTTTATTTATTTTTATTGAGTATTGTCCAAGTTATTAATTCTATATTCTGTAAATTATTTTAAACTTATATTTATATTATTTTGGGTCTATTTAGGCTCCTTCCTAATCCATGACACTAATTTTATCTACCGGTCAAACATGTGCATTTTTTACCCTTCAATGTACTTGTCTGCCACTTAAGTCTATTTTTAATTATCTTATATTTAATATATATATCATTACAATCAAATTTCCGTATAAATATTTGTAAATTATTCTTCCTAGTTTTGCACATAACCATCTTAATATTCTTATTTTTGCTACACTCAACTTCAATATCAACAACTTTTTACTGTTCAATGCTTAGATCTTCCAATATCATCTGTCTAATTGTGATTTTATAAAATTTATCATATAAATTTTTATGATATCCTTTTGTTTTCATTACTTTGAAGTCTTCTATCTTCTAAATTTTTCATCATTGTTTGAGCTTTTCACTTATTTTTGTAGATGTCTTGACATTAAAAAAGTGCTGAACTTTTTGTGTAGTGGGCTTTAAGAACAATGAAGGAAAAAGTGCTTGCCTTGTATTAATGTAGGTTCACGATATTTCTTCCTCTTAAACCAATTTATTACTTTTAACAGGTGAGAAACCTTGGCAAGCCCGTAGAACTTGCTGGTCAATACTATAGTGATGGAGCTGATGAGGTAGATTTTAGATTCACAGTACTGAAAATGATCAATATAATTCCATTGAACTCGTGTAACATGTTTGCATTCCAGGTTACTTTTCTTAATATAACAGGATTTCGTGATTTTCCTTTGGGAGATTTGCCAATGCTTCAGGTTTATGTCATTTTCTTACTGATTTTCTTGGGTTCATTGTTCTCCATTCGTTCTTGTAGGTCTCATCCACAAACTGTAATGAGTTCTAATTATATTATGTTATGCAGGTGTTGCGCAAAACATCAGAAAATGTCTTTGTACCGTTGGCAGTTGGTGGTGGTATAAGGGACTTCACAGATGCAAATGGAAGGTCAGATTTATGTTTTTTCCTTAGCATAATGCCATGATGAATATTTGTATTTTTACTTTGATGGACATCCCTTTCTCTTTGCTTGGAAAACTATGACGACATGAAATTGATCTATCTGTAGCTAGGAATCTTTATCCTGAAATGATTGCATTCTGATGTTGTTTTCTTAGTGCTCCTTGGTTCAACATACTAGTATTTGTTAGCAGTGCTACAATTTTTTGTTCATTTCTTTTTTTCCCCCCAGCTTCGGGACTTCCACATTATTGGCATTTGACATGATAGTTTTTATGATGCTTAATTGCTATTACTTATGTGTTCATGTCTTAACCACTTTACTTAACAATTGCAAAAAAGTAAACAAACTTATATACAAAGAAAATGCAAATAATTTATGACTTGAGGTATTTGCATCCTATGTGAAGATAATGCTATTCACGTCATGAATCCAACGATAGCTTTGGTCTCTAGTGAAGTCTTATTGCTTATTGCCAGCATGGAATGCTTTAAAAAGATGCTCAATGCTGCTTCAGATATTTTGATGTGAATGAGAAGACAGGCAAGTTAACCATACACTAATATACGCCATTGAAGGTTATTCAACAGTCTTAAAGTTATATCTATCATCTCTAACGTTATCTTCACACTATCCTATGTACTATTCAAAATATTTATCAAAAACATTTTGCTAATGCTGTAATGATTAAACCAAACTTGGAAATTAATCCTCACAAAGCCCATGTTTCTATTTGAAAGACTGCATAGTTTATGTTTTAACCAAATGTTCCAGAGCCTTCACAAAAAGAGAAAAAAAAAAAATCACTACCAATGTCAGTAATTTTTACTAACCATTATTTTCCTAGATAGTGGTTATCCTGCTAGGACTGATGAATGTCTTGAGGCAAACGATTGTGTGGAGAAAATGACGTTGCATTTATATATATATCTATATATATATTTGAAGGTACTGAGTCTCTTGACCTGCTTATTTTGTTGACATTTTTCCTTTGTTGTTTACCTCATTGGATACCTATTGATTGTAAGACCTTGCAGAATGTTTTCCCATGTCCAATATGCCTCACTTAAAATCCCATAGTGATACAAATAACTATATGAGGGCTGCAGAAGCAAAGCACTAGTGCAGTGGCGATTATAGATTTTCTGAGAATTGCTTTTTTAAGCATTCTGATCAGTGCAAGGTCATGATATCCTGCAGAGAAGTTTGTCCTTCTGACTTAATGAAATAATGTTGGCGTTGCAATTTAAATAAATAAATCCTGTGACACCTTTCTTCAGCCGTCACTGTTTTTCATTAAGAAAAGTGAAATAGAGCTGTTGGATTGTGAAAAAATTCTGCGCCTGTGCACCCTCCTTCTCGATGATATGTGATGCATGGCTAATGCTTTTCACTGAATCAGACTGCATGCCTCAAATATTTTTAGGTACTGATCTACGTATTACAATTTCATCTAGTTATTAGATTCCAGCTAAATATATACAATGCCTGATTATGAGAAGATTTAATATCTTAATATATAGTTCTGCAGTGCCATTATCTGCACAATCATTAGTTCATGTCCATCTTTCCCATCAACAGATTTCTGGGATTACTGATCCATCGATATTGTGTTAATGGACTGACTGATAGCAAAAGGCTTATGGAACAACCAGCTGCATGATTTTATTGTACTTGTTTGCATAACTTTTATACAACTCACTTACTGCATTAAGATTCTTGCAACATGCTAAAGGTTGTAATCCCTTGTTCGCTGCATTTAGTTTCACTTTAACAAGACACCAATTAAGCTAAGGTTACCTAGACATTCTTCTTTGTAGGACTTTTTCTGATTAATGCTAGAGCATTATTTTTTCTGTGAGAAAAAAAGCTATTAGATTTCTCAATCTATACTGTAGTTGCTCTCATGCCAGCTCAGTGTCTTTCTTATTTTCATTTATTTATTTTTTATAATTAGTGTTAAATTTTGGTTTAGTTAAATTTAATTTTTATTGTAATTCTTTTGCAGGTACTATTCGAGTTTGGAAGTAGCATCAGAATACTTCAGATCCGGTGCAGATAAAATTTCAATAGGAAGTGATGCTGTTTATGCTGCAGAAACCTATTTAAAAACTGGAGTACGTATTTTTCGTGGAACCCTCTTGTTGATATTGGTGTTTTGTTGACTAAAGTTAGTATTATCTTCTTAGGTAAAGACTGGAAAAAGCAGCATAGAGCAGATTTCTGCAGTTTATGGCAATCAGGTTGTTCTTAGTCTTGTTCGACTAATTGAATGTTTGCAAAATCATATTGTTATCCCCTTTATCATCCGACAATACCCACCTTTGTTATAGTGTTGTAGATCTGATAAGCTTGATAAGCTTAATAAGCAGTTTGATGTCATATTTTCATTTGAGATCAATGAGAATGAATATTTTGTTTTTGCTTTCAACTACGATTCTCCTGAGCCAGCCTTATGAGAAATGAAACCAATGATGTGCCTTGCATCATGTATATTGTTTCTGAAAGGGACTACTGTTCTCCTTTATGCTTTTCATCATTGAAAGATTAAGAAGTTTTAAACTTTAGGCATTAGGTCTTTATTCGACGTTTCGCAACTTCGAATTCTATCATTAGTTGTTCCGGGCATCACCTTTCCATATAGGAGGTTGAGAACCTATTGTTTGAAAATGCCTTTATAAAGCATTTTTAAAACTCCATTATAACACCAGGTTTTTCAAAGAAATTTTTTTTGAAAAATAAACGTCTTTATTTTTCCAGACTGATTCACCAATTTTTTGTGATACTGAATTTAGTTTATCACTGAAGTTTTTGCTAAAACTGAAAGTTGTAGCAGCCCTGCCAAAATTTTTAATTTCTTTTGGTTCTTTCAAGTTAATAAATTTTTTGTTGAAGATCATTAATTTTTTTTTTCTTTTTTATAATCTCAGGCTGTGGTAGTTAGTATTGATCCTCGCAGGTTATATGTCAAGAGTCCTGATGAAGTTGAATTTAAGACAGTTAAACTTAGGAATCCAGGTACAACTTTCTCTAGTGATCCGGAATTCATCTGACAGCTACTTCTCTCT
This sequence comes from Cymbidium sinense, assembly GCA_021442155.1. NCBI lineage: Eukaryota > Viridiplantae > Streptophyta > Magnoliopsida > Asparagales > Orchidaceae > Cymbidium > Cymbidium sinense. Next base: position 106,699,507 of record CM038215.1, read on the forward strand.
ACGTTCAAATCTTAATTTGAAATTGTACTTTTTTTTGGATTCTTCTAATGTCAGGCCCACATGGAGAACAGTATGCGTGGTATCAGTGCACGGTGAGCCATTTCAATTGATAATTTTAATTTATTTCCAAATATATTTGTTATCTCTTGCCGCGGTAGTCCCATAATGAAGAAATTTTTTTGAGCATATAAGTTATTATCTTTTGTCATGAAGCTGTGTTTGTTTATGGAAACGGATTCTTTTAAAGGAGTCTTGAAGGAATCAGGACAGTTTTAATTCTTCTATTTTTTTTTTCAAGCAGGTCAATGGTGGACGTGAGGGTCGCCCCATTGGAGCTTATGAGCTTGCAAAAGCTGTAGAAGATCTTGGAGCTGGAGAAATATTACTCAATTGCATTGACTGTGATGGTATCCTGCTTTCATGACTTCTTACTCTAATTTGTCAACACTTCTTCTGGACTGTTCGATTGGGTAGGAATTTGAGTCCAAGGGAATGAAAAAAAAAATAAAAAATAGTGAACATCTCAAATCAATAACTGTTGATTCACAATCCACTCAAAGATAGCTTGTAGTTTATTCTTTCTCCTTTAACATCCTTCAATTGAATCGAGCCTTAGGCTTCGTTTAGAAGATGTACTTTTCTAAATTGAGTTTGGAGAAGCAAATTTATGGTTTCACGCTTCTCGTTTGGATCGTGTGTTTTTCAAATGCGTCCAGAAATTTGCAGTTGGGATGTGAGAAATGTTCTCGTAGGAGCTCATTTGCATTCAGGCGTTTCATATCTAAGATTTTTTTTTTCACAATAATTGATCCAAAACTCTCCATAGCTAACAACGCTCGTCTTCAGTTCAAATGCTTGGGATAGGGAGTTGCAGGGGACCATTAAAGTAGTGACCATTGTTGCTAGTAGTAATCAGTGCCATGAAGCTTGTTGTGGTCAATTTGGAGGGAAATGACGGCTGTATTCAGCTCGAATGCCTGAGCTCTAAGTGGAGGTGTGGTGACCGGAAGTGCTGGGAGCTGGCGGTGTGAGCCATTGATCCAAGGGTAGCACTGGTTTTCTTCGCTGAAGTGCTCATACAAAAAATTATTACGCGCAGAATCTGAGTTATCTAAATTACTGTGTATTAATTATACACCGAGTGCACAAAACTGTATATTATATATGCAGTTAATATATAGTTGTTATGAATTCGGTACATAGTGTGTATGTAGTTAATACTCAGTAATTCAGACAGTCTGGGCTCTGCATGTAATAATTTCCCCGTACTTTGGCTGTAATTGCAGGCGGTCTATGAATTACATGCTGTAGGCGCCTGTGGCTAGCGGCGTGAAGCCTATTATGGTCAGTTGGAGGCAGAGGCCAAGCGATGGCTTCCAGGGGTTTTGCTAATGGAGTTAATAGAGAAGTATATGAGAAAGAATAGACATTTTCATTTGAACTCTGTAGTTCATCACATTCACTCCCATATGGTGCTTCTACATGAAAGTCAGGCTCTTTTACTTTTAAAACACCGCTTGTAAAGCGCTACAGCCAAACATGTAAAATCATTTTCCCAGATGCAGTTCTAAAAACAAAATTAATAACCTTCTCTTTGAGTTTTCAAATCATAACAACTGTATCAAATGAAGCTGTAATATTTGTCATTCCCTGAATATTGTGCCCTGAAATATGAACATATCTAAGTTATCTCTAGACTTTATGCCCATCCCATTAAAGTTTAGTAGATATTGGAGTCGAATGTTGTCGTTAGATTCTTATTCTCATTATTGATTGATATAAAATTGCAAAATAATGCATTGGAGGCGTTGCTTTTACAGGTCAAGGACAAGGTTTTGACATAGACCTGATCAAACTGATAACTGATGCTGTTAGTGTTCCTGTAATTGCGAGCAGCGGTGCTGGTGCTGTTGAGCACTTCTCTGAAGTGTTTCAGAAGACAGGTGCTTCAGCTGCCCTTGCAGCCGGCATTTTTCATCGCAGAGAGGTATGCCTCATCTTAAAAGCTTTTTCGTGATACTATATAGTACTAAAAAACTTTGCAGTTATAACTATTTAGTGAGCCACTCGATCTTTTCTTCCTATGGTTTTAAATTTCTTGTTTTGCAGAAAGCATAATATCTATCCTCATTCTAGTTTTTAAAAGTAAATATGCAAGCCAGTTATTTTCTAAAGTTTTGATTTGATTGGAGCCAATCTGTTTTTTGTTTCTTTTTTAAATTTGTTTATTACTTATATAAACACTATTAGAAATAAATATTTTAGAGGATATTTGGTTAGCTGAAAAAAGAATACAGTGTAAAAAGATTTTAATGTAAAATAAATATAGTGTATTCAAAATACTTTTGGTTATTTGTTGGATGTAAATCAAATTCAAGAATTTATGTTTTGGTGTTTGATTTGAGTAAAAGTAAATTAATATAAATCTCAAAAAAGGTTGTCGGTAGTGGCCACTACCGACAACAGAGGCGATGGAGGTCAGTTATTGTGGAGGTATGGCAAGCATTTTTAAATTGATCGGTGTAAAATAAAATCATTCAAAATGTGCGAAATTATTTTTCACGAGATTTAAACTAAAGGCTAAAAAAGAAGCGCATTAGAATTTTATATTACATTCATTTTTCAATCAACCAAACAGCTCCGACTGTCGTGAGATATAGCGAAAAGCATATAAGAAGAACATGCAAATAATACAGCTTATGAAAAACATATGAAAAGCACATGGAAACCATTTAAAAAAGGGTGATTTAAATACATGAATTACTATATTCATGAATTTAACAAAGAATGAAGGTTGATAGTTTTGTGTGATCTTTAAGTTTGTAGTGGTATCATTAGAAATAAAAACATATAAAATGCGAGTGTAAAAAATAAAAATAGTTTTGTTTCTGGATGCAGGTTCCGATTCTGTCAGTCAAAAAGCATTTGCAAGAGAAAGGCATAGAAGTCCGGTCGTAATGCTGTCGGCGGGCACTTCTTTGAAGAAAGGGTTCGTTCATGCTTAATTATTCTATTCCTGATATTTTGGGACGTTTATTGCCGTATTTAAATATTTTGGTGGTAAAATAGTTTGAACAATAAAAATTTATTTGGGTTTTGATAATGTGTTATTAAATTATTGCATCACCTGTTTTCTTTTTGATTTTGAGTGGACAAAAATTACTGATGGGCTGTTTGTGATTACTGTTGTTTTTTTAATTTTTAATTTAATTTTATTTTTCTTTAAGTTTTGATTTGAAACCAAAATATGTTTAATAGTGATAGTCATTTTTAAAAATATTTTAAAATATTTAAAGATTGTCTTAGTATTTTTAAAAATAAAGTGATTTGTTTTTGAAATTAAAAAAATTAAAAATACTTAAAAAATATATATTAAATAAATGTACTTTTAAAAATGATATAGAAATAAAAAAATATAAAACAAAATTGAGGCTCTAAGGGCTGTTTGGTTGATTATAAATCATTCTTTCATTTGATATGCTACATTTGAAATGTTTGAACTTTAAAATATAATCTATAATTCAAATTTATTTGAAATTTATCTAATTTGGATGAATTTTGAGTGTAAAGTGAGATTTAAGACATAAGTATTTAAATATTTAAGTATTATTGTTTAACTTGAAATTGTACCAAATATAACTATTTCATTTTGTTAGTTGATGCCATCATTAGCTTAATCTCAATTTTATTTTATTTTATATTATTTTGTTAAATCAAATATAACAAAATAAATTCTTTTATAAAGATATATTTTTTAAGTTTATGATGAATTTTATTTTTATTTTTATATTATTTTTAAAATATATTTCTTTAATTTATTAGAAGATACATGTCACACTATTCTTATACATTTACATACCCATATATTTTTATTTTTTATTTCTGAAAATAAATTGTAACATTTTAAAGAATCTAAAATAATTTGTGATATTTTGAGTGTTTTAAGAATATGTATAACTCTTAAACATATTTTATTTTAAATTAAAATATAATTAAAATAAATAGAAAAAACTTTTTGATCCCAATCAGCTTTCAAATAGAAAGATATGAGTTGGCAAAAAATAGTAAAATATATTTTTAACTTTTTCATTAAAAACTTTAATGTTAGTGTCTTCTAATTGTTCATCATTAAAGCAATATAATTCAAATATTCTTTGAGAGATATCTTAATTTAGTGATTAAGAATTTAAGTTTTTAATTAAGAGACATTGAATTCAAATTTATAAATATATTTATATAAATAAATTTATGATTAAATTCACTCAAATGTGATATAAAATAATTATTCTAAATGAGATTTTTTTATGTCTTTGTTATTCAACATTTAGAAATTTAACTAACTTTATTATCAATTTAAATGCCATTTAATAATTCTATTTTTGTGATAAAATTTTCGTCAATTTATCATGTCAGTGGTATCCAGATAAAAAACATTTTATATTTTTATATATTTAACATTGATTTTTATTCGGTACGCACCACATGCAAAAGATCGTATACAATTTATTAAAAAAGCTCAAACTGGCACAACAATGAAAATAATAAGAGATATTTACAAATCAATTATCTAATATATCTATTTAATTTAATCATTTTTAAAAAAAAATTAAACTGTAAATTCATATATTTACGTGTCATAATTAAATCGATAAAAATTTTAAAAAATGAAAAATATAAGTTAAGCTTTTTTTATAAATTTTAATATTTTAAAGTTAAAAGCTTCAAAGATCTCAACAATTATTGTATTTTCCATAAAAAGAAAAAAACGAGTAAAAATCCTTTAGAATTCTTATATTAATTTTAAAAAAGAAAAACATGGGGTGAGAGAGGCTCGAACTCTCGACCTCAGGATCACTCGCTTTTGCTATGAGACCTACGCGCTAACCAACTGCGCCACCACCCCTCTGGTTGTGTTTAGCGAATGATTGCTTTATTTACTGTAAAACAGTTCCCTTTCGCATCTCTTCTTCTTCTTCTTCTGCTGCTTTCGATGTGCTATACTGCTATAGCAGTTATTTCATGGAAGCTTCAGTTGTTCAAACTTTCAAATAGAGTGTTCAAATTTTAGTTGAAATGATTAAAATACATGTTTAAAAAGTTTATAAATTGTACTCATTTCTACATATTCAGTGTGGTTCTGATGGAGCAGGGTGGAGCTCATGCATTAGATATCATAAATTTATTGATTATTTCATATTTTTTATTTCTTAATTTCTTTACAAAACGATGAATTGTTTTTCCTCTATATTGGAGGAATTAAAGCTATAATTTTTAATAATCAAATAATTGTGAGATTTGCAATAGCAACAAGAAGTAAATTTAACAATAAGATTATTTATTTATTTATCCTTATATTAACAATATTGTTTATAGCTTTACGGTCTATTTCGTAGAATGATGTTGGAATTCGATAGACCTTCTCAAATGCAGTTTAAATGTCATTTGCATTTTCAAAGGGAAAGATTGCATCATCTAAATAAACATTATCTTATCAAAATTGGAAAAAAGTTGGTAGCTAGGAAGAATCACACACAAAGCCAGAAAAGAATTAAAAAAAAAAAACATTCTCATCAATTCAATACATGTTTTTACGTTTAGAACTAGCATTAATTGTCAAAAACTGGCGATCATGGAGATTAAAGAAACTGAGGTTACAGTGATTTCCTGTAAGAAGAGTTTATAAACTCGATGCAGTCTTCCATGGCTTCAGAATGATGAGAATCTCTTGGCGGGACAAAGTGAAAGTGCACAGCTTCTGAGGGGCTTTCTCTCTTCAAGCTACGTTGCTTCCTTGATAACAGGCTGAAGGTTCTCCTAACACTGTTCTTAATGCAGTTAAACAATCTTGTCGGCGATGAGCTCAGGAGATCTGAAATTCTGTTTTTGCTTGATGACTTGTTCTCCCTTGGTTTCGTATGTAAGTAAGACTTGAGGGACTGCAGAGACACAGTCTGCTCGTCTGCGAGGTTTGGACTCATGAAGGCCGGTCTCTGACTTCCCTTCGACATGTTGAAGACAAGCCATATAGTAATGGAAGACAAGCATTCAGTGAGTAATATCTATATATATATATATATAGCATGGGAAACTAGAAGATACTTCCAAGGGAAGTTGATAGATAGACATGGGTGAAGGGAGAGAAAGAAAAAGGTGGTCTTCAAGCTTCATGATTCTGGTAAGCGTGGAAGGGGGCATTAAAGGAGGAGAGAATGACGTTTGAAATGGCTTATTATTTTTTTTCCTCGTTAGAATCAGAAACAGAAGGGAAGAGGATATGGCTATGGGTGCTTTGAAGCAGCGTGGAATGCTAATTCGGCCTTACATGTGACTGGAATCTTGCTGTGGGCCGTGAACCGAGCGAGGGATCTCTCTGTATCGAAGAAATGCAAGAGAACAATGGTTTTTTTCTTGTTTTTGGGAGAGGAATAGAAGGGATTGGAGGAGGGGTGGGGGGAGAGAACGAGGGTGAAGGAAATAAAGCCTTGCAAGCGTTGCTTTTGAGGTGTTTTTTTGTTGGGGTGGACTTGGACCTTCTCTTTCTCTTTCTCTTTCTTTAGTGGCTTAGAATGATTCTTCTCTTCTACCAGAGTGGCTTTTTTTTGGGTTCCTTGCTGGCTGTAGCTTGTACTTTGTACAATTAGACACGGCTTTTGTTCGAATGCTTCCTAAACAGTAGCACACATACTAGTTAGATATATGAATTTAGCTCAAATATTATCTTAAAAATTAGATTGATTTTTAACTTGATTTGAGCTGCTTAGATTGAAGCAAATGAGTCGGTTAATGCGTTGGGATCAAATATATATGTTGTTATAATGCATCATACTCTAAACGAGGTCTTTTATCATGTGTAGTAAAATGAATGAGTTTGACATGATGCTCAATGATCATATTGTCCACCATTTCTTATTTCACTTAAAGCCTATCTTGTACGTAGGATTCACATTCATATTATATAATAATAATTCAACAATTTTCTCTCTCTCTTTATATATATATATATTAAAATTTGTCTAAAGTGATATTACTGGACCAGAAGTAGGATATCACTTTAGACAGATTATCACTTTTAAGTATGCATAAATATATACAAACATCAATGTATTTATTTATCACTTTAGATAAAATATTATTTTAGACAGTATCATTTTAGATAGATTTTATTATATATATATATATATAGAGAGAGAGAGAGAGAGAGAAACATGTCTCTTGGCATCTGTCCCCTCCTCCCCTCTCTTGTTTTTATTAGTCAGGTCCAGTGAAACTGGCCGAAATCTACTCATAGTAAATGATTGCTTGGCTTTGATAACCTTCCTCCCGAAATTTTTAAAAATATATTTATTTTGTAGATTTTTAAATATTTTTTATTTTGAAAGTAAATCTCATTATTTTTTAAAGACATTTAAAATAATTTTTAGATTTTTTGAATATTTTAAAAATAAATAGCACCATCAAATAAATTTTATATCACATCAAAATAAAAATAATAAATAATAAAATATAAAGATTATCACATACATGTAAGACTATCAAAAAAGTTAGTTGTTCAAGAATAATTTATATTTTATTAGTGTTGGCTTACTCAGAAGTGCAAAACACCAATATTATAAATATAACAGTGCAATCTTTAATATCACATCAAAAATATCATCATCAGTTCATCACTTACTTTTTAAAAGAAAATGCATATTTTTAAGCATAGAAAATTATTAGATAAGTAAATATCTAACTTTAATTTTATAGTGGTTGGACCTTTTAACATGTAAAAAATTAGCCAAGGTTCAAATCCTCGCTCCTCCAAATATTTTCGGATTATTATTTTTTTGAGCCATTTTGAGTCATTTTGAGTTTGTGAGAGTCATTTTAAATAATTTGAGTTGAACATAAATACTAAAATTTTAACCCATTTCAAATACGAGCCAAATATTAACAGAAATTCATCTCGCTAAAGTTCAATTGGTTTACACCTCAAGAGAGACTGCCCATTAAAGTTTGTCATTTTCTTCCTCGCTTCTACTCAATGCCAATTATGCTAGTTCAGATTTTGTATCAATTTTTTTTAGATCTATGTTGTTAGATACCCTTGGCAATGGTATATTGTAGAAATGATAACTTCTCTTAGACACATCTGATCAAATTTTTTTTTTGTATCAAATAAATTTTTTTTAAAAAAATGTTGGAACGCCAAAACATAAATATAATAATAATAATAATAATAATAATATATATATATATATATATATATATATATATATATATATATATATTTATATATTTGACCTTCACATACGCTACAACATATAAGATTTAATTCGACACTTCAACGCTTGAGCACAAATCGAGGTAATAATCTGAGATATCAAATCATGAAATGATCTCCGATCGACGAATGAGACTTGTCCCATTCGAACGCCGAAATTGATCTAATATAAATATCGCAATCAATGGTAATCGATCGAGATAGAGCACAACGCGCCACATATCGAAAGTAAAAGCGAATGATATCCAAACGACCTCCTTTGTAAAATTGATGTCGTTAACTTCAAACGCCAAACCTTTCAAATAAGATCGCCCGGACAGTGTTTCGCGAATGTCGAAGCGGTTTACAAATAAATCGCATTATCAGATAAGAATATCAAAATTAATTAATTGATATTTTATATCAACCAATTATTATAAACGGGAAAATAAATAATATAATTTCACGTATATTGATGTCAAGAGTTTTTGACGCTATCCGAATAAGCTCCTTTCATGAAACGGATTACGCCGTTGTCGTCAAAATATCAAAAACTAATAAATAAGATGTTGCAACGATATTTAAATTAATCTTAAATTTCCCTCTTATTCCTAAAACCTCTCCCGCTCGTGATCCCCTCTTTCATCCAAAATCTCGTAAGCCCCAAGCCGAAACCGCTCCCGCTCGCGACTTCCTGCTCTCGGTTCGTTCTCCTAAAAGCTGAAAGCCCTCTTCGCTCTCCACCGGCTCGTGCTCCTCGTCTCCGTCAACCACAAGAACCGCAAGGGGAACCGTAGCAAACGAAGGCTCCTCTCTCTCTCTCTCTCTCTCTCTCCCACTCTCGTTCGATCCCCTCTCAACCGCAAGCCCCCCTCCCTCGCACGATCTTCCCCTCTCAACCGCAAGTGATTCGCACAAAATCCCACCTCTCTCATTCGTTCGCACGATTTTCTTCATCCCGTAAGCTTTCGATTTCCCTCAACCGCAAGGAACGAAAGTTCAAAAATTCACACGACCGACCCCTCTCTCGCATTCACCTCCTCTCTTCCATTTCCTCAACCGCAAGCACGATCCCCACTCGTTCGCTCTCATTCGAGCCGCAAACCGTAAGCTCTCATTCTTCCCCCTTCCGTTCCTTCAAACAGCATTCACCCTCTCTCTCGTTCCGTTTCCCTAAAACCGTAAACCCTCAATCCCTTCGACCCGCAAAATCTCATCTTCCCGATTCCTTCATATCGAGCACTGCAGTTCTTCTTGATTCCGTCATATCAAGCACTGCAGCCCAACATTCCTCCTCACATTCACAGTGAACCGATCCCTTTCCTAGCCGTCAGTAAATTTTTTTTTTTTTTTTTTTTGATAATGAGGTGTCCACCCCTAATCCCACCCACTATATATAGCATTTTGATGACTAATCCCAAGAGACCCAGAACCTCAAGCCTACTGTGTACTGCCTTTTATTCACCCTTTAAAGTAGACTCTACTTTGGGGAATCAACGGGAATGCGCCACCGATTCGCCTTACTAACTGAAGGGAAGTGGGTAACAACAACTTCAATCAACCTTGGTTTCTCGCACCACGCAACCACACTACCCTCTCTTTTTCTCATTTAAAACAAAAAAATAAGATTTTCAAAATGTGATTTGTGGAAGTGTAGGAATATAATTTTCGGATGTGTAGGAATGTATGAATGTGTGGAAATTGTATATATGTATTTATTTTTTTTATGCAGGTTTGAAGGTCTCAGGGCGTGACGAGATAAAAATTGACTGATGTGTTTCGAAACATCGACCGTTACGCTCATCGGGGTGTGATGGACAGACCTAAAAATTATTAGATGTGACACCTCTATGTTGAAATATTGCCGAAATTTTGATTAAATTTTTGGACTTAAAAGAAAGGAGAAAAACCAAAAGTAACTTAAAAGCACTAAATAAATAAATAAAAAATCTAAAACTAAACTCGAGTTAAAAGAATTAAGTAAACATGCAAAATAATATGAATATGAGTATTAAACAAATGGATAAAAAAAGAAAAGAGACTTATGAAAAATTGCTAAGCAAGTTGAAAGCTCGCCTAAATTTTGAGCCAGGATCTTCCACCTTTTTAATGTGCTTCAAACTCAAGCATAGGAAATGAGCCCCCTCGCACTCCAATTTATAAGGTGAGAATGAGCATCATTTGATGACTCATCCATAAATATAAAAATGACTTTTAATTGACTAATTAAATCTTATTACAACCTGTATTAAGCATTGAGTAACTAATGATTAGTGTTGAAATTGAAAATTTACTCTTAAGCAAGAGAAATATAAACATGATATTGTAAACTTTCAAAGTATTACAATCATATTGAAGGGGCCAAGGTGATTTGGACAGAATTTATAGTGGGATTAAATGCCTTCCAAAACACATAAATGATTATGCAACATATTGAATGGATAGAAATAATACAAAGAAAGCTTCAAAATAAAATTTATATTACATTTGAGCGTTCTTTAAGGAGCACAAATGAAGACTTTTGGTAAACCTAAATAGCTTGTTGACCAACATAAAAAGAGCTCCTCGATGAACAAGTGTGATATGCTTCAACTGGCATTGAACAAATTCCTCATGCTAAACTCCAAATTAGATGAGTTGAGAAAAGTTTAAAAAGTTTGGGTAAAAATTTGGTGAAATTATCTAAGCTATAGATACTTGCATGTGCTCAGACATATAAATTTAGAGTGCAAATTTTAATGTCTAAAAAGGCTACGCAGGCTAAGTTGGAATTAAATAAAAATATGAAATTAATCTTATGATTTAGAAATGAAATTATCTGAATTATTAAAATACCCGCATGGGCCCCGACACTACACTAAATGCTTAAGCTTAGTGGCTGAGGATGCTGCGCGGGTTGCTTCCCGGTTTGGTCTTAGGGTTAGGTCCCGGTTAACAAAACCTAAAAATTAATTACTATAAGAATTTCAACTCAGTAAAATATCTAAGAAACTAATTTTATCACATGATAGTAGATCTGATCCTCTATTATTAAATTTGTAGAGTTGACAGGATCTAGAATAACAAAATAATACATCCACCCCGAAATGGCTGTGTTGAATGAAGATTTCAACCGTAAAGGATACTTTCATCGAAATATGATTATAATTTTAAATCAAATTAATGTAAATTAAATATCAATCAAAATGTAAAATCTAATATGTCATTAAGTGTTAAATGCTTAAATGAAAATCAATCTTTAAAGAACTTAAAGCTAAAACTCAATTCATTTTCCGCAATAGTTTATGAAGGTGACAAATTAAGAAAACTCTAGCTCACAAAGGAGCCAATGTTAAATCAAATGCATTTCTATATTCACTTTTAATCAATCTCATGCCAGTAAGGATGTGGCTTTGTCCTTTGACCGCGTATTTTGGCCAGTAGGCTCCACATATGATGCGGTTACAATCAGAGTCCTCTGATCGGGTGGCTGCCACCAAATGACACTATTATATTACGATCACAACTGTAGCCTGTATGCTCTCTAATGGCTCTGTACCTTGAGATAGGAATCATAAGGTACACCTGATAGGATAAAAAGCCCTCTGTCAGTTAAGATAGACTTAAGCTTATCTCCTCAGACAAACATCACCCCAGTTCTACAAGGATTCCTTAAACCCAGCCGAGCAAGGATCCTTCTAGTTGGGTTGACAACCTCCTCTGACTAAGTAGACTAGGGACCACGATAACCCGAGATGATGGAACTATGCGATCTAGATTGGGTACATCATCATTCTCCCAACCATCTGCTTTAAGTTAAAATGATGAATTTCATAATCTTAAATTTTAAACTCCACATGTTTGTGGTGTTTATTTTGGATTATGTGTATAGGAGACACCATGCAGATTTGATGGTGTACTTATTGAGGTGATTGGGTACGACACCAAGAAATGGTGCACTATCTCGAAAGATAGAAATCACCACCTTACAGTAGACCTAATCACATAATAAAGACTCCTAAAGTATGGTGGGTCTTTGTAGTGTTTATTTCTGGTTAATGTGCATATGTGTGTATATGGGGGGGGGGGGACACCATGAAAATTTGAGGATGTACTTATTGAGATGATCGGGTACGACATCAAGGAATATCGCACCATCTCGAAAGATGAGAATCACTATCCTATGATGGACCTAATCACGTAATAAGGAATATCGCACCATCTCTAAAGTTCTCTATGGGGGCAAGCCCCTATAGTTAATTACATCTTAAGGAAGGTAAATTTCTTAGGAATACTCTTGATTAAAGTAAACAATTATTGTCTCTAAAGAATTCAAAGATAGGACTATTAATAAATTGGCTATGTTTAGAAGATCAAATGAGATAGATCAAAAGGGGAGATTTATTATCAAAGCCAAAAGGAGATGAGTAGGGGATGCTCATGATATTAAGAAGCCTAGTGAGTATCCCAAGCTACCCTATAGTTGAGCTTTACATGTTTAAAATTGAGGAGAATTATATATTTGAGTTAAAATTTTATTAGAAATCTAAGAATTATAATTCCACGATGCAAGATTATGGAAATAGATAAGAGGTGAGGATTTATGCTTATAGGCCCAAAAGAAAATACCTACCTCAGATCCTAAATCTAGGGAGCTTTAGCAAAGGTCAAAGCACGACCTACATCTAAAGCGAAAGTGCATATATTGTTTACTTCCACAAGAGAGGGTAAACTACCATACTGCTATACTTATAACTGGCTGGAGTGGCAGTCAACTAACTCTTCATACATTTTAAAGCCATGTGGTCAGGTCATATGTTTTTTAAGATAGCTAGGTTATTATTATTTAGAAAAAAACTAAGATCCTTAAATCCACTCCCTAAGATATTAGAGCATGAGTGATATGAATAATGACATAATTTGATGCAAATTTTATCAAATTTTATTTGATTTTGGAGTCTTTATTTTTGACACAGGCTACAGGATTTTATATGCCTAAATGTATGATGAAGTTGGTTATAGGCTAAATCAAAAGAGAAAGAGGTGTTTTCCATCACAGGCTCTCAAAGGTCAAGCCTTTCTTTTTTCTATCTAGCAAAGATGGAAACCCTATATTAGCAAGAGTGAATCAAAATGATGTGCATGATGTTAAGCATACAACATTCAGCTAAGAGGTTGTTAAATATTTTATTATATTGATTTAATGCCTAGGCTTTATGTGAGGTTATGAGTTATTTTAGAAAATTTAGTTATGAATTGTTGTTGAGATAGAAAATTTATTTTTTCCCTAAAAGCCTAATCGCATCTAGGCCACACATCAATCACAAATCATAAATAAACTATGAAAAGACATGTTATTTCTATTGCATAATGTAAATAAATTATCAAATAATTTATAATCTCAATATGAAAGAATAATAGGCTAGTGCGATCGGGTACTGCTGTACAACCCGAAAAAGAAATGGGTAGCCTAACTTTGCCCTTATACAACACAGTATATGAAACACTAATTGCAAGTTACAAAATGATAAGTATTATGGGGGATCTTCAAGTCTTCATGCTTCCTCCATCCCTCCATTTCTTCATTTGATTTGCTCCATCTGATTTGGTAGGCTTCTAGGTATCACATGGCACCCCGGGATCAAACCTTCTGGCCAATGTTCATCCTTAACCCCCATAATACTTAACCAAATTCCTAATGCACAATTACATTAAAAAAATGGAAAAGTAAATCTAACTATACTTGCAAAATAAGTATTAGCTAAACACACTATACAACGAAAGTAGTTATATGAATAATTTAGACTTAGCACCTTGCACATGGGTAACCAAGTCCACCCATCCTAATGTAGATTATGCTTATGGGTTAAGCAACCTGTATAGCAAAATATTTATATTTTTATTACAGCGGCCCCTTAAACATAATCTCATGCAGAAAATATAATTAGGCTAATCACAGCCTAACATCCAGTCTATGCACATACACCATAACATCTAGTCTAGAACAGTACCAATAAAAAAAAACATATATCAAACAATGCACCACTCTATCATAAACTTAGAAGTGGTGACTTAATCTAATGTGTGTGTGGAGGCTTGTGTGGTATGTCCTAGCTAGGCTTTAGAGTTAAGATTTATTAAGTATGAAGGACATTTAATTATGAAGGGTGGTTTCACTTTAAATGGTTTAATTAATTTTTCAAATTTTACTTAATATTTTCTTCTATTTCATTTGACCTAGACTACAACTAAGTGTTATAAAGAGAAGAAAAGAGAGGATCCTCTTTTATCCTTACCTTAAGTCACATCTAAAACAAATTAGTTAATCAATCCCCTTTAATGAATGGCTTATTATATGTTTTAATTAGTCCTAAGTTTAGGTTCACTTTAAATAAACTCATTCAATGAGAAGTGCATCTTACGATTAGTTGGAATGAATTACTATCACATAACACATGTATATCATGCATATGATTAAATCCTAAGCATAGCTATACATGAAATTTATATCTTAGCATAAATAAATGATGAATGTGAGTAAATATATTTGAAATTAATATTTCATTTGATTGAATGATTTTGTCATATTAATTTAAAGCTCTATCTAAATTCTTATGGCAAAACATAAGGAAAGAACCTTAAATCACATGCCTGATCAACTCAACCAAATAAACAAAGTATGAATGCATATCTTTTTAATAGAAAAAAAAAGTTTTCATTCATTAACTAAGTACACATTAACATGTATAAAAGTTTTGAGCAAGTACGTCGCCATTGTTCTGTACTAAGGGAATGAGGTAGGAACCTCCTTGGGGCTACTTAAAATCGTGCGTCCTTAGAATGTCTAGATTAATATACCCGCTATCCTTAGATACATGTGAATGTATAAACAACTACAAGAATAGAAAGCCATGTAAAAAATATATTTTGACTTGATTGAATTATTTTGTGTAAATGGATTAAAGCTCTATCTAAATTCTAATATTAAAATGCATAAGAATGAAATCAAGCAGGTATGTTGCCATTATTTCACACTAAGGGAATGAGGTAGGAACCTCCTTAGGACTACTTAAAACCGTGCAGCCCTGGGATGTTCAGACTAATATACCTGCTAACATTCTTATTTATACAAATCAACACGTTAATATTAGGAAGAGACTTTATTTCATGCACTAAATTTATATTCACTTGCATTTCCTATGTATATATAACTAAAGTTACAATATATATGTATATTCATTCATTAATAAATTTTTGAAAATACATTTGAGATTTAATAGTGATACTGGCCACACATATTTTTAATTTAAATCAACACATGCAGTTTGACATAAAGGAAATTATTTTTTATTTGATTAATTTGAAATACATGAATGCATGAGTATAATTGGCATATAATATTTAGCATGATTGGAAAGAAATAAAGCAACACAAATATGTGATTTCATTCAATCCAACCAAGTCCCAAGGACAATCAAACTAGATAAGATTATTTAAAATAAACTAAAATTCTTTAATGTCATTTCATTTTTATGTTTGATTTGATTTAAGAAATATGAGAAAGATTTTCTAATCATAATCTCATCTCCCATATGTGAGTTAATTTGGTTCAATGAAGAATATTTAGGTTGATTTTATGGTTTAATTAGGTTAGGGTATGAATTAAGTCAATTAATTAACCCTTACCTACATCCCCTTAAGATAATTAACTAAATAATGATGAGCCAATATGAGATGCAACTACAAAAAAAGTAGATTGATAATGCTCCTAAGAAATAAATAGGGCCTAATGCAATTGGCTCATGATTAATAGTTAATTAAGCCTAAAGAGCTCACTTAATTACTTTTATGATTTTCTCACACATGTGAGCTAATCATAATTTCATCAACTCTCTCTTTAGGTTATTGAACACCCAAAGAGCTACCCAAGATTGATTAAAGGTAATTATATGTGAAATGGATTTATATTGAGTTAATTAAGCTCATTAATATTTGATTCTCACCCCAATCCCAACCTATATTTGATCACTAATTATCTTGAAGAATTACAATAACTTCATTAATCATTAATTATTTTGATTGTAAAAGTAAAGAAAACTTAGGAAATGAATTAGGAAGAATATCCCAATCACATTCCTTAAGCTTCCTTACTATTCAATAGAAGTAATTGGGCTTAAATAATTAATTAAGTCACTGTTCATTCACTAATTATCACTAATTAAATTTAAAAAGTGATTAATGCTTAATCAATTAATTTTTTAATTAAGAAACTAATAAAATCCTAGAAAAATAGGGGAGGTAGAGGTCATCCCCTTAAACATCCACAACAAATTTGAGATTGATTGGGTGATTAATTAAGGTGTAATTAAGCTAATTTAATTTTTTAATTAAACTTTAATTAAGCTAAAATCACTATTCAAAATTAAATAATAATAATTTTTCTAGATTCTACTATGAAATATCTTACAAAATGAGCCATAGTTTGTATTTTTTGGATTTTTATAGAATTAGTTATGATTTTTGAAAGTTTTAGGCTTAAAAAATAGATTATTTAAGCTTAATTAAAGCCTTAATCCTGTCAGTCCACGTGGTGGCTGACACGATATGCTTTCCACATGGTGCGATGGGATTGACTATTTAAGTTATCACATCTGCTACTAACTCGGATTGTGGAGGACGTGCTAACTCTATGGACAGTCAGATCTGAGATCGAACGACCACGATTCGATCCGTGGTTTAGAGGAGAAATTAGAGTGGATCTAACATGATTTAATCATGATCGTCCATTCTGATCATGCGAAATAGAAGACCTGTGATCTTTCTCCTTCGTGAACGATAAAGATGAATGCCGTTCATCTTTCCTCATTCAATCTGAGCTCACCCGAGCTCAGATTGGGATCAAATTGATCACACACCTTGAGAAGAAGGAGAGGAACACATCTAATGGTAAAAAATGCATGACATTCAAATTTCCTTCAAAAAGCTCTAGCAAATTTTTTTTAAACCAACAGTTTTGAGAAATTACCTCACCGGAGCTAATGTTCGACGGTGGGATTGACGGAGGTAGCTTCGCCTAGTTGAGGCGAGGCCCTGTTGAGAAGCTTGGGCCTTGATTTGGGATAGAGCCCTCGGTCGACCAAGCCACGTACATAAAGGCTTTGGCTCTGATCAAACTTCAATCTCCGGTGGTCGGGAAGACTCAGGGATGGTTCAGTTGGCTTCGATGACATATGAGGATGGTGTGGGTGCAAGGAATTGAGGTTTGATCAAGTGGGGGAGGAATATTGCACGGGCGAAAGTTGTCCTATTTTGGCTTTGCTCGGGGAGGAGAAATGCCAATCGAGGAAGCTCCAAGAATGCTTGGAAAAGCTATGTGGTGTTTCAAAAATGATTAGGAAAGTCTCACAATGCGAATCGTCCAGAATCCCGCTCGAATTGAGGAGGTATACCCCTCAATTGCATTCGATGGATGGACGAGATTCATCCCTGAAAATTTACCGATTCATCATCGTCAGGTTCTAGGAGGGGTCGCCATTAGCTCCATGTGGCACGCCAAGAGTGGAGGAAGTGGTGGCAGGGAGCTCAAGGCAAGATATGGGCTGATGGTGTGGGATTGATCCCTGCCTTTGCCCATGGTGTTTGGCCGTGAGAGGGAGTGGCTTGGCTTGTTTCCCTTGGTCTATGGCAAGTGTTAGGTGGCTTAGATTGGGCTATGTGAATTTAGGAATGCCTCATTTAGCAATTGGAGGGATATCATGGGAGAGGCAAAGTGGACTTTGCCTCTTATGGAAAGAATCCAATTCAAATGAGCTTGTCTAATGGTCAAGTCCCTTAGATTGGGTCTCACTTGGATTTGGTCTTGCTTAGGGAAAATTTGGCTTAGGGTTAATTTGGGTCGGGTTAGGTTATCCACCAAGGTTCCATAAGATGGCTTTGGGTGATTTGGCTTCATATGGTCAAAATAGGCTCATTTGGGGTTAGGTTGGGTTGGATTGACCAATTGGTCAAATTGGGTCAAACCAAGACTTAGGTTAGGTTCATATGATGATTTGGGGTGTTTTGGTTCAATTGTTTTTGATTAATTTGGCTTAGGTTTGATTTTGGCTCATTTGGATTCAAATAGGTCAAATGGGCTAAGTTGACCAATTTAACCAATTTGACCAAATTGGGTTGGGTTAAGTATTGGTTCATGTTCAATTGGTTAATTGAAAATGATTGTAGGCTTTGGTTTGGTTTAAATTAGATTTAATTTGGATTTTGGCCAATTTGATCCTTTAGGTCAATTTGGGCTAGGTTGGGTCAAGTTGACCACTTGGTCAAATTGGGCTCAATCATGACTTTGGTCAAGTTCAATAAGTAATTTTGAATGAACTTGAGCCATTGGTTGCAATCAATTTGGATCAAGTCATGATTTGACCCACTTTAGCTTTTTAGGCAAATTTAGGTCAACTTAGGCCAAATGGCCAATTGGACTTGGTTTGACTCAATTGAGGGTTTGGTCATGTTCAATCATTGATTATGAGTGGGTTTGACCCAATGGCTTCAATCAATTTGGTATATGGTGAGTTTTGGCTAGTTTGAGTTTCATTTGGGCTAAAGGTTGACTTGGTCAACAGGCTAGGTTGACTTGGTTTGACCCAATTCAAGACCATTGATTAATTTAGGATGATTGTTGATCATGATATGGGGTTTGGATGGGCTTAGTTCAATCCAATTTGGGTTGAATTAGAACTTGGCTCAAAAAGGTCTTTTAGGTCACTTTGGGTCAAGTGGACCTAAATGGGTCAATTGGCTTGATCATGGCTTGATTCAAGTTTAATTGAACTCACATATGGACTTAGGATGGAAATATAAATCCAATTATAAGTGGTTTGTAGCCCTATGGATTTTGGTTCATATGATAATTTCAAGTCAAGTGGGGTCAACGTGGGCTTGACTTGGGTTGACTTGGATTTGGATTGATAATTATAATTTGTGTTTATATTTGGAACAATGATTGAAGGAGTGATTGGATCATGATGAAATCCATGGGTTTTGAGTTGATTTGGATATCATTTAGCCAAGTTCAAGAAATTGGCTAAAATGGCTAAAATTGGAAATTCGATTTGATTTGGTTTTGGTTTTGGCCATTTGGATTTATATTTCATTTATATTTGTGAATATAAATGAAGATATAAATGATTCATAAGAAAATCACTTGAGTTTGGAGTGATTTGGAAGCAAATTTGATCAAATTGAGGGATGTAGGTCAAAAGGGCTTAAGTAGGGAATTGATTTGGTTTGATTTAATTTGATTTGATTTGAATGATTTGAATTTAGATTTTGTTTATATTTGTAAATATAAATGAAGGAATGATTGATTTATAAAGAAATCAATTGAGTTTGGGTTGCTTTAGATTGAGCTTTGGTTAAGGTTATGGAGGTAAGTCCATATGACTTAAGAAAGGTCCTTGTGGTGGAAATTATATTCCTGCCATCATTTATCCTCCTTCTTTGAGAAAAAAGATAGATGGAAACAGGAATATAATGCCTTGGTTAGACGTCACACAGATTCACAGATGTACTTATTAGGGTGATCAAGTATGACATTGAGGAGAGGTGTACTATCTTCAAAGATAGAAATCACCACCCTACAATGGACCTAATCACCAAAATAAGGACTCATAAGGACGTTGAGTCTTCGAGGTGTACCAGAGATTCTTACCCTACTTTACATGAAAAAATAAAGCAAGGTTTATTTTAAACCTGATTTGTTAAGTTCCCTATAGGGGCAAGCCCCCACAGTAATTACATTCTAAGGAATGGGGAATCCTTAGAAAAACTCTCGATTAAGGTAAATGATCGTTGTCTCTAAAGATTTTAATAGGGTAGGACTATCAATCGATTAGATAATTTTTGAAGATCAAATGAGATTGACCAAAGAGAGAGTTATTATCGAAGCCAAATAAAGAAAAGTAGTAGATGCTCAGGATGCTAGGAAACTTAACGAGCATCTCAAACTATCCTATGATTGAGCTTTATATTTTTAAAATTGATTTAATTTATTTGAGTTGAATTTTTTATTAGAAATTTAGGGCTTAGGATTCCACAACACAATATTATAGAAATTCCTAAGAGGTGAGGATTTATGCTTATGGCCCACAAAGGGGAGAAGCAATCTCAGAACCTAAATATAGGGAGCTTTAGCGAGGGCCAAAAGCGTAACCTAAATCTAAGGTGAAAATGGGTATTTGGTTTGCCTCCATAAAAGAGAATAAATCACCTGACTGCTTAGACTTACAACTGCCTCGGGGTGGCCGCCAACTAACTCTTACGATTTTAAATTCATGTAGGCAAGTCATATACTTTATGCAAGATAGCTCTTCTGTTATTTATTTAGAAAAAGACTAAGTCCTTAAACTCACTCCCTTAGAGACTAGATCGTGTACGAGCATGAGTAATGACCTAAATCTAATGCAAATAATATTACATTTTATTTTCATTTTTGGACAATCATTTGACTCAAGCTTATAGGATTCATATGCCTAATGCTTGAAAAGTAAGATTATTGGCCAAAATCAGTGAGAAGGGAGGAGGCGTGTTTCCACCATAGCTCTCACAAGTCAAGCCAAGTTTCTCTGGCAAAGTGGAAGCCCTCCAATCAAGAGTGAAGTAGGATGCATTTATGCATGATATTATAAAAGAAATACTCATCCAGTTAAGGGGTTGCTAATTCTTCTATCTTGGTTTTAAGCCTAAGCTTTTGGTGAGGTTATGAGTTCTTTATTTTAATTTTAAATTATTAAATTTGGTAAAAGATTTATTTTTCTCTAAGAGCCTAATCGTCATCCAGGCCATACATAAAGCAATGAAGAAACTAGTAAAAGGATGCCACTTAATGCACAGACTAAATGAATCATCAATCAATTTATAAAGCTAATCGCAAAAGGATAAAAGGCCAGTTGTGGTTGGGTATCACTGAACAAATCCAGAAAATAAATTGGGTAGCCGAGCTCTACCCTTATACAACCTAGATTACAAATGAATGAAATACAACTAAGCAAAGAATTCATTGTTATGGGAGTCTTCAAGCTTTATTTCTTCATTCTTCTTTTCTTCTTTCTTCTTCTTTTCTTCTTTCCTCTTCTTTTCTTCTTTTGGATGGTTGGAAGGTGGATGCTCCAAAGGCTTCACATGGTACATAAGGCATGGCCTTATAACCAATGCTCATCCTAATCCCCATAACAACCATTCAAAAATCCTAATTACAAAAATTACATGAAAAGGGAAAATGAAAATCTAACTAACACCTGCAAAGCAGAGATTAGCTAAAATAATCCATACAAATCCCAAACATGTATATTGGACTTAACACTTCACACATGGGTGACTAAGTCCACCTGACCTATTGGATTATGCTTAGGGGTATAAGCACTTGCACAATAAAAAGTATTTATACTTTAATTTATTACATCACCCCTTAAGCACAATCCCCTGCAGAAGATAATGGTTAGACTAAGATTGCCCTACCATTCAGTCTACACACATTAACCCTAATATCCAGTCTAAAATATTACATCATAAAATAAAAACAAACATCAAACCATGCACTGTCCTAACCTAAAGCTAGAAGTGGTGACTTAGCCTAATGTGTGTGCTTTTAAGGTTTGTGTGGTTTAGTTGTTTTGTGTTTCATTTAAGTGGTTTAGTTATTTTGGGTTGACTTTATTTTATATGTTCATTGGGTTCAAGTGAATCCTACAATTAATTACCAAGTTATAAAGAGAGGGAAAGAGAAGATAACTTTTCTTTCCTTCCCTAACCTAAGTAATTTCTAAAGTAGATTCATGTTTTAGTTTTATTTAGTGAATATTCTATTATGTGTTTTAATTAATCCTAAGTTTAGATGAACTCTAACTAAACCTATTCAAAAGAAAGATATTTTAAGATTAAGTAAAATGAATTAAATTCACAAAACACACATCACTTCATTTCTTTCCCAACATATATAATATACGTATGAATGAATCCTAAGAATATCTATACATACAAAATGAGAATATTTAGCACACTTTATGATGAATGCTAAGTGAGTTACTTAAGAAAAGTTAAATGCCTATGATGCATGATTTTCATTAAGTAGAAAAAGTGATTTCTTATCTAATTTTTCCATGCACATATGAATGTATGAAAGATATAAGTGAGTACAGTGCCATTGTTAGCACCAGGGGTGTAAGGTACAAGACCTACATAGGGATACTTAAAGCCTCACAATCTCGGGGTTGTCTAAACTAATATACCACTTTCCTTAAATACAAGCATGTGTACAAAAGAAATGAATGGAAAAGAAAGATGCAAAAGTTTGTATTTGCTTGTTGGATTTGGTTTATGCAATTTATATGTGTAAGTTTATGTGTCCTTCTTAATTCATAGCATATGAATGAATAGAAAATGGAATTAGGCAAGTGTTGTGTTCTTTTCAAATGAACTATACACTTTGCCAAATCTTATTCAAAACTATACCAAAGAGAGGAGAAGGAAAACTACACTAAGCACATCCTTATATTTTACTCATATTCAAGCTTATAAGTAAAATATAAGTAACACACTTTCAGTTTTGATAATTGATTCATATATTATGAAAATAATTTTGGTTTAATAGTGATAATAGCCACTCATATTCTTACTTTAGCCAAAACATGCAATTTGACATAAAGAAAACATTTTCATTTTGAATTTGATTTTTGAAAAGTATGAATGCATGAAATCATATGACACACAATATTTAGCATGTTGGAAAAGAACTAAAGCAATGAAAGCATGTAAACACATTCACCTTAATTAATTCCTAAATACAATCTTCTGAAATAAGAAAGCTTAAAAAAATCAAAGTTTATTTAATGTGATTTTTGCTTGATTTTGAGTTTGATTTTATATGGAAAATGTGAGGTGAGTTTGCTGTTCCTAACCCATTCCCACATGTGTTTGATATTTTTGTTCAAATTTAGGTGATTAGATTCATTTTATATTTTGATTAGGTTAAGGTATGAATTAAGCATGTTAATTAACCACACCACCTTAGCATAGTTAAACAAATATTATGAGCCAATGAGATGACATAAATCACACAAGAAATTTAAATCAGAATGCACCTAGGAAGAAAAGGGCCTAATGCAATTTGGCTCACGAATGATTAGTTGCTAAGGGGTTTAACTTAAGTAATTTCAAAACACCCCTCACATAAATGAGTTGAATTTTAATTTAATTGTACTTAGGCTCTTCAACACCCAAGCATCTACCCAAGATAGGTTAATTAAGTTAAAGGTTTTAGAATTTTATTAAATTAAGGGATAAGTGAATTAACCCTTAATTAAGGTAAGATTAAGGAATAAAGTGGGTTTAAGGAATATCTTAAGGAGAGTATCCCAAAATTATTCCCTAAATCTCACATTCACTTAATCAAAACTTAATTGACTTAATAAGAGGGTTAAATCACTAATTATTCTCTTAATTAAGTCTAATTACATTAAGAGAGTGATTAAGGAATGAACTAGCAATTCTCCTAATTAGGCCACCAATAAATTCCAAGAAAATTAGGTGAGGTAGAAGTTATGCCTTTAATTATACCCAAGAAATTTGGGATTAATCAGTGAATTAATTAAAGAGTAATTAACAAATCAACATTCCCAATAAAACCTAAATTCAGACAAAAGAACTATTTAAAATCAATCAAAATCAATTTTAGAATATTCTAGGTTCAATTATCTTTATAATGTAATTTATTTCATATATATTTTTTATTTTTCTATGTTGAGATATGAATTTTAGAAGTTTAGGTGATTAATTAGGAATTATTTAAATCTCTAATCCTATTATTAATCCTACAGTGCAAGAGAAAAGAATTCGACATATGCTTTACAGCGCCATTTATTGGTTATTTAAAATATCATTGTAGCATCTTTGGTGCTACGCTTTCATGATCATATACATTGATTATTCATATAACCACTATTATTATTGAAGAAAATCAAACCTAACTATGATTATGAATAATCAAGTTTAATTGAAATAAAAATAAATAATTAAAATACTGAATCTAAGCAAATGATAATAACAATAATCCTTTAATAAAATCAAACTTAAGTAAAATACTTAACTAAATCAAATCACTCACATGTGGGAAATTAAGTCATTAATTAAATAAATCTTTGATTAATCTAATGATTTAAAAAGTTTAATTTCCCTTAATCAAACCTAATTAATTAAACATTTAATTAATACAAACTTAATGAATTAATCTATCATCTTAATGAACCAAATTAATTTTATAAATCACATTAAAATTAATTCAAATCAAACACTTAATTAATCTACTAATTAATTTAATCACACCTCTTAAATAAATTAATTAAGTCAATTAAATTAATCATATTAAGCTAAATTAATTATTTTGTGATGCAATGTTGTAGATTGGATGTTAGGGTGTATGTGCGTAGACTAGATGTTAGGCCGTGGTTAGCCTAATCATGTTTTATGCAAGAGATTATGCTTAAGGGGCCGCTGTAATAAAAATATAAATATTTTTCCGTGCAGGTTGCTCAACCCATAAGCATAATCTATATTAGGACAGGTGGACTTGGTTACCCATGTGCAGGGTGCTAAGATCAAATTATTCATATAACTGCTTAGTTTAAGGAATATCTTAAGGAGAGTATCCCAAAATTATTCCCTAAATCTCACATTCACTTAATCAAAACTTAATTGACTCAATTAGAGGGTTAAATCACTAATTATACCCTTAATTAAGTCTAAGTACATTGATATTAAGCCACCAATAAATCTTAATAAAATTAGGTGAGGCAGAAGTCATCCCTCTAATTACACCCAAGAAAATTGGGATGAATCAGTGGATTAATTAAAGAGTAATTAATAAATTAACATTCCCAATAAGATCCAAATTTAGAAAAAAGAACTATTCAAAATCAATCAAAATAAATTTTAGAATATTCTATGTTCAATTATCTTTCTAATATAATTTATTTCATATATTTCTCATTTTTCTATGTTGAGATATGAATTTTAGAAGTTTAGGTGATTAATTAGGAATTATTTGAATCCCTAATCCTATTATTAATCCTACGACACCATGCGTGCAGCTGATGCGACATGTGCTTTACAAGTGTAACTGCCTGATTGATTATTTAAAACATCACATCATAGCACCGCATGGTGGCGGTGCTATGCGTTTTCTCCTCAGTCGTCCGATCAAGGATCGGACAATAGAGATTAAAGCAACGAATCAGAGGATTAAAAATAAATATATTACACATTTTAATCTTGGTCGTCCATCTAAAATGTGCAGATGGATGGCTAGAGATCCATCCCTATCGCTCTCTGTGAGCCATGGACACCATCCATGTTTGAAGCTTTGATCAGCTCGATTGAGCTTGGATTGGGATGAAAATTAACCCACACCATCACCATGCAACCTAGATTACATCTAACAGTCAAGATCCTATGAGATTAACATTCACTTTACAAAGCTCCAAACCATAGCTAGATTAAGCTCAAAAAATGACTAACCTCACCGGCGCTCCATTCCCTTGGAGAAGCTTCATCTAGTTAAGACGAAGCTTTGCAGAGAGTTTGAGGCTTGAAAATGGAATGGATTCTTCTAGAGGCCACCTCCTCCTTAGCTTGAGCTCGGCTTTAGTCTAGGGTACTCCTCCTCTACCTTTGAAGCTTGGGAAAGAGTATGGGTGCACTTGACTTGGTCCTTTGATGAAGCTTGAAAAAGGAATTGAGTTGGTTTGATGTGTAGAGAAAGTTGGAAAATTAATGGAGCTCCCCTATTTTATCTTAAGAAAATTTGAGAAGATGAACTTTCAATCTTCCTTTAGGAAGCTTAGGATCACTTGCAAATGGCTCCTCTGGCTTCCTAACACTCACTCGAATTTGGGAAACTTGGAATGAGAGTGAATTAGGGGGAGTATATCTCCCCTTTGGCAATCGACCGAACATGAGCTTGCCATTTTGATCTAATTGCCTTGATTCAAAGGGTTATTTGAGTTGTTAGAGGTGCCATGTGATTCATTTTTGGCTAGGGAGTGGAATGGTGAACTCCCCATGTGCTTCAATTGAGTGTAAGGAAGATTCCCATGTGGCCATTTTAAAGCACATGCTCGGTTTGGCCATTGGGTCAGGTTGGGCTAACACAAACCCATTGGGTTGGGTGCACCACCCTCCCTACTATTCACTTGATCCACTAGGAGAGTGCCAAGTGAGTATGAAGAGGATTTGACCAAATTCCAAGTGGAATTGGCCAGAATTTACCCTATGGCCTAGGGGTAAAATGGTCATTTGCCTGATTTGTGAATTTGGGTATGTTTGGTATGTTGAGAAAATAGGTTTGGCTAAGTTTCATTGGATTTGGAGTTCATTTGGTATGGTTTGGCTCATGTTGACCCATTTAGGTCAAAATGGGTCAACTTGGGTCAAGTTGACCAATTGGTCAAATTGGGTCAAACCAAGGTTGGGTCAAGTTCATATGACCATTTGAAATATTTTGGTGGCTTTGGTTTGATTCAATTTGATTTAGGTTTGGTTTGGTTCATATGATTCATTTAGGTCAAATGGGTCAAGTTGACCAATTTGACCCATTTGACCTAAGCTGGGTAGGTTTGGATGGTCATATGAAGTGGATTGATATCTTTGTTTCCAATTTTTTGTTGTTGAATTTGGCTCAAGATGACTCTAGTCAAGTTGGGTTCAAGGTCAATTGGGCTAGGTTAGTTAGCCAATTGAGGCTTTGGTCAAGTTCAACAAGTGATTTAGAATGAACTTGACCCATTAGTTTCAATCAATTTGGCTTAGATCAAGTTTTGACACATTTTGACTTTTTAGGTCAAGTTGGGTCAACTTGGGTCAAGTGGCCAATTGGGCTAGGTTAGGCTCAAATATTGACTTGGTCAAGTTCAAACATTGGTCATGATTGAACTTAGATCATTGGTTTCAATCAATTTGGTCTATGGTGGATTTTGGCTATGTTAGGTTTCATTTTGGCTAAGTGTTGACTTGGTTTGACCAAATTTGATTGATTGATCATCTCATGATGATTGTTGATCATGATGGGAGGCATAAATGGGCTTAGTTCAATCTAATTTGGTTAGGATTAGAATTTGGCTCATAAGGGGTACTTTAGGTGAATTTGGGTCAAGTGAGCCTAAGTGGGTCAAATGGCTTGGTCAAAGCTTGATTTGAGTTTGACTGAACTTATATATGGACTTAAGATTGAAATATAAATCCATTTACAAGTCGTTTAAAGTCAAATGGGTTTTGATTCATTTGACAATTTTAAGTTCAAAGGGTGAACATGAAATAGATTTTGGCTTGATTTTTGAATTGAGTTTTGGTTAAGTGATTGAAGTTTGTATCTATATTTGGATTCATGGTTGAAAGATTGATTGAATCAAGAAGAAAAATCAAGAGTTTGGCTAAGTTCAAGATTTTGACTTGAAAGGCTTAGGTTGGATTTTGAATGAGTTTGAGTTTGATTTTTGGAATTGGTTTTGGTTGTTTGATATTATATTTCATTTATATATGTGAATATAAATGGGTTATGAGAAAATTTCAAAGATTTGAAGTGATTTAAAGTTGATTTGAGCGAAGTCCTTAAGAGGTAATTAAAGGACTTAGAAAATATTTATAATTTGAACTTGAGTTTTAGGTTTAGTTTGATTGATTTGAATTTATATTTCATTTATATAAGTGAATATAAATGAGAATATAAATGAGTTGCGAGAAAATTTCATGAATTTGAATTGATTTGAAGATGATTTTTAGGCTAAGTCCTTAAGAAATGATTATGGACTTAAGAAGGATTTTGAATTAGAAATTTGAATTTTGGATTTGATTTGACTAATTTGAATTTATATTTTATTTATATATGTGAATATAAATGAGAATATAAATGAGTTATGAAAAAATTTCATGAGTTTGAATTGATTTGAATATGATTTAGACTAAGTCCTTAAGAGGGAATTAAGGACTTAGGAAATATTTTGAACTTGGAATTTCAATCATGGGTTTCAATCATAGATTTAAATCATGTGATATTAATTTGAGTTTGGAGAAAATCAAATAAGATTGATTTGGAGTTAGAGAAAATCAATTAGGATTGATTTGGAGTATGACTTGAAGGAAGGAAAGTGAGGAGTGGTTCAAGCTAAGGGTAGACAAATTTTCCAGCACCTCTATCCTATGGCTAACCCTTCTAAGTCTCTTAGGCTAGGTTGAGTGTCCACCTAATCACTAGATGTGTATTAAGACTAAGGATCTCTTAATATCTAAGAGGAGTCCAATATCTAAGATGGAGGGGTTGAGAGCTTATCCTAAAAAATTAGGTTAATAAAGGGCACCCAATAGGTGTGATGTGATTGACAAGGAACACCGCATGTATTAGTGTTGACTGAAATGATCGACAACACCAAAAGATCAGAAGCACTAACAAAAATAATCTACCCATAACCCAAGGTGTAGTAGGAATCTAGAGCTTAGTGCAATGTGGCTCAACTTATGTCCAAGACATAAGAGAGAGGGAGGAATCCACTAAGGGAAAGAGTAGGTGAACCTTCCACTAGGGAAGCAGGTTCAAGTAATTCACAAGGGGATGAGAGATTTGATTTGAGTCTCATTTTGAGTTCTACTGAGGAAGAGGGTTGAATTTATTTTAATTTGTTATTTGTTTAATTTGTGTTTGTTTTGACTCCACGGGGGATAAAAAAGTGAACTCTTGACTAGGGAGGCAAGTTCGATCATCCATAAGGGAGGGGTTGTGAAATCGCCTGAGGGATTAGAATTCTAGAACCGCTGGGGGACTAGAAAGATTTGCATCTCATTGAGGAGAAGCAAAATATTTGATTTAGATTAATTAACTATTTTGTTTCTTTGTTTTATTGGATTTGTTTATTTTAGATTTTTAGATTTTTGATTTTGAGATGAGCTCTGTTAGTTTGTAATGGATCGCACTGAGTAAGAGCCACAGAGGCCTAGTCCTAACTCAGATTTACCAGTCCAAAGGGGTAGTCTACTAAACACATAGTAGGACTAGCCAACCAAAGGGATGCCTTTTGATATGCAACAGTTGTACTAGGAAGAAAGCATGGTAGACTTACATCCTCCAAAGTAGGGACCAATTGCTAGGGTAATCTATTGGCAAGGCAACAGATTGAACCCAGCCTAAGGCTGACTATTGAGTGAATGCCGTTGGGAACTTTAATCAACTCAAAGCTAGTTAAAGGTAGATTTCATTTTTAGATTTTATTTTTAGAATGGTTTGTTTTTGATGGATCCCGTTGATTTGCGATGGATCACACTGAGTAGGGGACATGGAGGCCTAGACCTAACTTAGATTCACCAATCCAAAGGGAGTAGTCTACCAACCACAAGATAGGACTATCCAACCAAAGGGGTGCCTTTCAGTTTGTAATGATCAAGTCTTAAGAAGAACGTGCGGGGACTCACATCTTCTTGAAACAAGGAACCACTAGGGTGATTGGTTGCTTTGGGCAACAAATCGAACCCGACCTAGGGCCGACTATCGAGTGAATGCGGTTGGGGGAATTAAATCAACTTAAGGATAGTCAAAGATTAATTTCATTTTTTAGTTTATTTTGATGGATTCTATTAGTTTGCGATGGATCAACCGAAGGAGCTCATATCC
Organism: Cymbidium sinense; assembly: GCA_021442155.1. Taxonomy (NCBI): domain Eukaryota; kingdom Viridiplantae; phylum Streptophyta; class Magnoliopsida; order Asparagales; family Orchidaceae; genus Cymbidium; species Cymbidium sinense. The sequence goes on from CM038215.1 coordinate 106,729,428, forward strand.
TAGACCTATTTATTTATCAACCAAGGAGCTTCCCACGATGGGAGAGCTATCCCACCAAAGGAGTGCCTTTTTGCAATGATCAATTTAAGGGAAGAAAGCTCAGGGACTCACATCTTCCACTACAAAAGACCACCGGGTGATCGGTTTCAACAAATCAAACCCGCTAGGTGCCCATCGGGCCATGACAATCATGCTAGAAAAAAAGCGTCATAGTCTTATATCTTTCAAAGTTGAATGGCTATTGGGGTAACCTATCTGTGGAAAAATAGATTGAACCTGACCTAAGGGCGACTACGGAGTGAGTACCGACTCGAGGATTTATCTCAACTCAGGTAGTCAGGTAATTCTTATAGGGAGTTCTGCTGACACTTCCCTAAAGATAAGATGCCTGCTTGAGAAAAGGGGCCCCATGGGGGCTTGAATTCCTAATCCACAAGCAAATTATTTTGTTTGTTTTGTTTAGTTTATTATATCATGGACCTGTTTAGGGATCAAAGCTTATATTAGACCTATCTCGATTTATTAAACTAAACCAGCATCCAAGCAAATTCTCCAACCACGGGTGGCTACTAGAAAGGGGACTGTCCAATCCAAGAGTAACCCGTAGCATCTAAAAGGATGTGATCCAAATAAAATGCTGTGGATGCCAAAAAAGGCTAATCCAACCGGAGAAAACACATCCAATAGGCAAAAGGTCCAACTCAAGGAGAAAGCTGGGGACTCACCAAGAGTGGTGTACTCATCTGAGTCATGTCAAGATAGAACATCAACCAACCTAAGGTGCCCATCAGGTTGTAACAATCAGCCTAGGAAGAAAGCTCGGGGACTCACATCCTCCTATAGTGGAACTAATTGCTGGGATAGTTTATCTTCGGCTTGACAGATGCCACCCGACCTAGGGTGACTACTGAGTGAATGCCATTAGGGGACATATATCGACTCAAACGTAATCAAGAGGAAAGGAGTCTCTGGGGGGCTTACCCTAAACCTAAAATATACTCAATCTAGTTAGTGCATGATGGCTAGTTCAAGAAGAAAGCATGAGGACTCACATCTTCTTATGAAAAATTAACATGAGGCAGTTTGCTGGCTGGGAAGTGAAGCCTATCATACTAACAAGGCGCTCATTAGTTTGCTATGACCAAGTTAGGAAGAAAGCATGGGGACTCACATTCTCCAATAAATGACCACTGTGGTGACATACTAGTGAGGTAGTATGTAGACCCGACCTAGAGCAGCTAATGAGTGAGTGCCATAGGGGCTTGCTCCCACATCAAAGTAGCCTGAGATAAAAAATTTGTGTTTATTTTATGTATGTGTTAACATGAATAGGATGCCTCTCGGGTTCTCTCACACCTATCTTAAACACACTGGGAAGTTTGATGAAATGGTACCACGGATGGCAGCCGTAAATTCCCACTTAGAAAGGATGCTGCTTGGGTTCTCTTACACCTAACTTAGTTGTGCTAATCAAAATAGGATGCCTCTCGGGTTCTCTCACACCTATTCTAATAGTGCTGAAAGATTGTGTTTGTGTTGTGAAAGAGGGATAGGATGTCACTGGGGGACTCTTACACCTACTCTAAATATGTCATGGCGGATTCGCAAGGCAAACAAACAACACTTCGAAAGAAGAGAAGATTTTGATGAAATGGAATCAAATTTCTGTTCTTTTTATTAATATTTTTTTTTCAAACATGATTATTTCATGGGTAGTATTTCTTTAGGTAGTGCCTATTAATTGGAAGCATCAGGTGCTTCCCTTTACAATCGATGAGCTAATTTGATCCTCTTGGTAGGCCTTCTCTATAGCATAGGGGACTTCCCAAGTGGGTTCAAACTTGCCTTCCATCTTTCGATGGACAATAATTGGTCTCCTTAGGACTAACAATAAGTTATCCTACTTGGAAAGGCCTAGGTCGGACCAACTTGTTATGAGCTTGAATCATTTTGGCCTTATACAACTCAAAATTTTGGCACGCTCATAGGCAACTCTCTTCCAAATCTTTAAGCTCTTCTAACTGCAACTTTGCATTATGTTCTAAAGTAATCTTGCTAGCCAATGCTATCCTTAGTGATGGGAGTCAAACTTCTAAAGGTAAAACGGCTTCAAACCCATACACTAAGGAAAATAGAGTAGACTGAGTTGGACTCTGGTATGTTGTGTGGTAAGCCCACAAGGCTTCAACCAGCTGCTCATGACATTATTGTTTGTTATCATTAAGAGTCTTCTTCAATATATGAATGAGAGTTTTGTTGAATGCTTCTGCTAAGCCATTTGCTTTGGGGTAATAGATGGTGGAGTATCTCCAATCTATACCGTGTCTTTTATCAAAGTTATTAATCTTTGCACTTTTGAATGCAGTACCATTATCAAATATAATTCATCGAGGCACCCCAAACCTATATACGATATGGTTCTTGAAAATCAAAGCACATGTGTGACCTCTCGAGTGGGATTGCCTCCACCCACTTGAAAAAGTAGTCGGTGGTAGCTAAGATGAACCGGTGACCCTTGGAAGAAAGAGGATCGATCAGACCCACAATGTCGGTACCCCAACACTCAAATGGCCATGAAGCTAATGTAGGGTGTAGAATGTTGGGTGGTTGGTGGAGGACCACACTGTGTACTTGACACTGATGGCATCTAGGAATCTCCCAGCTACATCCATGCAGTCTGTAATCATTGAAGGCCAGTAGTATCCTAATCGCTTAATCTTTGTCTTCATCTTCAGACCAGACTGATGTGCTCCACATAGACCCGACTCAATTATAATGCCATGGGCTTCTTGTTTGTTTAAATAGCGTAACCATATTTGGTTAAAGGATCAGGTGCCATCAACGAGCGTAAGAGAGCTCTCTATTTCACTGATGTGACTTTCTTTTTTTGGTAGTTTGCCAGTGTTCAAATAGTCTATGAACAGTTATCTCCAATCTAGCTCCTCATCCTTTTTGGCAATGATAATCTCCCCTTCAAGAGAAAGTCTCTCAATGAGTTCAACATCAATAAGGGACATGACTTGTCTATTTTGGACCCTTATTGAAATGGACTCATCTTCTGGACATGCTAGCTCCTTGGCAAGTTTAGCCAAAGCATTTGCTACTGTATTCTCTACTCAAGGAACCTTGTAGATGGTGACTTTAGGAATCTAGGCCAACAGCTTCATGGTATACTCATGGTAATGATGAAGCTTGGGTTTGAGAACCTTGTAGGGCCTGACAATCTGATTGATGACCAATTGATAATCCCCAAAGATGTTGATGCTCTTGACACTGATTATGATGACTAAATCCAGGCTAACAATCAAAGCCTCATACTCAGCTTCGTTGTTGGTGTAGGGGTTGGATAGATAGTATGAGAATCTAATCACATCTCGACCTTGAGTCAGGCGAACTATTCCTACCCCTGCCTTTCCTGGGAGAATAGATCATGATGCTTCCCCTTTGTGAAAAAAAACTACACCATCAAAATACATCTCCCATCGGCGGTTGCCGGCCTCCCCTAAGTTCATGATTTATTCATTAGGGAGATCTTCATTAAGTGGAGAATCAGCAGGAAGTGGGTGTTCTGCTAAGAAGTCTGCTAGTGCCTATCCTTTTACCACATGGAGGGACATGAACGTAATATCAAATTATGAAAGTATCATGGATTAGCATCCCAAATGTCTGGATAGCATTAGCCGTGTCATGAGATACTGCAGTGGATTTATTCTGGAGATCAAATTCACCTTATGAGAAAGCATATAATGTCGTAGCTTTTGGGAAGCAAAGATCAAAGCTAGGAAATGTTTCTCAATAGGTGGGTAGTTCACTTCAGTAGGAATCGGATGATGGTTGAGGTAGTAGGCTTTCCTTGCTTTCATCATTGGCTTGGGCCAATAGAGCATCGAGAGAGTCATCCAATGCAACAGTGTAGAGGATGAGTGGCCTGCCCGGGATAGGGGTTGCTAGAATTGGAGGCTTCACCAAATACTGCTTGATGTCTTCAAAGGCATGCTGACACTTATCATCCCACTTGAACTTGGCATCCTTTTTGATAAGTGCTGAAAATATCTTGCATCTCCCCGATAGGTTAGAGATAAAGTGTCTCAGATATGCCAACCATCCTTCAAATGATCTGAGTTATGTTAAGCTTTTAGGAGGCAGCATTTCTAAGATAGCTTTGATCTTATTAAGGATCTATCTCTATTCTCCTATGTCAGACAACAAACCCAAAGAATTTCCCTGAAGCTACTCTGAATGCACATGGGATTCATTTTAAGGTTATATTATCTTAACCATTCGAAAACTACTCTCAAGTCAAAGAGATGGTCTTCCATTTTTCTCTGCTCTTGACTACTAGATTATCGACATAGCACTCAACTTGATGATGAATGAGTTCATTGAATATCTGAGTCATGGCCCATTGGTATGTAACACCAGCATTTTCAAGGCCGAAAGACATGGCCCTGTAACAAAAGATTTTGATCGGGGTTCGAAAAGAAGTGTTTCTTTCATCTTCAGGAGACATCTTGATTTGGTTTTAGTTAAATGACTCATCCATGAAATAAAACACTACATGAGATGAGGCAATTTCCACTATTAATTCTGGTATAGGAAAAGGAAACTCATCCTTAGGAAATGCCTTATTTAAGTCCCTAAAATTGACACAAATATGAATTTGGCCATTCTTCTTCTTAACTGGTATGACACTGGCTAACCAAGTAGGATATTTTTCTTCCCTGATGAAACTAGCATCGATTAGTTTCTTGACTTCAGAAATGACCTATTGTTCAATTTCTATTCGCATGCGTCTAGGAGCTTACTTGATAGGGGTAGCATTAAGATCTATTGCTAGCTTATGGATTGCTACATCAGGAGATAATTTGGGCATCTCTTCATAACTCCATGCGAAGCAGTCTTTAAATTCTATCAATAGCCTAACTAAGTCATTGATGTCTTCTTCATTCAGCAACGAACTGATGTACATGGGGCGTGGATTTTCTTCTGTCCCAAGGTTGATTTCTTTAAGCTTTTCTATTGTTGAATGAATTTCCTCTTAAAATTCTAGAGGTGCATCCTTGATCTGAAGATCATTTGGATCATCTGAGATTTCTAAACACACATTCTCATAAGAGTTAGGATTATGTGAAAAGGACCTATTAGACTCCAAATGACTGGTAACAAAGCAAGAATCATCAATTGGACCCATGCATCAATCCTACCCCGCTCTTGATTATTCTTCTCTGCTTGTATTATTCCATAGCTTCTCAAAATACTCTGAACTGTGCCTGGACCATGTATGAGAAACCAAACCTTCTATATAAGATTATGAACATGAGGCGAGTAAAAGTCAAGTGGTAATTCTATTAATTCTTGAAATGTATACTCCTCAAGTTCTACATCATCTTCAGGACTTGAGGATGATGATCTAAAAAAGAATCTCTTTGACTTCATATCTTTGGAAGACTTAGGGGCTTCTTTAACTACTAAACCTTCAGCTTTTTGAGATGAAAGTGAGGTTAGAGCTAAGGTTCCCAACTGCTACCTAATAGTCTCACATAAACCTGATTCAAATACTTTGCTTTGTCTGGAGGCCTGGTCTTTGTTGCTATCCGGAAAGTCACCTCCAATGGAACCCGAGAGGGTTTGGCCGGTATGCTAATCACATTAGACTCATCCTCCAGCTGGATTCCAAATCTATGTGAATAGTAGGTACTCAAATGGAACATTACCTTTGTTGGTCGATGGCCAACCAGGGGTCTTCCACTCTGAACTGCCTATTACCTCGCCTGGTGGAGGTTGAGTCATTCTACCCACATGTCCACATGATGTAATGGATTGTAGGTGGAAGGTGATATGCGGATCTATTTCTTCTTCAATTCCCCTTTCTTGTTCACTTGGATTTTTATTTTTCTTTTTTTTTTATTTTGCTCTTTCTTTTTCTTTATTTTCTTTTTCTTTTGTGTTTAAGTTTTGTCCAAGTTCACGAGGGTGTGTTGAGGAAGATAGTAGATCACATCTTCATAAATCTTAACCTCTCTAACTAAAAATATTTTTTCATCCCCATTGACACGGTATTCAATCCCATCCTTTCTGAACATGAAGAAGTGATGGAGGGAGGATGGAAATATCTTATTATGATGTATCTAAGGCCTACTGGGCAAAGTAACAAATGAATTATTTGAATCAATTATGTAAAACTTGGCTTCAGTCTTCTAGTCACCTATCTCCAAGGGTAACACTATGGAACCTAAAGCCCTCTTGCCTTGATCATTGAATGCTCTCAATATCATCCAATCTCCTTATAGTGTGGAGATGTCAATCCTCAAATAGACAATAGTCTTTAGACTCATAATATTTACCAATGCACCTGGATCGACGAGAACTCTGGCCAGTCTGAATCTACCCATGTCAACTATAATGTAGAAGGGATAATTATGCTCAAGTCCCCCAGAAGAAGGTCTTCATCTGTTAAAGTGATCCCATGGGCTTCTTTTGCATAATGTGTCTCCTCACTAATAGTGATCTGCTAAGCTAAGAATAGTTTAGGATCAAGGAGAGCCTTGATTAATGACTCCCTCATCTCTTTGGATAAGATGAGGGCATCATATATGCTTAACTTAGATGACAACTTTTTAGATGAGAGATGACATTGTAGTCCACCTTGGGCTGATCCTCTACAAGCATATCCAAGGGTGGAGCATATTATGGAGGGGCTTCTCGATCCTCCTACCAATGACTTATTTTCCTATCTTGAGGTGCCTAGAGGTAGAACTCACGCTGAGGTTGACTTCGGTGATCTCTTATGGCAAGGTAATGGAAGATTCTACCTGCACATCAGGCTCACCTGCAGCTTCTCCTATGGGACCCTCATGGGACCCTTGAAATCGGATGATTCCAAGTCTATCTCAAGAGGTGAACCCATTGTATTTAGAGTAAGAAAGTCCAACTCTAAATAGAAAGAGAAAGATCAGAATTATTATAGTTATTTTGAATTGAAGAGTTATCGTTAGGAATAGAAGTAGACAACTCATCAGAAGTGAGACAGATGTAATTTAAACTAGCTTTATTCTTCAATTTCTTAGATTTGATAAGAGGTACAAAGTAGAAATCAAGTAAAGTAAGAGGGGTAAGGGATTTGGTGCCTTTATTCATCGATACAAGAGTTCTACTAGTAGAAGGAGAAGAGTTAGCTGAAGTAGGAGAAGTCTCTGATGTGGTAGCTACAATGGTAGATTGGAGGACTCGTCGTGGTTGCTCTACTGGCTATCCGGCACACAGCCGCCGAGCTCCCCTTTCCTTGAGTTGGCATTGGTAACTTGCAAACCTTCCTTGATGTTGGAGGTTTGAGCCGACGTGCACTGCAAGGAAAGTTTCTTGATCTTGAATGATCTTTTAGAGGTTTTGGATAAGGAGATATCCCAACCTTCTTTGGTTTTGGAAAGATCACAAATATCCCCAAGGATTATCCTGATGGAATTAGATGGTTATTCCACAAGGTATTCCTTCAGGATAATTGTAGCATCGATCTTGAAGCTATGTTCAAGCCAGTCCTTGAAGGTGAAGCAATCTTTCAAAACATGACCTAGCATACGATGGTAAGGGCAAAAGTTAGGATCATGGCTTTTGCCTACTTCCTCTGGTCTCCTAGGTTCGGGTAGCTGAAAATCAGGCTTCTTTAAGAGGTTCATAAAGATCTTCCTAATTATCTCAATCTTAAATGAATAAGGTTTATTAAGCTTATCTAAAAGAGTAGGTGGACCATAGCTACCTGGCGACAGATATGTGTACTGCTACTACTGGTGATGTGGTTGAGGTGGTGGTGGTGCTGGCCATGGAGGCTGTTGTGGAGGCTGGTAGGGCTGCTTCGGTGGTGGTAGAGGAGGTGGAAGCGATGGCTGTTGAGGTTATGGTCTCTCAGATTGATCTCTAGCTGGTTACTTCCCCTTATCTACCACTATCACTATTCTGAGCTTCTTCTTATAGACCTTTTGCAACTTTGGCTTAGGCAACTGATCTTGAAAAGGTAACTGTTTGGCTTCTCCTTGTAGACTAGCTGCCTTATTGATTAGCTTCTCAAAAGTTTTGATAGTGAAGCCCTTAAGCATGAAGGCGACCAGGCCATGGATATTCTTTAGAAGAATCTCAATGGCATATTGTGATAACGTGATTTCATACTCAAAGCCATCTCGAGAATAGTCAACAAGGCACTCACCTAGGTGTTGTTGTGCTATAAAGAGATTACCCACAGTAAACCTTTACTGAGCTCCAGCAAACCTCTTGATGAAGGGTTGCTCCAACTCAGTAAATGTATTTACTGAACTATTGGGAAGTTCAACATACCAGTCAAAAGCTATCTCTACTAGGCTACTGATGAAGAGGTGAAAAAGTAAAGCGTCGTTGCCACCAATGTTGCAACAACTAGCTCTGAAATGGGCGATGTGCTGCCTTGGGTTTCCACTATCATCAAAACTCTTGAAGGAAGGTTGCACGAAACCTTTGGGATATTGGATTGCATCAAATCTGTAGGGTCTACCCTTTGAACCGATGATCCTCCCAGGGCCCCTGCTTCCTTGACTTGCTGCTCAACCATGGACTTTATATCTTTTTCTTATATGGAGGTACTTTCCACTTCCTTCCTATATATGCTAGTGCTACCTTGATCGACGAGAGGTAAGGTCTTCGCTGGGTCCAAGACATGCACTAACTCTGGCTGACTGGTCTCAGCTGTGGTAGGATGAATTGCTGGTGCTTGTTTCTGAAGTACTGAGACTGCTGCTAACAAGTCCTCAAGTTGCTTGCCATCCTATCTATCTTTTTATCTTTCTATTTTAATCGTGCTAGGAGGCGTTGATGCGAGTGGGCTGTGTCTTCCTACTCGACATCATCACCTTCCATAGTCTGCTGCTCTCTAAGGAGGGATCCTCTGGTACATGTCATGCACACCCCGACTGAGTCTCCCAACAAATCATGTTCGTTGGGATTGAAGCTGATCTTCTCCTCATCAGACCAATTATATCCCAAAAGTTCTTTCTTTTTTATAAGATCATGTGCCACTATGTCCTCTAAAGAATGATTAATCTGAAAAAGCACAATTATTTTGGTGACCCGGTGTGATCACTCATGTCTTGAGACCGGACCTCCCTCTGGAGAATCAATCCAATGAGGACTGTCCTTGCTAGAAGAGACACTCTCATGACTGCCACTGACTCTGAAAGGTGTGACACTCCTAGGAGGCTCTATAATCATGGGTGAAACATGGCTATCATCTGCTCCCTCCCTGCCACCATCTCCATTTTTGGCGGTGGTGTTGGTGAAGGATGACCACTATGCTTGGTGCCATTCCTTTTACCCACTGGAAGGTCGAAAGAGCTTAGCCTCACCACAATAGGCGGTGATGTAGGATCCTCGATGGCTGGATCACCAGCGGTGCGCTTCTCCCGGATGTGGCCTTCATGGCCTTCAATAACGGAATCTTTGTGACATGAACAGGATGATGAATGGGGGGTAGAGCAGTGTGATGGAGATACCACCGAATCTCTATAAATAAGAGCTGCCCTCCTGTGATGAGTGGTCAAAGTAAGTAGGATGCTCTCTATATGGTCACGCGAGCGCTGGAAGTCAAAGAGTGCGATGGCCAGCTAGGAACCTCTCCTCTCCTTATGATATGATATATATGGGACTCTCTGGCCCTCTCCTGTTGAAGCTATTTCCCCATGCTGCTGGAGATGATAGATCTCAAATCAAATTGAGCTCCATACTTAGAACGTCCATATGCTCTGCCAACTTGGCGTAGAAATGGAGGTCGGTACAACCTCCTCACGGCTAGCGTGGGCGATCTTGAACCACTAGTGGAGGTGAAGTACGGATCCCCCTAGCATCCTCTCTGTCAGACTTAGAGAGATGATGAAATAGGTTCACTGTAACTAATGGGGAAGTCAAAACAGGAAACTCCTCAACAACTGAATGGGCGACTGCCTCCATCTCCCTAGCAATCTTGGTATGGTACCGTTGAATCATGCAATTTTTATTCCTCCTTTGTGCCTGGTAGGGTGAGTGGAGTAAGAGCTAGAACCATACTCGAAAGTAGGGTGGGCAATCCCTGGGATCAGGGGAGCCTTACCCTTAGAGGGTATTGATGAGTGGGTACTAGCTCTCACCGGGGCAAGCATGGAAAACCATGGGGTGCGCAGGCGCTATCACTGTCACTGTCACTGGCACTACTAGAACTGATGGAACTACCACTGCTTTCCTCTTTAATGAGGGGATGTCAGAATTTGATGGCAAATCAATCTGAATGATTGGCCTCTGCCTGACCACCATAGTCCTGCTAATAGTTGTGAGGGGAGTGCCCTCACAGGTGATCCTCACCCCCTTGAAACCTTTGCCAAAATGGATGAGATGGGTGTGATCAGCTCGAGGGAGATTGGCCTGATCCAAGGCCAAGTCCATGCTGTAGGGGAAAGTAAACACAAACTTCTGTGAAACTGCCATTTATAGTCAACTGAAAATTGAAGAATTGAATTGTAGCTGTAACTGACACTGATGCTGAGAATCTACAATGTTGGAAACAAGCTTGGATCAGATTTCTATTTTGTCAATTTTTGAATTTGAATTTAAAATTTGAACACACATCTAACATCTTAGAAGTGTTAAGTGGGGTTCAAATAGATTTTAGAGAAGATTTAGAGATTAGATTGAAAAGAGGAATTTTTGAATATGAATCCAACTTCAACAAATTTGGGTATGTTAAAAATGGGTTCAAATATTTTTCAAAAGATGCTTCCATAGGTTTATGTTTGAAATTAGATTTTGATTTGAAGACCCTTTCCTTTAACAAATTTGAGTATGTTAAAGTAAGGGTAAATTGGTTTTGATTTTGATTTGATATCTTGGAATCCACTAACTTAGCAAATTTGAGTATGCTAAGTGAGGTGTTTGAAAACAGTTGTTTCTTTTATTTTTGTTTATTTTTGTCTTGTAAATCTTTAGTGATTTTGAAATTTGGAATTCCCACTTAGCAAATTTGGGTATGCTAAGTGAAGAATCCAAGTGTGTTTTTTTTCTTTGAATTTTTTTTTTTGAAAATAGGATTCTTAGCAAATTTGAGTATGCTAAGAAAATCCTAAAGTGTTTCATTTATTTTGGATATTTTGATTTTTGAAAAATAGGATCATTAGCAAATTTAGGTATGCTAAGGAAATCCTAATGTGTTTCTTTTGGTTTTGATTTATTTTTTTTTTTTGATTGAAAGTGGAGACTTCACTATAGCAAATGTGGTATGCTAAAAATGAAGTTCCACTTAATTTTATGAAATGAAAATTTACTTAGAAAATTTGAGTATGCTAAATGAAATTCCAAAAGATGTGTTTAAAATTTTTGTGTTTTGGTTTTGTTTTGAAAATAGGGACTTCACTTTAGCAAATTTGGTATGCTAAAGTGAAGTTTAAATTTTTGTGAAATGGAAATTTTATTTAGCAAATTTGAGTATGCTAAATGAAATTCCAAAGGTGTTTCAAATTTTTGTTTTGGATTTTGAAAAAGGGAGACTTCATTTTAGCAAATGGGGTATGCTAAATTAAAGTTCCAAATATGTTTTGAAATTTTGTTTTTTTTTTAAAAAGTGGAGAATTCACTTTAGCAAATGTGGTATGCTAAAATGAAGTTCCAAATATGTTTTGAAATTTTGTTTTAAAAATTGGAAACTTTACTTTAGCAAATGTGGTATGCTAGAATGAAGTTCCAAATGTGTTTGAAATTTTGTTTTAAAAAGTGGACACTTCTCTTTAGCAAATGGGTATGCTAAAATGAAGTTCCAAATGTGTTTTGAATTTTTTGATTTTTGAATTTGGAGACTTCACTTAGAAAATTTGAATATGCTAAATGAAGTTTCAAATGTGTTTTGAAATTTGAAAATATGATTGTTAAGTTTTGATTTTTGAAAAGAAGACTCCCATCTAACAAATTTGGGTATGTAGGAATGCAAGTGAATCTTATTTTTGAAATGTGAAAATTTTGTTTTGTGTGTGATTATTGCTTTTTGAAAGAGGGAATTCCAACTTAATCATATATGGAATATGTTTAAGTGGGATTTCTAAATGATGTTATTTTTATTTGGGAATGAAATCTTCGTTCAATAAATTTAGGTAAATTGAACGGAGATGTTCATATGTGCTTTTGGAAAAGATTGTTGATTTTATTTTCGAAGATTCCTACATGTAACATTTATGAGAATTGTTAGATGAGGGTGATTTAGGAAATTTTTTTTTTGTGGAAAATATTTTATTATGTGCATTTTTGAAAGAGTGCTTTTTGAAAAGCAAGATTTTTATAAAAAATATATTTTTGTCTTTATTATTCTAGAATGAACCTTTCCTTATCATAAACATGATAAAGAGGAAGTCTTTAAATGTTTTATTTTATTAGATTTTTATTTTTTATTTTATTTTTTACCCATTGGAGAACCCAACGGGGGTTTTAAGACCAACACGGGGTGAGGTGCTAAAACCTAAAGATGTTGGCTAGCTTGACTTAAGGATGAAATAAGTTAAGTGCCAATGAAAAGAAAGATAGTCTTGGATTCTTTCAAAAGTACAAACCCACTATCGATACTTAGAGACAATAATCATTTACCAAAGATGGAGAGAGGAACCATCCTCAGTGGAGTCACCAGAAAAATCTGTGGTGAAAATTATATTCCTGCCTTCATCTATCCTCATTTGGGAAAGAAGATAATTGAAAACAAGAATATAACGCCTTGGTCGGATGCCACGCAGATCTGCAGATGTACTTATTAGGGTGATCGGGTATGACATTGAGGAGAGGTGTACTATATCGAAAGATAGAAATCAACACCCAATAATAGACCTAATCACCAAAATAAGGACTCCTAAGGACGTTGGGTCTTCAAGGTGTACCAGAGATTCTTCCCCTACTTTACATAAAAAAAGTAAAGCAAGGTTTATTTTAAGTTAATTATATCCCACAATGGGATTCCTTAGGAAAACTCTTGATTAAGGTAAATGATCATTGTCTTTAAAGATTTCTATAGGGTAGGACTATCAATTGATTAGCTCAGTTTTGAAGATCAAATGGGATTGACCAAAGAGAGAGTTATTATCGAAGCCAAATAAAGATAAGTAGGAGATGCTCAGGATGCTAGGAAATCTCACGAGCATCTCAAACTATCCTATGATTGGGCTTTACATTTTTGAAATTGATTTAATTTATTTGATTTGAATTTTTTAATAGAAATTTAGGGCTTATGATTCCACAACACAAGATTATGAAAATACCTAAGAGGTGAGGATTTATACTTATGGCCCACAAAGGAGAGAAGCAACCTCATAACCTAAATGTAGGGAGCTTTGGTGAGGGCCAAAAGCGCAACCTAAATCTAATGTGAAAATGGGTACTTGGTTTTCCTCCATAAAAGAGAACAAACCACCTGACTATTTGGACTTACAATCACCTGGGTGTGGATGTCAACTAACTCCTTCTATGATTTTAAATTTATGTAGGCAAGTCATATGCTTTATGCAAGATAGCTCGACTATTATTTATTTAAAAAGAGACTAAGTCCTAAAACTCACTCCCTAAGAGACTAGATCATGTACGAGCATGTGTAATGACCTAAATATAATGCAAATCACATTACATTTTATTTTCATTTTTGGAAAATCATTTGACTCAGGATTATAAGATTCATATGCCTAATGCATAAGAAGTAAGATTATTGGTCAAAATCAGTGAGAAGGGAGGAGGTGTGTTTCCACTATGGCTCTCACAGGTCAAGCCAAGTTTCTTTGGCAAAGGTGGAAGCCCTCCAATCAAGAGTGAAGTAGGATGCATTTATGCATGATATTGAAAATCATCCAAATAAGGGGTTGCTAATTCTTTTATCTTGGTTTTAAGCCTAACCTTTAGGTGAGGTTATGAGTTCTTTATTTTGATTTTAAATTATTAAATTTGGTAAAATATTTATTTTTCTCTAAGAGACTAATCATCAACCAGGCTATACATAAAGTAAGGGAGAAACTAGAAAAAGGATGCCACTTAATGCATAAACTAAATAAATCATCAATCAATTTATGAAGATAATCACAAAAGCATAAGAGGTCATTTGTGGTCGGGTATCACTGCACAAACTCAAAAAATAAATTGGGTAGCCAAGCTCTACCCTTATACAATCCAGATTACAAATGAATTAAATATAATTAAGCAAGGAATTCATTGTTATGGGGGTCTTCAAGCTTTATTTCTTCAATCTTCTTTTCTTCTTTCTTCTTCTTTTCTTCTTTCCTCTTCTTTTCTTCTTTTGAATGGTTGAAAGGTGGATGCTCTAAAGGCTTCACATGGTACATAAGGCATGGCCTTATAACTAATGCTCATCCTAATCCTCATAACAACCATTCTAAAATCCTAATTTCAAAACTTACATGAAAAGGGAAAATGGAAATCTAACTAACACTTGAAAAATTAAGATTAGCTAAAAAAAACCCAATAAATCCCAAACATGTATATTGGACTTAAAACCCCACACATGGGTGACTAAGTCCACCTGGCCTATTGGATTATGCTTAGGGGTATAAGCACCTGCACAATAAAAAAACATTTTTATTTTTGTTTATTACTACAAGCACAATGAAGATAATAATGGTTAGACTAAGATCACCCTATCATTCAGTCTACGCACATACACCCTAACATCCAATCTAAAATATTACATTACAAAACAAAATCAAACATCAAACCTTGCACCGTTCTAACCTAAAGATAGAAGTGGTGACTTAGCCTAATGTGTGTGCTTTTAAGGTTTGTGTGGTATGCTTAGCTATGGTTTTATGTTAGAATTTTTTAAGTGTAAAGGGTATTCAACTTAGAGGAGGGTTTCATTTAAGTGGTTTTGTTATTTTGGGTTGATTTTATTTTATATTTTGATTGGGTTCAAGTGAATCCTACAATTAATTACCAAGTTGTAAAGAGAGGGAAAGAGAAGAGAACTTCTCTTTCCTTTCTTAACCTAAGTAATTTTTAAAGTAAATTCATGTTTTAGTTTTGTTTAGTGAATATTTTATTATGTGTTTTAATTAATCCTAAATTTATATGAACTCTAAATAAACCTATTCAAAAGAAAGGCATTTTAAGATTAAGTAAAATAAATTAAATTCACAAAACACACATCACTTCATTTCTTTCCCAACATGTATAACATGCATATGAATGAATACTAAGCATATCTATATATACAAAATGAGAATGTTTAGCACACTTTATGATGAATGCTAAGTGAGTTACTTAAGAAAAGTTAAATGCTTATGATGCTTGATTTTCATTAAGTAGAAAAAGGGGTTTCTTATCTAAATTTCACATGCACATATGAATGTATGAAAGACATAAGTGAGTACGACACCATTATTAACACCAGGGTGTAAGGTATAAGACCTACTTAGGGCTACTAAAAGCCTCTCCTTGGTTGTCCGACTACTACTTTCCTTAAATACAAGCATGTACAAAGAGATTAATGGAAAAGAAAGATGCAAAGTTTGTATTTGCTTGTTATTTTGTTTATGCATAAGTGTAGGTGTCCTTCTTAAGTCAAAGCATAAGAATAAATAGGAAATGGAATTAGGCAAGTTCTTTCAAATGAACTATACACTTTGCCAAATCCTATTCAAAACTATACCAAAAGAGAGGAGAAGGAAAAAACCACTAATATCCTTATATTTTACTCACATGCAAGCTTATAAGTAAGATATAAGTAACACACTTTCTGTTTTGATAATTGATTCATATATTTTGAAAATATTTTTGGTTTAATAGTGATAATAGCCACTCATATTCTTACTTTAGTCAAAACATTCAATTTGACATAAAGGAAATATTTTCATTTTGAATTTGATTTTTGAAAAGCATGAATGCATGAATGACACACAATATTTAGCATGTTGGGAAAGAATCAAAGTAATGAAAGCATGTAAACACATTCACCTTAATTAATTTCTAAAGATAATCTTATGAAATAAGAAAGCTTAAAAGTAAATGAAAGTTTATTTAATGTGATTTTTGTTTGATTTTGAGTTTGATTTAATTTGAAAAATGTGAGGTGAATTTGCTGTTCCTAACCCATTCCCACATGTGTTTGATATTTTTTTTCAAATTTTAGGTGATTAGATTCATTTTATATTTTGATTAGGTTAAGGTATGAATTAAGCATGTTAATTACCCCTTACATACACCACCTTAGCATAGTTAATCAAATAATTATGAGCCAATGAGATGACATAAACCATATAAGGAATTTAAATCAACAATGCAAGTAGGAAGAAAAGGGTCTAATGTAATTTGGCTCACCATTAATGATTAGTTAAGTTAAGGGGTTTAACTTAAGTAATTTCAAAATACCCCTCACACATATGAGTTGAATTTTGATTTTCTTAATTGTACTTAGGCTCTTGAACACCTAAGCATCTACCCAAGATAGATTTATTAAGTTTTGAAAGGTTTTAGAAGTTTATGAAATGAATTAAAGGGATAATTAGTGAATTAACCCTCAATTAAGTTAAGATTAAGGAATAAAGGGGGTTTAAGGAATATCTTAAGGAAAGTATCCCAAAATTATTCCCTAAATCTCACATTCACTTAATCAAAACTTAATTGACTTAATAAGAGGGTTAAATCACTAATTATACCCTTGATTAAGTCTAATTATATTAAGGGAGTGATTATGGAATGAACTAACAATTCCCCTAATTAGGCCACTAATAAATCTTAAAAAAATTAGAGGAGGTAGAAGTCATCCCTCTAATTACACCCAAGAATTTTGGGATTAATCAGAGAATTAATTAAAGAGTAATTAGGAAATTAGCATTCCTAGTAAAACATAAATTGAGGGAAAAGAACTATTCAAAATTAATCAAAATCAATTTTAGAATATTTTATGTTTAATTATCTTTCTAATGCAATTTATTTCATATTTTTATAATTTTTTTATGTTGAGATATGAATTTTAGAAGTTTAGGTAATTAATTAGGAATTATTTAAATCTCTAATCCTATTATTAATCCTACAATGCCATGCGTGCAGCTGACATGACATATGCTTTACATGCATCACTGCCTGATTGGTTATTTAAAATATCACATTGTAGCACTGATTGGTGGCGGTTCTACGTGCTTTCTCCTCAGCCGTCCGATCATATACAACAATTATTCATATAACCGCTATTATTATTGAAGAAAATCAAACCTAACTATGATTATGAATAATTAAGTTTAATTGAAATAAAAATAAATAATTAAATCATTTAATCTAATCAAATTATAAGAACAATAATCCTTTAATCAAATCAAACTTAAGTAAAACACTTAACTAAATCAAATAACTCACATGTGAGAAATTAAGTCATTAATTAAATAAATCTTTGATTAATCTAATGATTTAAAAAAAGTTTAATTACCCTTAATCAAACCTAATTAATTAAACATTTAATTAATGCAAACTTAATGAATTAATCTATCATCTTAATGAACCAAATTAATTTTATAAATCACATTAAAAGTAATTCAAATCAAACACTTAATTAATCTACTAATTAATTTAATCACACCTCTTAAATAAACTAATTAATTAAATTAAATTAATCATATTAAGATAAATTAATTATTTTGTGATGGAATATTATAGATTGGATGTTAAGTGTACGCATTTAGGATGTTACATATAATCATGTTTTTTGTAGATTATGGTTCTAATAAAATATAAATGTTTGTACCCAATCACATAATCTACATTGGAAAAGTGAACTTGGTTACCCATAGTGGTACTATTAAATTATTCATATAAGGGGGGTTTAAGGAATATCATAAGGAGAGTATCCCAAAATTATTTCCTAAACCTCACATTCACTTAATCAAAACTTAATTGACTCAATCAGAGGGTTAAATCACTAATTATACCCTTAATTAAGTCTAATTATATTAAAGGAGTGAGTAAGGAATGAATTAGCAATTACTCTAATTAAGCCACCAATAAATCCCAATAAATTCAGGTGAGGCAGAAGTCATCCCTCTAATCACACCCAAGAAATTTGGGATGAATTAGTGGATTAATTAAAGAGTAATTAATAAATTAACATTCCCAATAAAACCCAAATTCAGAGAAAAGAACTATTCAAAATCAATCAAAATAAATTTTAGAATATTCTATGTTCAATTATCTTTCTAATGTAATTTATTTCATATTTTTCTAATTTTTCTATGTTGAGATATAAATTTTTAAGTTTAGGTGATTAATTAGGAATTATTTGAATCCCTAATCCTATTATTAATCCTACAATGCATGTGATGCGATGCTTTACGCCATTGCTTGATTGGTTATTTAAAACATCACTTCATAGATCTGCATAATGGTTTTCCCTCCTCCCGATCAAGGATCAGATTAAAGTGGGATCAAAGGATTAAAAATAAATATATTGCATTTTAATCTTGCCGCCATCCAAAATGATGGATGGCGAGATCCATCCTCGCTATCTCCATGGACACCGTCCATGTTTGAAGCTTTGATCCGAGCTTGATTGAGCTTAGATTGGGATGGAAATTAACCCCCACCATCACCATGCAACCTAGATCACATCTAATGGTCAAGATCTTATGAGATTAACATTCAATTCATAAAGCTCCAAACCATAGCTAGATTAAGCTCAAAAAATGGCTAACCTCACCGGAGGTGATCGCTGGCACTCGATTCTCGAGAAGCTTGGTTTGGTTGAGACGAAGCTTTGCTGAGAGTTTGTGGCTTGGAAATTGAATGGATTCTTCTAGAGGCCACCTCCTCCTTAGCTTGAGCTTGACTTTTGTGTAGGGCACTCCTCCTCTACCTTTGAAGCTTGGAAAAGAGTATGGGTGCACTCGGCTTGGTCCTTTGAGGAAGCTTGAAAAAGGAATTGAGTTGGTTTGATGTGTAGAGCAAGTTGGAAAATTAGTGGAGCTCCCTTATTTTATCTTAAGAAAAATTGAGAAGATGAACTTTCAATCTCCCTCTAGGAAGCTTAGGATCACTTGCAAATGGCTCCGCTGGCTCCCTAACACTCAATCAAATTCGAGAAACTTGGAATGAGAGTTAATTAGTATATCTCCTTTGGCATCGATAACACACTTGCCATTTTGATCTAATTGCCTTGATTCAAAGGGTTATTTGAGTTGTTAGAGGTGCCACATTCATTTTGGCTGAGTGGAGTGAACTCCCATGTGCTTCAATTGAGTGTAAGGAAGATTCCATGTGGCCATTTCAAAGCATGTGGCCATTGGGTCAAGTTGGACCCAAAACCATTGGGTGCCACCTAGTGTTCACTTGATCCATTGGGAGTGCCAAGTGAGTATGAAGAGGTTTTGACCAAATTTAAGTGGAATTGGCCAAAATTTACTATGGCCTAGGGTAAAATGGTCATTTGGCTAATTTTGAATTTGGGTATGTTTGGTATGTTGAGAAAATAGGTTTGGCCAAGTTTCATTGGATTTGGAGTTCATTTGGTATGGTTTAACTCATGTTGACCCATTTAGGTCAAAATAGGTCAACTTTAGTAAAGTTGACCAATTGGTCAAATTGGATCAAACCAAGAGTTGGGTCAAGTTCATATGACCATTTGAAATGTTTTGGTGGCTTTGGTTTGATTCAATTTGGTTTATGTTTGGTTTTGGTTCATATGACTTCATTTAGGTCAAATGGGTCAAGTTGACCAATTTGACCCATTTGACCTATTTGAGCTAGGTCATGAGTAGGTTTAGGTTTGGTTGGTCATATGAAGTGGATTGATATCTTTGTTTCCAATCAATTTTGGTTAAGTTTGAATTTGGCTCAATATGACTCTTTAGGTCAAGTTGGGTTCAAGGTCAATTGGGCTAGGTTAGGTCTAGTTGGCCAATTGAGGCTTTGGTCAAGTTCAACAAGTGATTTAAAATGAACTTGACCCATTGGTTTCAATCAATTTGGTTTAGATCAAGTTTTGACACATTTTGACTTTTTAGGTCAAGTTGGGTCAACTTAAGTCAAGTGGCCAATTGGGCTAGGTTAGGCTCAAATGTTGATTTAGTCAAGTTCAAACATTGGTCATGAATGAACTTAGATCATTGGTTTCAATCAATTTGGCCTATGATGGATTTTGGCTATGTTAGGTTTCATTTTGGCTAAGTGTTGACTCGGTCAACCCTTAGGTTTGACTTGGTTTGACCCAATTTGATTGATTGATCATCTTTTGATGATTGTTGATCATGATGGGAGGCATAGATGGGCTTAGTTCAATCCAATTTGGTTAGGATTAGAATTTGGCTCATTAGGGGTACTTTAGGTCGCTTTTGGTCAAGTGAGCCTAAGTGGGTCAAACGGCTTGGTCAAAGCTTGATTTGAGTTTGATTGAACTTGTATATAGACTTATGATTGAAATATAAATACATTTGCAAGTGGTTTGAAGTCAAATGAGCTTTGATTCATTTGACAATTTCAAGTTCAAAGGGTGAACATGAAATAGATTTTGGCTTAATTATTGAAATGAGTTTTAGTTAAGTGATTGAAGTTTGTATTTATATTTGGATTCATGATTGAAAGATTGATTAAATCATGAAGAAAAATCAAGATTTTGGCTTGATTTGAAATGGATTTGGCTAAGTTCAAGATTTTGACTTGAAAGGCTTAGGTTGGATTTTGAATGAGTTTGAGTTTGATTTTTGAAATTAGTTTTGGTTGTTTGAATTTATATTTCATTTATATATATGAATATAAATGAGAATATAAATGGGTTATGAGAAAAATTTAAGGATTTGAAGTGATTTGAGGTTGATTTGAGCGAAGTCCTTAAGAGGGAATTAATGGACTTAAGAAATATTTGTTATTTGAACTTGACTTTTAGGCTCAGTTTGATTGATTTGAATTTATATTTCATTTATATATGTGAATATAAATGAAAATATAAATGAGTTGCGAGAAAATTTCATGAATTTGAATTGATTTGAAGATGATTTTTATGCTAAGTTCTTAAGAAAGGATTAAAGACTTAAGAAGGATTTTGAATTAGGAATTTGAATTTTAGATTTGATTGATTTGAATTTATATTTGATTTATATATGTGAATATAAATGAAAATATAAATGAGTGATGAGAAAATTTCATGAGTTTGAATTGATTTGAATATGAATTAGACTAAGTCCTTAAGAGGGAATTAAGGACTTAGGAAACATTTTGAATTTGGAATTTCAATCATGGGTTTTAATCATGTGTTTCAATCAAGGATTTCAATCATGTGATATTAATTTGAGTTTGGAGAAAATTGAATAAGATTGATTTGGAGTTTGAGAAAATCAATCAGGATTGATTTGGAGTTTGACTTGAAGGAAGGAAGGAAAGTGAGAGTGGTTCAAGGGTAAAAAACATAAGGCATGACCTATTCTTATGAAAAACCCTTCTAAGTATCTAGGGCTAGGTTAAGTGTCCACCTAATCACTAGATGTGTCTTAAGACTAAGGATCTCTTAATGTCTAAGAGGAGTTCTATGTCTAAGATGGAGGGGTTGAGAGCTCATCCTAAAAATGAGGTCAACTGTCTTGGTTTGGTTTGATTTATTTTGATTTGATTTGAATGGTTTGAATTTAGATTTCATTTATATTTGTGAATATAAATTAAGGATTGATTGATTTATAAAGAAATCAAACAAATTTTTTCTAGTTTGAAAGAGATTTTTGCTAAGCATATGAAGATGGTTCATATGGCTTAGAAATGGGTTTTGGAGTTTGAATTCAATCATGGGTTCCTATCATTTTGAGTTGGATTTGATTTATGATTTGGGCTGGGATTTGATTTGAGATTGGATTTATGATTTGATAAAAATTAATTGAATTAGGGTTGATTTGAGTTTGGTTAACGTTAAGTCCATAAGATAAAATCAAAGGGCCAAGAAAAGGATTTGGAATTTCAATTTAATCATGGGTTTCAATCATTTGATTTAGAATTGGATTTATGATCTTGGATTTGAATTTGAGGTTTTGTTTGGAAGAAGGATGCAAGGATTGAGTTTAAGGCTATAGGGTAGGCAAATTTTCCAAAATCCCTAAGGCATAACCTATTCTTATGGCTAACTCTTCTAAGTCTCTAAACAGTCTCTAGGCATAGGTTAAGTGTTTACCTAATCATTAGAAGTATCTTAAGACTAAGGAACTCTTAGTGTCTAAAAGAGTCCTAGATCTACAATGAGGAAGTTGAGAGCTCACTCCTAAAAGTGAGGTCAACAGTCTTCAAATATACCAAAGATTTTTTCTCTACTTTACATGGATGAATAAAGCATGGTTTATTTAAATCGGGTTCTAAAGTTCCTTATGAGAACAAGCCCCCATAGTTAATTACATCATAAGAAAGGTGAGTTCTTAGGAATACTCTGTATTAAAGTAAACAACTGTTATCTCCAAAGATTTCAAAGATAGGATTATTAATAAATTGGCTATTTTTGGAAAAATCAATCGGGAAGGATCAAAAGGAGAGACTTATTATCGAAGCCAAAGGAGATGAGTAGGGGATGCTCGTGATACTAAGAAACCTAGTGTGCATTCCAATCTATCATATGGTTGGCCTTTATATGTTTAAAATTGAAAAAAATTATGCATTTGAGTTGAAATTTATTAGAAGGCTAGGACTTATAATCCCCCAACACAAGATTATGAAAATGTCTAAGAGGTGAGGATTTATACTTGTAGCTTGAAGGAAATATCTACCTCAGATCCTAAATTTAGGGAGCTTTGGAAAGAACCAAAGCGCGACCTAAATCTAAGCGGAGATGGGTATATGGTTTACCTCCACAAGAGAGGATAAATCACCCGACTGCTGGACTTATAACTGTCTGGAGTGGCAGTAAGCTAACTCCTCATACACTTTAAAACCATGTGGTCAAGTTATATGTTTTATAAGATAGTTAGGTTATTATTATTTAGAAAGAGACTAAGTCCTTAAACCGACTCTCTTAAAGACTAGAGCATGAGTGGTATGAATAATGACTTAATCTAATTCAAATATTTTCAATTTTTATTTAATTTTGGATTCTTCCATTTGAAAAAGGCAATAGGATTTTTATATACCTAAATGCATGTTGATATTAGATTATTAGCTAAATCAGAGAGAAAGGGGTATTTTCCACCACAAGGGATGCCCTCACAGGTCAAGCATTCCCGTATCGTGCAAGGATGAAATCCCCTATTTTTAATAGAGAAATAATATGATATGCATGTTGTGAAGCATTCAACCATTCAGCTAAGGGGTTTCTAAATCTTTTAATTATCTTGATTTAATGCTCAGGCTTTATGTGAGGTTTTGAGTTATTTAGAAATTTAATTATGAGTTGTAGTTTGGGTAATAGATTTATTTTTTCCCTAAGAGCCTAATCGCATCTAGGCCACACATTAAAGCATCAATACATAAAGAAACTATAAGAGACATGCAATTTCTAGTCTGCAATATAAATAAATCATCAAATAATTTATAAAGCTAGCACAAAAGAATAAAAAGCTAGTGCGGTCCGGTGTCATTGTACAACCAAAAAAAAAAGGGTAGCCAAGCTCTATCCTTATACAACCCGGATTACATAAGAATAATTATAATTAAGGATGAATACATGCTACGGGGTTCTTCATCTTCATTCTTCATGTCTCCTTCATTTCTTCATATATCCATTTGATTTAGTTTGCTTCACTTCAAAGGCATCACATGGCCTCCCAGGATAAAGCCTTCTAGGCAATGCTCATCTTTATTCCCCCATAACACTAATTCTAATTCCTAATTATAAAGTACATTAAAATAAAAAAATAGATCTAATTACACCTGCAAGACAAAGGTTAGCTAAACATACATCCCTCCAAAGCAATTGTATTTATAATTTGGATTTAGCACCCTGCACATGGGTAACACAATCCACTTGTCCTAATTTAGATTACACTTAGTATTAAACAACCTACAAAAAAGAGCATTTATATTTATTTTAAGCACCCCTTAAGACCAATCTCCTGCAGAAGATATGGTTAGGCAAATCACGGCCTAACATCCCGTCTATGAGGCATACACCCTAACATCTAGTCTAAAATAATACATCACAAAACCAAATATACATCAAACCAGGCACCGTCCTAACATAAAGTTAGAAGTGGTGACTTAATCTAAGGTGTGTGTATTAAGGCTTGTGTGGTATGTCCTAACTAGGCTTTGTTATAAATTTCTTAGTATGAAGAGATTTAATTATGAAGGGTGGTTTCACTTTAAGTGGTTTAATTGATTTGTAAGTTTTACTTAATGTTTTCTTTTATTTCATTTGATTTACACTAAACAACTAAGTGTTATAAAGAGAAGAAAAGATAGGGCCACTCTCTCTTATCCCTACCTTAAGTCACATCTAAAGCTAATTAATTAAATAATTCTCTTTAATGAATGGCTTATTACATATTTTGAATTAACCCTAAGTTTAGGTTTATTTTAAAAAGAACTCATTCAATAAGAAATGCATCTTAAGATTAATTGGAATGAATTACTATCACATAACACATATTTGTTCATTTCTTTCCATCATATATAGCATGCATATTATTTAGTCTTAAACATAACTATACGTGCAATTTATATCTTAGCACACTTGAATGATGAAAGTAAGTGAATGCATTTGGAATTGATATTTCACTTAGTTGAATTATTTTTTCATATTAATTTAAAGCTATATCTAAATTCTTATACAAAAGCATAAGAAAAGAGCTCTAAATCATATGACTAATCAACCCAGCTGCTTGAATAAAATATGGATGCATGTCTTTTTAATAAAAATAGGGGCATTTTTATTCATTAGTCAAATGTACACACAAATGTATAAAAGTTTTAAGCAAGTACGTTGCCATTATTTTGCACCAAAGGGAATGAGGTAAGAACCTTGTTGACCTCACTTTTGGAGTGAGCTCTCAGCTTCCTCATTATAGATCTAGGACTCTTATAGACACTAAGAGTTTCTTAGTCTTAAGATACTTCTAGTGATTAGGTGAACACTTAACCTAACCCTAGAGACTTAGAAGAGTTAGCCATAGGGATTTAGGAGGACTTGCCTACCCTACAGCCAAAACCCAATCCTTGCTTCCTTCTTTCAAACCCAAACCTCAAATTCAAATTCAATCCTCAAAATCAAATCTAACTATCCAATGATTGAAATCCATCACTAAATTAAAACTCTAAATCCCTTCCTAAGCCGTTTAATTTTGTCTTATGGACTTAGCCTTAACCAAATCTAAATCAGTCCCAATCCAATTGATTTTCTCAATTATCAAATTCAATCTCA
Source organism: Cymbidium sinense (assembly GCA_021442155.1). NCBI lineage: Eukaryota > Viridiplantae > Streptophyta > Magnoliopsida > Asparagales > Orchidaceae > Cymbidium > Cymbidium sinense. Next base: position 106,754,752 of record CM038215.1, read on the forward strand.
AATCAAATTCCAAATCATGAATAAATTCTAAACTCCAGATGATTGAAATCCATGATAACTCCAAATTCTAAAATCTCTTTCTAAGCCATATGAACCACCTTCATATACTTAGTTAAAACTCCTTAAAACCAATACAAACTTGGTTTATTTCCTTATAAATCAATCATTGCTTTATTTATATTCACAAATATAAATAAAATCTAAATTCAAACCATTCAAATCAAATCAAAATAAATCAAACCAAATCAAGACCCTTCTTAAGCCATATGGACCCACCTCCATAAGCCCAATCAAATATTGATCCAAATCAACCCAAACATGATTGATTTCTTTATAAATCAATCGATCCTTCATTTGTATTCATAAATATAAATGAAACCCACCCTATAATGACCAAAAATAAATCAAACCAATTCAAAATCCAAGTTAGCCTCTTTTGACCTATATCCTTTAATCTAGTCAAACTTGCTTCCAAATCACTCCAAAATCAAGTGATTTTCTCATAATTCATTTATATCTTCATTTATATTCATAAATATAAATGAAATATAAATTTAAATGGTCCAAACCAAATCCAAATCAAATCAAACTCTCAATTTTATCCCTTCTAGCCAAACTTTTGAACTTGGCTAAATGACATCTAAATCAACTCAAAATTCATGGATTTCTTCATGATTCAATCATTCTTTCAATCATTGATCCAAATATAAACATAAACCACCATTATCAAACCAAATCTAGGTCAACCCAAATCAAACCCTAGTTAACCCCTTTTGCATGAAATTATCATATGAACCAAAACCCACTTAGCTCGAAACCAATTATAATTGGATTTATATTTCAATACTAAGCTCATATGTGAGTTCAACTAAACTTGAATCAAACCTTGATCAAGTCAATTGACCCAATTAGGCTCACTTGACCTAAAGTGACCTAAAAGATCTTTTTGAGCCAAGTTCTAATCCAACCCAAATTGGATTGAACTAAACCTTAATCATGATCAACAATCATCATGGGATGATCAACCACCTTAAATTGAGTCAAACTAAGTTAAACCTAGCCTTTGACCAAATCAACATTTAGCCTAAATGAAACCCAAACTAGCCAAAATTCATCAGATGCTAAATTGATTGAAATCATTGACTCAAACCCATTCATAATCAATGATTGAACTTGACCAAACCATCAATTGAGCCAAACCAAGCTTAATTGGCCATTGACCTAAGTTGACCCAAATTGGCCTAAAAGGCTAAAATAGGTCAAATCATAATTTAACCTAAATTAATTACAACTAATGGCTCAAGTTCATTCCAAATCACTTATTGAACTTGACTAAAGCCATGATTGAGCCACCTAATCTAGCCCAAATTGACCTAAAAGGTAAAATTGACCAAAATTTAAATTAATTCCAAATTAAACCAAACCAAAGTCTACAATCATTTTCAATCAACCAATTGAACTTGACTCGCCCCATAACCCAACCCAATTTGGTCAAATTAGTCAAATTGGTCAACTTTACCAATTTGACCCTTTTGAATCCAAATGAGTCAAATCCAAACCTATGCCAAATCAATCCAAATTAATTGAACCAAAACATCCCAAATCATCATATGAACCTAACCCAAGCCTTGGTTTGACCCAATTTGACCAATTGGTGAACCCAACCCAACCTAGCCCAAATGGAACCCATTTGATCAATCCAAGCCAAACCACTCAAATCTAACTTATGGAATCTTATGGGCTGATCTAACTCACCTTAAACTCACCCTAGGTTAGCCTAAGACCTCCAAAAAAGCTAAGTGGGCCCCATCAAAGGAGATTAGGCATCAAACCATGGGATTCAAACTTAAAAACCATTGGATCCAAGCCAAAGTCAACCTCCATCCCCATGAGCTTAAGACCGTGGAACTTTTTTCACCCACCCAGCCTACCCACCTACCCAACCTGATGTAAATTTACATGATTAACCATCCTCCCATCCCTGGCGTGCCACCCTGACTTGATGGAGACAAGTCTGACAGCCGGATGGCGGTGAGCCAGTGTAAATTATGTGCATGCTACCGTCCGTCCATCATGAGAAATTGAGGGGTATACCCCCTCAATTCATGCAAAAAAGAACATAATTCACATCGTGAGCCTTCCTAAGCTAATTCTGAATCCCCTTAGAGCCTTTCCAAGGATCCTCAAGCCCTCCTTGATCGCCGTTGCCCATTCCCGAAGAAAGCTAAAATAAGGCATCCCAATCCCGAGCAATACTCCCTCTCCACTAAATAAAATCCAAATTCCTTGCACCCACACCTTCCCCATGCTCTATTGAAGCCAACCAAACTAATTCCCAAGCTTCCAAGCCACGGGAGAAGCGAGTTCAATCAAGATTGAACTCCAAAGGAGGGGAGCTTGGTCCATAGAGCAATCCACACCAAATCAAGCCCAAAATTCTTCAATAAGGCCTCGCCTCAACTAGACAAAGCTACCTCCAGCGTTACACCGTCGGACATTAGCTCCGATGAGGTAATTTCATAAACCAAGCTTTGTATGGAAAAGTGGGTTGGTTTTTATGAAAGAAATTCAAAATTCATGGATTTTTGATCATTGGATGTGTGTGTCTGATGTAGAACATCATGAGGATCAAAAAATTAGAGCCCAAGGCCTATTTACAAGATCTCAAGCTAAAGCCCAAGAAAATTCAAGAAAGAAGAAGACTTAGCCCATTAGCCTTCTAAGGCCCATTTTATGATTTCATCTTTTTTTATTTATGTGATTTTTAATTTTCTTCTAGAAACTCCATGTTTGAAATTTTGCATTTAAAAATTTAAAGCATGACATGTGAGGTGGTTGAATCCACATAAAATAATAGCATGTGAAATGGGTGGATGGCATAAAATAATGAGGCAATTTATTGCTTCACATTAATGTGGCCACCCACCTTTCCCTCCATATTTTGAATTCTTTTGTTTTGAAAGATGCTTGTAATGGCTACAAATAGCCCCTCTTATTAGAATGAAGGAGATCTTTTGGTAATTAAAAAATTTTGAGTTATTCTTGTGGTTTGAGAGCTTGGTGGCCAAACCTTGGCAATCCTTGGTGAGAGCGCTAGTTATCCAACATATCCTCTTCCTTCACCTCCAATTCCCACGTTCTTCTAGTCTCATAAAAAGAAAGAACGCCCACCTCCATCAAATTTGGTATCAGAGCGAAGCCTGGAAGGAGCAAATTTGGTCAAAAGTTTGCTTCAACAAAGGGAGCAACTCAAGTGTTGGACTTGTCCTTCAAACTTGTAAGTTTTTCTTGGACTTGTGAGGTTAATTAATTTTCTTTTATGTGATAGTTTAAAAGCATATTAGTAGCTTGGAAAGATATATATTGCTTGCAAGTTTATGGTGATAGCATAAAATTTCAATTAGTAAGCTCCATTATATATTTTAGCCATTTTCCAATTATGTGAATGTGCGCACCCCCTCCCCCTCCCCTCCAAAAAAAAAATAGAGAAAAAAAATTAAGAGAGTACCTTGGTGAGGTAGTTCATCACCTAAATCAACCTAGCCATTAGTGCAAATCAAAATCTAATTACTTGCTTTATTATCTTTGTTATTTTTTATGGTTAATTTTAGAAGTTTCTTTGATTAACTTATGATAACTTGCTTTAAAAGAAAAAAAAGAGGCTTTAAATTTGAGCATTTTATTTCAGCATTAAAAATATATATATAAAAAATATGCATGCATAATAATATAAGTGTGTTAAACTTGGTGATTTTGGAAGCTAAATAGAACTTTGTCAAAAGACCTAAACCTGCCTAAGGAGAGCTTGGGATTTAAGTGGTCTTATACCCCTCACTGAAGTTCTCTTAGCTTAAAATTTTGCTTTGATATATTATTATACTTATTTATTATTTTTTCATTTTTTCATTGAACCCTTTTCATATATCTTTTTTTTTCTTCCTTAAAAAAAAAATCTCATGGCACCAAAATCTATCTCTCAAGATCAAGTTGAAAGTTTGACTAGATTAGTTGATTCCTTAGATCTTAGGATGCAATAAAATGAATTAAAAACTCAACAAATATTAGAAGAGAGTAAGAATCAAATGTAAGAACTTAAACAACAAATGCAAACTCTTTTAGTGCATCTACAAAATAATAGAGTACCAACTCCTCCTCCAATACCTACTCAGATTGTGCTAATAGGAATAGATGAAGAAGATTCATATCCAAACCATATAGAAAATCAACTACTTAGAAGGCAATCAATTGCTAGAAATGGTGGAAGGGGAGAAAATTATTTTTAGACTATAGAAGACTCTAATGATCCATCTCAAAGAGTTAAAGTAGAAGCCCCAACTTATGATGGTATACATGATCCAAATAAATTTCTCGATTGGTTAGTTTAAATGGATGACTTATTTGATTGGTATAAAATGGATGATTACCAAAGGGTTACTTTTGCTAAAATGAAATTGATAGGGCATGCTAAAATTTATTGGACAAATACTTTAGCTAAAGAATAAAGATTAGGAAGGACAAACCTCACTTGGATAGAAATGAAAGAAATGTTAAGAGAAAAGTACTGTCCTAGGCATCATGATAAGAAGCTACATAGCCAATTATTAACTTTGAGACAAGGTAATTATCTTGTAACTGAATACTTGAACACTTTTGAAGATCTAGTTTCTAGAACTGACAGGGCGATAATGATTGGCAATTAGCCAATAAATTTGTTATTGGACGGGGCTGAAATTAGAAATGAAGTTGAATTATTTGACCCACAATCTTTAGAGGAAGCATTTCATTATGCATTATTGAACAATAAAAGAAATCGCCTCCCTCTCTAAAATTAAAAGTCAAGTACCTTCCATTTCATCCAATAGATCTACTGTTAGACCAGCCCATCCAAATGGCCCATCCTCTTTGCCTAAAACTTCAATTGAAGGGAGCTCTAAGAACATTAGGGAAGTAATATGTTTTAAATATCATAAAAAGGTCATATGCAAAATCAATGTAAAGCTCAAATCTTATTTTTAGAAGAAGTTGAAAATTCAATAGATGATAATCTAGAAGAAGTTTATGATGACACCCCATTATATAATGAAGAATTGGAATTAACCGATGACCCTCATGTTAATGTGATGAGATGTTAATAAAAAATGAGAAGATTGGAGGAGAAAGAACATTTTAGCATGTATGTTTTGTGTAATGAAAAGAGATGTAGGTTAGTTATAGATGGAGGGAGTGCTATGAATGTCATTTCAACACATACCTTAACTCGAGCCAACTTAAAATTTGAACCTCACCCTGAACCATTTCATGTTAGTTGGGTAAATCATATATCTCTTCCCATCACCAATCGGTGTTTAGTTCTTATTAAAATAAGAAGCTATGAGGATCAAATTTGGTGTGATGTTCTCCCTATGGACATTGCTCATATTCTCTGGGGACACTATATTATATGATATGAATGTTATTCACTATGGTGGGAAAATATTTATGTTTTTAAACATAATAATAAGACTATTAAACTCCTACCAATAAAGCCAGAAAAAACACCCTCCATAACACCACACAAAAATAACTTCGACTTGCAACCTAAGCCTCTATTGAAGAAAAATGCCAAACTTCAATTAATTATCATAGAAAATCCTACCGTTAGCCTAACACTATCATTTCGATCCTTACTTTAAAACACCTACTCTTTCTCCTTTGACCCCAAAGATAAAATAATAGGTTTTGCTTATGAAAAGAATTTTTTGATCCATTTCTTATTCACATATTACATGTAAAAGAAGTCCTACCAGACTCTAATGAGACTCACATACCTATTGTGGTCTCTTCTCTTCTTTCTAATTTTAACGATATTACACCTGATGAGCTACCTCCTCTAAGAGACATTCAACATGCTATTGAGTTCTTACCCGGTTCTCAAGTTCCTAATCTTCCATATTATAGGATGAAACCTATCGAGCATGTTGAGATTAAAAGACAAGTTGAGGAATTATTAAGAAAGGGTTTTATTCAAGAGAGTCTTAGCCCTTGTGCAGTCCCAGCATTATTAACTCCAAAGAAAGATGAAACATGGTGAATGTGTGTTGATAGTCGAGCAATAAATAAAATTACTATCAAATATACATTTCCTATTCCCCGATTAGATGATATGTTAGATTTAATCTCAGGAGCAAATTTTTTTTTCAAAGATTGATCTAAAAAGTGGATATCATCAAATTGATTAGATCGAGATAAGTGGAATATGGCTTTTAAGACCATGACTTTATAAATGGCTCATGCCCTTTGGACTTTCAAATTCCCTAGCACATTTGTGAGATTAATGAATACTATTCTTAAACCATATATAGGTAAATTTTTGGTGGTGTATTTTGATGATATTCTGATTTTTAGTCCAAGTGAAAATGAACATCTACAACACCTATAAAAAGTCTTTGAATTACTTAGACAAGAGAAATTATACGTTAATTTAAAAAAGTGTTTCTTTTTGCAAGCTGAGGTAATCTTTTAGTTTTATTATATCCACTACCGGGCTTAAACTGATCCTTCTAAAGTGAAAGCAATCTTAGATTGGCCACCACCTAAAAGTTTTATCAGTTAGAAGCTTCCATGGTTTAGCCACTTTTATCGGAGGTTTATTAAGAATTTTAGTACCATTGTTGCTCCAATAAGCGATATACTAAAATTAGATAAATTTTTGGACTTCTAATGCACCAAAGGCCTTAGAGCAAATTAAAGTTCTTATCTGCACCAATCCTTAGGCTCGGATTTTCTAAAGCCTTTGAAGTGGCATGTGATGCTTGGAATTGGGATAGGTGGAATTTTAAGTCAAGAGAATCATCCTATAGCATTCTTTAGTGAAAAATTAAATGAAGCTAAACAACGATATTCCACTAATGATAGAGAGTTTTATGCTGTAATTCAATCCTTAAGTCATTGGCGACATTATCTCTTACATAGAGAATTTATACTTAATTATGATCACCATGCCTTAAAATTCATTAATACTCAATAAAAATTAAGTCATAGGCATGCAAAATGGGTTGAATTTTTACAAGACTACTCTTTTGTTCTAAAGCATATGCCGAATTGAGAATAAGCGATGCTTTATCTAGGTAAACCTAATGATTTCCTCTTTAGAATTGAGAATGGGATTTGATAGAATTAAAGATGATTATATTGTGTTCCACGACTTTCATAACTTATCTTGAACACCTAAATAAACCAATAACTTTACAAGGAACATTCGATAATAAATGGATATTTATATAAAGGAAAATAATTATGCATTCTCGATCTTCTTAGAGAATTCCTTATCACTGAGCTACATGCTGGGGGTGTAGGTGGTCATTTTGGAAAGGATAAGACCATATGTTTATTAGAAAATAGATTTTATTGGCCTTCATTAAAATGAGATGTTCAAAAATTATTCAATGTTTAATTTGTAAAGGCTAAAAACTATCAAACAAAGGTCTGGAAAATACACTGCCTTACCTGTTCCTTATAGGCCTTGGGAAGACCTATCAATGGATTTTATTCTAGGATTACCTAGGATAGCTCGAGGACATGATAATATTTTTGTTGTAGTGGATAGGTTCTTAAAAATGGCTCATTTCTTACCTTGTACAAAAACAAATGATGCTTCTTATATAGCCAAATTATTTTTTAAGGAAATAGTACTCCATGGTCTCCTTTAACCATTATTTCAGAGATGTTAAGTTTGTCTCATATTTTTGGAAAACATTATGAAAATTATTAGGTACCAATTAAAATTCTCTTCTGCCTTTCACCCACAAACTGATGTACAAACTGAAGTAGTTAATCGTATCTTAGGAAATTTGCTTAGATGTTTGGTAGGTAAAAGTTTAGGAAATTGGGATTTACATTTACTAACCTCTAAATTTGCCTATAATAGTACTATATCTAGAACTACAAAAAAATCACCATTTGAGATAGTCTATGGTCAAAACCCATGACAACCAATAGATGTAGCAAACCTACCATCTCATGTATTTTCTGATGAGATTCTCATTTGCTAAAGATTTTCAAAGCCTCCATGAAGATATAAGAAAGCAAATTACTATAAGCAATGATAATTATGCTTCTAAGGTAAATCATAATCGTTCAATGAAAGAATATAAAGAAGGTGATTATGTATTGATTCGCATTTGGCCTGAGCGTTATCAAACTACTAAATATAAGAAATTACATGCACGAGCTTGTGGTCCATTTAAAATTCTCAAGAAAATTAGAACTAATGCTTATCACCTTGATTTTCCTGCTGATATGTTCATTCATCCAGTTATTAATATTGAAGATATTCTATCATATGAAGGAATTAGAAAACCTCCACTTGTTCAGCCTAACTCTTTAGCAGGAGATATAACACGTACTTGCAGAAGCCCTCTTCCTTTGAAGTTGACTATATTATCACCGAGGAAGCACCCATTAATCCAGCTTCTGAACATCATTTTCTAGTTCGTTGGAAGAATAAGCCACCACAAGACACATGGTCAATGAGTGATTTGGAGACTTTAGCCCCACAATTAGTAGAAGACTTCTTAGATTTTAACTCACGAGCGAGTTCAATTGAGCCTGGGAGTTGATGTAGAACATCATGAGGATCAACAAATTAGAGGCCCATTTACAAGATCTCAAGCTAAAGCCCAAGAAAATTCAAGAAAGAAGATGACTTAGCCCATTAGCCTGCTAAGGCCCATTTTATGATTTCATCTTTTTTATTTATGTAATTTTTAATTTTCTTCTAGAAACTCCATGTTAGAACATTTAAAAATTCAAAGCATGACATGTGAGGTGGTTGAACCCACATAAAATAATAGCATGTGAAATGGGTGGATGGCATAAAATAATGAGGCAATTTATTGCTTCACATTAATGTGGCCACCCACCTTTCCCTCCATGTTTTGAATTCTTTTCTTTTGAAAGATGCTTATAATGGCTATAAATATCCCCTCTTATTAGAATGAAGGAGATCTTTTGGTAATTACAAAATTTTGAGTTATTCTTGTGGTTTGAGAGCTTGGTGGCCAAACCTTGGCAATCCTTGGTGGGAGCGCTAGTTATCCAACACATCCTCTTTCTTCACCTCCAATTCCCACGTTCTTTCAGTCTCATCAAAAGAAAGAACGCCCACCTCCATCAGTGTCTCCCTTCCCCAAAGGTGTGGGAAGAATTTGGGGATAATCTGAGCTCGGGTGCGCTCAGATCGAACGAGGGAAGACGGATGACATCCATCTTTCATTGCGCACAAACGAGATAGATTATGAGCCGTCCATCCCGCATGATTGGAATGAATGGCTCTGATCAAATTCCGTGATAGATCCATTGATTCATTTCCTAAACTATGGATCAAATTATGGTCGTCTGATCTTAGATCAGATGGTCCACAGAGAAAGCACGTCCGCCATCAGTTGAGTGAGTGCGTGGATGTGACTTCTTAAATAGCCAATCCCGTCGTGCTACGTTATCCACCACATGACCCGATGAGATTAAGACTTTAATTAGGGCTAATTAATTAGTTTTTAATCCTGAAACTTTCTAAAATCATAACCAATTATAGAAAATCCAAAAAAAAAAAAAACAAACTTAAGCTCATTTTGAAGATATTTTAGAGTAGAATCTAGCAAAATTATTATTAATTGACTTTGAACAGTGATTTTAGCTTAATTAAGATTTTATCAAAAATCTAATTAGCTTAATTATACCTTAATTAAATACTCAGTTAATCTTAAATTTTTTGTGGATGTTTAGGAGGGTGACCTTTGCCTCCCCTATTTTTTGAGATTTTTTGGATTGCTTAATTAGGGAAATCACTTGATTAAGCTCTAATCACTCTCTTAACTGAATTAATTATAGTTAATGATTAAATAGTAACTTGATTAATTATTTAAATATAATTACCTCTATTGAATAGTAAGATAACTTAGGGGATGTGATTGGGAAAACTTTTCCTAATTCATTTTCTAAGTTTTCTTTATCTTTAAAAAACAAACTAATTAATGGTTAATGAAATGATTAATTGATTAATTAAGTGATTAATATTCAAGATAAGGAAATCAGAATCCAATTGAATGTTTAAATGATTTAGGAATTAGGATTGGGGCTTTGCCCTTGATCCTTTCCCCCAAAGTTATTTTCATCATTCAAATTAAAATATAACCAAAGTGTTTAATCAATTAATTAAAGGCTTAATGAAATTAAAATTAAAAATTAATTCAACCACACCTAAGAAACCCTTAATTGATCTTGGGTAGCTTTTTGGGTATTCAATAACCCAATGTGAGAGATAATGAAATTATGGTTGGCTCACATGTGTGAGAAAATCATAAAAGTGATTAACTGAGATCCCTTAAGCTTAATTAACTATTAATCATAAGCCAATTGCATTAGACTCCTTTCATTTCTTAGGAGCATCGCAAATTTACTTTTCATGTGGTTGCATATCACATTGGATTATTATTAATTAGTTAATTAATTTAAGATGATATAGGTAAGGGTTAATTAATTCACTTAATTCATACCTTAACCTAATTAAAACATAAAATCAACTTAAATTTTCTTCATTAAACCAAATTTATTCACACATGGGGAATTGGGTTAGGATTAACAAACCTCTTTCAAATTTCCTAAATCAAATCAAACTCAAAGTTAATAATGTCTTTAAAGAATTTTGGTTTATTTTAAATAGCCTTATTTAATGTGATTGCCCTTAGGAATTAATTGGGATGATTGAAATCATGTGTTTACATTCCTTTATTTCTTTCCAATCATGCTAAATATTGCTTGCCATATGAAATCAAGTATTCATTTCTTTTAAGAATTAATTAAATGAAATGTTTTCTTTTATGTCAAATTTCATGTGTTGACTTAAATTAAATATGTGTTGCTATTATCACTATTAAATCAAAAACTATTTTCAAAAGCTTATAAATCAATTATTATAAATGAAGTGATGTTAATTACAAGTATCTATAAGCTTGCATGTGATGATAGTATAAGATATGTAATATGAAGTTCTCTTTCCTTATCTTAACATGGATTGATATAGGATTTGAAAGTGTATAGTTCATTTGAAAAGAACACAATATTTGCCGAAATCTACTCCTATGCATCTCCATGTTAAGACTTAAGAAGAATTTCATATCACATATGTAAATCACATAATCAAATTAAACATAATTTTTTGCATGATTCCTTATCCATGTGGTTCTTTGTGTACATTCATATGTATTTGAGAAAAGTGGTATATTAGTCAGGACATCCCAGGGCTGCGAGGCTTTAAGTAGCCCTAAGTAGGTCTTGCACCTTACCCCCTGGTGTAGAAAATAATGGCATCGTACTCACTTAAAACTCTTATACATATGCATGTATGATGTGGCCAATGAATAAGAATCACAAATAAAATAAATCAATTATAACTATTTGCATGGATTTTCCTATCCTTATAATTGTTGATACATCTACATGTATCTAAGAAAAGTGGTATATTAGTCTAAACGTCCTGGGGCTGCGAGGCTTTAAGTAGCCCTAAGTAGGTCTTGTACCTTACGCCCCTGATGTAGAAAATAATGGTGATGTACTCACTTAAAACTTTTATACATTTGAATGTGTATCTAGTTAATGGATGAAAAATCTCTCTTCTTTATGTAATAAGGCATGCATTCATAATTGAATGAAAAATGAAATATTTAAATTTCAAATACACTTCTTTGCATTCAACATCAAAGTGTGCTAATATTTACATTGCATGTATAGGTATGCTTAGGATTATTCATAAGCATGATGTACATGATGGAAAGAAATGAATGAATGTGTGTTATGTGATAGTAATCCATTCTAATTAATCTTAAGATGCCTTTCTTATTGAATAGGATTATTTAGAGTGAACCTAACCTTAGGGTTAATTAAAACACATAATAAATCATTGACTAAAAGAAATTCATTAATTAACTTACCTTATAAATGACATAAGGTAGGGATAAGAGAGAGATTCTCTCTCTTTCTCTCTTTATAAAACTTAGTTGTTAAGTATAGGCTATATGAAATAAAAGAAAACACTTAGTAAAATCTTTAAATCAATTAAATTATTTAAAGAGAAATCAACCTTTTATAAATTAAATCCCTCACACTTAGCAAACTATAACTCTAAAGCCTAGTTAGGACATACCACACAAGCCTTAACACATACACATTAGATTAAGTCACCATTTCTAGCTTTATGTTAGGGCGGTGTATGGTTTGATGAATGCTGGCTTTGTGATGTATTATTTTAGACTGGATATTAGGGTGTATGCGCGTAATCTAGATGTTAGTTCAATATTGGCCTAATCATATTTTCTATAGGGGTCATGCTTAAGGGGCCGAATCCTAGTCCTGATCTTGATTGTGCATCCCTGCCTCTATTGTTCCATAGCTTCTCGAAGTACTCTGACCTGTACTTTGACTATGAATAAGGCATCAAACCCTTCTTTGCAAAATTAATAACACAAGGCGAGTACCAATCAAAAGGTAATTTTGTTAATTCTTTATTTGAATCATCCTCAAGTTCTACATCAATTTCAAGACTTGAGGATGATGATCCTAAAAAAGAATTTCTTCGATTTGACATCTTTGGAAGACTGAGGGGCTTTCTTAACTACTAAAGCTTCAATTTTTTGAGATGAAAGTGAGGTAAGAGCTATGGTTCCTAACTGCTACCTGATAGTTTCACATACATTTGATTTGAATACTTTCGTGCTTTGTTTGGAGGCCTAGTCTTTATCGCTGTCTGGCTCAAGTGTCACCTCCAATGAAATTCGCTGAGAGGGGTTGGCTGGTATGCTAATCACATTAGACTCATCCTCTGAACTGGATTCCAAGTCTATGTGAATAGCAGAGGTACTCTTATGAACTAGAACATAACCCCTGTTGGCTGATGGCCAACAAGGGGTCTTCCACCTCTAGAACTACCTATATTTCTACCTTTGCCTCTACCTGGTGGAGGTTGAGTCATCCTACCCACATGTCCATATGAAGGAATGGGCTGTGGGTGGAATGTGATATGCGGCTCCACTTCTTCCTTAATTTCCTTTTCTTGTTCACTTGGATTTTAATTTTTCTTTTCTTTTTCTTTTGCTTTTACTTTTTCTTCATTTTCTTTTTCATTTGAATTTGAATTTTATCCAAGTTCATGAGAAAGGGTGTTCTGAGGAAGATAGTAGGTCATATCCTCATATATCTCAACCTCTCTAACTAAAAATGGCTTTTCATCTCCTTTGACACAATACTCAATCCCATCCTTCCTGAACTTTATGAACTGATGAAGGGAGGATGGAATCATCTTGTTCTGATGTATCCAAGGCCTACTGAGCAAAGCGATGAATGAAGTATTCGAACCAATGTTATAAAACTTAGCTTCAATCTTCTAGTCACCTATCTCCAAAGGTGACACTATGGAACCTAGAGCCCTCTCGCCTTGTTCTTTGAATCCTCCCAACATCATCCGGTCTCCTTGGAGTGTGGAGATGTCCACTATAATGTAGAGGGGATGGTTGTGCTCCATGTCCCATAGAAGAAGGTTTTCATTTGTGAAAGTGATTCCCTGAGCTTCTCTGGAATAATGTGCCTTCTCTCCAATAGTAGTCAGCTGAGCTAAGCATGTCTTAGAATCAATGAGAGCTTTGATTAATGATTCCCTCATCTCATTGGATAAGACAAGGGCATCATATATGCTTAGCTTAGATGGCAACTTTCTTAAGTGAGAGAGGACATTATAGTCCACCTTGGGCTGATCCTCCACAAGCATATCCAAGGGTGGAGCATCCTATGGAGAGGTTTCTTGATCCTTTGAACCAATGACTTGTTTCCCTCTATCTTGCGGTGCTGCCATAAGAGGTAAAACCTTGCCACTAAGGAGGTTGACTTTAGAGATCTCTTATGGCAGGATAATGGAAGATTCTACCTGCATGTCAGGCTCACCTATAGCTTCTCCTTTGGGGCCCTCAGAATCGGATGATTCCAAGTCTATCTCAAGAGGCGAACCCATAATATTTAGAGAAGGAAGATCCAACTCTGAATCAGAAAGAGGGAGATCAGAGTTGTTATAATTATTATTTAGACTTGAAGAGTTATCATTAGGAATAGAGTTAGAAAACCCATCAGAAGTGACACAGATATAATTCAAGCTAGCTTTATTCTTCAATTTCTTGGATTCGGTAGGAGGTACATAGTAGAAATCATGTAAAGCAAGAGGGCTGAGGGATTTGATGCCCTCATTCTCTGATACAAGATGTCTACTAGAAGAAAAGCTAGCTAAAGTAGAGGTAGTCGCTGATGTAGAGCTGCAACTGTGGACTGGAGGCTCGACTCAGTCAGTGGTCGTGCTACTTGGCTATCCCGGGCTGGCATAGGCTACTGCTACTACTGTTGAGCTCCCCCTTTCCCTGAGTTGACTCTGGCAATTTGCAAACCTTCCTTGATGTTGGAGGTTTGAGTTGGCTCAGGCACCTACAAGGAAAGTTTCTTGATTTTGGAGATAATTTTCTTAGAAGTATGAGATAAGAAGATATCCCAACTTTTTATGATTTTGGAAGGATCACAAGTATCCCCAAGGATTACTCTAATGGAACTGGATGGTTGTTCCATAAGGTATTCTTTCAGAATAACTATAGAACCAATCTTGAAGCTATGTTCAAGCCAGTCCTTGAATGTGAAGCTATCTTCCAAAACATGACCGAACATACGATGTTAGGGGCAAAAGTTAGGATCATTACTTTTGCCCACTTCCTCCAGTCTCCTAGGTTCGGGTAGCTAAAAATTATGATTCTTTAAGAGATTCTTAAAGATCTTCCTGATTACCTCCCTCTTAAATGAATAAAGCTTGTTAAGTTTATCCAAAAAAGTAGGTGGATCATAACTACCTAGCGGAGGGTATGTGTACCACTGCTACTGATGATGTGGATAAGGAGGATGCAGTGTAGGCCATGGAGGCTGCTGTGGCAGCCATAGGGCTGCCTCGGTGGTGGTAGAGGAGGTGGAAGTGATGACTATGGAGCACGAGTTCTCTCAAACTACTCTTTGGCTGGCTATTTCCCCCTATCTACTACTATCACTACCTCAGGCTTCTTCTCAAAAGCTTTTTGTGGCTTCTACTTTATTGATTGGTCTAGAAAAGGTGACTGTTTGGCTTCTCCTTGTAAGCTAGTCACCTAGTTGATTAATTTCTTAAAAGTTTTGATGGTGAAACCTTTGAGCATGAAGGCAATCAAGCCATGGATATTCTTAAGCATAATATCGATGGAGTGATATTCAGATAGCCGTGGTTCACATTTCATACTCAAATTATGCCATCTGAGGATGTAATCAATGAGGGACTCACTGGGGTTTTGTTAAGCCACAATGAGATCACCTTCAGTCACCCTTTGCTGAGCAAACCTCTTGATGAAGAGTTGCTCCAACTCAGCAAAAGTCTTCACTGAACTTGGGAAGTTCAGCATACCAATCAAAGGCTATGCCTGCTAAGCTACTGATAAAAAGATGGAAGAGCAAAGTGTCACCGCCACTGGCATTATAATAATTGGCCCTGGAGTGTGCAATATGTTACCTCGGGTTCCCACTGCCATCGAAGCTCTTGAAAGAAGGAGGCACGAACCCTTAGGATATTGGATGGCATCGAATTCCTCTAGGTAGGGTCTACCCTTTGAAAATGATGATCCTCCTCGGGCTTGAGCCAACACTTCTTTCACCTGCTGCTCAATCATGGTCTTGATATATTTTTCCTGTATGGAGGTACTATCCACTACCCTCCTATATAGACTGGTGCTTCCTTGCTAGACTAGAGGTAAAGTCTTGGCTGGATCCAAGACATGCACCAACTCTAGCTGACTAGTCTCAACTATGGTAGGATGGACTGCCAGTGATTGTTTCTGAAGTGCTAAGACTGCTGCTAACAAGCCCTTGAGCTACTTCCCCATCCTATTTATTTGATCATCTTTCTACTTTATTTGCTGAAGGAGGTGTTGGGAGTAGTGTCTTCCTCGACCTTCCATCTACTGCTCATGGAGGAGAGAACCCTGGATATGTACCATGTGTACCCCTGCTGAATCCTCTAACAAATCATCTTAGTTTGGATCAAAGCTGACAATTTCATCCTTTAAATTAGACCAAGGATATCCTAAGATTTCCTTCTTTTCCACTAGATACTGAGCCACTGTGTCATTTAGGGATCGGTCCAACTGCACAGGCATGAAAGATTGGGTCTAAACGATAGTCGCATCACTATCATGCACAGATAGGCACCTGACTTTTGAAGCTACTGGCAAGCTGATCTTGTGAGGACTGTGCTCACTGGAAAAGGTACTGACTTGATGGATCTAGTGAGTGGTACTAGAGAATATATGACCATGGGGTGACCAAGCCTCCTCCTCCCTCAACTGCTGTGACTATCTACATAGCCTGCTGTGGTGGTGGTGGTGATGGGATGACTACGATACATCAAGGTCACCATTCCTTCTTCAGCACTACTGGGTAGATGGTCGAGCAGGAGAGCTCGGCCTCACTACAATAGACAATGTAGATGGGATGGGATCTCTCGACTGTAGCTGGATCACCAACGGAGTTCTCTTCTCCCCCGATGTGGCCTTCATGGCCTTGGCTAGAACAGTAGATGCTGAGACATGTACGGAAGATGGCGGACAGGGAGAAGAGCGGTGTGGTGGAGGCACCACTGACACTCTCGAGATAGGAGCTCCTCTCCTATGATGTGTGGTCCCTATGAGTAAGATACTATCAGTATGGTCGGCGCGGGCACACCGATATGGAAAATCTACAAGTGCGGAGGCTGTTGACTGTCGACTATACCTCTGGCGCTCCTAGCTAGTGACATGAACTGATGTGCAGGCTTCTCTAGCCCTCTCTTACCTAAGTTGCCTGCCAACGCTGTTGGGAATGATAGATCTCAAATCAAACTAAGCCCTGACCGATCATCTATAGCTATGCCTACTGGCATAAAATCAATGAGGCGCATGACCTCCTCCTCTCACTAACAGGTTCCTGGAATGGAACCACTGGTGGAGGTGAAATAGAAATCCTCCTAGCATCCTCTCTGTCAGATCTGGAGATAGGGTGGAACTAGTTTACTGTAACTAGTGGGGAAACCATCCTGGGCAGATCCTCTATAATAGATTGAGTAGCTACTTCTAGCTACCTAGCAATGCGAGTGTGATACCACTTTATCATGCGGTTCTTGTTTCTTCATTGGGTCTGGGTAGGTAAAGCAGAGTAGGAGCTAGACCCAACCTCAAAAGCAGTGGAGGCAATCCCTGGGATCAGGTGAGCCTTTTCCTTGGAGGGTGCTAGTGAGTGGGTTCTATCCCTAACTAGGGTAGCATGGGGAACAATCAGGCACATTGACACTAGCACTAATACTGTTGTTGCGGGAATCGCCACAACCTTCCTCTTCAGTGAGGGAATATTCGAGTTAGATGGCATGTCGATCTGGATGACCGGCTTCTGCCCGGTCATCGTACTCTTACTAACTGTGGTAAGGGGGGTTCCCTCACATGTAATCCTGGCCCCCTCGAAGCCTCGACCAAAGTGGATGAGGTGGGCATAGTTAGATTGTGGAAGGCTAGCCTAATCTAGGACCAAGTCCATCCCATAAGGAAATGTGAACACATGCTTCTGTGCTGCCATTGCAATCAACTTAAACTGATGCTGACTGAAAGTCTGCAATGTTGAAAATAAACTTGAATCAGATTTCTATTTTTATTGATTTTTGAATTTGAATTTTAGAATTTGAACCCACACTCAACATCTTGAAAGTGTTAAGTGGGGCTCAAATGGATTTAGAAGAGATTTTGAGATTGATTGAAAGAGAATTTCTTAAAGTAGAATCCACTTTCAACAAATTTGGGTATGTTAAAAATGGGTTCAAATATTTTTGGAGAGGTGCTTCCATAGGTTCATGTTTAAATTTTGATTTTTGATTTTGAGGACCCTTTATTTAATAAATTTGGGTAAAGTAAAGGGTCAATTGATTTTGTTTTCGATTTGAGATTTTTGGAATTCACTCAATTAGCAAATTTGGGTGTGCTAAATGAGGTGTTTGAAAATAATTTCTTCTTTTTCTTTATTTTCTTTGTTTTGTGAATCATTTGTGATTTTGAAAATCCTAATGTGTTTCTTTTTGTTTTGGATTTTGTTTTGAAAATGGAGACTTCACTTTTAGTAAATGTGGTATGCTAAAATGAGGTTCCAATGTGGTTTGAATTTTGTGAAATGGAGATATCAATTAGCAAATTTGAGTATGCTAAATGAAATTCAAAAAATGTGTTTTAAATTTTGTTTTTGAAAATGGAGACTTCTCTTAGCAAATGTGGTATGCTAAAATGAAGTTTCGAATGTGTTTTTGAAAATTTTATTTTGAAAATGGGGACTTCACTTTTGCAAATCTGGTATGCTAGAATGAAATTCCAATGTGTTTTGAAAATTTTTGTGAAATGGAGATTTCACTTAGCAAATTTGTGTATGCTAAATAAAATTTCAAAAATGTGTTTCAAATTTTTTTTGTTTTGAAAATGGAGATTTCACTTTAGTAAATATGGTATGCTAAAATGAAGTTCCAAAAATGTGTTTCGAATTTTGTTTTTGAAAATGGAGACTTCACTTTAACAAATATGGTATGCTAAAAATGAAGATCTAAATGTGTTTCAAATTTTCTTTTAGAAATGGAGACCTCACTTTAGCAAATATGGTATGCTAAAAATGAAGTTCCAATGTGTTTCAAATTTTGTGTTTTGTTGATTTTGAGAAGGGAGATTTCCATTCTAACAAATTTGGGTATGTAAGATGGAAATCAATTCCATTTTTCAAAGATGTAGTTTCGTGTGTGATTATTTCTTTTTTCTTATGAAAGTGGAAATTCCAACCTAATCATATATAGAATATGTTAAGTGGGATTTCAAAATAGTGTCATTTTATTTGGAAATAAAATCTCCATTCAATAAATTTGGGTATATTGAATGAAGATGTTCATATATGATTTTTGAAAGTTTATTTTTGATTTTTATTGGAAATGAAACATTCATTCAATAAATGTGGGTATATTGAATGGAGAGGTTTCATATGTGCTTTTTTTGAAAATTGATTTTTGATTTTGTTTGGAAATTAAACCTCCATTCAATAAATGTGGGTATATTGAATGGAGAGGTTTCATATGTGCTTTTTGAAAATTGATTTTTGATTTTGATTGGAAATGAAACCACCATTCAATAAATGTGGGTATATTGAATGAAGAGGCTTCATATATGCTTATTTTGAAAATTGATTTTTGATTTTGATCGGAAATGAGACCTCCATTCAATAAATGTGGGTATATTGAATGGAGAGGTTTCATATGTGTTTTTTAAAAATTGATTTTTGATTTTGATTGGAAATAAAACCTCTATTCAATAAATGTGGGTATATTGAATGGAGAGGTTTCATATGTGCTTTTTGAAAAGGTGAAAATTCCAACCTAACACATGTGGAATGTGTTGAGTGGAATTTCCAAGTTATGAGTTTACTTGAAGATGTAACATCCATCCAACACATTTGGATGTATTGAATGGAAATGCCCATCTTCAAATTTTGTGCTTTTTGAAAATGAAGTCTTCTTCAAAATGAATTGAGTGAAGAAGTCCATTTGTGCTTTTGGAAAGTATGATTGTTGGTTTTTTTTTTGAAATATTTCTACATGTAACAATTATAAAAATTATCAAAAGTAGTGTAAATATTTTATT
This sequence comes from Cymbidium sinense, assembly GCA_021442155.1. NCBI lineage: Eukaryota > Viridiplantae > Streptophyta > Magnoliopsida > Asparagales > Orchidaceae > Cymbidium > Cymbidium sinense. Next base: position 106,774,521 of record CM038215.1, read on the forward strand.
AAGTGTATTTTGAAAAAGTACTTTTAAAAAGCAAGACTTTTATGAAAGATTGATTTATTTTGTCTTTTTTTTTGGAATGAACCTTTCCTTTCCATAGAAATGGTAAGGAGGAAGTCTTTAATTATTTTTTTTATTAAATTTTTTATTTTCACCCATTGGGGAACCCAATGAGGGTTTTAAGACCAACACAGGGTGAGGTCCTAAAACCTAAAGATGTTGGCTAGCTTAACTTAAGAATGAAATAACCTAAGTGTAAACGGAAGAGAAAGATAGTCTTGGATTCATATAAAAGTACAAACACACTATTGATACTTGGAGATAATGGTCATTTACCAAAGATGGAGAGAGGAACCATCTCCAGTAGAGTCACCAGAAAAATCTATGGTGAAATTTATTATATATTCTTGCCTTCATCTATCCCCCTTTTGGAAAATAGGATAAATAAAAATAGAAATATATAACACCTTATTGAGACACCACACAGATCCATAGATATTCTTATTAGGGTGATCAGGTACATCATTGAGAAGAAATGTACTATCTCGAGAGATAGAAGTCACCACCCTACAATGGACCTAATCACCTTAATAAGGATACCTAAGAACTATGGGTCTTTGGAATATATCAAAGATTCTTCCTCTACTTTACATGGAAATGCAAAATATGATTTATTTTAAACTAGGTTCATTAAGTTCCCTACAGAGGCAAACCCTCATAGTTAATTATATTATAAAGAACAAGATTCTTTAGGAATACTCTTGATTAAGGTAAATGATCGTTGTCTCCAAAGATTTTGAAAGGCAGGACTATCAATCGATTGGTTTATTTTTAGAAATTCAAGTGGGATCGATCAAGAGGAGGGAGTTCTTATTGAAGCCAAATGAAGAAAAGTAGGGGATGCTTAGGATACTAGGAAGCCTAATAAGCATCCCAAACTATCCTATGGTTGGGCTTTATATTTTTAAAATTGAATTGATTTATTTGAGTTGAATTTTTTTATTAGAAAGTTAGGGCTTACAATTCCATGATACAAGGTCATGGAAATACCTATGAGGTGATGATTTTTGCTTATAGCTCGTAAAGGGAAGTAGTAACCTCTAAATCTAAATCTAGGGAATTTGGCAAGGGCCAAAAGCACGACCTAAATTTAAGACAAAAATGGGTATTTGATTTAACTCCACAAGAGAGGATAAACAACCCGACTATTGGACTTACAACCGCTGGGGGTAGCCACCAACTAACTCCTCCTACAATTTTAAAACATGTAGGCAAATCATATGCTTTTGTAAGATAGCTAGGCTATTATTTATTTAGAAAGAGGCTAAGTCCTTAAACAAATTCCTTAAGAGACTAGATCATGTAGGGCATGATTTAATGACTCAAATATAATGCAAATTTTATTACATTTTATTTTCATTTTGGACAATCAACTTGACACATGCTTTAGGATTCATATGCCTAATGCATAAGAAATTCGATTATGGGCCAAAATCAGCAAGATAAGGAGGTGTGTTTCCACCCTGGCTCTCAAAGGTCAAGCTAAGTTCTTTAGCAAAGGTGGAAGCCCTCCAATCAAGAGTAAAATAATTTGCTTTTTTTGCATGATGTGAGAAAAGTAATATAACATCCAGCTAAGGGGTTGCTAATTCTTTTATCTTGATTTATAACCTAAGCTTTAGGTGAGGTTATGAGTTATTTATTTCTAGTTTGAATTATTTATGTTGAATATAAAATTTATTTTCCTAAGAGCCCAATCGTCACCCAGGTCATACATCAAAGCAAGGAATAAACTAGGAAAAGATGCCATCTTAATGCATAAGCTAAACAATCATCAATCAATTTATAAAGCTAGCGCAAAAGAATAAAAGGCCATTTATAGTTGGGCTCCACTGCATAAACCCAAAAATAAATTGGGTAGCTGAGCTCTACCCTTATACAACCCGGATTATAATTGAATTAAATGCAATCAAGAAGGAATTCATTGTTATGGGGCTCTTCATTCTTCATTCTTCTTTCTTCTTTCTTCTTTCTTCTTTCTTCTTTCTTCTTTCTTCTTTTGGTTGGTTAGAATGTGGTTGCTCCAAAGGCTTCACATGGTACATAAGGTATAGCCTTATAACCAATGTTCATCCTAATACCCCATAACAATCATTCCAAAATCCTAATTGTAAAATTAAATGAAAATGGGAAAAAGAAAATCTAACTAAAACCTACAAAATAGAGATTAACTAAACAAAACATACAATCCCAAGCATGTATATATATAAATTGGACTTAGCACTCCATAAGTTGGTAACCAAGTCCACTTGGCCTATTTTGGATTATGCTTAGGGGTATAAGCACCTGCACACCAAAAGTATTTTTATATTTTTATTACAATGCCCCTTAAGCACAATCCCATGTAGAAGATAATGGTTAGACTAAGATCGCCCTACCATTCAATCTACGCACATACAACCTAACATCCAGACTAAAAATAATACATCATAAAATAAAAACAAACATCAAACCATGCACCGCCCTATGCTAAAGCTAGAAATGGTGATTTAGCCTAATGTCTGTGCTTTTTAAGGTTTGTGTAGTATGCTTAGCTAGGTTTTAAGGTTGAAGTTTTCTAAGTATGAAGATGTTTAACTTAGAGGGTAGTTTTATTTAGGTGATTTAGTTATTTTGGTAGATTTTATTTTGTATTTTGATTTGGTTTGAATGAATCCTACAATTAATTACTAAGTTGTAAAGAGAAGGAAAAGAGAAGAGAACTTCTCTTTCCTCCCTACCTTAAGTAATTTTCTAAGGTAGATTCATATTTGATTTTTATTTAGTGAATGTTTTATTATTTGTTTTTATTAATCCTAAGTTTAGATTTTCCCTAAACAAACCTATTCAAAAAGAAAGGAATTTTAAGATTAAGTAAAGTGAAATACAATCACAAAACACACAACACTTCGTTTCTTTCCCAACATGAGTAATATGCATATGGATGAATCCTAAGCATATCTATACATGCAAATGAAAATGTTTAGCACACCTTAATGATAAATGCTAAGAAAGTTACTTAAGAAAATTTGGATGCTTCATGATGCATGATTTTGTTAAGTAGAAAAAGAGTGATTTTTTTATCCATTTTTCATATGCACATTTACAAGTATAAAAGACATAAGTGAGTACGACACCATTGTTAGCACAAGGGGTGTAAGGTACAAGACCTACTTGTTGCTACTTAAAGCCTCGCAACCCCTGGGTTGTCCTGACTAATATACCACTTTTCTTAAATATATGTTCATGTACAAAAAGAAATGCATGGAAAAAAGAATCATGCAAAGTTTATATATTTTTTATTTTGGTTTGATTATTTAGCTTATATGTGTGATGTAGAATTCCTTCATAAGGCATGACATAGGAGTGTATAGGAATGGATTTAAGCAAGTGTTATGTCCTTTTCAAATAGACTATACATTGCAAATCCTATACAATTCTATGTTAAGAAAGAGAGGGAGAATCATATAACACATTTTATATTCACATGCAAGCTTATAGATAATTATAAGTAGCATACCTTTTAGTTATGATATTTGATTTATAAGTTTTGAAAATAATTTTTGATTTAATAGTGATAATAGCCATTCATATTATTACTTTAGCCAAAATATGCAATTTGACATAAAGGTTTTTTTTTTAATTTTTTAATTTGATTTTTAAAAAGTATGAATGCATGATTTTCATATGACATACACATTTAACATATTGGGAAATAAATAAAGTGATGAAAGCATGTAAATTCATTCACCCTAATTAATTCCTAAAAATAATCTTATGTAATAGAATCATTTAAAGCAAATCAAATTTATTTTTAAAGAGATTTTTAATTTTATTTGAGTTTGATTTGAATTAGAAAATGTGAAAAGGTTTGCTAATCCTAACCCACTTCCCACATATGTATGTTGTTTTAGTTTAATTTTTGAACCATTAGATGATTTTTATATTTTATTTAGGTTAAGGTGTGAATTAAGTGCATTAATTACCCCTTACTTACCCACTTTAACATATTTAATCAAATAATTATGAGCCAATGTATGACATAAACCAAAACAAAGAATTTAAATCAATAATGCACCTAGGAAAGAAAGGGCCTAATGCAATTAGCTCATAATTAGTGATTAATTAAGCTAAATGGTTTAATTCAGTACTTTCATAACCCTTCCTACACATGTGGGTTGGATTTTGATTTCCTTAAGTTACTTAAGTTATTGAACACCTAAGCACCTACCCAAGATGAATTGGTTAAGTTCTAGCATGTTTTGATTTTTAAAAGTTTGATTAATTAAGTCATTTTATTAAGTGATTAAATTATTTAATTAATTTGCACTTTAATTAGTGTTTTATCCAAATGAAATAAACTTAGGGAAAAAGATATGGGAAAGAACTCCTAATCTCATTCCCTAAGTCCATTCACTATTCTAAGGTGATTAATAAACTTAATTAATTAATTTATCATTATTTCAATGATTAATTAATTATTTAATTGATTAAGAGGGTAATTAGGAATGACTCAAGCAATTCCCCTAATTAAACCATTAATAAATTCCAAAAAAAATTAGGGGAGGCAGAAGTCATCCCACTAAATGCACATGAGAAGTTTGGAATTAATCAATGGGTTAATTAGAGAGTAATTAACCTAATCACAATCCCAATAAAAACCCAAATAAAAAAATATCACTATTCAACATCAATTGAAATTAATTTTAGATTATTCCCCTTTGAATTATCTTAACAATGTTTTTTATTTTGTATTTTTTATTTTTCTACATTTAGTTATGAATATTTGAAGATTCAGGGATTAACAATAAATTAAAACCACTAATTATTAACTAATCCCATTGGTGCCATGTGGACTGCTGACACGATGGGCGCTTTTCAGGTAGCGCGATGGGATTGGCTATTTAAGTTATCACATCCAAAGCCACATCAGCGGTGGCGCTATGCGCTTTCTCTCTGGATCATCTGATCAATGATTGGATGGTGGAGATCGAGCCTGTAGTTTTTAAGGGATTAAATCAAAGATCCTGTGCGGCTTTATTAGGACTGTCCATCCAAAATGCACGAATGGATAGTCTGTGATCCGTCACTAAGCTTGCCTACAGGAGATGGAGACCGTCCACTCCTTAGGGGAATATCTGAGCTCGATTGAGCTTGAATCAAGCTCAAACTTTACCCACACCATCTTGGAGTAAGGACAAGTAAATCTAATGGTCAATTTTGCATGAGGTGAAAATTTCCTTCACAAAGGACCACACACTCCCTATTTTAAGCTCGGGTTGAAGGCATACCTCATCGGAGGCTATCACTGGTGCTCCAATTTGTCGAGGTAGCTTCGTCTAGTAGAGACAAAGCCTTGATAAAGATTTGAGGCTTTGGTATTGGGTAGATGCTTCTATTGGCCAAGGTCACCTTCAAATGGATTCGACCTTGGTCTAGACAGCACCTCCCTTGCATTTGAAACTTGGGAGAATATTTGGATCAACTCGATTGACTCCTCTGAAGATGATTGCAAGAGGAATTGATTTATTTTGTGAGTAAGTTGGAAATATGGTGGTGCTCCTCTATTTTTGGTGTAAAGAAACCAAGAAATGGAGACTTGGAGATGGCTCTAGGAAGCTTGGGGAGACTTACAAATGCTTACACTAAGTTCCCTAGCTTCAATCGAGTTTGAGTGTTGAATTGAAATGGAATTAGGGGGAGTATATCTCCCCCTTGAAGGATCAGACGGCCATGCTCCCATTGCTATTTTGGATTAATTGGCCAGATTGGATGAGTTGATTAGGCTATTTAGAGTTGCATGTGAGTAAGTTTTGGACAGAGGGGGTAGTGGAGAAGTTGCCATGTGCAAAACAAGGTGTGGGAGTGATTCCCATGTGCTCAAAATAAGAGGAGTGATCAGTTTTGACCTTGGGTTGGGTTTGGCTGATCCAAACCCAATGGGTTAAGTACACTATGCTCACTAGTGTCCACTTGGTCCACTAAGAGAGTGCCAAGTGGCCACTAGAAGGATGTGGCCAAATTCCAAGTGGAATTGGCCATAGGTTACCCCTTGACCTAAGGGTAAAATGGTCATTTGGATTGGATTTCAGTTTGAGTTTGTTTGGTATGATTGATAAATGGGTTGGTCCAAGTTCATATGACCATATGAATTGATTTAGTATCTTTGTTTCCAGTCAATTTGGTTTATATTTGAATTTGGTTCATTTGATTTCATTTAGGTCAAATGGGTCAAGTTTACCAATTTGACCCATTTGACCTATTTATGTTAGGTCATGGGTTGGTTTAGGTTTCATTGGTTATTTGAAATGGATTGGTATCTTTGTTTCCAATCAATTTGGTTTATATTTGTATTTAGCTCAATTTGACCTTTTAGGTCAAGTTAAGTTCATGGTCAATTGGGCTAGGTTGGGTCTAGTTGACCAATTGAGGCTTTGGTCAAGTTCAACAAGTGATTTGGAATGAACTTGACCCATTGGTTTCAATCAATTTAGCTTAGATCATGTTTTGACACATTTTAACTTTTTAGGTCAAGTTGGATCAACTTGGGTGGCCATTTGAAGTTGGCTCAAATGATGACTTGGTCAAGTTCAAACATTGATCATGAATGAGTTTTGATCAATGATTTCAATCAATTTGACCTATGGTGGATTTTGGCTAGTTTAAGTTTCATTTTGGCTAAGTGTTGACTTGGTCAACCCATAGGTTTGACTTGGTTTGACCTAACTTGAGTGATTGATCATCTCATGATGATTGTTGCTCACAATGTGAGGCTTAGGCGGGCTTAGTTCAATCCAATTTGGGCATGATTAGAATTTGGCTCAAAAGGTATACTTTAAGCCACTTTGGGTCAAGTGAGCCTAAATGGATCAATTGACTTGATCAAGGCTTGAATCAAGTTTGGTTGAACTCACATATGGACTTATGATTGAAATATAATCCATTTACAAGTGATTTGGAGTCAAATGAGTTTTGATTTATTTGACAATTTCAAGTTCGAAGGGGTGAACATGAGTTTGACTTGGGTTTGATTTTTGAATTTAGTTTTGGTTTGAATATTGAAGTTTATGTTTATATTTGGATTCATGATTGAAGGATTGATTGAATCATGAAGAAAAATTAAGAGTTTGGCTTGATTTTAATTTGATTTGGCTAAGTTCAAGAATTTGACTTGAAAGGCTTAGGTTGCATTTTGGTTGAACTTGGATTTGATTTTTGAATTTATTTTTTTGTTTTATGATTGAAACTTATGTTTATATTTAGATTCATGATAGAAGGATTGATTGAATCATGAAGAAAAATCAAGAGTTTGGCTTTATTTGAATTTGATTTGGCTAAGTTCAAGAATTTGACTTGAAAGGCTTAGGTTGAATTTTGGTTGAATTTGGATTTGATTTTTGAATTTATTTTTTGGTTTGATGATTGAAGTTTATGTTTATATTTAGATTCATGATTGAAGGATTGATTGAATCATGAAGAAAATTCAAGAGTTTGGCGTGATTTGAATTTGATTTGGCTAAGTTCAAGAATTTGACTTGAAAGGCTTAAGTTGAATTTTGGTTGAATTTGGATTTGATTTTTGAATTTATTTTTGGTTTGATGATTGAAGTTTATGTTTATAATTAGATTCATGATTGAAGGATTGATTAAATCATGAAGAAAAATCAAGAGTTTGGCTTGATTTGAATTTGATTAAACTAAGTTCAAGAATTTGACTTGAAAGGTTTAGGTTAAATTTTGGTTGAATTTGGATTTTAGTTTTGAATTTATTTTTGGTTTGATGATTAAAGTTTATGTTTATATTTAGATTCATGATTGAAGGATTGATTGAATCATGAAGAAAAATCAATAGTTTGGTTTGATTTGAATTTGATTTGGCTAAGTTCAAGAATTTGACTTGAAAGGCTTAGGTTGAATTTTGGTTGAATTTGGATTTGAGTTTTGAATTGATTTTGGATATTTGAATTTATATTTCATTTATATTTGTGAATATAAATGAGAATATAAATGGGTTGTGAGAAAATTTCTTGAATTTGAATTGATTTAGATTTGATTTAGGCTAAGACCATAAGATGAATCAAAGTGACATAGGAAGGATTTTTGAACTTGGAATTTCAATCATAAGCTTCAATCATTTGGAATTGGTTTGAGTTTGAGAAAATTAATTAAGTTGGAATTGATTTAGTTTGAAGTTGATTTGATTTGGAGTTTGGAGTTAGTTTAGACTTGATTTGTAATTTGACTTGAAGGAAGGAAGTGAGGAGTTGGTTTAAGCTATAGGGTAGGCAAATTTTCCTAACACTGATAAGGCATGACCTATTCCTATGGCTAACTCTTCTAAGTATCTAAGGTTAGATTGAGTGTCCACTTATTCACTAGAAGTGTCTTAAGACTAAGGAAACTCTTAGTGTCTAAGAGAAGTCCTATGTCTAAGATGGAGGGGTTGAGAGGTCATCCTAAAAATGAGGTCAATAAAGGGCACCCAATAAATGTGATGTGATTGACAATGTACATCGCACGTGTTGGTGTTAACTGAAATGATCAACAACATCGAACGATCACAAGAACTAACAGAAATAATCTACTCATAACCTAAGGTGTACAAGCACTTCAAAGCTTAGTGCAATGTGACTCTACTCATGTCAAGGACATAAGAGAGAGAAAGGGAGAGAGAGAGAGAGAGAGAGAGAGAGAGAGAGAGAAATCCACTAGGGATAGAGTATATGAACCTTCCACTGGGGAAGCAAGTTCAAGTCATCCATGAAGGGATGAGAGGTTTGATTTAATTCGAATCTCACTGGGGAGAGAAATTGATTTGATTTGTTGATTATTTAGTTATGTTTATTTTGATTGTTTTGTTTGATTGACTCCACGGGGGAGATTGATTGGATTTGTTTAATTCTTAGATTTTGGATTTTTTTGAGATGAACCCTATTGGTTTGCGATGGATAACACTAAGTAGGAGCCATGGAGGCTTAGGCCTAACCCAGATTTACCAATCCAAAGGGGTAGTCTGCTAAACACATAGTAGGACTAGCCAACCAAAGGGAATGCCTTGCAAAGTGCAGCATTTAGGAAGAAAGCATATTACATCCTCAGGAGACTAAATTGCTGGTGATCCATTGACAAGGCAACGGATTGAACCCAACCTAGGGCTAACTATTGAGTGAATGCCGCTGGGGGACTTAGATCAACTCAAATATAGTCAAAGATTAATTTAATTTCTTAGATGTTTTAGATGGATCCCATCGGTTTGTGATGGACTGCACTGAGTAGGGGCCAAGGAGGCCTTGGGCTAGCTCAGATTTACCAATCAAAAGGGAATAGCCTACCAACCATAAGGTAGGAGTATCCAACCAAAGGGCCTTTCGATGTGCAATGGTCAAGTTTAAGAAGAAAGCGCGGTGACTCACATCTTCTAAATAAGAAATCACTGGGGTGATCGATTGGCAAGATAACAAATCAAACCCGACCAAGGGCTGACTATTGAGTGAATGCTGCTGGGGGACTTAGATCAACTCAAAGGTAGTCAAGATAAATTTCATTTTAAAGTTGTTATGATTATGATGAACCCCATCAGTTTGCAATGGACTGCACTGAGTAAGGGCCACAGAGGTCTAGAGCTAGCTCAGATTTACCAATCCAAAGAGAGTAGTCTACCAACCACAAGGTAGGACTATCCAACCAAAGGGGCCTTTCCAAATGGTCAAGTTAAGAAAGTGCGACTCACATCTTCCAAAATAAGAAATCAAAACCATTGGCAAGACAATAAAAATTGATTTAGCCAACTATTGAGTGAATGCCACTAGGGGGCTTAGATTAACTCAGAGGTAGTTAAGATAAATTTTATTTTAAAGTTATTTTGATGGATTCCATTGGTTTGTGATGGATCACACTGAGAAGGAGCTTATATTAGTCTAGACCTATCTCAGATTTACTTAACTAAAGGGAGTAGCTTCCCGGCCAATGGGAGAACTATCTGACCAAAGGAGCATCTTTTGATTTGTAATGATCAATCCAAGGGAAGAAAGCTCGGGGACTCACATATTTCATAATAAAAGACCATTGGGGTGATCAATTTCTTTGGGCAACAAATTGAACCACTCAATCGATTGTGAAGTCATGAAAGAAAGCATCATACATCTTTAAAGCTTTTAATGAGGGGTATCGCCAAAAAAATAGATTGAACTTGACTTAAAGGAGACTACCGAGTGAGTACCAACCCATGAATTTATCTCATCTCAGGTAGTCAGGCAATTCCTATAGGGAGTTTTGCTAACACTGCTCTAAAGATAAGATGCCTGCTTGGGAAAAGGGGCCCTTTGTGGGCTTGAAATCCTAATCCATAAGTGAATTAATTTTGTTTGCTTTATTTAATTTATTTTATCATGGATCCTTTGAGAAGGAACAGACATTATACACTAATCATTATGGATTATATTTCTAAACAATGCAAAGGACGGATCCAAATAGACCCACATGGGGCCGCTAAAGGCTAAATCCAAACCCGGAGAAGATGTCATGTAATATATCCAATAGGTATTGTCCAACTCAAGGAGAAATCGGGACTCACATCTGCCAAGAGTGGTGACTGAGTCAGTCGATAGTGAACATCGACCAACCTAAGGTGCTAGTTGGTTTGCAACAATCTGTCTAGGAAGAAAGCTCGGGGATTCACATCCTCCTATAGCAAAATTGATTGTTGAGATAGTCTGTCTTCGGCTCGACAAGTGTCATCCAACCTAGGGCGACTACTGAGTGAATGCCACTAGAGGACTTATATCGACTCAAATGTAGTCAAGAAGAAAGGAGCTTCTGGGGGACTTACCCTAAACCTCAAATATACTCAACCTAGTTAGTGCATGATAATTCAAGAAGAAAGCACGGGACTCACATCTTCTTAAGCAAAGTGAATATGGTAGCTACCTGTCATAGTATATTTACAAGAACAAGGCACTCGTTAGTTTGTAATGATCAAGTTAGGAAGAAAGCACGGTAACTCACATCTTCCAATAAATGACCACTGGGGTGACATACTAGCAAGGTAGCATGTGGACTCGACCTAGAGCAGCTAATGAGTGAGTGCCACAGGGGCTTGCTCCCACATCAAAATAGCTTGAGATAAAAGATTTGTATTTTTTTTTGTGCATGTGTTAAAAGGAATAGGACACCTCTGGGGGACTCTTACACCAACCCTAAACACACTGGGCAGCTTGATGGAGTGGTGCCACGAATGGCAACCGAGAATTCCCACTAAGAAAGGATGCCGCTTGGGTTCTCTTACACCTAACTTAGTTGTGCTAATCAAAATAGGATGCCTCTTGGGTTCTCTCACACCTATTCTAATATCATCGGGAGGTTGTGTTTGTGATGTGAAAGAGGGATAGGATGCTGCTGGGGGACTCTTACACCTACTTTAAACACGTTATGGAAGATTTGCAAGACAAGCAAACAACGCTTCACAAGAAGAGAAGATTTGATGAATGCAATTAGATTTTTTTTTATTGATAGAATTGTTTTCAAACATGATTTATTTCATTGGTAATATTTCTTTAGGTAGAGTCCATTAATTGGAAGCATCGGGTGTTCCCCTTTATAATCAATAAGCTGATAAGTTCCACCTTACTAGGCCTTGTTTATAGCATAAGGGCCTTCCCAAGTGGGTTCAAACTTGCCTCCCATCTTTTGATGGGCAAGAATTGGTCTCCTAAGGACTAACACAAGTTCTCTTACTTGGAAAGACTTAGGTCGGACCAGCTTGTTGTGAGCTTCAATCATTTTGGCCTTGTATAACTCGAGGTTTTGGCAGAGAAGCGACTCCTCCAAACCTTCGAGCTCTAACCTAACTTTGCATTCAAGTGATGTTGCTACCTGCATATCCTTAGTGATGGGAGTTGAACTTCAAGGTAAATGACTACCCACACAAAGAAAACAGATGATTGAGTTGGTGTCCAGTATGTGGTGTGGTAGGCCCACAAGGCTTCAACCAACTGCTCATGCCACTGTAGCTTATTGTCATCAAGAGTCTTCTTCAATATATGGATGAGAGTTTTATTGAATGCTTCTGCTAAGCCATTTGCTCTGGGATAGTAGATGGTAGAGTATCTCCAATCTATACCGTGTCTTCTGGAGAAGCTATTGATCTTCATACTTTTGAATGCAGTATCATTATCGAATATAATTTGTCAAGGAACCCCGAATATATATACGATATGGTTCTTGAAAATCGTGTGACCTACTGAGTGGGATAGCTGCCCACTTGGAAAAGTATTGGTAGCTAGAATGAATCTGACCCCTAAGAAGGAGGATTGGAGACCACAAAAAATCTAACACTCAAATGGCCATGAGGCCAATTGAGTGTAGAATGTTGGGGTTGGTGGAGGACCATGTCACCTAACACCATGGCATCCCGCTACATCCATGTAATCTGAATCATCGGGGCAGACTAACTTAGTCATGATCTTCGCCTTCATCTTTGGATTGATGTGCTCGATAGACTTGAATGTACCTCACATAATGCTACGCTTCGTTGTCTAAACAACATAACCATATTTGGTCAAAGGACCGGCATGCACATCAGAACGTAAGAGAGAGCTCTATGTTTCACCTGATGGGCTTGTGACTTTTCTCGAGGTAGTTTTCCAGTGTTCAAATAGTCTATGAACGGTTGCCTTCAATACAGCTCCTTGTCCTTTTTGGCAATGACAACTTCCCCTTCAAGAAAAAGTCTCTTGGTGAGTTCAACATCAACAAGGGACATGACTTGTCTATTTTGGGCTCTTATTGGAATGGACTCATCTGCTAGACATGCCAACTCTTTGAAAAGTTTGGCCAAAGCATCCGCTACTATGTTCTCTACTTGAGGAACCTTGTAGATGGTGACTTTAGGAATCTGGGCCAACAGCTTCATGGTATACTCATGGTAATGACGAAGCTTGGGTTTGAGAATCTTGTAAGACTCTGTTGACCTCATTTTTAGAATGAGCTCTCAACACCTCCATCCTAGACATGGGATTCCTCTTAGACTTTAAGAGTTCCTTAGTCTTAAGACACATCTAGTGATTAGGTGGACACTCAACCTAGCCCTAGAGACTTAGAAGGGTTAGCCATAGGAATAGGTCATGCCTTAGGAGTGTTAGGAAATTTGCCTGCCCTTAACTTAAACCACTCCTTTCCTTCCTTCCTTCAAGTCAAACTCCAAATCAATTCTATTTTATTTTCTCCAAACTCAAATCAATTCCATGATTAAAATCCATGATTGAACTCTATGATTGAAACCCATGATCGAAATCCATCAAAAATTCCTAAGTTTAAATTTTCCTAAGTCCTTAATCCTCTCTTAAGGGCTTAGCCAAAATCATGATCAAAACTAAATAAAATCTTTTAGATTTTCTCATGATTCATTTATATTCTCATTTATATTCACATATATAAATGAAATATAAATTCAAATCAATCAAACTAAACCCAAAATTCTAAATCAATTCATTGAAATTTTCCTAAGTCCCTTTAATTTTCCATTAATGGACTTAGCCAAAATCAACTCTAAACCAATTCAAACTTGTGGGATTTTCTTAAAACTTATTTATATTGTCATTTATATTGACATATATAAATGGAATATAAATATAAATCAATCAAATCAAACCCTCAAATTAAATTCCCAATTTAAAATCTTTCTTAAGTCCTTAATTTTTCAATTAATGGACTTAGCCTAAACCTTGATCAAACCATTTCAAATTCATGGGATTTTCTCATAATTATATTCTCATTTTTATTCACATATATAAATGAAATATATATATATATATATATATATATATATATATATATATATATATATATATATATATATATATATATATATATATATATATATATATATATATATATATATATATATATATATATATATATATATATATATATATATATATATATATCATTCAAATTAAATCCAAAAATTAAATTTCAAATCTAAAAATTTCCTAAGTCCCTTAAATGCTTCTTAATGGACTTAGCCCAAATCATGATTAAACCACTTCAAATCCTTAAAATTTTCTCATGATCAATTTATATTCTCATTTATATTCAGATATATAAATAAAATATAAATTCAAACAATCAAAACCAATTCCAAAAATCAAACTCAAATCCACTCAAAATCCAATCTAAGCCTTTCAAGTCAAAATCTTGAACTTTGCCAAATCAACTTCAAATCAAGCCAAAATCTTAATTTTCTCTTATGATTCAATCAACCCTACAATCATGAGCCCATATATAAATATAAACTTCAATCAAACAAACAAAACCTAAGTCAAAAATCAAAGCCAAAATCCTTTCATATTCTTCCTTTGAATATTAAATCTGTCAAATGAATCAAAACCCATTTGACTTCAAACCACTTATAAATGGATTTATATTTCAATCATAAGTCCATATACAAGTTCAATCAACTTCAAATCAAGCTTTGACCAAGCCATTTGACCCACTTAGTCTCACTTGACCCAAAGTGACCTAAAGTACCCTTATGAGCCAAATTCTAATCCTATCCAAATTGGATTGAACTAAACCCACCTTTACTTCTCATCATGATCAACAATCATCATGGGATGATCAATCAATCAAATTGGATCAAACCAAGTCAAACCTAAGAGTTGACCAAGTCAACACTTAACCCAAAATGAAATCTAAGATATCCAAATTCCATTATAGGCCAAATTGATTGAAACCATTGATCTAAGTTCACTCATGACTTATGTTTAAACTTGACCAAGCCAACATTTGAGCCTAATCTAGCCCAATTGGCCATTTGACCTAAGTTGACCCATTTTGACCTAAAGGGTCAAAATGTGTGAAAACTTGATCTAAGCCAAATTGATTCAAACCAATGGGTCAAAACTTGATCTATGCCAAATTGATTCAAACCAATGGGTCATGTTCATTCCAAATCACTTGTGGAACTTGACCAAAGCCTCAATTGGCCAACTAGACCTAACCTAGCCCAATTGACCTTAGACCTAAAGGGGTCATGTTGAGCCAAATTAAACCAACCAAAATTGATTGGAAATAAAGATACCAATCCATGCCATATGACTAACCTAACCTAAACCTACCCTTCACCTACCTCAAATAGGTCAAATGGGTCAAATAGGTCAACTTGACCCATTTGACCTAAATGGAGTCATATGAGCCAAATTCAAAACTATACCAAATTGAACCAAACCAAAGCCACCAAAATATTTCAAATGGTCATATGAACTTGACCCAACCCTTGGTTTGACCCAATTTGACCAATTGGTCAACTTGACCCAAGCTGACCCATTTTGACCTAAATGGTTCAACATGAGCCAAACCCTATCAAATGAATTCCAAATCCAATGAAACTTGGCCAAACCTAGTTTCTCCACATACCCAACATATCCAAAGTAAAAAATTAGAAAAATGACCATCTTACCCCTAGGCCATAGAACAAATTATGGCTTAATCCATGGGTAATTTGGTTATACCCTCTTCATATTCACTTGAGGCTTTCCTAAAAGCTCAAGGAGACCTTGGGAAGAGTGGTGCACCCAACCCAATGAGTTTGGGTCAGCCGAATTGGTACCTAGACCAAACCCGATCCCATGGGTCAAAACTCCAAATTCAAAACCCATCTCTCACTCAAATTCAAGCATGTTGGAGGTTGGCAATCCAATCCTTGGTTAAAATTGACCATGTGCACACTCCTAACTGATCAAACACCCCACCGCGTAAGCTCCATTGATCAAAAATGGCAAGAGGATGGATGACCGTCCGATCCTTCAAGGGGAGATATACTCCCCCTAATTTATTTCAATTCTAACCTCCCCTCTATCGATTGAAGCTAAGGAACTCAGAGCAAGCATCAGAGAGTATTCTCGAGCTTCTTAGAGAGGATTTTAAAACTCCATTTCTTAGTTTTCAAACTTTGAAATAAGGGAAGCCCATTGAAGAGCTAACTTCCAATTCACTCAACTTCCATCCAAGCTTGCATACCATCAAGGAGTTAAGTCAAAACAAGCCTTTGGAGTTCTTACAACAAGGAAGAGTTGAATTAGATCAATTGCAAGCTAGCTAAGGAGGAGGGTCCATATACAATCCACTCAAACCTCATACTCACAACTTCATCTCAACTGACAAAGCTTTTCCAAGGAACCTGTGAGGTATGGCATTTTCAACCATTAAACTCAATGGTGTGAGCTTTGTGAAAGAAATTTTAATCCCATGGATTTTGACCGTTGGATTTTGCTCTTAAACTTTAGATGGTGTGGGTTGAATTTATTTGAACCAGCAATCGAGCTCGGATCTTCCCTGATCATGGATGCCTCATTGATCAAGGGGAAGAACTTGAGAGATCTCAGCCGTCCATTTGCATATTTTGGATGGACGACCAAGATAATTCCCCACATTTATAAATCCCTTTCTCCATTTTAAAACCACGGGGAGATCTCTCACCGTCCGATCTTTTGATCGGACGACAAAAATCAAACTGCGGCCACCACCTTTGATTTAAGTAAATCCTCACAGAGTGATGTGTGACCGCCGCCCACATGTCGCACGAGCCAGGATTAGTTAGGGTTTAGTTAATTTTATTAATTTTGATTAACCTAGGTATCTTCTAAAATTCATAACTCTCTATTCAAAAAAATATGAATTAAAAATTTTTATGGAAAGATAATTTAACCTAGAATATTTTAAAATTAATTCAATGGGTTTTGAATTATATTTTCTTGATTTGGTTTTATTGGAAATTTTGCTAATTACTTTTTAATTAAGGTTTTGATTAATCTCAAATTTCTTGGGTATGTTTTAGGGGATGACTTCTGCCTCTCCTAAATTTTGTGGGATTTATTGATGGCTTGATTAGAAGAATTGCATAAGGATTTCTTAATTACCCTCCTTATGTAATTAAGCATAATTAAGATATAATTAGTGATTTTAATCCATGATCAGGGTTGATTAAGGTCAGATCCAATAAGTAAGAGATTTATGGAATAATTTTGAGGCATTTATCCTAAGCTATTCCCTAAACACCCCTTTTCACTCCTTAATCTTCTCTTAATTAAGGGCTAATTCATTAATTATCCTCTTAATTAATTTTTAAAAATTCTAAAAAGTTCACAAACTTAATTAATCCACTTTGGGTAGATGCTTAGTTATTTAATAGCCTAATTTCAATTAAGGAAATCATAACCCAATTCATATGTGAGAAAGGGTGTTTTGAAATTACTTAAGCTAAACCCCTTAGCTTAATTAAGCTTTAATTGTGAGCCAAATTGCATTATGCATTTTTCTTATTAGGTGCATTGCAAATTTAAATTCTTGTGAGTTTTATGTCATCTCATTGGCTCATAATTATTTAGTATTAAGGTGGTGTGTAAGGTTTAATTAAGTTACTTAATTCATACCTTAACCTAATTAATGCATAAAAATGAATCAATCATCTAAAAATTAAAAAAAAAATCAAACACATGTGGGAATGGGTTAGGAACAGAAAACTCATCTCACCTTTACAAAATTAAATCAAACTCCAAACCAAACAAAAATCACTTTGATTTATTTTAAACTTTCTTATTCTTAAGAATTTCTTTAGGATTTAATAAAAGTAAGTTTGTTTACATGCTTTCATTACTTTGAATCTTTATCCAACATGTTAAATTTGTATGTCATGTGGTTCCATGCATTCATATTTTTCAAATTCAAGTTTAAAATGAAATTGTTTACTTTATGTCAAATTTGCATGTGTTGGCTAAAGTAGAAATATGAATGGCTATTATCACTACTAAACTCAAATTATTTTCAAAACATATAAATCAAATATCAAATTTGAAAGTATGGTACTTATATTCTAATTATAAGCTTTCATGTGAAAGAATATAAAGGTATGCTTAGCATAGGTTTCCTTTCTCTTATGTTGGTATAGTTTTGAATAGAATTTGTGTGATATATGGTTCATTTGAAAGGAACTTACTCACATATCCTATTCATCCCTATGCTATCACCTAAGAGAGGCTACCTATACTTGCATACATAAATTGCATAAATAAAATGAATCCATTAATGCAACTTTTGCATTCTTCTTTTCCTTTCCATTTTTTTTATACACGTGTTTGTATTTAAGGAAAGTGGTATATTAGTTTGGACAACCCCGAGATTGCGAGGCTTTAAGTAGCCCTAAGTAGGTTTTATACCTTACACCTCTGGTTAACAATGGCATGTACACTTATTCCTTTCTTACTTTCATGTGTGTATGTGAAAAATTGGATAAGAAACTTTTCTACTTAAGAAAATCATGCATACTTCTAAATTTTCTTAAATGGATTACTTAGCATGCATCATAAAGTGTGTTAAATATTCTCATTTTCATGTATAGATATGCTTAGTCCATTCATATGCATACATGTTGGTAAAGAAATGAAATAATGTGTGTTATGTGAATTTTGATTCATTTTATTTAATCTTAAAATGCCTTTCTTTTTGAATAGGTTTGTTTATAGTTCATCTAAACATAGGATTAATTAAAAGATTTAATCAAAACATTCATCGAAACAAAACAAAAATGTTAAATTACTTTAGAAATTACTTAGGTTAGGGAAGGAAAGAGAAGTTCTCTTCTCTTTTCTTCTCTTCATAACTTAGTAATTAATTCTAGGATCCAGTTAAACCAAATCAAAACATGAAATAAAATCAACCCAAAATAATTAAACAACTTAAATGAAACCCTCCTCTAAGTTGAACATGTTCTTCACACTTAGAATTTGAACCATTATAACTAAGTATACCACACAAACCTTCAAACACACACATTAGCCTAAGTCACCACTTCTAGCTTTAGGTTAGGGTGGTGCATTTGATGTTTATTTATTTTGTGATATATATTTTAGACTGGATGGGTGTATGCTCATAGAATGAATGGTAGGACACTCTTAGTCTAAGTATTGTGCTTAAGGCCATAAATAAAAATATAAATGATTTTTTGCTTGGGTGCTTTATACCCTAAGCATAATCCATAGGGGTGGACTTAGTCACCCATGTGTGGGTGATAAGTCCAATATACATGCTTGGGATTTGTGTGATTATTTTTAGCTAACCTTTGTTTTGTAGGTGTTAGTTAGATTTCCATTTTTCCTTTTCATGTAAATTTGTGCAATTAGGATTTTAGAATGATTGTTATGGGGATTAGGATGAGCATTGGTCATAAGATCCTATCTTATGCACCATGTGAAGCCTTGGAGCATCTACCTTCCAACCATCCAAAAGAAAGAACCAAAGAAGAAAGAAGAAAAGAAGAAAGAAGAAATAAAGCTTGAAGACCCCCATAAAAATGAGTTCCTTGCTTAATTATTATGTAATTAATTTGCAATCTAGGTTGTATAAGGGTAGAGCTCGGCTACCCAATTTGGTATTCTTCAGATTTGTGCGGTGGTGCTCGACCACACTCATTTATTCTTTTTGTGCTTAGCTTTATAAATTGATTAATGATTTGTTTAGCTTGTGAATTAAGTGGCATGCTTTTCCTAGTTTCTTCCTTGCTTTATGTATGACCTAGATGTGGATTAGGATCTTTAGGAAAAAAGAAATCTTTTACTTAACTTAACAATTCAAAACTAAAAACAAACAACTCATAACCTCACTTAAAGTTTAAGTTTAAAATCAAGATAAAAGAATTAGCAACCTCTTAGCTGGATGAGCATTTCTTTTTGTAATATCATGCACAACATTATCTTATATCACTCTTGATTGGAGGGCTTCCACCTTTGCCAGAGAAACTTGGCTTGACCTTTGAGAGCCATGGTGGAAACTCACCTCCTCCCTTCTCGCTAATTTTGGCCTATAATCTCATTTCTCATGCATTAGCATATGAATCCTTTAAGTCAAAATGATTGTCCAAAATAAAAATAAAATGAAATTTGAATTGCATTAGATTTAGGTCATTTGAAGCATGTCCTTACATGATCTAGTCTCTTTAGAGAGTGAGTTTAAGGACTAGTCTCTTTCTAAATAATAGTCTAACTATCTTGCATAAGCATAAAGACTTGCCTACATTATTTAAAATCAGGAGTTAGGGACCACCCTGGTTGTAAGTCCAAGTGGTGGTTTGTCCTCTCTTGGAGGCAAACCAATACCCATTTTGCCTTAGATTTAGGTTGTGCTTTTCCCCTGCCAAAGCTCCCTAGATAGGTTACTTTTCTCTTTGGGCCATAAGCATAATTCCTCACCTCTGGCATTTCCATAATCTTGTATTAAGGAATAAGTCCTAAATTCTAATGAAAAATTCAACTCAAACAAATTTCAAAAAAATGTAAAGCCCAACCATATGATAGGAGGTTTTCGCTCAGCAAGGAACATCTCCTACTTATCCATTTGTCTTGATAATAAATCTCTCTTTGATCAATCCATTTGATCTTCAAAATAAACCAATCATTGATGGTCCTTTCCTATTGAAATCTTTAGAGATAATGATCATTTACCTTAATCGAGTTTTCCTAAGGAATCCCCATCCTTAGATGTAATTTTTGCACTAGGAACTTAATGAACGATTTAAAATAAACCTACTTTACTTTTCCATGTAGGAAAGAATCGCACATGACAACATCCTTAGAGTCCTTATTGAGGTGATTAGGTCCATTAAAGGGTAGTGACTTCTCTTTCAAGATAGTACACTATTCCTTGATGATCACCTAATAAGTACATCTACGGATCTATGGCATCCTAAAATATGAATTTCTATGCTTTCTTTCTTTCTACAGATTTTGAAAGGTGACTCTATATAGAATTTTCACCACATTTTTTTGTCACTTTGGGATGGTTCGTCTCTCCATGTTTGGTAAAGGATTATTGTCTTTGAGTATTGATAGTGGGTTTGTACTTTGGTATGAATCCAAGACTATCCTTCTTTCCATTGACACTTAGCTCAATTCATTCTTGAGTTGAGTTAGCTAACATCTTTAGGTTTTAGGACCGTATTTCTTGTTGGCCTAAAAATCTCTATTAGGTTCTCCAATGGGTAAAATTAAAATATCTAAAATAAAAAGAAAATATTTTTAAGACTTCCTCTTTATCATTTTTATGATAAGGAAAGGTTCAATCTAAAATAATAAAGATAAAATAAATCTTCCATAAAGACTTTGCTTTTCAAAAAAGCACCTTTACAAAAATGCACTTAATAAAATATTTTCCACAAAATTTTATCACCCTCATTTAAAATTCTCATAATTGTTACATGTACGGATTTTTAAAAATAAAACTAATAACATTTTCCAAAAGCACAAACGAACATCTTCTTTTAATTCACTTTGATGAAGACTTCATTTTCAAAATAAAATGAACAATCATATTTTCCAAAAATCATAATCATAATCATAAAGTTTTCAAAAGCACACATGAATCTTTCTATTTCAATACACTCACACTTATTGAATGGAAATTTCATTTGTAAACAAAATTAAACTTTTCAAAAAGCACATATGAATATCTTCATTTAATATACTCAAACTTATTAAATGAAGATTTCATTCTCAACTAAATAAATAAATAAATATCTTTTAGGAAATCCCACTTGAACATATCTCACATATGTTTTAAAGTTGGAATTACTCTCCTTCAAAAAGCAACAATCACACACAAAATAAAAATCTCACATTTCAAAAATAAGATTGATCTCCATTCTACATACTTAAATTTGTTGAAAGGAAGTCCTCTTTTCAAAAACCCAAAAGCTTAACAATCATATTTTCAAAATTCTAAACACATTTGGAACTTCATTTAACATATCCAAATTTGTTAAGTGAAGTTTCCAAATCCAAAATAAAAAAATGTTCAAAGCACATTTGGAACTTTAACATACAAATTTGTTAAGTGAAGTCTCCAAATCAAAATCAAAATTTTTCAAAACACATTTGGAACTTCATTTAACATCAAATTTGTTAAGTGAAGTCTCCAAATCCATTCAAAAATTTCAAACACATTTTGGAATTTCATTTAACATACAAATTTGTTAAGTGAAGTTTCCAAATCCAAAATTAAAAAATTTTTAAAACACATTTGGAACTTCATTTAACAACCCAAATTTGTTAAGTGAAGTCTCCAAGTCCAAAATTCAAAATTCTAAACACATTTTGTAATTTTATTTAACATACCCAAAATTGTTAAGTGAAGTTTCCAAAATCCAAAATAAAAAATCAACTATCATATTTTAAAATTTTCAAACACACTTTGGAACTTCATTTAACATACCCAAAATTGTTAAGCGAAGTCTTCAAATTCAAAAAAACAAAATTTTCAAAATATATTTTGGAACCTCATTTAGCATACTCAAATTTGTTAAGTGAAGTCTCCAAATTCAAAAAAACAAAATTTTTAAAACATATTTTGGAACCTCATTTAGCATACCCAAATTCATTAAGTGAAGTCTCCAAAGTCTAAAACAAAATTCTCAAACACTTTTGGAACTTCTTTCCTTAGCATACCAAATTTGCTAAGGAGAAGTTTCCATTTTCAAAAAAAAAACAAAACAAATCAAAAAATTTTTGAACACATCTTTTGGGATTTCATTTAGCATACTCAAATTTTGCTAAGTGAAATTTCCATTTCACAAAACCAAATGAGACTTCATCTTTAACATACCAAATTTGCTAAAGTAAAGTCTCCACTTTTAGTTAAATCAAAACAAAAATGAAACACTTAGGATTTCTTAGCACACCTAAATTTGCTAAGGATCCTACCTTTCAAAAAAAAAAAATCAAACAAATGAAAAACTTAGATTTCTTAGCATATAATCCTATTTTCAAAATCAAAACATCAAAACAAAAATGAAACACTTAGGATTTCCTTAGCATACTTAAACCTGCTAAGGATCATATTTAAAAAAAAAATCAAACAAAACACACTTGGGTTCTTCACTATGCATACCTAAATCTGCTAAGTGAGAATTCCAAAATTTTCCAAAATCAAAACAAAAATTCATAAAAAGAAATAATCATTCTCAAACCCCTCACTTAGCATATCCAAATTTGCTAAGTAAGTGATATTCCAAAATAATCAAACAAAAATAAAATCAATTTGACCCTTACTTTAACATACCTAAATTTGTTGAAGGAAAGGGTCCTGAAATCAAAAATTCAAATTCAAAACAAACAATGAACCTTTGGAAGCATCCTTATCAAAAATTTTGAATCCACATTTCAACATATCTAAATTTGTTGAAGTTGGATTCATATTCAAATTCTCTTTCAATCAATCTTCTCAAATCCATTTGAACCCCACTTAACACTTCCAAGTTGTTGGGGGTTCAAATTTTCAAATTCAAAATTCAAAATCTATAGAGATTCGATACAAACTCATTTCTCGCAGATTACGATAGTTCAATCTTCAGTTGTTGAAATGGTTCTCTAAGTTTATTTTACCCTTCATGGTATGGATGCTTGGATCGCATCCCCTACCATACTCATCCATAACTTTGGGGATTTGAGGAAAGATTACTTGTGAGGGCATTCCCCTCACTAAGCAGAAGACCAAGGTGAGGAAGTGGTCATAGGATTGACTTACCCTCGATTAATGTCTCCTCACGAAGAGAAAGTGTGGTAGTCCTCACCAATCATAGGTGCCAAAGACTAGTACAGCCCCATTGCGTTCTGTGGTTTCTCATGTTGCCCGGGAGTACCATCTCATGTACCCCTAAGGGTAAGGCTCTCCGTCTCGGCTTGCCTCCCTACATTTGAGTATGGGTCTAGCTCACCTCCTCCCATCCTCCTGCACAGGGAGGAAAAAAGACAAGCAAGATCACACGATCTCAAGAGATGAGGCAGACTCATTAGCCATGGATGAGTTCCCCATGCACTTTCACCATTGGTTATAGAAAACTAGTTCCATCCTCTCTCTAGACATAGAGGATGTTAGGGATTCGCCATCACCTCCGGGAATTTTAGCCAGCTGTGAGGAGGTCATATGCTCCGCCTCGATGCCTGTAGGTGGAGCATATGGATGCTCGAGTCCGCACTCGCTTGATCTTGATCCATCATTCCCCATAGTGTAAATCTAGGAGAGGGCCTGAGAGGCCCATACAACACATATTACTAGGAAGAGCGAAGGTTCATCATCGATTCCACTTTGATTGATTTTCTACCACGGACCATACTAACAACATTCTTTTGACTAGGACTAGTCACCATAAGAGGACAGCTCCAAGAGAGTCAGTGGTGTCTCCACTTAATCGCTCAACCCCTCATCTGCCATCACTAGTTTAGGTTACAACATCTCCTATTCCATCTAAGGCCATAAAGGCCATCCTGGGAAAAAGCACTTGGTGGCTATGGCCAAGGGATCCCCCCTTCTACACCACCCATTGCAGGTCGAGCTATCCCCGCCAACCTTCTACCCTAGTGGTGTCAAGGAGTGGTGACCCAATCGCATCATTCCTTCTCACCCCCATAAAGGATGTGGAGATGGTGAGATTTCATGTGGCAAATGAGTATGACCAATGGGTAGTGGAACATCCTAGGATTTACCCCCTCATACCGTAGTAAGTGTGTCATTCATCGGAGTAACCACAGATTGACTCTCCAAGGTGAGGTCCGGTGCTCATACCGATCACACGTCTAAGATATTTGTACCACTGAGGATCATTCTTTAGATGAGATAGTCACATTATTTCATGGAAAAGAAGAAATCTAGGGTATTTTATCGATGAAGAGAGTTTGATCCCAATGAAGATGACTTAAGACTACTGAGTATGCATGGTTGATAGAGGGATCTCTTCTCGGAACAATAAGCCATGGAAGGTGATGAGGTTGATGGAAGACACGAATCATCCCGACCTCTACATCGTTGAGAGGCAAGGATGAGCAGATTGATAATGGCATGGTTACAAGACTTGTTAGCATTTGCAAATAAGCCCCTTTAGTTCATCCTACAACGCCAATCACTGAGTTAGTGCATGTCTTGGACCCACCAAGACTCTACCTCCTGAGCAAGGTAGCACTAGCATGTATAGGAAGGTAGTGAAAGTACCTCCATATAAGAAAAGATATAAAATCCATGGTTGAGCGGTGAAGGAAGCTTTGGCTCAAGCCTGGGAGGATCATTCCAAAGGGTAGACCCTAGGAGGAATTTGATGCTATCCAAATATCCCAAGGGTTTCATGCCTCCTTCCTTCAAAAGCTTTGATAAGTGGAAAAGCAAGCATATACATTTAGTATTGCAATGTGTGGCATCAATGCTTTACTCTTTGCCTTGCATTAGTAGCTAATGGTATTGCTTGAAGGGTGAACCCAATGGTCAAGAAAGATATTTGAGTTAGAGCAACTCTTCATCAAGAGGTTTTGTTCTCAAAGGGTTACGTAGTGATCTCATTATAGCACAACAACACTGAGTCACTTGTTGATTATATTCTCGATGGTAACTATGAAGTGTGAACCATAGCAACAACATGCCATTGAGATTCTAAAGAATATCCATGGCCCGGTTGCCTTCATGCTTAAGGGCTTCACTATCAAGACATTTGAGAAGCTAATCAAAAAGGTGGCTAGTCTACAAGGAGAGGCCAAACATTACCTTTTAAGATCGTTGCTAAGCAAAAAAAGGTTTAAGAGAAAGCAAGTAAGAAGGATTAATAAGGGAAGCAACTAGAGATCAGAGACCATGACCTCAGCAGCCTCCACCTCCTTTGCCACCATCGAGGTAGCCATACCGGTCTCCATTCCAGCCTCCATGGCCAACACAGCCATTGCCTTAGCCATACCAGCAGCAGCAACATGCATATCCGTCGCTAGGTAGCTACGGTCCACCTACTCTTTTAGTTAAGTTAAACAAACCTTATTCTTTTAAGAGGAAGATAATCAGGAAAATCTTTAAGAATCTCTTAAAGAAACCTGATTTCCAGCTACCCGAGCCTAGGAGACTAGAGGAAGTAAGCAAAATTCATGATCCAAACTTTTTCCCTTACCACTAAATGCTAGGCCACATTTTGGAGGATTGCTTCACATTCAAGGACTAGCTTGAACACAACTTCAAGATCGGTGTTGTAGTTATCCCAAAGGAATATGGAACAACCTTCCAGTTCCATCAGGGTAATCCTTGGGGATACATTTGATCCTACCAAAACCAAAGAAGGTTGAGATATCTATCCTCTAAGAAGATATCTAAGATCAAGAAGCTTTCCTTGGTGCTGAGCCCAAACCTCCAACAAGGAAGGTTTGCAAGTTGCAACCAACTCAAGAAAGGGAGAGAGAGCATGTCGATAACCTTTAGCACAACCACCCACCGTGTCGTCTAGCCTTCGCATAGTTTTTTACAGACTTCTTCCATTCTAGCTAGCTTCTTTTCTCAACTAGTAGATCAATAAGGGCATCAAATCCCTTACTCACTCACTTACTTGATTTTTCTACTTTGTACTCCAAATACCAAGAAATTGAAGAATAAAGCTAGCTTTGAATTATATCTGTCAGATGGGTTGTCTTCTTCTATTCCTAATGATAACTCTTCAAGTCTATAACAATTTGATCTTCCTCTTTCTATTTAGAGTTGGACTTTCTAACTCAACACTATGGGTTCACCTCTTGAGATAGACTTGGAATCATCGATGAGGGTCCCATAGGAGAAGCGTAGGTGAGGGCGTGTGTAAACCTTCCACCACCTTGCCTCAAGAGATCACAAGTCAACCTCCATAGTGGCAAGGTTCTACCTCCTAGGCAGACCTCAAGATAGGGAAATAAGTTGTATTGAATATCAAGAGAAGCCTTCCACAGATGCTCCACCCTTGATATGCTTGTGAAGACTACCAAGGTGGACTACAACATCCTTTCTCATCTAAGAAAGTTTCCATAAGCTAAGTATATATGATGCCCTTGTCTTATCCAAAGAGATGGGAATCACTAATCAAGGCTCTCCTTGATCCGAAATATGCTTAGCTCAATGACTATAGGTGAGGAAGCACATTATACAAAAGAAGCTCAAGGGATCACCTTCATGAAAGACCTTCTAGGGGACTTGGAGCACAACCATCCCTACATCATCCAACATGGAGTTCAAACTCTGTTCTCATGGATCCAGGTGCATCGGTGAACATTATGAGTCTAAAGACCCTTGCCTATTTGAGGATTGACATCTCCACACTTCGAGGAGATCAGATGATGTTGAGAGGATTCAATGAATAATGCTTTAGGTTCCATAGTGTTATCTTTGGAGATCGGTGATTGAAAGACTGAAGCCAAGTTCTACATCATTGATTTGAATACTTCATTTATTGCTTTTCTCGATAGGCCTTGGATACATCAGAATAAGATCGTTCCATCCTCCCTTCATCAGTGCATCAAGTTCAAAAAAGATGGAATCAAATATCGAGTCAACGGGTGATGAAAATCCATTTTCAGTTAGAGAGATTGAGATTTATGAGGATGCAACCTTCTATCTTCCTCAACACACCCTTTCTCGTGAACTTGGACAAAATTCAAATGCAAAATCAAAAGAAAAAGAAAATCAAGAAAAAGAAAAGATAAAAGAAAATAAAAAGAAAAATTATTATCTAAGTCCACAAGAAAGGGGAATGAGAAAGAAATAGAATCACATCTCACATTCCACCCACCCATTCATTCCATATGGACATGTGGAAGCTCAACCTCTCCGTAGGCGAGGTAGAAACAGAGGTATAGAGGTGGGAGACCCTAGTTGGCCTTCACCAATAGGTCGGGTTCTACTAGTATTCATATAGACTTGGAATCTAGAGGATGAGTCTAATGTGATTAGTATACCAGCCCAACCCTCCTCGAGGGGTTCCATTGGAGGTGACTTTCATCGATACAGGATGAAGACCGGGCCTCCAAGCAAAGCAAAGTATTTGAATCTAGTTTATGTAAAACTATTAGGCAGTAGTTGGGAACCTTAGCTCTAACCTCACTTACATCTCAAAAGTTGAAGGTAGTTAAAGAAGTCCTAAGTCTTCCAAAGGATGTGAAGAGGTTCTTTTTGGGATCATCCCTCAAGTCCAAGTTGATGTAGAACTTGAGAGGATACTTTTAAAGAATTAATGGAATTACCTTTGATTTTTTACCTTTGTGTTCAAAATCTTATACGTAAAGGTTTAGTTCCTCACACATGGTCCAAGCACAGTCGAATACTTTGAAAAGCTTTGGAACAATATAGAGGGAAGCACAATCAAGAGCACTGACTAGATTCAGGGTCCATCGATGATGAAGATTATTGTTGTTACCAATCATTTGGAGTCTGATAGGTTTTTATCACACATCCACAACTTTTATGAGAATGTGTGTTTGAAAACCTCTGATGATCCAAATGATCTTCAAGTCAAGGATGCACCTCTAGAATTTGAAGAAGAAATCCATCAACAAAAGATAAGCTCAAAGAAATCAACCTCGGGATAGAAGAAAATCCATGCCCGATGTATATCAATTCATTGTTGGATGAAGAAGAAACCAATGACTTAGTTAGATTTAAAAAAGACTCACATGGAGTTATGAAGAAATGCCTGATTATCTCTAACATGTAGCCAACAAGCTGAATAGACCCCTAACGTTACCCTATTAAGCAAGCTCCTAGCATGCGATTATAAATTGAACAAGTCATTTGAAGTCAAGAAATTGATCGATTGGTTTCATCAAGGAAGAAAAATATCCTACTTGGCTTAGTGTCATCCGCTAAGAAGAAGAAGAATGGCCAAATTCATTTACGTCAATTTTAGGGACTTAATACAGGCATGTCCTAAGGATGAGTTTCCTCTTCCTATACCGTAATTAATGGTGGACATACCTCATCTCATGCAATCTTCTCTTCATGGATGGGTCATCCTATAACCAAATCAAGATGTCTCTAAGATGAAAGAAACACTCTTTCCAAACCCCATCAAAAAATCTTATAGGGTCATGCCTTTCGGCCTTAAAATGATGGTGCTACATACCAATGGGCCATTCTGCATCTTCAATGAACTCATCCATCATTAGGTTGAGTGTTGATGATTTAGTAGTCAAAAGCGAAAAGGAAGACCACCTCTTTGACTTGAGAGTAGTTTTGAATAAGATAATATAACCTCAAAATGAATCCTCAAGTGTGCATTGAGTAGCTTCGTGAAAATTCCTTGGGTTTGTTGTTCGACACCGAGAATAGAAATAGATCAAAAGATTAAAGCTATCTTAGAAATGCCACCTCATAAGAGTTTAACTCAACTCAGATCCTTTCAAGGATGGCTGACATATCTAAGATGCTTTATCTCCAACCTATCGGGGAAATGCAAGTCATTTTTTGCACTTGTCAAAAAGGATGCCAAGTTCAAAAGAGATGACAAGTGCCAACATGCATTTGAAGACATCAAGCTACTTTTGGTGAAGCTAGTTCTCGCATTCTTATCCCGCACCACTTATCCTTTACACTGCTACATTGGATGACTCGCTCGGTGCTCTATTGGCCCAAGCCAATGACGAAGGAAAGGAGGGCGCTCTTTACTATCTCAGCCATCATTTGATCCCTGCTGAAGCAAACTATCCACCTATTGAGAAACATTGCCTAGCTTTGATCTTTGCTTCCCAAAAAACATCATATTACATACTTTCTCACAAGGTGAACTTGATCTCCAGGATGAATCCACTGTAGTATCTCATGACACGGCCAACACTATTTGGATGTTTGGCTCACTGGTCCATGATACTTTCACAATTTGATATTACTTTTGTACCCCTCCGTGCGGTAAAAGGACAAGCACTAGAGAATTTCTTAGCAAAACACCCACTTCCTACTGATTCTCCGCTTAGTGATGATCTCCTCGATGAACAAATCATGAACTTAGGGGAGGCTGGAAACCACCGATGGGAGATGTATTTTGATGGTGATGCTTCTTTTCTTAAAGGTGAAGCACCATGATCTATTCTCCCAGGTAAGACAGGGGTAGGAATAGTTCTTCTAACTCCAAATCATGATGTAATGAGATTCTCATACTATCTTTCCAACCCTTGCACCAACAATGAAGTCGAGTATGAGGCTTTGATTTCTGATCTGGAGTTAGCCATCACTATCAGTGTCAAAAGCATCAATATCTTTGGGGATTCTCAGTTGGTTATCAACGACAGTCCTACTGTTCTCAAACCCAAGCTTCATCATTACTATGAGTATACCATGAAGTTTGGCTGATTCTTAAAACAAGGTTCCCCAAGCAAAGAATGCACTAGCAGATGCTTTGGCCAAACTTGCCAAAGAATTGGCATGTAGGGAAGATGAGTCCATTCCAATAAGGGTCCAAAATAGATAAGTCATATCCCTTATTGATTTGAACTCATGAGAGACTTTCTCTGAAGGGGAGGTTGTCATTGCCAAAAGGATGAGGAGCTAGATTGAGGCAACCTTCATAGACTTGAACACTAGAAAACTACCTCAAGAGAAATCACAAGCCCATCGTGAAAGAGAGCTCTCTCACGCTCTTGATGGCACCCTATACCGTCGGCCCTTTGACCAAATGTGGTTACGTTGTTAGACAAACATGAAGCCCATGGCATAACCGAGGTACATGTGGTCATGTGAGCTCATCAATCCAAGATGAAGATAAAGATGGGAGACTAGATACTATTGGCCTTCAATGATGCATCGTATGGATGTAAGAATAGTGGTACAGTCCTCCACCAACCATCCAACATTCTACACCCTACATTGGCTTCATGGACATTTGAGTGTTGGGGTACCGACATTATGGGTTTGATTGATACTTCTTCTAAGGGGCATCGATTCATTCTAGCTACCACCGACTACTTTTCCAAGTGGGTGGAAGCCATCCCACTCAGAGAGGTCACAGCTCACAATGTGCTTCACTTTTTCAAGAACCATATCATATAAGTTGTAATGTGAATTATATCCAATAATGATATTGCATTCAAAAGTACGATGATCAATAGCTTCGCCAAAAGATACAATATAGATTAGAGATACTCCACCATCTACTACCCTAGAGCAAATGGCTTAGCGAAAGCATTCAATAAAACTCTCATCCAAATATTGAAGAAAACTTATGAAGACAATAAACGATAGTGGCATGAGTAGTTGGTTGAAGTCTTGTGGGCCTACCGCACCACATACTGGACTCCGACTCAGTCTACCCTATTCTCCTTAGTGTATGGATCTGAAGCCATTCTACTTTTAAAAGTTTAGCTCCCATCACTAAGGATAGCATTGGGTAACAAGATCACTTCAAAACAAAATATACAGTTATGGTTAGAAGAGCTCAAAGGTTTGGAGGAGAGTCACCTACGGGAGTGCCAAAACTTTGAGTTGTACAAAGCCAAAATGATTCAAGCTCACAACAAGCTGGTTTGACCTAGGTCTTTCCAAGTAGGAGAACTTGTGTTAGTCCTAACAAGGCCAATTGTTGCTTGTCAAAAGATGGGAGGCAAGTTTGAACCCACTTGGGAAGGCCCCTATGTCATAGAGAAGGCCTACCAAGGAGGATCTTATCAGCTTATTGATTGTAAAGGGGAACACTCGATGCTTCCAATTAATGTGCTCTATCTAAAGAAATATTACAAATAAAATAAATCATGTTTGAAAACAATCATTAATAAAAAGAACAAAAATTTGATTCCATTCATCAAATCTTCTCTTCTTTCGAAGCATTGTTTTCTTATCTTGTGAATCCACCGTGACGTGCTTAGGGTAGGTGTAAGAGTCTCCTAGTGGCATCCTATCTCTCTTTCACATCATAAACATAACCGCCCGATGCTATTAGAATAGGTGTAAGAGAACCCAAGTGGCATCTTATTTCAATTAGCATAACTAAGTTAGGTGTAAGAGAACTCGAGTGATATCCTTTCTTAGTGGAATCTCGATTGCCATCTGTGGAACCATTTCATCAAACTCCCTAGTGTGTTTAGGACAGGTGTGAGAACCTAAGAGGCATCCTATTCCTTTTAACACATACATAAAATAAACACAAATCTTTTATCTCAGGCTACTTTGATGTGGGAGCAAGCCCCCTGTGGCACTCACTCATTAGCTTCTCTAGGTCGGGTCTACATGTTACCTTGCTAGTATGTCATCCCAGTGATCATTTGTTGGAAGATGTGAGTCCCCATGCTTTCTTCCTAACTTGATCATTGCAAACCAATGAGCACCTTGTTAGTATGGTAGGTTTCACTGCCCAGCCAATAAGCTACCTCATGTTGACTTTATTTAAGAAGATGTGAGTCCCTATGCTTTCTTCTTGAACTAGCCATCATGCACTAATTACGTTGAGTATATTTGAGGTTTATAAGTCCCTAGGGTCCTTTCTCTTGACTACTTTTGAGTGATATAAGTCCCCAGTGGCATTCACTCAAAGTCACCTTGGGTCGGATAGCTATCAAGGATGACTATCCAGTTCCACTATAGGAGGATGTGAGTCCCGGAGCTTTCTTCCTAGGCTGACTATTAAAAACCAATGGGTACCTTAGGTTGGTTGATGTTCGCTATGCTGACAGTGACTCACCCGGTGAGTACACCACTCTTGGCAGATATGAGTTCCCGTGCTTTCTCCTTGAGTTGGACACTGAATACCTATTAATATATGACTAGCCATGTCATCTTCTCCAGGGTGTTGGATTAAGCCCTTTTCCGGCCCCATCCCCTGTGGGAGCTCTATTTGGATCAAATCTTTTGCGATCCCATTTAGACACTACTCGGGTTACTTTTGGATTGGACAGTCCCCCTTTCCTAGTAGCCACCCCTGTTGTTGGAGAATTTGTTCAGCAGATATGTAGATTCTTCCTTGGTTCAGTAAATTTGAGATAGATCTAGGCTAATATAAGCTCCTTCTCAATATGATCTTTCATAAACCAATAGGGTCCATGTTAAAATAAACATAATTCACTTGTGGATTAGGAATTCAAGCCCCTAAAGGGCCCCTTCTCTCAAGCATACATCCTATCTTTAGGGTAGTGTCAGTAGAACTCCCTATAAGAATTATCTGACTACTTGAGTTGAGATAAATTCCCAGGTCAGTACTCACTCCGTAGTCGCCCTTAGGCCGGGTTCAATCTATTTTGCCACAAGCAGGTTACCCTGGCAATCATTCCAATTTAGAAAATGTAAGATTATGATGCATTCTTTCTAGTATTCCTGTCGTAAACCGACAGGCAACCTTAGAACGGGCTCGATTTCTTGCCCAAAGCAACCAATCACCCTAGTAATCTTTTGTAGTGGAAGATGTGAGTCCCTCAGCTTTCTTCCCTTAAATTGATCATTGTAAACCTAAAGGCACTCCCTTGGTCGGATAGCTCTCCCATCGGCCGGGAAGCTACTCCCTTTGGTTCAGTCAATCTGAGATAGGACTAGGTTGATATAGGCTCCTTCTCAGTTTGATCCATCACAAACCAACAGAATCCATCAAAATAAATAAATCTAAAAATAAAATTAATCTTTGACTATCCTTGAGCTGATTTAAGTCCCCGAGTGACATTCACTCAATAGTCAGCCCTAGGTCGGGTTCGATTTGTTGCACAAAAGTAATCGATCACCCCAGTGGTTCCTTATTTCTAGAAGATGTGAGTCCTCGTGCTTTCTTCTTAAAACATGACTAATTCAAACTGAAAGGCACTCCCTTTGGTTGGCTAGTCCTACTATGTGCACAGTAGACTACCCCTTTGGATTGGTAAATTTGAGTTAGGTCTAGGCCTTCATGGCCCCTATTCATTGCAGTTCATCACAAATCAACATAATCCATCTAAACTAAATTGAAATCTTAAAAAAAATAAAATTTGTCTTTGATTATTCTTGAGTTAGTTTAAGTCCCCCAATGTCATTAACTCAATAGTCAGCCCTAGGTCGGGTTTCGATTTATTGCCCAAAGCAACTAATCGCCCCAATGGTTTCTTGTTTCTAGAAAATGCAAGTCCCCACGCTCTCTTCTTAAAACTTGACCATTGCAAATCGAAAGGCACTCCCTTGGTTGGATAGTTCTACCTTGTGGTTGGTAAGCTATTTCCTTTGGATTGGTAAATCTGAGTTAGGTCTAGGCCTCCATGGCCCCTACTCAGTGCAGTTCATCGCAAACTAAAAGGATTCATCATAATCAAAATAATCTAAAAAATGAAATTTGTCTTTGACTATTCTTGAGTTGATTTAAGTCCCCCAACGACATTCACTCAATAGTCAGCCTTAGGTTGGATTCAATCTATTGCCTTGCCAATAAATTACCCAAGTAACTGGTCCCTACATTGGAGGATGTAAGTCTACTACACTTTCTTCCTAGTACAACTGCTGTATACCGAAATGCATCCCTTTGGTTGGCTAGTCCTACTATGTGCCTAGTAGATTACCCATTTAGATTGGTAAATCTGAGTTAGATCTGGGCCTCCATGGCTTCTACTTAGTACGATCTATCACAAATCAACAGGGTCTATCTCAAAATCCAAAATCTAAAATTTGAAATAAACAAATCCAATGAAACAAAGAAACAAAACAAAACAATCACTCTAAATCACCCTTTTGCTTCTTCTCAGTGAGATGCAAATCTTTCTAGTCCCCCAGCGGATCTAGAATTCTAATCCCTCGGTGGATTTCACAATCCCTCCCTTGTGGATGACTTGAAATTGCTTCCCCAGTGGAGAGTTCACCTTTTTATCCCCCATGGAGTCAAACCAAAACAAATTAAATAAACAACAAATTAAAACTAATTTAACCCTCTTCCCCAGCGAAAATCAAATCAAATTTCTCATCCCCTTGTCGATGACTTGAACCTGCTTCCTTAGTGAAGGCTCACACTCAATTCCTTAATGGTTTCCTCTCTTTCTCTCTCTCTTATGTCTTGGACATAAGTAGAGCCACAATGCATTAGGCTCTGGATTCCTTCTACTCCTTGGATGAAGGATAGATTCTTTCTGCTAATGCTTATGATCTCTCGGTGTTGTTGATCATTTCGGCCAACACCAATATGTGCAGTGTACCTGGTCAGTCACACCACACCTATTGGTCTCCTTTGTTGACCTTATTTTTAGAATGAGCTCTCAACACCTCCATCTTAGACATAGATTCCTCTTAGACTTTAAGAGTTTCTTAGTCTTAAGACACATCTAGTGATTAGCTGGACACTCAACCTAGCCCTAGAGACTTAGAAGGATTAGCCATAGGAGTAGGTCATGTCTTAGGGGTGTTAGGAAATTTGTCTACCCTTAGCTTAAACCACTGGTCACATTCCTTCCTTCAAGTCAAACTCCAAATCAATTCTATTTGATTTTCTCCAAACTCAAATCAATTCCATGATTGAAATCCATGATTGAAACCCCATGATCAAAACCCATCAAAAATTCCTATGTTCAAATTTTCATAAGTCCTTAATCCTCTCTTAAGGGCTTAGCCAAAATCATGATCAAAACTAAATAAAATCTTTGAGATTTTCTTATGATTCATTTATATTCTCATTTATATTCACATATATAAATGAAATATAAATTCAAATCAATCAAACTAAACCCAAAATTTTAAATCAATTCATTGAAATTTTACTAAGTCCCTTTAATTTTCTATTAATGGACTTAGCCAAAATCAACTCTAAACCAATTCAAACTCATGGGATTTTCTCAAAACTTATTTATATTCTCATTTATATTGACATATATAAATAGAATATAAATATAAATTAATCAAATCAAACCCTCAAATTAAATTCCCAATTTAAAATCTTTCTTAAGTCCTTAATTTTCCAACTAATGGACTTAGCCTAAACCTTGACCAAACCATTTCAAATTCATGGGATTTTCTTATAACTCATTTATATTCTAATTTATATTCACATATATAAATGAAATATAAATATAAATCAATCAAATCAAATCCATAAATTAAATTTCAAATCTAAAAATTTCCTAAGTCCCTTAAATCCTTCTTAATGGACTTAGCCCAAATCATGATTAAACCACTTCAAATCCTTGAAATTTTCTCATGATCAATTTATATTCTCATTCATATTCACATATATAAATGAAATGTAAATTTAAACAATCAAAACCAATTCCAAAAATCAAACTCAAATCCACTCAAAATCCAATCTAAGCATTTCAAGTCAAAGTCTTGAACATAGCCAAATCAACTTCAAATCTGAGCCCATATATAAATGCAAACTTCAATCAAGCAATCAAAACCTAAGTAAAAAATCAAAGCCAAAACCCTTTCATATTATTCCTTTGAATATTAAATTAGTCAAATGAATCAAAACCCATTTGACTTCAAACCACTTGTAAATGGATTTATATTTCAATCATAAGCCCATATACAAGTTCAATCAACTTTAAATCAAGCCTTGACCAAGCCATTTGACACACTTAGGCTCACTTGACCCAAAGTGACCTAAAGTACCCTTATGAGCCAAATTCTAATCCTAACCAAATTGGATTGAACTAAGCCCATCTTTGCTTCTCATCATGATCAATAATCATCATGGGATGATCAATCAATCAAATTGGGTCAAATCAAGTCAAACCTAAGGTTGACCAAGTCAACACTTAACCCAAAATGAAATCTAAGATAGCCAAATTCCACTATAGGCCAAATTGATTGAAACTATTGATCTAAGTTCACTCATGACTTATGTTTGAACTTGACCAAGCCAACATTTGAGCCTAACCTACAATTGGCCACTTGAGGGACCCATTTTGACCTAAAAAAATGTCAAAACTTGATCTAAGCCAAATTGATTCAAACCAATGGGTCAAGTTCATTATAAATCACTTGTGGAACTTGACCAAAGCCTCAGGCCAACTAGACATAACCTAGCTCACAATTCCATAGACCCAACATGACCTAGTATCAGCCAAATTTAAATTTAACTAAAATTGACTGAAAATAAAGATACCAATCCACTCCATATGGCTAACCTAACCTAAACTTACACTTCACCTACCTCAAATAGGTTAAATGGGTTAAATAGGTCAACTTGACCCATTTGACCAAAATAAAGTCAAATGAGCCAAATTCAAAACTATACCAAATTGAACCAAACTAAAGCCGCCAAAAAATTTCAAATGGTCATATGAACTTGACCCAACCTTTGGTTTGATCCAATTTGACCAATTGGTCAACCTGACCCAAGTTGACCCATTTTTACCAAAATGGGTCAACATGAGCCAAACCCTATCAAATGAATTCCAAATCTAATGAAACTTAGTAAAACCTAGTTTCTCCACATACCCAACATATCCAAAGAGAAAAATTAGCAAAATGACCATCTTACCCCTTGGCCATAGAATAAATTGTGGCTTAATCCATGGGCAATTTGGTCATGCCCTCTTCACATTCACTTGAGGCTTTCTTAAAATCTCAAGGGGACCTCGTGAAGAGTGGTGCACCCAACCCAATGGGTTTGGGTCAGGCAATTTGGTCCCTAGATCAAACTCAACCCCATGGGTCAAAAAACTCTAAATTCAAAACCCATCTCCCACTCAAATTCAAGCACATGGGAGGTTGGCAATCCACTCCTTGGCTAAAACCAACCATGTGCACACTCCTAACTGATCAAACAACCCACTGCCTAAGCTCCATTGATAAAAAATAATAAGAGGATGGGCGACCGTCCCATCCTTCAAGGGGAAGATATACTCCCCATAATTCATTTCAATTCTAACTTCCCCTCTGTCGATTGAAGCTAAGGAACTCAGAGCAAGCATCAGAGAGTATTCCCGAGCTTCTTAGAGAGGATTTGGAAACTCCATTTCTCAGTTTTCAGACTTTGAAAATAAGGGAAGTCCATTGAAGAGCTAACTTCCTCTTCACTCAATTTCCATCTAATTGCTCTTGCATACTTCATCAGAGCTAAATCGAGTGCACCAAGCTTTGGAGTTCCCACAGCAAGGAAGAGTTGAATTGGATCAAGGCCACAAGCTAGCTAAGGAGGAGGTGGTCCATATACCAATCCACTCAACCTCAAGTGCTCATACTCTCAACACAGTTTCGTCTTAACCAAATGAAGCTTCTCCAAGGGAATCGAGCACTAGTGATCACCTCCGATGAGGTATGGGATTTATGACCATTAAACTCAATGTGGTGTGGAGCTTTGTGAAAGAAATTTTAATCCCATGGATTTTTTACCATTGGATTTGCCGCTCTTTAGCTTTAGATGGTGTAGGTTGAATTTGGTTTGAATCTGAGCTCAATTGAGCTTGAATCTTCCACTTAATCATGGACGATCTTTGTTGATCAAGGGGAAGATCTTGGGAGATCTTAGCCATCCATCTGCTTATTTTGGATGGACGACCAAGATAATTCCCCATGTTTAGAAATCCCTTTATCTTTAAAACCACGGAGTCTCTTCTTGATATGAGATCAATGCAAGCGCCACCGCCTGGGATTTGACATTTAAGTAACCCCTGCGTGAAACTAAAGTGACCGCCGCCACTACCATCGCCATGAGCTAGAGGATTAGTTAGGTTTAGTTAAAATGCATTAATTTATTTTGATTAACCTATGTATATTTTAAAATTCATAACTCCCTCTAGAAAATTCAAAAAAATATGAAATAGAATCTTATGAAAAGATAATTTAACCTAGAATATTTTAAAATAAATTTCAATGGGTTTTAAATTAAAATTTTCTCTAATTTTGGGTTTTCTCAGAAACTTTATTTTGCTAATTACTTTTTAATTAAGCCTCTAAAAAATCTCAAATTTCTTGGGTATGTTTTAGGGGATGACTTCTACCTCCCCTAATTTTCTTGGGATTTATTGATTGCTTGATTAGAAGAATTGCATATAGATTTCTTAATTACCCTCCTTATATAATTAAGCATAATTAAGGTATAATTAGCAATTTTAATCCATGATTAGGGTTGATTAAGGCCAGATCTAGTAAGTAGGAGATTTATGAAATAATTTTGGGGCATTTCCCCTAAGCTATTCCCTAAACCCCATTTTTCTCTCCTTAATCCTCTCTTAATTAAGGGCTAATTCATTAATTATCCTCTTAATTAATTTCTAAAAATTCTAAAAAGTTTCAGAACTTAATTATTCCACTTTGGGTAGATGCTTAAGTGTTTAATAGCCTAAATTCAATTAAAGAAATCAAAACCCAATTCATATGTGTGAAAGGGTATTTTGAAATTACTTAAGCTAAACCCCTTAGCTTAATTAACCTTTAATTGTGAGCTAAATTGCATTAGGCCTTTTTCTTATTAGGTGCATTACAAATTTAAATTCCTTGTGAGTTTTTATATCATCTCATTGGATCATAATTATTTGGTTAATTACTCTAAGGTGGTGTAGGTAAGGTTTAATTAAGTTACTTAATTCATACCTTAACCTAATTAATGCATAAAAATGAATCTAATCATCTAAAAATTAAACAAAAAATATCAAACACATGTGGGAATGGGTTAGGAATAGCAAACTCATCTCACCTTTTCAAAATTAAATCAAACTCCAAACTAAACAAAAATTACTTTGAATTCACTTTGATTTATTTTAAACTTTCTTATTCTATAAGAATGTCTTTAGGATTTAATTAAAGTGAGTTTGTTTACATGCTTTCATTACTTTGAATCTTTCCCCAACATGTTAAATTTGTATTTCATGTGGTTTCATGCATTCATATTTTTCAAATTCAATTTTAAAATGAAATTGTTTACTTTATGTCAAATTTGCATGTGTTGGCTAAAGTAGAAATATGAATGGCTATTATCACTACTAAACTCAAATTATTTTCAAAACATATAAATCAAATATAAAATTTGAAAGTATGCTACTTATATTCTAATTATAAGCTTGAATGTGAAAGAATATAAAGGTATGCTTAGCATAGGTTTCCTTTCTCTCTTATGTTGATTTAGTTTTGAATAGGAATTTAGTGAGATATATGGCCCATTTGAAAAGGACCTAATACTCACCTAATTTCATATCCTATTCATCCCTATGCTATCACCTAAGAGGGGCTACCTATACTTGCATACATAAATTGCATAAACAAAATGAATCCATTAATGTAACTTTTGCATTCTTCTTTTCCATTTCATTTATACACATGTTTGTATTTAAGGAAAGTGGTATATTAGTTTGGACAACCCCGAGGTTGCGAGGCTATAAGTAGCCCTAAGTAGGTTTTATAACTTACACCTCTGGTTAACAGTGGCACTGTACTCATTTATGCCTTTCTTACTTTCATGTGTGTATGTGAAAAATTGGATAAAGAAATCATTTTCTACTTAAGGAAAATCATGCATATTCAACTTCTAAATTTCCTTAAATGGATTACTTAGCATGCATCATAAAGTGTGTTAAATATTCTCATTTGTATGTATAGATATGCTTTGGATTCATTCATATGGATGTTATACATGTTGGGAAAAAAATGAAGTAATGTGTGTTATGTGAATTTTGATTCATTTAATTTAATCTTAAAATGCCTTTCTTTTTGAATAGGTTTATTTAGAGTTCATCTAAACTTAGGATCAATTAAAAGATTTAATCAAAACATTCACCTTAAAAAATAAAAATGTGAACTTACTTTAGAAATTACTTAGGTTAGGGAAGGAAAAAGAAGTTCTCTTCTATTTCCTTCTCTTCATAACTTAGTAATTAATTGCAGGATCCAATTAAACCAAATCAAAACATGAAATAAAATCAACCCAAAACAATTAAACAACTTAAATGAAACCCTCCTCTAAGTTGAACATGTTCTTCACACTTAAAAAATTTGAACCTAAAGCCATAGCTATGTATACCACAAAAATCTTCAAAGCATACACATTAGCCTAAGTCACCACTTCTAGCTTTAGGTTTAGACAGTGCATGGTTTGATGCTTTATTTATTTTGTGATATATGTTTTAGACTGGTTGTTAGGGTGTATGCTCGTAGAATGATTGGTTGGACACTCTTAGTCTAACTATTCTTTTCTGTAGGGGATTGTCCTTAAGCTATCATAAATAAAAATATAACATACTTTTGCTTGCAGGTGCTTTATACCCCTAAGCATAATCCATAGGCCAGGTGGACTTAGTCACCCATGTGTGGGGTGATAAGTCCAATATACATGCTTGAGATTTGTGTGGATTGTTTTAGCTAACCTTTATTTTGCAGGTGTTAGTTAGATTTCCATTATTTTCCTTTTTTATGTAAATTTGTGGAATTAGGATTTTAGAATGATTGTTATGGGGATTAGAATGAGCATTAATCATAAGATCCTATCTTATGCACCATGTGAAGCCTTGGAGCATCTACCTTTCACACCATCTAAAAGAAAGAACTAAAGAAGAAAAAAGAAAAAGAAAAGAAAGAAGAAAGGAAAAAAAGAAGAAAGAAAGCTTGAAGACTCCCATAACAATGAGTTCCTTGCTTAATTGTAATGTAATTCTTTTATAATCTGGGTTGTATAAGGGTAGAGCTCGGCTACCCAATTTGATATTTTTCAGGTTTGTGCGGTGGTGCCTGACCACAATGGCCTTTTATTCTTTTTGTGCTTAGCTTTATAAACTGATTGATGATTTGTTTAGCTTGTGTATTAAGTGGCATGCTTTTCCTAGTTTCTTTCTTACTTTATGTATAGCCTAGATGTGGATTAGGCTCTTTATGGAAAAATAAATCTTTTACCCAACTTAACAATTCAAAAATAAAAATAAATAACTCATAACCTCACCTAAATCTGAGGTTTAAAATCAAGATAAAAGAATTAGAAACCCCTTAACTGGATGAGCATTTCTTTTTATAATATTATGCACAGCAGCATCTTATTTCACTCTTGATTGGAGGGCTTCCATCTTTGCCAGAGAAACTTGGCTTGACCTTTGAGAGCCATGGTGGAAACTCACCTCCTCCCTTCTTGCTGCTTTTGGCCTATATTCTCATTTCTCATGCAATAGGCATATGAATCCTATTAGCTTGAGTCAAAATGATTGTCTAAAATAAAAATAAAATGAAATTTTAATTGCATTATATTTAGGTCATTTGAAGCATATCCTTTACATGATCTAGTCTCTTTAGGGAGTGAGTTTAAGGACTTAGTCTCTTTCTATATAATAACAGCCTAGCTATCTTGCATTAAGCATAAAGACTTGCCTACATGTATTTAAAATCATAGGAGGAGTTAGTTGGCGACCACCCTCAGGTGGTTATAAGTCTAAGCTGTCGAGTGGTTTATTCTCTCTTGTAGAGGCGAACAATTACCCATTTTTGCCTTAGATTTAGGATGTACTTTTGGCCCTTGCCAAAGCTCCATAGATTTAGGTTCTAAGGTTGCTTTTCCCTTTTATGGGCCCTATGCATAAATCCTCATCTCTTAGGCATTTTCATAATCTTATATTATGGAATTGTAAGCCCTAGCATTCTAATAAAAATTTAACTCAAATAAGCTAAATTAATTTCAAAAATATAAAGCCCAGCCATAGGATAGTTTGAGGTGTCCACTAGGTTTCCTAGCATCATAAGCATCTCCTACTTATTCCCATTTGGATTCGATAATAAATCTCTCTTTGATCAATCTCATTTAATCTTCAAAAAAACTAATTGATTGATAGTCCTTTCCTATTGAAATCTTTAGAAACAACGATCATTTACCTTAATCAAGAATTTTTCTAAGGAATCCCCATTCCTTATGATGTAATAAATTATGGGGGGCTTGGCCCTGTAGGGAACTTAATGAATCCAATTTAAAATAAACCCTGCTTTGCCTTTCCATGTAAAGTAAGGGAAGAATCTCTAGTACACATCGAAGACCCAACATCCTTAGGAGTCCTTATTGAGGTGATTAGGTCCATTAAAGGGTAGTGACTTCTATCTTTTGAGATAGTACACTATTTTTTGATGATGTACTCACTCACTTGAATAAGTACATCTTCGAATCTGCATGGCATCCTAAAAAGATGAATTTTTATAGGCATGTCTCTCTTTCTACCCAACAGATTTTGAAAGGCGACTCCTATATAGAAATTTTTCACCACAGACCCGACGATTTGGTTAAAGACCAATTGAGAATCCTCGAAGATGTTGATGCCCTTGACATTGATTGTGATGGCTAACTCTAGACCGACAATCAAAGCCTCATACTCAGCTTCGTTGTTGGTGTAGGGGATGGATAGATAGTATGAGAATCTCATCACATCGTGGTCTGGAGTTAAGAGAACTATTCCTACCCCTGCCTTTTCTGGGAGAATAGATCATGGTGCTTCCCCTTTATAAAAAGAAGCTGCACCATCAAAATACATCTCCCATCGGTGGTTGCCAGCCTCCCCTAAGTTTATGATTTTTTTCATCAGGGAGATCATCACTAAGTAGAGAATCAGCAAGAAGTGAGTGTGTTGCTAAGAAATCTATTTGTTCCTATCCTTTTACCACACGGAGGGGTACGAATGTGATATCAAACTACAAAAGTATCATGGACCAGCATGTCAAACATCCGGATAGCATTGGCCATGTCAAGAGATATTGCAGTGGATTTGTTCTGGAGATCAAGTTCACCTTATGAGAAAGCATACAGTGTTGTAGCTTTTCGAAAGCAAAGATCAAAGCTAGGCAATGTTTCTCATTAGGTGTGTAAGTCACTTCAGCAGGAATCAAATAATGGCTGAGGAAATAGAGAGCACTCTCCTTCCCTTCGTCATTGGCTTGGGCTAATAGAGCACCGAAAGAGTCATCCAATGCAGCAGTGTAGAGGATGAGTGGCCCGCTTGTGATACTGAACTGGCGCCTTCACCAAATACTACTTTATATCTACATAGGCATGCTGGCACTTATCATCCCACTTGAACTTGGTGTTCTTTTTGACAAGTGCTGAAAATGGCTTGCATCACCCCGATAGGTTGGAGATAAATCATCTCAAATATGCCAACCATCCTTGGAACAATCTGAGTTGAGTTAAACTTTTAGGAGGCAGCATTTCTAAGATAGCCCAGATAACAAACTCAAGGAATTTCCTTGAAGCTACTTCGAAAGCATATTTCAGGGGATTCATTTTCATATTATATTATCTTAACAGTTTGAAAACTACTCTCAAGTCAAAGATATGGTCTTTTCTCTACTCTTGACTACTAGATCATCAACATAGTACTCAACCTGATGATGAATGAGTTTATTGAAGATCTGAGTCATGGCCCATTGGTATGTAGCACCAACATTTTTAAGGCCGAAAGGCATGACCTTATAACAAAAGATTTCGATCGGGGTTCAAAAAGCAAAGTTTCTTTCATCTTCAAGAGAGATCTTGATTTGGTTGTAGCCAGATGGCCCATCCATGAAAAAAAATATTGCATGAGATGAGGTGATGTCCACCATTAATTCTGGTATAGGAAGAGGAAACTCATCCTTAGGACATGCCTTATTTAAGTCCTTGAAA
Organism: Cymbidium sinense; assembly: GCA_021442155.1. Lineage (NCBI taxonomy): Eukaryota > Viridiplantae > Streptophyta > Magnoliopsida > Asparagales > Orchidaceae > Cymbidium > Cymbidium sinense. Next base: position 106,818,847 of record CM038215.1, read on the forward strand.
TCGACGCATATGCAAATTTGGCCATTCTTCTTCTTAACTGGTATGATACACTAGCTAGCTAGGTAGGATATTTTTCTTCTCTGATGAAACCAGCATCGATCAATTTCTTAACTTCAGAAATGATTTGTTGTTTGATTTCTAATCGCATGCGTCTAGGAGCTTGCTTAATAGGGTTAGCATTAAGATCTATTGCTAGCTTGTGAACTGCTACATTAGGAGATAATCCAGGAATCTCTTCATAACTCCATGCAAAGAAGTCTTTAAACTCAATCAATAGCCTAACTAAGTCATTGATTTCTTCTTCATTCAGCAACAAACTAATGTACATCAGGCATGGATTTTCTTCTATCTCGAGGTTGATTTCTTTAAGCTTGTCAATTATTGAATAATTCTCCTATTCAAATTCTAGAGGTGCATCCTTAATTTGAAGATCATCTGGATCATCAGAGGTTTCTAAACACACATTCTCATAAGAGTTAGTGTTGTATGAAAAGAACATATCAGACTCCAAATGATTGGTAACAACTAAGTAGTAATCATCATCATTGATCGGACCCACTGTACCGAATCCTAGTCCTGCTCTTGATTGTACTTCCCTGCATGTATTGTTCCATAGCTTTTCAAAATACTTTGACCTATGCCTAGACCATCTATGAGGAACCAAACCTTTCTGTATAAGATTATGAACACAAGGCGAGTAAAAGTAAAGCAGTAATTCTATTAATTCTTTAAATGAATCTTCCTCAAGTTCTACATCAACTTCGGGACTTGAGGATGATGATCCCAAAAAGAATATCCTCAGCTTCATATCTTTGGAAGACTTAGGGGCTTCTTTAACTACTAAATCTTTAACTTTTTGAGATGAAAGTGAGGTTAGAGCTAAGGTTCCCAGCTGCTGCCTAGTAGTCTCACATAAACCCGATTCAAATACTTTGCTTTATCTTGAGGCCTGGTCTTCGTCACTGTCTGGATAGAAAATCACCTCCAATGGAACCCGCTGAGAGGTGTTGGCTGGTATACTAACCACATTAGACTCTTCCTCTGAGCTGGATTCCAAGTCCATATGAATAGTAGGGGTACTCCTACGAACTGGAACATAACCTCTATTGGATGATGGCCAACCAGGAGGTCTTTTACCTCTAGAACTGTCTCTATTTCTATCTCTGCCAAGTGGAGGTTGAGTCATCATACCCACATGTCCATATGATGGAATGAACTGTGGGTGGAATGTGATATGCAGCTCTATTTCTTCTTCAATTCCCTTTCTTATTCACTTGGATTTTCCTTTTTCTTTTCTTTTTCTTTTGCTCTTTCTTTTTCTTGATTTTCTTTCTCTTTTGTGTTTGAATTTTGTCCAAGCTTATGAGAAAGGGTGTGTTGAGAAAGATAGTAGGTCGCATCCTCATAAATCTCAACCTCTCTAACTGAAAATGGATTTTCATCTCCATTGATACAGTATTCAATCCCATCCTTTCTGAACTTGATTCACTAATGGAGGGAGGATGGAATTATCTTATTCTGATGTATCGAAGCCCTACCGAGCAAAGTAATGAACAAAGTATTTGAATCAATTATGTAAAACTTAGCTTCATTCTTTCAGTCACCTATCTCCAAGAGTAACACTATGGAACCTTAAGCCTTCTTGGCTTGTTCATTAAATCCTCTAAACATCATCCAATCTCCTTGGAGTGTGGAGATGTCGATCCTCAATTAGGCAAGAGTCTTTAGACTCATAATGCTCACTGATGCACCTAGATTGATGAGAACTCTGGCCAGTCTGAATCTTCCCATGTCAACTGTGAAGTAGAGGGGACGGTTGTGCTCCAAGTCTCCCAAAAGAAGGTCTTCATCTGTGAAAGTGATCCCCAAGGCTTCTTTTTCATAATGTGCCTCCTCACCAATAGTGATCAGCTGAGCTAAGCATATTTCAGGATTAAGGAGAGCCTTGATTAATGACTCTCTCATCTCTTTGGATAAGATGAGGGCATCGTATATGCTTAGCTTTGATGATAACTTTCTTAGGTGAGAAAGGACATTGTAGTCCACCTTCAGCTGATCCTCCATAAGCATATCCAAGGGTGGAGCATCCTGTGGAGGGGCATCTTGATTCTCTGTACCAATGACTTGTTTCCCTCTATCTTGAGGTGATGCCCTAGGAGGTAGAACCTTGCCACTACAGAGGTTGACTTTAGTAATCTCTTGTGGCATGGTAATGGAAGGTTCTACCTGAACGTTAGGCTTACCTGTTGCTTCTCCTATGGGACCCTCAAAATTGAATGATTCCAAGTCTATCTCAAGAGGTGAACCCACAGTATTCAAAGTAGGAAGGTCCAACTCTGAATCAGAAAGAGGGAGATCAGAATTATTATGGTTATATTGACTTGAAGAGTTATCATTAAGAATAGAAGTAGAAAACCCATCAGAAGGGACACAGATATAAATCAAACTAGCTTTATTCTTCAATTTCTTAGATTTGATAGGACGTACAAAGTAGAAGGCAAGTAAAGTAAGAGGGGTAAGGGATTTGATGCCCTTATCCATCAATACAAGAGTTCTATTAGTAGAAGAAGAAGAGCTACATGTAGAAGTCATATGGTAGCAAATGGTGGATGGAGGTTGGACTCGATGGGTGGTTGCACTGGCTATCCCGGCCGGCACAGCTGTTACCGCCGGCCGAGCTCTCCTTTTCCTTGAGTTGGCACTAGCAACTTGCAAACCCTCCTTAATGTTGGAGGTTTGAGCTGACTCAAGCACTTGCAAGGAAAGTTTCTTGATCTTCTGAATGATCTTTTTAGAGGTTTTGGATAAGAAAATATCCCAACCTTCTTTGGTTTTAGAGAGATCGCAAGTATCCCCAAGGATTACCTTGATGGAACTAGATGGTTGTTCTACAAGGTATTCCTTCGGGATAACTATAACACCAATCTTGAAGCTATGTTCAAGCCAGTCCTTGAAGGGGAACTAATCTTCCAAAACATGACCTAGCATACGGTGGTAGAAGCAAAAGTTAGGATCATGGATTTTGCCTACCCTCCCTAGTTCTAGCTAAAATCGGCTTCTTTAAGAGGTTCTTAAAGATCTTCCTAATTATCTCCCTCTTAAATTAATAAGGCTTGTTAAACTTATCTAAAAGAGTAGGTGGACCATAGCTACCTGGAAATGGATATGTACCGGCTAGTGATGCGAGAGGAGCGGTGGGCCGTGGAGGCTAGGGAGGCCTAGGGCTACCTGGGGGTGGTGAGGAGGTGAAAGTGAAGGTGAGGTTGTGGTCTCTGACCGATCTCTAGGTTGCTTCCCTTATCTATCGTCACTATTTTGCCTTCTTCTCATAGACCTTTTGTGGCTTGGGCTTAGGCAACTGATCTTGAAAAGGAAACTGTTTGGCCTCTCCTTGTAGACTATCTATCTTTTTGATTAACTTCTCAAAAGTTTTGATAATGAAGCCCTTAAGCATGAAGGTGACCATGCCATGGATATTCTTTAAAAGATTCTCAATGGCATGTTGTTCAGATAGCCATGATTTGCATTTCATACTCAGGTTATGCCATCTGAGAATATAATCAACAAAGGACTCACCTAGGTGTTGTTGTGCTATAACGAGATCGCCCGCAGTAACCCTTTGTTGAGCTCCAACAAACCTCTTGATGAAGAGTTGCTCCAACTCAGCAAATATCTTTACTGAACTATTGGGAAGTTTAGCATACCAGTCAAAATCTATCCCCGCTAAGCTACTAATGAAGAGGTAGAAAAGCAAAGCGTCGCTGCCACCGATGTTGCAATAATTGGCATTGAAATGGGCGATGTGCTGCCTTGGGTTTCCACTGCCATTAAAACTATTGAAGGAAGGTGGCACAAAACCCTTGGGATATTAGATTGCATCAAATTCCCTTGGGTAGGGTCTACCCTTTGGAACTGATGATCCTCCCCAGGCTTGAGCCAACGCTTGCTTCACTTGCTTCTCAACCATGGACTTTATGTCTTTTTCTTCTATGGAGGTACTTTCCACTACCTTCCTATACATGCTAGTACTACCTTGCTCAACGGGAGGCAAGGTCTTGGCTGGGTCCAAGACATGCACTAACTCTAGCTGACTGGTCTCAGCTATGGTAGGATGAACTGCTGGTGCTTATTTCTGAAGTACTGAGACTGCTGCTAACAAGTCCTAAAACTACCTCGCCATCCTATCTATCTTTTCATCTTTCTATTTTAATTCTGCTAGGAGGTGTTGATGTGAGTGGGATGTGTCTTCCTGCTCAGCCTCATCACCTCCCATAGCCTACTGCTCTCTGAGGAGGGATCCTTTAGTATCTACCATGCACACCCCTACTGAATCTCCCAACAAATCATCTTCATTGGGATCAAAGCTGATCTTCTCCTCATCAGACCAATCATACCCAAAAATTTCTTTCTTTTGCATAAGATAATGTGCCACTATGTCTTCAAGAGAACAATCAATCTAAACAGGCACAAATGATTTTGGCTTACTGGTGTGATCATTATTATGTATTGAGAGGCACCGGACCTCCCCTGCTACTGGAGAATAAATCATATGAGGACTGTATTTGTTAGAAGAGATACACTCCTGACTGTCACTGACTCCGAAAGGGGTGACACTCCTAGGAGGATCTACTATCATGGGTGCAACAAGGCTATCATTTGCTCCCTCTGCAATAGCTGCAACCATCTCTATGTCCTGCTAAACTAGTGATGTTGGTGAAGGGATGACCACTATGCTTCGGGGTCGCTATTCCTTTCGTACCACCACTAGGGAAGAAGGTTGAGTAGGAGAGCTTGGCCTTGGCACAGTAGGTGATGTAAATGGAATAGGATCCCTTATAGGATCACCACGGGTGCTTCATGTGGCCTTCATGGCCTTCTATGGAACCGGAGATGCGCATGAACGAACGGCGTTGGTGTGTAGCGGTGGTGGTGGAGACACCATCGACTCTCTCAAAATAGAGACCCTCCTCCTATGATGGGTCATCCCAGTAAGTAGAATATTATATGTGTGATCGACGAGGGTACCTCACTGATCAAGAAAATCAATGAGTGCAAAGCGGCGATGAATAAAACCTCCTCTCCCCTAGTGATAACTATGTACGAGCCTCGCCCTCTCCTCCAGATGTTTCCCCATACTGCATGGGATGACAAATCTTAAGGTAAATTGAGCTCTGAACTCAAAACATCTGTAAGCGCCTCCAACCTGGCTTAGAACTGAACGAAGGCTAGCATACGACCTCCTACTCAGGCTAACTGGGGGCTGGTATTGAACCATTGGTGGAGGTGAAGTATGGATCCTCCTAGCATCCTCTCTGTCAGACCCAGAGAGAGGATGAAATGGGTTCGTTATAACCAGCAGGGAAGTCAAAATAAGAAACTCCTCAACAACTGACCGTGTAGCGGGCTCCATCTCCCTGGTGATGTGTGTGTGGTATCGCTTAATCATGTAATTTTTGTTTCTCCTCTGAGTCCTGGTAGGGTGAGTGGAGTAGGAGCTAGACCCAACCTCAAAAGCTGGGGAGACAATCTTTGAGATCAGAGGAGCCTTACCCTTTGAGGGTTCTAATGAGTGGGGCCACTGGTGCAGAGAAACCACTGAGCAATCGAGACCGGTGTTGATCTATTATCACTGGCATTATTGTGGAAACTATCACTGCTTTCCTCTTTAGTGAGGGGATATCAGAGTCTGATGTCAAATCAATTTGAATGACCAACTTCTCAGCCACTACGGTCCTACTGATAGTTGTGAGGGGAGTGCCCTCACAGGTAATCCTCACCCCCTCAAAACCTCTACCGAAATGGATGAGATGGGTGCAGTCAGAGCGGTTGAGATTGGCCTGATCTAAGGCCAAGTCCATTCCATAGGGGAAAGTAAACACATACTTCTGTGAAGCTGCCATTATAGTAAACTAAAAACTGAAAACTAAACTGTAGCTGCAACTAAAATTGATGATGAGAATCTGCAAGGTTGGAAACAAACTTGAATCAGATTTCTATTTTGTTTACTTCTAAATTTGAATTTAAAATTTGAACCCACATCCAACATCTTGGAAGTGTTAAGTGGGGTTCAAATGGATTTAAAGAAGATTTAGAGATTTGATTGGAAAGAGGAATTTTTGAATATGAATCCACTTTCAACAAATTTAGGTATGTTGAAAATGGGTTCAAATATTTTTAGAAAGATGCTTCCATAGGTTCATGTTTTGAAATAATATTTTTGATTTGAGGACCCTTTCCTTTAACAAATTTGAGTATGGTAAAGTACGGCTCAATTGGTTTTATTTTTGTTTGATATATTTGGAATTCATTCACTTAGAAAATTTGGGTATGCTAAGTGAAGTGTTTGAAAATAATTATTTCTTTTTCTTTTTGTTTTCTTTTATCTTGTGAATTATTAGTTATTTTGAAAATTGGAATCCCACTTAGCAAATTTGGGTATGCTAAGTGAAGAACCCAAGTGTGTTTTGTGTTTGGAAAATTTTTGAAAATAGGATTCTTAGCAAATTTGAGTATGCTAAGAAAATCCTAAAGTGTTTCATTTGTTTAAGATATTTTAATTTTTGAAAAATAGGATCCTTAGAAAATTTGGGTATGCTAAGGGAATCCTAATATGTTTCTTTTTGGTTTTGATTTATTTATTTATTATTATTTTTTGAGAATTAGGATCCTTAGAAAATTTAAGTATGCTAAGGGAAGCCTAATGTTTTCTTTTTTGGTTTTGATTTGTTTTTGAAAAGTAGGATCCTTAGCAAATTTAAGTATGCTAAGGGAATCCTAATGTGTTTCTTTTTGGTTTTGATTTGTTTTTGATTCAAAGTGGAAACTTCACTTTAGAAAATATGGTATGCTAAAAATGAAGTTCCACTTAATTTTATGAAATGGAAATTTCAATTAGCAAATTTGAGTATGCTAAATGAAATTCAAAAAGATGTGTTCAAATTTTTTTGAGTTTTGGTTTTGTTTTGAAAATGGAGGCTTCACTTTAGCAAATTTGGTATGCTAAAGAGTGAAGTTTCAAAAGTATTTTTTTTTTTAGAAATTTTGTGAAATGGAAATTTCACTAGCAAATTTGAGTATGCTAAATTAAATTCCAAAGGTGTTTCAAATTTTTTTGTTCTTTGGATTTTGAAAAGGGAGACTTCACTTTAGCAAATGGGGTATGCTAGAATGAAGTTCCAAATGTGTTTGAAATTTTGTTTTTTAAAAAATGGACACTTCACTTTAGAAAATGTGGTATGCTAAAATGAAGTTCCAAATGTGTTTTGAAATTTTTGATTTTCAAATTTGGAGACTTCACTTAACAAATTTGAGTGTGCTAAATGAAGTTCCAAATGTGTTTTGAATTTTGAAAATATGATTGTTAAGTTTTGATTTCTAAAAAGAAGACTTCCATCTAATAAATTTGGGTATGTAGGAATGGAAGTCAATCCTATTTTTGAAATGTGAAAATTTTGCTTTGTGTGTGATTATTGCTTTTTGAAAGAGGGAATTCCAACTTAATCATATATGGAATAAGTTTAAGTGGGATTTCCAAATGATATTATTTTTATTTGGGAATGAAACCTCCATTCAATAAATATGGGTATATTGAATGGAAAGGTTTCATATGTGCTTTTTGAAAGTTTTATTTTTGATTTTGATTTTGATTTTTGGAAAGATGATTGTTCATTTTATTTTTGAAAATGAAATCTTCATCAAAATGAATTGAGGGAAGATGTTCATTTGTGCTTTTGGAAAAGATTGTTGGTTTTTTTTTTTTTTTGAAGATTCCTACATGTCACAATTATGAGAATTGTTAGATAAGGGTGATTCAAGAAAATTTTTGTGGAAAATATTTTATTATGTGCATTTCTGAAAGAGAGCTTTTTGAAAAGCAAGATTTTTATGAAAAATTTATTTTATCTTTATTATTTTAGAATGAACATTTCCTTATCATAAAAATGATAAGAAGGAAGTCTTTAAATGTTTTCTTTTATTGGATTTTTATTTTTACCCATTGGAGAACCCAACAAGGATTTTAAGACCAACACAGGGTGAGGTACTAAAACTTAAAGACGTTGGCTAGCTTGACTTAAGGATGAAATAAGAAAAGTGTCAATGAAAAGAAAGATAGTCTAGGGTTCATATAAAAGTACAAACCCACTATCAATACTTAGACACAATGATCATTTACTAAATATGGAGAGAGGAACCATCCCCAACGGAGTTGCCAGAAAAATCTGAGGTGAAATTTTATATATTCCTACCTTCATCTATTTCCCATTTTGGAAAAGAGGATAAATAAATAAAAAATATATAAAATACTCCTTGTTGGGATGCCATGCAGATCCACGAATGTTCTTATTAAGGTGATCGGGTATGACATTGAGGAGAAGTGTACTATCACGAGAGATAGAAGTCACCACCTTACAATGAACCAAATCATCCGAATAAGGACTCCTAAGGATAATAGGTCTGCATATGTACCAGAGATTCTTCCCCTACTTTACATAGAAAAGTAAAGTAGGGTTTACTTTAAATCGGGTTCGTTAAGTTCCCTACAGGGGTAAGCCCCCGTAGTTAATTACATCCTAAGGAAGGGGATTCCTTAGGAATACTCTCGATTAAGGTGAATAATCATTGTCTCTAAATATTTCAATAGGGTAGGACTATTAATCGATTAGTACATTTCTGAAGATCAAATGGGATTGATCAAAGAGAGAGTTATTATAGAAGCCAAATGAAGATAAGTAGAGGATGCTCACAATGCTAGGAAACCTAGCGAGCATCTCAAACTATCCTATGGTTGGGCTTTACATTTTTAAAATTGATTTAATTTATTTGAGTTGAATTTTTCATTAAAAATTTAGGTCTTATAATTTCACAACATAAGATTATGAAAATTCCTAGGAGATGAGGATTTATACTTATGGCCCACAAAGGGGATAAGCAACCTCAGAACCTAAATCTAGGGAGCTTTGGTGAGGGCCAAAAGCACAATCTAAATCTAAGGAAAAAATGGGTATTTGGTTTGTCTCCACAAGAGAGGACAAACCACCCGACTGCTTGGACTTACAACTAACTCGGGGTGGCCACCAACTAACACCTCCTATGATTTTAAGTTCATGTAGGCAAGTCTTATGCTTTATGCAAGATAGCTATGTCATTATTTATTTAGAAAGAGACTAAGTCCTTAAACTCACTCTCTAAGAGACTAGATCATGTACGGGCATGAGTAATGACCTAGATCTAATGCAAATCATATTATATTATATTTTTTTATTTTTGGACAATCATTTTGACTCAGGCTTATAAGATCCATATGCCTAATGCATGAGAAATAAGATTATTGGCCAAAATCAGTGAGAAGGGAGGAGGTGTGTTTCCACCATGGCTCTCAAAGGTCAAGCCAAGTTTTTCTGGTAAAGGTGGAGGTCCACCAATCAAGAGTGAAACAAGATGCTTTTGTGCATGATGCTATAAAAGAAATACTTATCCAGCTAAGGGGCTGCTAATTCTTTTATCTTTATTTTTAGCCTAAGCTTTTAGGTGAGGTTATGAATTCTTTATTTTAACTTTGAATTGTTAAATTTGGTAGAATATTTATTTTTACCTAAGAGCCTAATCATCATCTAGGCCATACATCAAGCAAGAAAGAAACTACGAAAAGGATGTCATCTTAATGCACAAGCTAAATAAATCATCAATCAATTTATAAAGCTAACGCAAAAGAATAAGAGGCCATTTATGGTTGGGCACCACCGCACAAACCCGAAAACAAATTGGGTAGCTGAGCTCTACCCTTATACAACCCGGATTACAAATGAATTAAATACAATTAAGCAAGGAATTCATTATTAAGGGGGTCTTCAAGCTTCATTTATTCATTCTTCTTTTCCTCTTTCTTCTTTGATCCCTTCTTTTGGATGGTTGTAAGGTGGATGCTCTAAAGGCTTCACATGGTACATAAGGCATGGCCTTATAACCAATGCTCATCTTAATCCCCATAACAATCATTCCAAAATCCTAATTGCAAAAATTACATGAAAAGAAAAAAAGGAAATCTAATTAATCACCTACAAAATAGAGATTAGCTAAAACAAACCATACAATTCCAAGCATGTATATTGGATTTAACACCCCCTGGCCTATTGGATTATGCTTAGGGGTATAAGCACCTGCACAACAAAAGCTTTTAAATTTTTATTTATTATAACGCCCCTTAAGCACAATCTCCTGTAGAAGACAATGGTTAGACTAAATCATCCTACCATTCAGTCTATGCACATACACCCTAACATCCAGTCTAAAATATTACATCCCAAAATGAAAACAAATATCAAACCATGTACCGTCCTAACCTAAAGCTAGAAGTGGTGACTTAGTCTAATGTGTGTGCCTTAGAGGTTTGTGTGGTATGCTTAGCTATGGCTTTAAGTTAGAGTTTTCTAAGTGTGAAGAATGTTCAAGTTAGAGGAGGGTTTCATTTAAGTTTTTTAGATATTTTAGGTTGATTTTATTTTGTGTTTTGATTAGGCTCAAGTGAATCCTACAATTAATTACCAAGTTGTAAAGAGAGAGAAAGAGAAGAGAACTTCTCTTTCCATCCCTAACCTAATTTCTAAAGTTTATAGTTTTGTTTAGTGAATATTTTATTATGTGTTTTAATTAATCCTAAGTTTAGATGAACCTTAAACAAACCTATTCAAAAGAAAGGTAATTTAAGATTAAGTAAAGTGAATTAAATTCACAAAATACACATCACTTGATTTCTTTCCCAACATGTATAACATGCATATGAATGAATACTAAGCATATCTATACATACAAAATGGGAATGTTTTGCATACTTTATGATGAATGCTAAGTGATTTACTTAAGAAAATTTGAATGCTTATGATGCATGATTTTCATTAAGTACAAAAGGGGTTTCTTATCCAATTTTCACATGCACATATGAATGCATGAAAGACATAAGTGAGTACGACGCCATTGTTAGCACCAGGGGTGTAAGGTACAAGACCTACTTAGGGCTACTTAAAGCCTCGCAACTCTGGGGTTGTCCAGACTAATATACCACTTTTCTTAAATACAAGCATATGTACAAAAGAAATGAATGGAAAAGAAAGGATGCAAAAAGTTATACTTGATTGTTTGATTTGTTTTTGCAATTTATATGTGTGAATATGAAGATCCTTCTTAGGTTATAACATGGAAGGGGATAAGAGAAGATTTAAGCAAGTGTTATGTCATTTTAAAAGAACTATACACTTTGCAAATCTTATCCAAATCCATGTTAAGAGGAAAGAATGGAAGCAAACATAAGACACAATTTTATATCTACAAGCAAACTTATAAATAAACTATAAGTAACACACTTTCAATTTTGGTTATTGATTCATATATTTTGAAAATAATTTGAATTTAATAGTGATAATAGCCACTCATATTTCTATTTTTGGCCAAAACATGCAATTTGACATGAAGAAAGCATTTCATTTTAATTTTGATTTTAAAAAATCATGAATGCATGAAATCCATATGACATACAAATTTAGCATGCTAAGGAAGAAATCAAGTGATGAAATTAAATAAACACATTCACCCTAATTAATTCCTAAAGATAAGCTTATGAAATAAGAAAGCTTAAAGGAATCAAACTATTTATTTTAAGGAAGGTTTGATTTTGTTTTGAGTTTGATTTAATTTAAGAAATGTGAGGTGAGTTAGTTGTTCTTAACCCATTTCCATAAGTGTTTGTTATTTTAGTTTAATTTTTAGGTGATTAGATAATTTTTATATGTTGCTTAGGTTAAGATATGAATTAAGCATGTTAATTATCCCTTACCTATACCACCTTAGTATAACTAATCAAATAATTATGAGCCAATGAGATGATATAAAATCTCACAAGGAATTTAAATTTGCAATGCACCTAGGAAGAAAGCCACCTAATGCAATTTGGCTCATGCTTAAGTAGTTTCAAAACCCCTCTCACACATATGAGTTAGATTTTGATTTCCTTAATTATACCTAGGCTCTTAAAAACCTAAGAATCTACCCAAAATAGATTAATTAAGTTCTAAAAAGTTTTAGAACTTTATGAAATTAATTAAGGGTAATTAGTAAATTAACCATTAATTAAGGATGGATTAAGGAATAAAAAGATAGTTTAGGGAATATCTAAAGGGAAGTATCCCAAGATTATTCCCTAAACCTCACATTCACTTAATCAAAACTTAATTGACTCAATCTGAGAGTTAAACCACTAATTATACCCTTAATTAAGCTTAATTACATAAAGGGGTAATTAGGAATTAATTAATCCATTCCTCTAATTAAACCACCAATAAATCCTAAGAAAATTAGGGGAGGCAAAAGTAATCCCTGCAATTCTTTGTGGGAAAGGAGATCCATCCATATTTTAGGCCACGATCTGAGCTCGATTGTGCTAGAATAGCCACATCTTCATCATGCATTGTAGATCATATCTAATGGCTAAAATCCCATAGGATTAAACTTTCTTTCACAAAGCTCCACACTATGGCTAGATTAAGCTCAGAAAAAATGGTTTACCTCACCGGTGCTCGATTCCCTTGGAGAAGCTTCATCTAGTTGAGATGAAGCTTTTCTGAAGCTTGGAGGATTTGAAACTGAGTAGATGCTCTATGGGTCAACTCCTCCTTGTCTTTAGCTCGACCTTGATTGAATTGGATCCTCCCTTGCTTTTGGATCTTGGGAAAGAGCTTGGGCAAGTTTGACTTGGTCCTCTGATGGAGCTTGAAGAAGGAATTGGGTTGATGTTGAGTGTGGAGTAAATTCAATTTTCAGTGGAGGTCCCCTATTTTCAATTGATGAAAATCAAGAAAATTAAGCTTCAAACTCTCTCTAGGAAGCTTGGGAAGACTAGCTAGGGCTTGCTCTGAGTTCCTATGCTTCAATCAATTAAGGGAGAGTGAAGATTGAATTGAATTAGGCAGAGTATATCTCCCCCTTGAAGGATCGGATGACCGCAAGCCTCCTTGCCATTTTGATCCAATACACCTCATGCAATGAGTTGGTTAGGCTATTTTGAATTGCATGTGGTTTAGTTTTGGCCAGAGAATGAGTGGGTGAGGCGGCCATGTGCTTGAATTGAGTGGAAGGAGGATTTCCATGTGGCCATTTTAATGGGAGTGGTCAGTTTTGTCATTGGGATAAGTTGGGCTGACCCAAACCCATTAGGTTGGGTGCACCACACTCCCTAGTGTTCACTTGATCCACTAAGAGAGTGCTAAGTGGTTATGAAGAGGATTTGACCAAATTCTAAGTGGAATTGGCCAAAATTTACCCTATGGCCTAGGGGTAAAATGATCATTTGACCTTGATTTTAGTTTGGGCATGTTTAATATGATGAAAAAAATAAGTTTTTCCAAGTTTCATCGAATTTGGAGTTGGTTTGATCTGATTTGGCTCATGTTGATCCATTTAGGTGAAAACTAGTCAACTTGGGTCAAGTTGACCAATTAATCAAATTGTGTCAAACTAAGGGTTGGGTCAAGTTCATATGATCATTTAAAATTTTTTGGTGGCTTTAGTTTGATTCAATTTGGTTTATATTTGGTTTTGGTTCAATAGAGTTCATTTAGGTCAAATGGGTCAAGTTGACTAGATTAAACCATTCGACTTATTTGGGTTAGGTCAAGGGTTGGTTCAAGTTTTTTTGGTCATATGAAATGGATTGGTATCTTTGTTTCCAATCAATTTTGATAAGTTTCAAATTTGGCTTAATATGACCCTTAAGGTCAAGTTGGGTTCAAGGTCAATTGGTCTAGGTTAGGTCTAGTTGGCCAATTGAGGGTTTGGTCAAGTTCAACAAGTGATTTAAAATGAACTTGACTCATTTGTTTCAATCAATTTGGCTTAGATCAAGTTTTGACACATTTTGACTTTTTAGGTCAAGTTGGGTCAACTTGTGTCAAGTGGCCAATTGGAATAGGTTAGGCTCAAATGTTGACTTGGTCAAGTTTAAACATTGGTCATGAATGAACTTAGATCAATGGTTTTAATTAATTTGGCCTATGGTGGATTTTGGCTATGTTAGGTTTTATTTTGGCTAAGTGTTGACTTGGTCAACCCCTAGGTTTGACTTGGTTTGACCCAATTTGAGTGATTGATCATCTCATGATGATCATAGGGGCGACTGAACTATCTCCTCCTCCCTCAACTACTATGACTATCTCCATAGCCTGCTGCGGTGGTGGTGGTGATGGGATGACTATGATACTTCGAGGTCATCATTCCTTCTTCACCACTACTGGGACAGAAGGTCGAGCAGGAGAGCTCGGCCTCGCCACAGTAGACGGTGTAGATGGTATAAAATCTTTCGTCCATAGCCGGATCATCAACGAGGTTCTCTTCTCCCCTAATGCGGCCTTCATGGCCTTGGCTGGAACAATAGATGCTGAGACATGTATGGGAGATGGCATATGGGGAGAAGAGTGGTGTGGTGGAGGCACCACAGACTCTCTCAGGATAGGAGCTCCTCTTCTATGATGTGTGGTCCCCGTGAGTAACATACTGTCAATATGGTCAGCATAGGTAGCACGTCGATCTAGAAAATCCATAAATGTAGAGGCCACTATCTATTGGCTATACCCCCGGCACTCCCGGCTAATGACATGAACTGATGTGCGGGCTTCTCTATCCCTCTCCTGCCTAAGCTGCATGCCAACGCTGCTGAGAATGACATATCTCAAATCAAACTGAGCCCCGGACTCAGATCATCTATAGGCTTCACCTACTCATCATAAAACTGAACGGAGGTTGGTGTATGACCTCCTCCTCTCACTAACAGGTGCCTAGAACTAAACCGTTGGCAGAGGTGAAGTAGAATTCCTCCTAGCATCCTCTCTATCAGATCCAGAGATAGTGGGTGGAACTGGTTTGCTATAACCAATGGGGAAACCATCCTGGGGAGATCCTCTATAATAGATTGAGTAGCTGCCTCTAACTCCCTAACAATGCGAGTGTGATACTGCTTTATCATGCGATTCTTGTTTCTTCACTGGATCCGGGTAGGCCAAGCAAAGTAGGAGCTAGACCTAACTTGAAAAGCAAGAGAAACAATCCCTGGGATCAGGGGAGCTTCCCCTTTGAGGGTGATAGTGAGTGCATGCTAGTCCTAACTAGGGCAACATGGGGAACAACTAGACACCCTGACACTGGCAATGATACTACTGTTATGGGAATTGCCACTGCCTTCCTCTTTAGTGAGGGAATATCCTAGTCATATGGCATGTCGATCTGAATGATCGGCTTCTACTCGGTCATCATGCTCCTACTAACTATGGTAAGGGGGGTTCCCTCACATGTAATTCTGGCCCCCTCGAAGCCTCGACCAAAGTGGATGAGGTGGGCATAGTTAGATCGTGGAAGGCTAGCCTGATCTAGGGCCAAGTCCATCCCATGAGGAAATGTGAACACAAACTTTTGTGCTGCCATTGCAATCAACTAAAATTGAAATTGAGACTGAAACTGATGTTGACTAAAAGTCTGCAATGTTGAAAATAAACTTAAATCAGATTTCTATTTTTGTTGATTTTTGAATTTGAATTTTAGAAATTTGAATCCACACACAACATCTTGAAAGTGTTGAGTGGGGCTCAAATGGATTTAGAAAAGATTTTGAGATTGATTGAAAAAAGGATTTTTGAATTTTGTGAAATGGAGATTTTAATTAGCAAATTTGAGTATGCTAAATGAAATTCAAAAAATGTTTTTCAAATTTTGTTTTTGAAAATGGAGACTTCTCTTTAGCAAATGTGGTATGCTAAAATGAAGTTCTGAATGTGTTTTTGAAAATTTTGTTTTGAAAATGGGGACTTCACTTTTGCAAATGTGGTATGCTAGAATGAAGTTCCAATGTGTTTTGAAAATTTTTGTGAAATGGAGATTTCACTTAGCAAATTTGAGTATGCTAAATGAAATTCTAAAAATGTGTTTCAATTTTTTTTTCTTTTGAAAATGGAGACTTCACTTTAGCAAATAAGGTATGCTAAAATGAAGTTCCAAAAATGTGTTTCGAATTTTGTTTTTGAAAATGGAGACTTTACTTTAGCAAATATGGTATGCTTAAATGAAGTTCCAAATGTGTTTCAAATTTTGTTTTGGAAATGGAGACCCCACTTTAGAAAATTTGGTATGCTAAAAATGAAGTTCCAATGTGTTTCAAATTTTTTGTTTTGTTGATTTTGAAATGAGAGATTTCTATTTTAACAAATTTGGATATGTAAGATGGAAATCAATTTCATTTTTCAAAGATGTAGTTTTGTGTGTGATTATTGCTTTTTTCTTTTGAAAGAGGAAATTCCAACCTAATCTATATGGAATATGTTAAGTGGGATTTCAAAATAGTGTCATTTTATTTGGAAATGAAATCTTCATTTAATAAATTTGGGTATATTGAATGGAGATGTTCATATATGCTTTTCGAAAGTTTATTTTTGATTTTGATTAGAAATGAAACCTCCATTCAATAAATGTGGGTGTATTGAATGGAGAGGTTTCATATGTGCATTTTTTGAAAATTGATTTTTGATTTTGATTGAAAATGAAACCTCCATTCAATAAATGTGGGTATATTGAATGGAGAGGTTTCATATGTGATTTTTGAAAATTGATTTTTGATTTTGATTGGAAATGAAACCTCCATTCAATAAATGTGGGTATATTGAATGGAGAGGTTTCATATGTGCTTTTTTCGAAAATTGATTTTTAATTTTGATTGGAAATGAAACCTTCATTCAATAAATTTGGGTATATTGAGTGGAGAGGTTTCATATGTGCCTTTTAAAAATTGATTTTTGATTTTTATTGGAAATGAAACCTCCATTCAATAAATGTGGGTATACTGAATGGAGAGGTTTCATATGTGCTTTTTGAAAAGGTGAAAATTACAACCTAACACATGTGGAATGTGTTGAGTGGAATTTCAAAGCTGTGATTTTGCTTGAAGATGTAACATCCATCCAACACATTTGGATGTATTGAATGGAAAGGCCCATCTTCAAATTTTTTACTTTTTGAAAACATGATTGTTGGAATTTTATTTTTGAAAATGAAGTCTTCATCAAAATAAATTGAGTGAAGAAGTCCATTTGTGCTTTTGGAAAGTATGATTGTTGGTTTTATTTTTAAATATTTCTACATGTAACAAATATGAAAATTGTTAGATGTAGTGTAAATATTTTATTAAGTGTATTTTGAAAAAGTGTCTTTGAAAAGGTAGACTTTTATGAAAGATTGATTTATTTTGCCTTTATTTTTTGGAATGAACCTTTCCTTACCATAGAAATGGTAAGGAGGAAGTCTTTAATTATTCTCTTTTTATTAAATTTTTTATTTTCACCCATTGGGGAATCCAATGGGGGTTTTAAGACCAACACGTGGTGAGGTCCTAAAACCTAAATATGTTGGCTAGCTTAACTTAAGAATGAAATAAGCTAAGTGCCAACGGAAGAGAAAGATAGACTTGGATTCATATAAAAGTACAAACCCACTATCGATACTTGGAGACAACGATCATTTACCAAAGATGGAGAGAGGATCCATCCCCAGTGAAGTCACTAGAAAAATTTATGGTGAAATTTATTTTATATTCCTGCCTTCATCTATCCCCCTTTTGGAAAAAGAGGATAAATGAAAATAGAAATATATAACACCTTATTGGGACACCATGTAGATCCACAGATGTTCTTATTAGGGTGACCGGGGATGACATTGAGGAGAGGTGTATCAGAGATTCTTCCCCTACTTTACATAGAAAAGTAAATGAGGGTTTATTTTAAATTGGGTTCATTAAGTTCCCTATAGAGGCAAGCCCCCATAGTTAATTACATCCTAAGGAACAAGATTCCTTAGGAATACTCTCGATTAAGGTAAATGATTATTATCTCCAAAGATTTTGAAAGATAGGACTATCAATCGATTGTATTATTTTTAGAAAGTCAAGTGGGATCGATCAAGAGGAGGGAGTTCTTATCAAAGCCAAATGAGGACAAGTAGGGGATGCTTAGGATACTAGGAAGCCTAGTAAGCATACCAAACTATCCTATGGTTGGGCTTTATATTTTTGAAATTGAATTGATTTATTTGAGTTGAATTTTTTTATTAGAAAGTTAGGGCTTATAAGTCCATGATACAAGGTCATGGAAATGCCGAAGAGGTGAGGATTTATGCTTATAGCTCATAAAGAGAAGTAGTAACCTCTAAACCTAAATCTAGGAAGCTTTGGCAAGGGCCAAAAGCAAGACCTAAACCTAAGTCAAAAATGAATATTTGGTTTACCTCCATAAGAGAGGATAAATCACTCGACTATTGGACTTACAATCGCTTGGGGGTGGCCGCCAACTAACTCCTCCTACTATTTTAAAACATGTAGGAAAATCATATGCTTTTGCAAGATAGCTAGGCCATTATTTATTTAGAAAGAGGCTAAGTACTTAAACACACTCCCTAAGAGACTAGATCATGTAGGGCATGATTTAATGACTTAAATCTAATGCAAATTTTATTATATTTTATTTTCATTTTGGACAATCAATTTGACACAGGCTTTAGGATTCATATGCCTAATGCATGAGAAATTAGATTATAGGCCAAAATCAACAAGATAATGAGGTGTGTTTTCACCATGACTCTCAAAGGTCAAGCCAAGTTCTCTGGCAAAGGTGGAAGCCCTCCAATCAAGAGTGAAACAATATGCTTTTTATACATGATGTGAGAAAAGTAAGAATCCAGCTAAGGGGTTGTTAATTCTTTTATCTTGATTTATAACTTAAGCTTTAGCTGAGGTTATGAGTTATTTATTTTTAGTTTGAATTATTTATGTTGGATAGAAAATTTATTTTCCTAAGAGTCTAATAGTCATCTAGGCCATACATCAAAGTAAGGAATAAACTAAGAAAAGATGTCATCTTAATGCATAAGCTAAACAATCATCAATCAACTTATAAAGCTAGCACAAAAGAATAAAAGGTCATTTGTGGTCGAGTTCCACTGCACAAATCTGAAAACAAATTGGGTAGCCAAGCTCTACCATTATACAACCCGGAATACAAATGAATTAAATACAATCAAGAAGGAATTCATTATTATGGGGGTCTTCATTCTTCATTCTTCATTTCTTCTTTCTTCTTTCTTCTTTCTTCTTTCTTCTTTTAGTTGGTTGGAATGTGGTTGCTCCAAAGGCTTCACATAGTACATAAACATAGTCTTATAACCAATGTCCATCCTAATACCCCATAATAATCATTCCAAAATTCTAATTTTAAAATTAGATGAAAATGGGAAAAGAGAAATCTAACTAAAACCTGTAAAATAGAGATTAGCTAAATAAAACATACAATCCCAAGAATGTATATATATAAATTGAACTTAGTACCCCACACATGGGTAACCAAACCCACCTAGCCTATTTTGGATTATGCTTAGGGGTATAAGCACCTACACAACAAAAGCATTTTTATATTTTTATTACAGTGCCCCTTAAACACAATCCCCTGTAGAAGATAATGGTTAGACTAAGATCGTCCTACCATTCAGTCTACACACATACACCCTAATACCCAGGCTAAAAATAATACATCATAAAATAAAAGTAAACATCAAACCATGCACCGCCCTAACCTAAAGCTAGAAATGGTGACTTAATAAGTGTGTGTTTTTGTGGTATGCTTAAGCTTTTAAGGTTTGAAGTTTTCTAAGTATGAAGATGTTCAACTTAGAGGGTGGTTTCATTTAAGTGATTTAGTTATTTTGGTTGATTTTATTTGTATTTTTGATTTGATTTGAATGAATCTACAATTAATTACTAAGTTGTAAGAGAGGAAAAGAGAAGAACTTCTCTTTCCCTACCTTAAGTAAAGGTAGATTCATATTTGATTTTTGTTTAGTGAATATTTTATTATGTTTTTGATTAATCCTAAGTTTATATTTTCCCTAAATAAACCTATTCAAAAAGAAAGGAATTTTAAGATTAAGTAAAGTGAAAATACTATCACAAAACATACAACACTTTGTTTCTTTCCTAACATGTGTAACATGCATATGGATGAATCCTAAGCATATATATATATATATGCAAATGGAAATGTTTAGCACAGCTTAATGATGAATTCTAAGAGAGTTACTTAAGAAAATTTGGATGCTTCAAGATGCATGATTTTGTTAAGTAGAAAAAGAGTGATTTTTTTATCCATTTTTCATATGCACATTTACAAGTATAAAAGAAATAAGTGAGTACGATGTCATTGTTAGTACCAAGGGTGTAAGGTACAAGACCTACTTGGGGCTACTTAAAGCCTCGCAACCCCTGGGTTGTCCAGACTAATATACCACTTTTCTAAAATACATGTGCATGTACAAAAAGAAATGCATGGAAAAAAGAATCATGCAAAGTTTGTATTTGTTTGATTTTGGTTTAACTGTTTAGTTTATATGTGTGATGTAGAATACCTTCAGAAGTCATGACATAGGAGTGTATAGGAACAAATTTAAGCAAGTGTTATGTCCTTTTCAAATAGGTTATACACTTTTCAAATCCTATACAATTCTATGTTAAGAAAGAGAGGGAGAATCACATAACAGATTTTATATTCACATGCAAGCTTATAGATAATCATAAGTAGCATAACTTTCAGTTATGATATTTGATTTATAAGTTATGAAAATAATTTTGGATTTAATAGTGACAATAGCCATTCATATTCTTACTTTAGCGAAAACATGCAATTTGACATAAAGGAAACATTTCATTTTTTTTAATTTGATTTTTAAAAAGCATGAATGCATGATTTTCATATGACATGCACATTTAGCATATTAGGAAAAAAATAAAGTGATGAAAGCATGTAAATTCATTCACCCTAATTAATACTTAAAGATAATCTTATGAAATAGAATCATTTAAAGCAAATTAAATTTATTTTTAAAGAGATTTTTAATTTTATTTGAGTTTGATTTGAATTAGAAAATGTGAAGAAATTTGCTGGTCCTAATCCACTTCCCACATGTATATGTTGTTTTACTTTAATTTTAAAACCAGTAGATGATTTTTATTTTTATTTTTTAGTTTAAGGTGTGAATTAAGTGCATTAATTATCTCTTACCTACACCACTTCAACATATTTAATCAAATAACTATGAGCCAATGTATGATATAAAATCACACAAGGAATTTAAATCAGCAATGCACCTAGGAAAGAAAGGGCCTAATGCAATTGGCTCACAATTAGTGATTAATTAAGCTAAAGGGTTTAATTTAAGTACTTTCATAATCCTTTCCCAGACATGTGGGTTGGATTTTGATTTCCTTAAGTTACTTAGGTTATTGAACACCTAAGCACCTACACAAGATAAATTGGTTAAGTTCTAGCATATTGTGATTTTAAAAAGTTTGATTAATTAAGTGATTAAATTATTTAATTAATTTGCACTTTAATTAGATTTTTATCCAAATGAAATAAACTTAGGGAAAAAGATATGGGAAAGAACTCCAAATCTCATTCCCTAAGTCCATTCACTATTCTAAGGTGATTATTAAACTTAATTAATTGATTTATCACTATTTCGAAGGTTAATAAATTATTTAATTGATTAAGAGGGTAATTAGGAATGACTCAAGCAATTCACCTAATTAAACCATCAATAAATTCCAAGAAAATTAGGGAAGGTAGAAGTTATCCCACTAAATGCACATGAGAAGTTTGGAATTAATCAGTGAGTTAATTAGAGAGTAATTAACCTAATCACAATCCCAAAAAAATCCAAAATTAGAAACTATCATTGTTCAACATCAATTGAAATTAATTTAAGATTATTCCCCTTTGAATTATCTTCACAATGCTTTTTATTTTGTATTTTTTTGTCTACATTTAGTTATGAGTATTTGAAGATTCGGGGATTAACAACTAATTAAAACCCCTAATTATTAACTAATCCAGTCGGCGCCACTGTTGACCTCAATTTTAGGATGAGCTCTCAACCCCTCCATCTTAGACATAGGACTCCTCCTAGACATTAGGAGTTCCTTAGTCTTAAGACACATCTAGTGATTAGGTGGACACTCAACCAAGCCCTAAAGACTTAGAAGGGTTAGCCATAGGAATAGGTCATGCCCTATGGATGTTAGGAAAATTTGTCTGCCCTTAGCTTCGACCACTCCTCACCTTCCTTCCTTCAAGTCAAACTCCAAATCAATCTTATTTGATTTTCTCCAAACTCAAATCAATATCACAAGATTGAAATCCATGATTGAAACCCATGATTGAAATTTCAAGTTCCAAATATTTTCTAAGTCCTTAATTCCCTCATAAGGACTTAGCCTAAATCATATTCAAATCAATTCAAATTCATGAAATTTTCTCACCACTCATTTATATTCTTATTTATATTCACATATATAAAATAAATATAAATTCAAATCAATCAAACTAAATCCAACAATCAAATCCAAAGTTCAAAAATATTGCCTAAGCCCTTAATTCCCTCTTAAGGACTTAGCCTAAATCATATTCAAATCAATTCAAACTCATGAAATTTTCTCATAACTCATTTATATTCTCATATATATATATATATATATATATATATATATATATATATATATATATATATATATATATATATATATATATATATATATATATATATATATATATATATATATATATATATATATATATATATATAATATAATATAAATTCAAATCAATCAAATCAAATCCAAAATTTAAATTCCAAATTCCAAAATCTTTCCTAAATCCTTAATTTCCCTCTTAAGGACTTAGCTTAGATCATGTTCAAATCACTTAAAACTCATGAAATTTTCTCATGACCCATTTATATTCTCATTTATATTCACATATATGAATGAAATATAAATTCAAATAACTAAAACCAATTCCAAAAATCAAACTCAAACTCAATCAAAATCCAACCTAAGCTTTTCAAGTCAAATTCTTGAACTTAGCCAAATCAACTTCAAATCAAGCCAAACTCTTGATTTTCCTTCATGGTTCAATCAATCCTTCAATCATGAATCTAAATATAAATACAAACTTCAAGCACTTAACCAAAACTCAATTCAAAAATCAAACCCCAAATACATTCATGTTCTTCCTCTGAATATGAAATTGTCAAATGAATCAAAACCCATTTGACTTCAAACCACTTGCAAATGGATTTATATTTCAATCATAAGTCCATATACAAGTTCAATCAAGCTCAAATCAAGCTTTGACCAAGCCATTTGACCCACTTAGGCTCACTTGACCCAAAGTGACCTAAAGTACCCATAATGAGCCAAATTCTAATCCTAACCCAATTGGATTGAACTAAGCCCATCTATGCCTCTCATCATGATCAACAATCATCATGAGATGATCAATCACTCAAATTGGGTCAAACTAAGTGAAACCTAAGGGTTGACCAAGTTAACACTTAGCTAAAATAAAACTTAACATAGCAAAATCCACCATAGGCCAAATTGTTTGAAGCCATTGATCAAAACTCATTCATGACCAATGTTTAAACTTGACCAAGTCAACATTTGAGCCTAACCTAGCTCAATTAGCCACTTGACCCAAGTTGACCCAATTTGACCTAAAAAGTCAAAATGTGTCAAAACTTGATCTAAGCCAAATTGATTGAAACCAATGGGTCAAGTTCATTCCAAATCACTTGTTGAACTTGACCAAAGCTTCAATTGGCCAACTAGACCTAACCTAGCCCAATTGACCATGAACCTAACTTGACCTAAAGGGTCATATTGAGCCAAATTCAAACTTAACCAAAATTGATTGGAAATAAAGATATCAATCCACTTCATATGACTAACCGAACCTAAACATACCCATGACCTAGCTCAAATAGGTCAAATGGGTCAATTTGGTCAACTTGACCCATTTGACCTAAATGAAGTCATATGAACCAAATTCAAACCTAAACTAAATTGAATCAAACTAAACCACCAAAACATTTCAAATGGTCATATGAACTTGACCCAACCCTTGGTGTGACCCAATTTGATCACTTGGTCAACTCGACCTTAAGTTGACCCATTTTAACATAAATGGGTCAACATGAGCCAAATCATACCAAATGAACTCCAAATCCAATGAAACTTGGGCAAACCTATTTTCTCAACATACCAAACATACCCAAGTTCACAAATCAGCCAAATGGCCATTTTACCCCTAGGCCATAGGGTAAATTTTGGCCAATTCAACTTGGAATTTGGTCAAATCCTCTTCATACCTACTTGATACTCTCCTAGTATATCAAGTGAACACTAGGGAGGGTGGTGCACCCAACCCAATGAGTTTGGGTCAGCCCAACCTGACCTAATGGCCAAACTGACCATTTGCTTTGAAATGGGCACATGGGAATCCTCCTTACACTCAAATAGAGCACATGGCGAGTTCACCATTCCACTCCCTAGCCTAAAATGAACTCAAGGACAATCCTAACAGCTAAAACAACCCACTGAATTAAGGAAATTGGATCAAAATGATAAGCTTATGCTTGGTCATCTGATTGCCAAAAGGGGAGATATACTCCCCCTAATTCATTTGAATCTTCACAAAGCCATAGTAGATTGAGTAAAAGGGAGTTATAAGCGCCATTTGCAAGTGATCCTAAGCTTCCTAGAGGGAGATTAAAATTGCCATTTCTCAATTTTCATCATTTGAAAATAGGGGAGCTCAATTGAATTTCCAACTTTCTCCACTCTCAAACTCCACTCAATTCCTTCTTCAAGCTTCATTAGAGGACCAAGTCGAGTGCACCCATACTCTTTCCCAAGCTTCAAAGGCAGAGGAGGAGTGCCCTAGACCAAAGCCAAGCTCAAGCTAAGGAGGAGGTGACCCATAGGAAGATCCACTCAACCTTAGCCTCTCAAACTTTCATCAAAGCTTCCTCTCAACTAGACGAAGCTTCTCCAAGGGAAACGAGTGTCGATGATCACCTTCAGTGAGGTATGCTATTTTTTGATCATTAAACTCAATGTGGTGTGAAGCTTTATAAAACAAATGTAAATGGCATAGGATTTTGATAGTTAGATGTGATCTTCTATGCATGTTGATGGTGTGGGTAAAATTTGGGATCAATCCGAGCTCAATCGAGCTCGGATCATCCCCTAGAACATGGAAGACCTCCATTGTTCACAGGGGAGATCAAGGATGGATCTTTGGCCATCCATCCGTGCATTTTTAATGGACGGCCAAGATTAAAATGCATAATATCCATGATTTATCCCCTCTGATCTGTGGCATTAATCTCAGCCGTTCGATCCTTGATCAGATGGTTGAGGAGAAAGTGCGTAGCACTGCTGCCACACAGTGCTATGATGCGACATTTTAAATATTGGATCAGGTGGCATCGTGTGTAAAGTGCGTGCTATGTCAGCTGCATGCATGGCACCATAGGGATTAAGGATTTAATTAGGGTTTAAATAATCCTAATTAATTACCTATTCTTCCAAAATTCATAGCTCAACATAAAAAAATCAAAAAAATATGAAATAAATTGCATTGGAAAGATAATTGAACTTGATTTTGATAAATTTTGAATAATTCTTTTCTTTGAATTTGGGTTTTATTAGGAATTTTAATTTTCTAATAACCCTTTAATTAATCCACTAATTATTCCCAAACTTCTTGAGTGTATTTTGGGGGATGACTTCTGCCTCCCCTAATTTTCTTGGGATTTATTGGTGGCTTAATTAAGAAAATTACTAATTCATTTCCTAATTACCTCTTAATATAATTAAGGTTAATTAAGGGTTTGATTAGTAATTTAATCCTTTATTGAAGTTTATTAAGATTTGTTTCAGTGAACATGAAGTTTAGGAAATAATTTTGAGGCATTTTCCCTAAGCTATTCCTTAAACCCCCTTTTCTTCCTTAATCCCTTCTTAATTAATGGTTAATTCACTAATTATCCTCTTAATTGATTTCATAAAATTTTAAAACTTTCCAGAACTCAACTAATTCTTCTTGGGTAGATTCTTAGGTGTTCAAGAGCCTAAGTTCAATTAATAAAATCAAAATTCAACTCATATGTGTGAGGGGTGTTTTGAAATTACTTAAGTTAAACCCCATAGGTTAATTAATCATTAATCATGAGCCAAAATGCATTAGGCCTTTTATTCCTAGGTGCATTGCAAATTTAAATTCTTTGTGAGGTTTTATGTCATCTCATTGGCTCATAATTATTTGATTAACTATGCTAAGGTGGTGTAGGTAAGGGGTAATTATCATGCTTAATTCATACCATAACCTAATCAAAATATAAAATGAATCTAATCATTTAAAAATTGAACAAAAATATCAAACACATGTGGGAATGAGTTAGGAACAACAAACCCAATTCACATTTTCCAAATTAAGTCAAACTCAAGATCAAATAAAAATCACATTAAACAAACTTTGATTTGCTTTAAGCTTTCTAATTTAATTACTTTAGTTCCCAACATACTAAATATGGGTGTAATATGATTTCATACATTCATGCTCTTCAAAAATCAAATTTAAAAAGAAAATATTTCCTTTATGTCAAATTGCATGTTTTGGCTAAAAATAATAATATGAGTGGATATTATCACTATTAAATCTAAATTATTTTCAAAATATATGAATCAATTATCAAAACTAAAAGTGTGTTACTTATATCTTACTTATAAGCTTGTATGTGAGTAAAATATAAGGATGAGCTTGATGTAGTTTTCCTTCTCTCTTTTGGTATAATTTTGAATAAGATTTGGCAAAGTGTATAGTTCATTTGAAAAGAACCTAACACTTGCCTAATTCCATATCCTATTCATTCCTATGCTATTACTTAATAAGGATACCTACACTTGCACATATAAACTACATAAACAAAAATAAATCAACTAACACAAACTTTTGCATTCTTTATTTTCCATTCATTTCTTTTGTACACATGTTTGTATTTAAAGAAAGTGGTATATTAGTCTGGACAACCCCAAGGTTGTGAGGCTTTAAGTAGCCCCAAGTAGGTCTTGTACCTTAGACCCCTGGTGCTAACAATGGTATCGTACTCAATTATGCCTTTCATACATTCATATGTGCATGTTAAAATTGGATAAGAAACCCCTTTTCTATTTAATGAAAATCATGCATCATAAACTTTCAAATTTTCTTAAGTAACTTACTTAGCATGCATCATAAAGTATGCTAAACATTCTCATTTGGTATGTATAGATATGCTTAGGATACATTCATATGCATGTTATACATGTTGGGAAAGAAGTGAAGTGATGTGTGTTTTGTGATGTTAGTTCACTTTATTTAATCTAAAAATTTCTTTCTTTTGAATAAGTTTGTTTAGAGTTCAGCTAAACTTAGGATTAATTAAAACATATAATAAAACATTCACTAAAAAAATTAAAACGTGAATCCACTTTAGAAATTACTTAAGTTTGGGAAGGAAAGAGAAGCTCTCTTCTCTTTCCCTCTCTTCATAACTTAGTAATTAATTGTAGGATTCACTTGAACCTAATCAAAACATAAAATAAAATCAACCCAAAACTTCTAAACAACTTAAATGAAACTCTCCTCTAAGTTGAACATTCTTCGCACTTAGAAAATTCTAACTTAAAGCCATAGCAAAGCATACCACACAAACCTCTAAAGCACACACATTAGGCTAAGTCACCACTTCTAGATTTAGGTTAGGACAGTTTCTTTTATTTTGTGATGTAATATTTTAGACTGGATGTTAGGGTGCATGTGCGTAGACTGAATGGTAGGGCAATCTTAGTCTAACCATTGTCTTCTATAGGAGATTGTGCTTAAGGGGTGCTGTAATAAATAAAAATATAAATTCTTTTGATGTGCAGGTGCTTATACCCCTAAGCATAATCCAATAGGCCAGGTAGACTTAGTCACTCATGTGTGGGGTGTTAAGTCCAATATAAATGCTTGGGATTGTATGGTTTGTTTTAGCTAATCTCTATTTTGCAAGTGTTAGTTAGATTCCCATTTTTTTCCTTTTCATGTAATTCTTGCAATTAGGATTTTGAAATGATTATTATGGGGATTGGGCCTCTTATTCTTTTGCAATTAGCTTTATAAATTGATTGATGATTTGTTTAGCTTGTACATTAAGTGGAATCTTTTTCCTTGTTTCTTCCTTGCTTTATGTATAGCCTGGATGATGATTAGGCTCTTAGGAAAAAATAAATCTTCTACCAAATCTAACAATTCAAAATTAAAAATAAAGAACTCATAACCTCACCTAAAGCTTAGGCTTAAAATCAATATAAAAGAATTAGCAACCCCTTAGCTGGATGAGTATTTTTTTATCACATCATGCATAAATGCATTTTACTTCACTCTTGATTGGAGGGCTTCCACCTTTGCCAGAGAAACTTGGCTCGATCTTTGAGAGTCATGGTGGAAATACACCTCCCTTCTCGTTGATTTTGGACAATAATCTTACTTCTCATGCATTAGGCATATGAATCCTGCTAGCTTGAGTCAAAATAATTATCCAAAAAAGAAAATAAAATGTAATATGAATTGTATTAGATTTAGGTCATTACTCATGCCCGTACATGATATAGTCTCTTAAGGAATGAGTTTAAGGACATAGTCTCTTTCGAAATAAATAACAGTCGAGCTACTTGCATAAAGCATATGACTTACCTACAAGAATTTAAAATCGTAAGAGGAGTTAGTTGGCGGCCACCCTAGGCAGTTGTAAGTCTAAATAGTCAGGTGGTTTGTCATCTCTTGTGGAGGCAAACCAAAAACTCATTTTCGCCTTAGATTTAGTTTGTGCTTTTGGCCCTCGCCAAAGCTCCCTAGATTTAGGTTCTAAGGTTGCTTCTCCCTTTTATGGGCCATAAGCATAAATCCTGACCTCTTAGGCATTTTCATAAGCTTGTGTTGTAGAATCATAAGCCTTAAATTTCTAATGAAAAATTTAACTCAAATAAATTAAATCAATTTCAAAAATGTAAAGCCCAACCATAAGATAGTTTAAGATGCTCGTTAGGTTTCCTAGTATCGTGAGCATCTCATACTTATCTTACTTTAGCTTCAATAATAACTCTCTCTTTAATCAATCCCATTTAATCTTCAAAAATGAACTAATCGATTGATAGTCCTATCCTATTAAAATCTTTAGAGACAACGATCATTTACCTTAATCGAGAGTTTTCCTAAGGAATCCCCATTCCTTAGGATGTAATTAACTATGGGGTCTTGCCCCTATAGGGAACTTAACGAAATCGAGTTAAAATAAACCTTGCATTACTTTTCTATGTAAAGTAGGGGAAGAATCTCTGGTACACCTCGAAGACCCAACGTCCTTAGGAGTCCTTATTTTGGTGATTATGTCCATTGTAGGGTGGTGATTTCTATCTTTCGAGAAAGTACACCTCTTCTTAATTTCATACCCAATCACCCTAATAAGTACATCTACAAATTTGTGTGGCATCTGACCAAGATGATTTATATTCATGTTCTCATTTATCTTCTTTCCACCAATAGAAAGAGGGATAAATGAAGACATGGAATATTAAATTTCCACCACAGTCACGTGGACTGCTGATGTGGTGCGCTCTTTCCACATGGTGCAATGGGATTGGTTATTTAAGTTATCACATCTGAAGCCACATCGGCGACAGTGCTATGTGCTTTCTCTCTAGATCATCCGATCAAGGATCAGATCATAAAGATCAAGCCCACGGTTCTTAAGGGATTAAATCAGAGATCCTACACAGCTTGATCAGGACCATCCATGCAAAATGCACAGATGGACAGTCCGTGATCTATCACTAAGCTCGCCTGTGAGAGACGGAGACCATCCTCTCCTTAGGGCAAGATCCAAGCTCGATTAAGCTCGGATCGAGCTCAAACTTTACCCACACCATCTAGGAGTAAGCACAAGTAAATTCAATAGGAAATTTTGCATGAGGTGAAAATTTCCTTCACAAAGGACCACACACTCCCTATTTTAAGCTCGGGTTGAAGGTATACCTTGCTGGAGGCTATCACCAGCGCTCCAATCCGTCGAGCTTCGTCTAGTAGAGATGAAGCCCTGTTCAAGATTTGAGGCTTTGGTATTGGGTAGATCCTTCTATTGGCCAAGGTCACCTTCAAATGGATTCAGCCTTGGTCTAGACACCACCTACCTTGCCTTTGAAACTTGGGAGAAGCTTTGGATCAACTTGATTAACTTTTGTGAAGATTATTGTAAGAGGAATTGAGTTGATTTTGTGTATTGAGTAAGTTGGAAATATGATGGAGCTCCCCTATTTTTGGTTTGAAGAAATTGAGAAATGGAGAATCGGAGATGGCTCTAAAAAGCTTGGGGAAACTTGCAAATGCTTGCTCTGAGTTCCCTAGATTCAATCGAGTGTGAGAGTGTTGAATTGAAATGAAATTAGCGGGAGTATATCGCCCCCTTGAAGAATCGGATGGACATGCTTCCCTTTACCATTTTAGATTAATTGGCCAGATTGGATGAGTTGGTTAGGCTGTTTAGAGTTTCATGTGAGTTGGTTTTGGCCAGGGGTAGTGGAGAAGTTTCCATGTGCGAAACAAGGTGTGGGAGTGATCCCATATGCTCAAAATAAGAGGAGTGGTTGATTTTGACCTAGGGTTGGGTTTGAAAGGCTTAGGTTGTATTTTGGCTGAATTTGGATTTGAGTTTTGAATTGATTTTGGATATTTGAATTAATATTTTATTTATATTTATCAATATAAATGAGAATATAAATGGGTTCTGAGAAAATTTTTTGAATATTAATTGATTTAGATTTGATTTAGGCTTAGTTCATAAGATAGAATCACAGTGACTTAGGATGGTTTTTTGAACTTGGAATTTCAATCATAAGCTTCAATCATTTGGAATTGGTTTGAGTTTGATAAAATCAATTAAGTTGGAATTGATTTAAGTTTGAAGTTGATTTGATTTGGAGTTTGGAGTTAGTTTATACTTGATTTGGAATTTGACTTGAAGGAAGGAAGTTAGGAGTTGGTTCAAGCTATAGTGTAGGAAAATTTTCCTAACACTCCTAAGGCATGACCTATTCCTATGGCTAACTCTTCCAAGTCTCTAGGATTAGGTTGAGTTTCCACCTAATCACTAAAAGTGTCTTAAGACTAAGGAGACTCTTTGTGTCTAAGATGGAGGGGTTGAGAGCTCATCCTAAAAATGGGGTCAACAAAGGGAGCCCAATAGGTGTGGTGTGACTGACAAGGTACACCGCATGTATTAGTGTTGACCAAAATGGTCAACAACATCGAACGATCATAAGCACTAACAGAAATAATCTACTCCTAACCCAAGGTGTAGAAGGAATCCAGAGCTTAGTGCAATGTGACTCTACTCATGTCAAGGATATAAGAGAGAGAGGGAGGAATCCACTAGGGATAGAGTATATGAACCATCCACTAGGGAAGCAGGTTCAAGTCATCCATGAGGGGATGAGAGGTTTGATTTGATTCAAATCTCACTAGGGAGAGAAATTGATTTGATTTGTTGATCTTTTAGTTATGTTTATTTTGATTGTTTTGTTTGATTGACTCTACTGGGGGAGATTGATTGGATTTGTTTAATTCTTAGATTTTGTATTTTTTTAGATGAACTCTGTTGGTTTGCGATGGATCGCACTGAGTAGGAGCCATAGAGGCTTAGGCCTAACCCAGATTTACCAATCCAAAGGGGTAGTCTACCAAACACATAGTAGGACTAGCCAACCAAAGGGAATGTCTTTCAGTGTGCAGGAGCTGTACTAGGAAGAAAGCATAGTAGACTTACATCCTTCGAAGTAAGGACCAGTTGCTGGGTTGATCCATTGGCAAGACAACGGATTGAACCCAATG
The DNA here is from genome assembly GCA_021442155.1 of Cymbidium sinense. Taxonomy (NCBI): domain Eukaryota; kingdom Viridiplantae; phylum Streptophyta; class Magnoliopsida; order Asparagales; family Orchidaceae; genus Cymbidium; species Cymbidium sinense. The sequence continues at coordinate 106,850,724 of CM038215.1, forward strand.
TCATTGGGGGACGTAGATCAACTCAAAGCTAGTCAAAGATTAATTTCATTTCTTAGATGTTTTGGATGGATCCCATTGATTTACGATGGACTGCACTGAGTAGGGGCCATAGAGGCCTTGGGCTAGCTTAGATTTACCAATTCAAAGGGAATAGTCTACCAACCACGAGGTAGGACTATCTAATAAAAGGGGTGCCTTTCAGTGTGCAATGGTCAAGTTTAAGAACAAAGCAAGGGACTCACATCTTCTAAAATAAGGAACCACTGAGGTGATCGGTTGGCAATGCAACAAATCGAACTCGACCTAGGGCTGACTATTGAGTTAATGCAGCTAAGGGACTTAGATCAACTCAAAGGTAGTCAAGATTAATTTCATTTTAAAGTTGTTTTTATTATGATGGATCCCATCGATTTGCAATGGACTGCACTGAGTAGGGGCCATGGAGGTCTAGAGCTAGCTCAGATTTACAAATCCAAGGGGAGTAGTCTACCAACCACAAGGTAGGACTATCCAACCAAAGTGGTGCCTTTCAGTTTGTAATAGCCAAGTTAGGAAGAAAGAGTGGGGACTCACATCTTCCAAAATAAGGAACCATTAGGGTGATCGGTTGGCAAGGAAACAAATTGAACCTGACTTAGGGCCAACTATTGAGTGAATGTTGCTGAGGACTTAGATCAACTCAAAGGTAGTCAAGATAAATTTTATTTTAAAGTTATTTTGATGGATTCCGTTTGTTTGCAATGGATCGCACTGAGAAGGAGCTTATTTAGCCTAGACTTATCTCAGATTTACTGAACTAAAGGGAGTACCTTCCTGGCCGATGGGAGAACTATCCGACTTAAGGAGTGCCTAGGATTGCAAGGGTCAATTCAAGGGAAGCAAGCTTGGGGACTCACATCTTCCACTACAAAACACCACTGGAGTGATCGGTTGCTTTGGGCAACAAATCGAACCTGACCTAAGGCTACTGTCAGTTTACGACAGTCATGCTAGAAAGAATGCGTCATAGTCTTACATCTTCCAAAGCAGAATGACTGTCGGGGTAACCTGCTTGTGGCAAAATAGATTGAACTCGACCTAAGGGTGACTACGGAGTCAGTACCGACCCATGGATTTATCTCAACTCAGGTAGTCAGGCAATTCCTATAGGGAGTTCTGTTGATGTTGCCCTAAATATAGGTTGCCTGCTTGGGAAAAGGGGCCCTTTGGGGGCTTGAATTCCTAATCCTCAAGTAAATGATTTTGTTTGTTTGCTTAGTTTATTTATCGTGAACCCTGTTAGTTTGCGAGGGATCAAACTAAGAAGGAGCCTACATCAACCTAGACCTATCTCTAATTTGCTAAACCAAGGGAGAATCTGCGCATCCGCTGAACAAATTCTCCAACCACAGGGGTGGCTACCAAGAAAGGGGAACTTTCTAATTCAAAAGTAATCGGGTAGTGTCTAATTGGGGTCGCAAAGTACATGATCCAAATAGAGTGCCCATAAGGAGAGGGCCCGCTAAGGGCTTGATCAAAACCCTGGAGAAGATTACATGGCTAATCATATATATAATAGGTATTCGATGGCTAACTCAAGGAGAAAGCACGGGGACTCACATCTGCCAAGAGTGGTGTATCCACCAGCTGAGTCACTGTCAGCATAGCAAACATCAACCAAACTAAGGTGCTCGTCAGTTTGTAATAATTAGCCTAGGAGGAATGCTCGAGGGATTACATCCTCCTATAGCGGAACTGATTGCTGGGATAGTTTGTCTTCGGCTCGATAAGTGTCATTTGACCTAGGGTGACTACTGAGTGAATACTGCTGGAGGATTTATATCAACTCAAATGTAGTCAAGAGAAAAGGAGCCTCCGGGGGACTTATCCTAAACCTCAAATATACTCGACCTAGTTAGATCATGATGGTTAGTTTAAGAAGAAAGCTTCGGGTCTCTCATCTTCTTAAACAAAGTCAACACGAGGTAGCTTGCTGGTTGGGCAGTGAAGCCTACTAAACTAACAAGGTGCTTGTTGGTTTACAATGTTCAAGTTAGTAAGAAAGCGTAGGGACTCACACCATCCAACAAATTACCACTGGGGTGTCATACTAGCAAGGTAGCATGTAAACCCGACCTAGAGCAGCTAATGAGTGAGTGTCACAGGGGGCTTGCTCCCACATCAAAATAGCCCGAGAAAAAAGATATGTATTTGGTTTTTATGCTTGTGTTTTAAAGGGAATAGGACACCACTTAGGTTTTCTTACACCTATCCTAAAACACGTTGGGAAAGATTGTGTTTGTGTCATGACAGATGGATAGGATGCCTCTGAGGGACTCTTACACCTATCCTAAACACGTCATGGAAGATTCACAAGATAAGCAAACAATGCTTTGAAAGAAGAGAATATTTTAATGAAATGGAATCATATTTTTATTATTTGTTGATAATTGTTTTCAAACATGTTTTATGTGTAATATTTCTTCAAATAGAGCCCATTAATTGGAAGCATCAGGTGTTCCCCTTTACAACCAATAAGCTGATAAGATCCTCCTTGGTAGGCCTTCTCTATGACATAAGTGCCTTCCCAAGTGGGTTCAAACTTATCTCCCATCTTTTAATGGGCAACAATTGGTCTCCTTAGGACTAACACAAGTTCTCCTACTTGGAAAGACCTAGGGCGGACCATCTTGTTGTGAGCTTGAATCATTTTGGCTTTGTACAACTCAAGATTTTGGCATGCCCGTAGGTGACTCTCCTCCAAACCTTCAAGCTCTTCTAAATGCAACACTGCATTCTGCTCTATAGTGATCTTTCTACCCAATGCTATCCTTAGTGATAAGAGTTAAACTTCTGAAGGTAGAACAGCTTTAGACCCATACACTAAGGAAAATAGGGTAGACTGAGTTGGAGTTCGGTATGTGGTGCAGTATGCCCACAAGGCTTCAACCAACTACTCATTCCATTATCGCTTGTTATCATCAAGAGTCTTCTTTAGTATTTGGATGAGAGTCTTGTTGAATGCTTCTGCTAAGCTATTTGCTCTGGGGTAGTAGATTGTTGAATATCTCCAATCTATATCATGTCTTCTGGCAAAGCTATTGATCTTGGTGCTTTTGAATGCAGCACCATTATTGAATATAATTCATCGTAGCACCCTAAACCTATATACGATATGGTTCCTGAAAACCTGAAGCACATGCTGAGTTGTGACCTCTCTGAGTGGGATTGCCTCCGCCACTAGGAAAAGTAGTCGGTGGCAGCTAGAATGAATCGATGACCCTTGGAAGAAAGAGGATCGATCGGACCCACAATGCCGGTGGCCCAACACTCAAATGGCCATGAAGCCAATGTAGGGTGTTGAATGTTGGGTGGTTGATGTAAGATCACACTGTGTACCTAACATTGATGTCATCTCCTAGCTACATCCATGCAGTCTACAATCATCGAAGGCCAGTAGTATCCTAGTCTCTTGATCTTTGTCTTCATCTTCAGACTATACTGATGTGCTCTGCATAAACCTAAATGTACCTCAGTGATAATACTATGGGGTTCATCTTTGTCCAAACAATGTAACCACATTTGATCGAAAGACCATCGATACAATGTGCCATCAATGAGAGTATATGAGAGAGCTCTCTATTTCACTTGATGGGCTTGTGACTTTTTTTGAGGTAGTTTGTCGGTGTTTAAATAGTCTATGAATAGTTGTCTCCAATCTAGCTCCTTATTTTTATACGCAATTACAACCTCCCCTTCAATAGAAAGTCTCTCGTTGAGTTCAACATCAAAAAGGGATAGGACTTGTCTATTTTGGACCCTTATTGGAATGGACTCATCTTCCAAATATGCCAATTCTTTGACAAGTTTGGCCAAAGCATTTTACTCTTGTTCTCGCTAGGGAACCTTGTAGATGGTGACTTAGAGATTTGGGCCAACAACTTCATGGTATACTCATGGTAATGACGGCTTGGTTTGAATAGGACCCGACAATCGATGATGAGAGAATCCCCAAAGATGTTGATGCTCTTGACACACACTATGATAGCTAACTCCAAATCAGTAATCAAAACATCATACTCATCTTCATTCTTGGTTCAGGGATTGGAGAGATAGTATGAGAATCTCATCACATCACGGTCTAGAGTTAAGAGAACTATTCCTACCCCTGCCTTTCTTGGAAGAGTAGATCGTGATGCTTCTCCATTATGAAAGGAAGCCACACCATCAAAATACATCTCCCATAGGTGATTGTGAACCTCCCCAAAGTTTATTATTTATTCATCAGGGAGATTGTCTCTAAGCAGGGAATCAACAGGAAGTGGGTGTCCTGCTAAAAAATATGCTAGTGCTTATCCTTTCATCGCATGGAGGGGTGTGAATATGATATCAAATTGTGAGAGTATCATGGACCAACATGTCAAACGTTCAAATAGTGTTGGCCGTGTCATGAGATATTACAATGGATTGGTTCTAGAAATCAAGTTCTCCTTATAAGAAAGCATATAATGCCATATTTTCTAAAATGTAAAGATCAAAGCTAGGCATTATTTCTCAATAGGTGGGTAGTTCGCTTCAACAAGAATCAGACGATGGCAGAGGTAGTAGAGAGCACTCTACTTCACTTCATCATTGGATTGGGCCAATAGAGCGCCAAAGGAGTCATCCAATGCAACAGTCTAGAGGATGAGTGGCTACCCGAGATAGGGGTTGCTAGAACTGGCGACTTTACCAAATACTGCTTGATATCTTCAAAGGCATGTTGGCACTTGTCATCCCACTTAAACTTGGCATCCTTTCTGACAAATGCTGAGAATGGCTTGCATCTCCCTGATAGGTTTGAGATAAAGCATCTGAAATACACCAACCATCCTTAGAAAGATCTAAGTTGAGTTAAACTTTTAGGATGTGGCATTTCTAAGATAGCTTTGATCTTTTTTGGATCTATTTCTATTCCCCAATGTTGGACAATAAACCCAAGGAATTTTCTTGAAGCTACTCTGAATGCACACTTTACTAGATTTATTTTGAGGTTATATTGTCTTAACCGTTTGAAAACTACTCTCAAGTCAAAGAGATGGTCTTCCTTTTCTCTGCTCTTGTCAACTAAATCATTAACATAGCACTCAACCTGATGATGGATGAGTTCGTTGAAGATCTGAGTCATGGCCCATTGGTATGTAGCACCAGCATTTTTAAGATCGAAAGGCATGACCCTATAATAATATATTTCGATCGGGGTTCAAAAAGTAGTGTTTGTTTCATCCCCAGGGGCCATCTTGATTTGGTTGTAGCCATATGACCCATCAATGAAAGAGAAAACTATGTGAGATGAGGCGATGTCCACCATTAATTCTGATATAAGAAGATGAAACTCATCCTTAGAACACGCCTTATTTAAGTCCCTAAAATCAATGCATATGCAAATTTGGCCATTCTTCTTCTTGGATGCTAACTGGTAGGTATTTTCTTCCACGATGAAACCACATCGATCAATTTCTTGACTTCAAAAATGACTGTTGTTTTCTAATCATGCCGTCTAGGAGCTTGCTTGATAGGGTTAGCTAGGATCTATTGCTAGTTTGTGGACTATATGTTAGAAGATAATCGCATCTCTTCAACTCCATGCAAAGTAGTCCTTAAACTCAGTCAATAGCCTAACTAAGTCATTGATTTCTTCTTTATTCAGTAACGAACTGATATATGTCAGGCATGGGTTTTCTTCCATCCCGAGATTGATTTCTTTAAGCTTGTCAATTATTGAATGGATCTCCTCTTCAAATTATGGCAGTGCATCTTTGATTTGGAGATCATTTGGATCATCTGAAGTTTCTAAACCCACATCCTCATAAGAGTTAGTTTTGTGTGAAAAGAACCTATCAGACTCCAGATGGTTGGTGACAACAAAGCAGTAATCATCATCGATTTGGACCCACTGTATCAAATCCTAGTCCTGATCTTGATTGTGCATCCCTGCCTCTATTGTTCCATAGCTTCTTGAAGTACTCTAACCAGTGCTTAGACCATGAATAAGGCATCAAACCCTTCTTTTCAAGATTAATAACACAAGGCGAGTACCAATCAAAAGGTAATTCCATTAATTCTTTATATGAATCATCCTCAAGTTCTACATCAATTTTAGGACTTGAGGATGATGATCCTAAAAAGAATCTCCTCGGTTTAACATCTTTAGAAGACTGAGGGGCTTCCTTAACTATTAAACATTCAACTTTTTGAGATGAAAGTGAGGCTAGAGATAAGGTTACTAACTGCTGCCCGATAGTTTTACATATATTTAATTTGAATACTTTGCTTTATGCGGGCAGTCTTCATTTGTCACGGCTCAGTGTCACCTCAATGAAACTTTGAGAGGGGTTGGTATACTAATCACATTAGACTCATCCTCAGAGCTGGATTCCAAGTCTATGTGAATAGTAGGGTACTCTATGAACTGGAACATAACCCCATTGGTGATGGCCAACCATGGTCTTCCACCTAGAGCTACCTCATTACGCCTCTGCACTTGGTGGAGGTTGAGTCATCCTACCCACATGTCCATATGAAGGAAATGGCTATTGGTGGAAACTCCACTTATTCCTCAATTTTCTTTTCTTGTTCACTCGAATTTTCATTTTTCTTTTATTTTTCTTTTGATTTTTCTTTTTCATCATTTTCTTTTGCATTTGAATTTGAATTTTATCCAAGTTCATGAGAAAGGGTGTTTTGAGAAAGATAGTACGTGGCATCCTCATATATCTCAACCTCTCTAACTGAAAATGGCTTTACATCTCCTTTGACACATTACACAATCTCATCCTTCTTGAACTTGATGCACTGATGGAGAAAGGATGGAATCATCTTATTTTGATGTATCCAATGCCTATCGAGCAAAGCAGTGAATGAAGTATTCAAATCAATGATATAAAACTTAGCTTCAATCTTCCAGTCACCTATCTCCAAAGGTAACACAATGGAACCTAAAGCCCTCTTATCTTGTTCATTGAATCCTCTCAACATCATCCGATCTCCTCGGAGAGTGGAGATGTCAATCCTTAAATAGGCAAGGGTCTTTAGACTCATAATGTTCACCGATGCACCTGGATTGATGAGAACTCTGACTAGTCTAAATCTACCCATGTCCACTGTAATATAGAGGGGACAGTTGTGCTCCATGTCCCCTAGAAGAAGGTCTTCATCAGCGAAAGTAATTCCCTAAGCTTCTCTAGAATAATATGCCTCTTCTCCAATAATGGTTAGCTAAGCTAAGCATATCTCAGGATCAAGGAGAGCCTTGATTAATGATTCCCTCATCTCTTTGGATAAGACAAGGGCATCGTATATGCTTAGCTTAGATGATAACTTTCTTAGGAGAGAGAGGACATTATAGTCCACCTTGGGCTGATCCTCCATAAGCATATCCAAGGGTGAAACATCCTGTGGAGGGGCATCTTGATCCTCTGAACCAATGACTTATTTTCCTATATCTTAAAGTGCTGCCCTAGGAGGTAGAACCTTGCCACTACAAAGGTTGACTTTGGTGATCTCTTGTAGTAGGTAATGGAAGATTCTACCTGCATGTTAGGCTCACCTACAGCTTCTCCTATGGGACCCTTAGAATTAGATGATTCCAAGTCTATCTCAATCGGTGAACCCGTAGTATTCAAAGAAGGGAGATCCAACTCTGAATCAGAAAGAGGGAGATCGAAGTTATTATAATTATTATTTAGACTTGAAGAGTTATCATCAAGAATAGATTTAGACAACCCATTAGATGTGTTACAGATATAATTCAAGCTAGCTTTATTCTTCAATTTCGTGGATTTGATAGGAGGTACATAGTAAAAATCAAGTAAAGTATGAGGGGTGAGGGATTTGATGCCCTCATTCGCCAATACAAGATATCTACTATAAGAAGAGCTAGCTGAAGAAGAGGTAGCCGATGCAAGTAGTAATATGGACTGGAGGTGACTCGGGTTGCTCTACTATCTCGATGGCATAGTCACGCTAAGCTCCCCCTTTCCCTGAGTTAGATCTGGCAACTTGCAAACCTTCCTTGATGTTGGAGGTTTGAGCTGGCTCAGGTACCTGCAAGAAAAGTTTCTTGATTTTGGAGACAATTTTCTTAGAGGTATCGGATAAGGAGATATTGGAAGGATCGCAAGTATTCCCAAGGATTACCTAATGGAATTGGATGGTTATTCGACAAGGTATTCCTTTGGGATAACTATAGCATTGATCTTGAAGCTATGTTCAAGCCAGTCCTTGAATGTGAAGCAATCTTCCAAAACATGACCTAGCATATGGAGGTAGGGGCAAAAGTTAGGATCATTGCTTTTGCCCACTTCCTCCGGTCTCCTAGGTTTGGGTAACTGAAAATTGGGCTTCTCTAAGAGATTCATAAAGATCTTTTTGATTATGTCCCTCTTAAATGAATAAGGTTATTATGTTTATCCAAAAGAGTAGGTGGACCATAGCTACTGTCGATATATCACGCTAATGTGGTTGAGGAGGAGGTAGTGCTGTGCGTGGAGGCTACCGTATGGCTAGTAGGCTACCTGGTTGTAGGGAGGTGGAAATGGATGCAGACGAGGTCCCTCAAATTGCTCTCTGGCCGGCTGCATTCTCTTATCTACTGCAATCACTGCCCCGGGCTTCTTCTCAAAAGGTTTTTATGGCTATTGCTTTGTTAATTGGTCTAGAAAAGGTGATTGTTTGGCTTCTCCTTGTAAGCTAGCCTCCTTGTTGATTAATTTCTCAAAAGTTTTGATGGTGAAACCTTTGAGCATGAAAATGACCGGGCCATGGAAATTCTTAAGCAAAATCTCAATGGCGTGCTATTCAGACAGCTGTGGTTTGAATTTCATACTCAAATTATGCTATCTGAGGTTATAATCAATGAGGGAACTAGAGTTTTGTTAAGCCACAACAAGATCGCCTACAGTCACCCTTTTCTGAGCTCCAACAAACCTCTTGATGAAAAGTTGCTCCAACTTAACAAAACACTGAACTGTTGGGAAATTTAACATACCAATCAAAGGCTATGCTTGCTAAGCTACTGATAAAGAGACAGAAGAACATAGCTTCAATGTCACTGGTATTACAATAATTGGCCCTGAAGTGTGCAATATGCTGCCTCGGGTTCCCACTGCCATCAAAGCTCTTGAAAGAAGGAGGCACAAAACCCTTAGGATATTGGATGGAATCGAATTCCTCCCGATAGGGTCTACCCTTTAGAACTGATGATCCTCCTCTGGCTTGAGCCAATTATTCTTTCACCTGCTACTCAACCATGGTCTTGATATCTTTTTCCTGTATGGAGGTACTATCTACTACCTTCCAATACAAACTGGTGCTACCCTGCTCTACTGGAGGTAAAGTCTTGGCTGGATCCAATACATGCACTAACTCTGGCTTACTAGTCTCAACTATGGTGGGATGGACTACCGGTGCTTATTTCTGAAGTGCTAAGACTACTGCTAACAAGTCCTCAAGCTACTTCCCCATCCTATCTATTTGATCATCTTTCTGCTTTATTTGTTGAAGGAGGAGTTAGGTCAAGTAGGCTGTGTCTTTCTGCTTGGCCTCAGCACCATCCATAGTCCGCTGCTTACGGAGGAGAGAACCCAGAGTATCTACCATGTGAACCCCCATTGAATCCTCTAATAGATCATCTTCATTTGAATCAAAGCTGACTTTTTCATCCTCTAAATCAGACCAGGCATATCCTAAGATTTCCTTTTTTTTTCCACTAGATACTGAGCCACTATGTCATCTAAAGATTGGTCCAACTACACAGGCACAAAAGATTGGGCCCACTGGGATCACATCATGGATAAGAACCTAACCCAAAGTGTTTGTGAGCTAATCTTGTGGACAAGCCACTAGAGGAAAGGTACTCCACCGATGGATCAAGAGTGGTACTCCCAGGAGGATTTATGACCATAGGGGCGACTAAACTGTCTCCTCTTCCCTCAACTGTTGTGAATATCTCCATAGCCTGCTACAGTGGTGGTGGTGATGGGACGACTATGATATTTTGAGGTCATCATTCCTTCTTCACCTCTGTTGGTGCAGAAGGTCAAGTAGGAGAGCTCAACTTTGACACAGTAGGTGGTGTAGATGGGGAGAAGAACAGTGTGGTGGAGACACCACCGACTCTCTCAGGATAGGAGCTCCTCTCCTATGATGTATGGCCTCTGTGAGTAAGATAATGTCAGTATGCTCAGCGCGGGTAGCACACCAATCTAGAAAATCCATAAGTACGAAGGCCACTGACTATCGGCTATACCTTCGTCGCTCCCGGCTAATGACATGAATTGATGGGCGGGCTTCTCTAGCCCTCTCCTACCTAAGATGCCTACCAACACTGCTGAGAATGACAGATCTCAAATCAAATTGATCCCCAGACACAAATCATCCGTAGGCTCCACCTACTTGACATAAAACTAAATGAAGGCTGGCATTTGACCTCCTCCTCTCACTAACAGGTGCTTGGAACTGAACCGATGGTGGAGGTGAAGTAGAAATCCTCCTAGAATCCTCTCTATCAGATCCGGAGAGAGGATGGAACTGGTTTACTGTAACCAACGAGGAAACCATCCTGGCAGATCCTCTACAACAGACTGAGTAGATGCCTCTAACTCCCTAGCAATGCGAGTGTGATACCGCTTTATCATGCGGTTCTTATTTCTTCACTGGGTCTGGGTAGGTCAAGCAGAGTAGGAGCTAGACCCAACTTGAAAACCAGGGGAGAAAATCCCTAGGATCAGGGGAGCCTTCCCCCTTGGAGGGTGCTAGTGAGTGGGTACTAGCCCTAACTAGGGCAACATGGGGAACAACCGGGCTCACTAACACTGGCACTAATACTGCTACTATGGGAACCACCACTGCCTTCCTCTTTAGTGAGGGATTATCCGAGTCAGATGGCATGTCGAATGATGATCGATGGTCATGCTCTACTACCGGTGGGGGTTCCGCACATGTAATCCTAGCCCCCTCGAAGCCTCAACCAAAGTGGGTGAGATGAGCATAGTCAAATCATGGAAGGCTATCCTAATCCAGGGCAAAGTCCATCCCATGAGCAAATGTGAACACATGCTTTTGCACTGCCATTGTAATTAATTGAAACTGATGCTGACTGAAAGTCTACAATGTTGAAAATAAACTTGAATCAAATTTCTATTTGTGTTAATTTTTTAATTTGAATTTTATAATTTGAACCCACACTCAACATCTTGAAAGTATTAAGTGGGGCTCAAATTGATTTAGAAGAGATTTTGAGATTGATTGAAAAGAAGATTTTTGAATGTAGAATCCACTTTCAATAAATTTGGGTATGTTGAAAATGGGTTCAAATATGTTTGGAGAGATGCTTCCATAGATTCATGTTTGAATTTTGATTTTTGATTTTGAGGACCTTTTATTTAACAAATTTGGGTATGTTAAAGTAAAAGGTCAATTGATTTTATTTTTGATTTGAGAGTTTTGGAATTTACTCAAAAGTAAATTTGGGTATGCTAAATGAGGTGTTTGAAAACAATTTCATCTTTTTCTTTGTTTGCTTTATTTTGTGAATCATTTATGATTTTAAAAATTAAATTCCTATTTAGCAAATTTTGGTACGCTAAATGAAGAATCCAAGTGCATTTTACTTTTTAAAAATTTTGAAAATATGATCCTTAGCAAATTTGAGTATGCTAAGAAAATCGTAATGCGATTCTTTAAAAATTTATTTTTGATTTTGAATGAAAATGAAACCTCCATTCAATAAATGTGGGTATATTGAATGGAGAGGTTTCATATATGCTTTTTGAAAATTGATTTTTTTTTATTTTGATTGGAAATGAAACCTCCATTCAATAAATGTGGGTATATTGAATAGAGAGGTTTCAAATGTGCTTTTTTTTCAAAATTGATTTTTTATTTTGATTGGAAATGAAACATCCATTCAAATGTTTTTTAAAATTTATTTTTGATTTTGATTGGAAATGAAACCTTGATTCAATAAATGTGGGTATATTGAATGGAGAGGTTTCATATGCGTTTTTTGAAAAAGGTGAAAATTCTGACCTAACACATGTGGAATGTGTTCAGTGGAATTTCAAAGTTGTGATTTTGCTTGAAGATGTAACATCATTCCAACACATTTGGATGTATTGAATGGAAAGGCCCATCTTCAAATTTTATGCTTTTTAAAAACATGATTGTTGGTATTTTATTACTGAAAATGAAGCCTTCATCAAAATAAATTGAGTGAAGAAGTTCATTTGTGCTTTTTGAAAGTATGATTGTTGCTTTTATTTTTGAAATATTTCTACATGTAATAATTATGAAAATTGTTAGATATAGTGTAAATATTTTATTAAGTGTATTTTGAATAAGTGCTTTTGAAAAGCAAGACTTTTATGAAAGATTGATTTATTTTGTCTTTATTTTTTGGAATGAACCTTTCCTTACCATAGAAATGGTAAGGAGGAAGTCTTTAATTATTTTCTTTTTATTAAATTTTTTACTTTCACACATTGGGGAACCCAACGGGGGTTTTAAAACCAACACGGGGTGAGGTCCTAAAACCTAAAGATGTTGGCTAGCTTAACTTAAGAATAAAATAAGCTAAGTGCCAATGGAAGAGAAAGATAGTCTTGGATTCATATAAAAGTACAAACCCACTATCGATACTTGGAGATAATGATCATTTACCAAAGATGGAGAGAGGAACCATTCCCAGTGGAGTCGTGAGAAAAATTTGTGGAAAAATTTTATATATATTCTTGCCTTCAACTATCCCCCTTTTGGAAAAAGAGGATAAATAAAAAGAAAAATATATAACACCTTGTTGGGACACCATGCAGATCCGCAAATATTTTTATTAGGGTGATCGGGTATGAAATTGAGGAGAGGTGTACTATCTCAATAGATAGAAGTCACCACCCTAGAATGGATCTAATCACCTTAATAAAGACTCCTAAGGACTATAGAGATTCTTCCCCTACTTTATATAGAAAAGTAAAGTAGGGTTTATTTTAAACCAGGTTCATTAAGTTCCTTACAGGGGCAAGCCCCCATAGTTAATTACATCCTAAGGAACAAGATTTCTTAGGAATACTCTTTATTAAGGTAAATGATCATTGTCTCCAAATATTTTGAAAGATAGGACTATCAATCGATTGGTTTATTTTTAGAAAGTCAAGTGGGATAGATCAAGAGGAGGGAATTCTTATCGAAGCCAAATGAAGACAAGTAGAGGATGCTTAGGATACTAGGAAGCCTAGTAAGCATCCCAAATTAACCTATGGTTAGGCTTTATATTTTGAAATTGAATTAATTTATTTGAGTTGAATTTTTATTTTATTAGAAAGTTAGGGCTTATAATTCCATGATACAAGGTCATAAAAATGCCTAAGAAGTGAGGATTTATGCTTATATCCTGTAAAGGGAAGTAGCAACCTCTGAACCTAAATCTAGGGAGCTTTGGTGAGGGCCAAAAGCATGACCTAAATCTAAGGCAAAAATGGGTATTTGGTTTACCTCCACAATAGAGGATAAACCACCTAACTATTGCACTTACAACCGCATGGGGGTGGCCGCCAACTAACTCCTCCTACGATTTTAAAACATGTAGGCAAATCATATGCTTTTGCAATATAACTAGACTGTTATTTATTTAGAAAGAGACTTAAGAGACTAGATCATGTAGGGCATGATTTAATGACTTAACTCTAATAAAAATTTTGTTACATTTTATTTTTATGTTGGACAATCAATTTGACATAGGCTTTAGGATTTATATGTCTAATGCATGAGAAATTAGATTATGAGCCAAAATCAGAAAGATAAGGTGGTGTTCCACCATGGCTCTCAAAGGTCAAGCCAAGTTCTCTGGCAAAGGTGAAAGCCCTCCAATCAAGAGTAAAATAATATACTTTTTTTTTTGCATGATGCGAGAAAAGTAATACAACATCCAGCTAAGGGGTTGCTAATTCTTTTATCTTGATTTATAACCTAAGCTTTAGTTGAGTTATGAGTTATTTATTTCTATTTTGAATTATTTATGTTGGATAGAAAATTTATTTTCCTAAGAGCCTGATCATCATCCAGGTCATACATCAAAGCAAGGAATAAACTAAGAAAAGATGTCATCTTAATGCACAAGCTAAACAATCATCAATCAATTTATAAAGTTAGCGCAAAAGAATAAAAGGTCATTTGTGGTCGGGCTCCACCTCACAAACCCAAAAACAAATTTGGTAGTCAAGCTCTACCCTTATACAACTCGGATTACAAATGAATTAAATACAATCAAGAAGGAATTCATTATTATAGGAGTCTTCATTCTTCATTCTTCATTTATTATTTCTTCTTTCTTCTTTCTTCTTTCTTCTTTTGGTTGGTTAGAATGTGGTTTCTCCAAAGGCTTCTCATGGTACATAAGGCATAGCCTTATAATCAATGTTCATCCTAATACCCCATAACAATCATTCCAAAATCATAATTATAAAATTACATAAAAATGGGAAAATAGAAATCAAACTAAAACCTACAAAATAGATATTAGCCAAACAAAACAAACAATCCAAAGCATGTATATATATAAATTGGACTTAGCACCCCACACATCGGTAACCAAGTCCACCTGTCCTATTTTAGATTATGCTTAGGGGTATAAGCACTTGCACAAGAAAAGCATTTTTATATTTTTTATTATAGCGCCCCTTAAGCACAATCCCCTGTAAAAGACAATGGTTAGACTAAGATCGCCCTACCATTCAGTCTATGCACATACACCATAACATCCAGACTAAAAATAATACATCAGAAAAAAAAAAAAAACAAACATCAAACCATGCACCACCCTAACCTAAAGCTAGAAATGGTGACTTAGCCTTATGTGTGTGCTTTTTAAGGTTTGTGTGGTATGCTTAGCTAGGTTTTAAGGTTGAAGTTTTCTAAGTATGAAGATGTTCAACTTAGAGGGTGGTTTCATTTAGGTGATTTAGTTGATTTGGTTGATTTTATTTTTATTTTGATTTGGTTTGAATGAATCCTACAATTAATTACTATATTGTAAAGGACGAAAAAGAGAAGAGAACTTCTCTTTCCTCCCTACCTTAAGAAATTTCTAAGGTATATTCATATTTGATTTTTATTTAGTGAATATTTTATTATGTGTTTTGATTAATCCTAAGTTTAGATTTTCTCTAAATAAACCTATTCAAAAAGAAAGGCATTTTAAGATTAAGTATAGAGAAATACTATCACAAAACACACAACACTTCGTTTCTTTCCCAACATGTGTAACATGCATATGGATGAATCCTAAGCATATCTATACATGCAAATGGAAATGTTTAGCACACCTTAATGATGAATTCTAAAAGAGTTACTTTAGAAAATTTGGATGCTTCATGATGCATGATTTTGTTAAGTAGAACCAAGGATTGGGTCAAACCAAGGATTGGGTCAAACCAAGGATTGGGTCAAGTTCATATGACCATATGAATTGATTTAGTATCTTTTTTCCAATCAATTTGGTTTATAATTGGATTTGGTTCATTTGATTTCATTTAGTTCAAATGGGTCAAGTTGACCAATTTGACCCATTTAACCTATTTGGGTTAGGTCATGGGTTGGTTTAGATTTCATTGATTATTTGAAATGGATTGGTATCTTTGTTTCCAATCAATTTAGTTTATATTTGGATTTGGCTCAATTTGACCATTTAGGTCAAGTTGGGATCATGGTCAATTGGGCTAGGTTGGATCTAGTTGGCCAATTGAGGCTTTGGACAAGTTCAACAAGTGATTTGGAATGAACTTGACCCATTGGTTTCAATCAATTTAGCTTAGATCAAGTTTTGACACATTTTAACTTTTTAGGTTAAGTTGGGTCAACTTGGGTCAAGTGGCCAATTGGGCTAGGTTATGCTCAAATGATGACTTGGACAAGTTCAAACATTGATCATGAATGAGTTTTGATCAATGGTTTCAATCAATTTAGCCTATGGCGGATTTTGGCTAGTTTAGGTTTCATTTTGGCTAAGTGTTGACTTAGTAAACCCTTAGGTTTGACTTGGTTTGACCCAATTTTATTGATTGATCATCTCATGATGATTGTTGCTCATAATGTGAGGCTCAGGTGGGCTTAGTTCAATCCAATTTGGGTAGGGTTAGAATTTGGCTCAAAAGGGGTACCTTAGGTCACTTTAGGTCAAGTGAGCCTAAGTTGGTCAATTGACTTGATCAAGGCTTGAATCAAGTTTGGTTGAACTCACATATAGACTTATGATTAAAATATAAATCCATTTGCAAGTTATTTGGAGTTAAATGGGTTTTTATTTATTTAATAATTTCACATTCAGAGGGGTGAACATGAGTTTGACTTGGGTTTAATTTTTGAATTTAGTTTTGGTTTGAAGATTGAAGTTTTTATTTATATTTGGATTCATGATTAAATTATTTATTGAATCATGAATAAAAATTAAGAGTTTGGCTAGATTTGAATCTGATTTGGCTAAGTTCAAGAATTTAACTTGAAAGGCTTCGGTTAAATTTTGGTTGAACTTGGATTTGATTTTTGAATTCATTTTTGGTTTGATGATTGAAGTTTAAATTTATATTTAGATTCATTATTGAAGGATTGATTGAATCATGAATAAAAATCAAGAGTTTGGCTTGATTTGAATTTGATTTGACTAAGTTCAAGAATTTGACTTGAAAGGCTTTGGTTGAATTTTGGCTGAATTTGGATTTGATTTTTGAATTTATTTTTGGTTTGATTATTAAAGTTTATTTTATATTTAGATTTATTATTAAAGTATTGATTTAATCATGAAGAAAAATCAAGATTTTGGCTTGATTTGAATTTGATTTGGCAAAGTTCAAGAATTTAACTTGAAAGGCTTAGGTTGAATTTTGGTTGAATTTGGATTTGATTTTTGAATATATTTTTGGTTTGATGATTGAAGTTTATGATTATACTTAGATTCATGATTGAAGGATTGATCTAATAATGAATAAAAATCAAGATTTTGAATTGATTTGAATTTTATTTGGCTAAGTTCAAGAATTTTACTTGAAACGCTTAGGTTGACTTTTGGTTGAATTTGGATTTGAGTTTTGAATTTATTTTTGGTTTGATGATCAAAGTTTATGTTTACATTTAGATTCATGATTGAAAGATTGATTTAATCATTAAGAAAAATTAAGAGTTTTGCTTGAATTGAATTTTATTTGGCTAAGTTTAAGAATTTGACTTGAAAGGCTTAGGTTGAATTTTGGTTCAATTTGAATTTGAGTTTTGAATTGATTTTGGATATTTTAATTTATATTTTATTTATATTTATGAATTTAAATGAGAATATAAATGGTTTGTGAGAAAATTTCTTGAATTTAATTGATTTAAATTTGATTTAGGCTAAGTCCATAAGATAGAATCAAAGTGACTTAGGAAGGATTTTTGAACTTGGAATTTCAATCATAAGCTTCAATCATTTGGAATTGGTTTGAGCTTGAGAAAATCAATTAAGTTGGAATTGATTTAAGTTTGAAGTTGATTTGATTTGGAGTTTTGTGTTAGTTTAGACTTGATTTGGAATTTGACTTGAAGGAAGGAAGTGCGGAGTTGGTTCAAGTTATAGGGTAGGCAAATTTTCCTAACACTTCTAAGGCATGACCTTTTCCTATGGCTAACTCTTCTAAGTCTCTATGGTTAGGTTGAGTATCCACCTAATTACTAGAAGTGTCTTACTACTAAGGAGACTCTTAGTGTCTAAGATAATTCCTATATTTAAGATGGAGGGGTTGAGAGCTCATCTTAAAAATGAGGTCAACAGGCACTGACATAGTGAGTTCGATCGATCCACCTTCTTCCAAGGGTCACCAGTTCATTCTAGCTGCCACCATCTACTTTTCCAAGTAGGCAGAGGTAATCCCACTTAGAGAGGTCATAGCTCAACATGTGCTTTAGGTTTTTAGGAACCATATTGTATATAGGTTCGGGTTGCCTCGATGAATTATATTTAATAATGGTACTACATTCAAGAGCACTAAAATTAACAGCTTTGCCCGAAGACACAACATAGATTGGAGATATTTCACCATCTACTATCCAAGGCAAAATGGTCTAGCAGAAGCATTCAACAAAACTCTCTTCCAAATATGGAAGAAGACACTCGATGATAACAAACGATAGTGGCATGAGTGCTTGAAGCCTCAGGGGCTCTGCACTACACTAACTCCAACTCAATCTACCCCATTCTCCTTAGTGTATGGGTCTGAAGTCGTTCTACCATTAGAAGTCCAACTCCCATCACTAAGGATAGTTATGGGTAGCAAGATTACTATAGAGTAGAATGCCAAGCTGTGATTGGAACAGCTCGGAGGTTTAGAGGTGAGACACCTCCGGGCATGCCAGAACCTCGAGTTGTACAAAGCCAAAATGATTCAAGCTCACAACAAGTTGATCTACTCTAGAGCTTTTTAAGTAAGAGAGCTTGTTTTAGTTCTAAGGAGACCAATTGTTGCCCATGGCAAGATGGGAGGCATGTTTGAACCCACTTGGGAAGCCCTTTTTCCATAGAGAAGGCCTATCAACTCATGAATTGTAAGGGAGAGCGCCCTATGCTTCCAACCAACGAGATCTACCTAAAAAATATTATCCTTAAATCTTGTTTAAAAATAATCATCAATAAAACTTCTTCTCATATTAAATTTTGCCTCTTATGTGTTAGAAATTTCTTTTGCTTGTGAATCTGCCATGATGTGTTTAGGGTAGGTGTAAGAGAACCTAAGCGGCATCCTATCCCTCCACAACACAAACACAAACTACATTCAATCCTCCAGTGCTATTAGGATAGGTGTAATAGAACCCAAGAGGCATCCTACTTTGACTAGCGCAACTAAGTTAGGTAAAAGAGAACCCAAGCGTCATCCTTTCTTGGTGGAGTAACATTTCTACATATTTAGGATAGGTGTAAGAGAACTCAAGCGACATCTTTTTCCATCTTTCACATCATAAAGAAACACATATCTTTTGTCTCGAGCTACTTTGATGAGGGAGAAAGCACCCATGGCACTCACTCATTAGCTACTCGTCAGATGAGAGAATGTCAGTGGTCTGTATGAGTCCCCACGCTTTCTTCCTGACTTGACCATTGCAAACCGATAAGCACCTTGTTAGTTTAGTAGGTCTTGCCGCATAGTCGGTAAGCTATCTCATGTTGACTTTGTTTAAAAGGATGTAAGCCTACATGCTTTCTTCTTGAACTAGCCATCATGCACTAACTAGGTCAAGTATATTTTAAGTTTAGGATAAGTCCCCTAGTGGCTCCTTTCCTCTTGACTACTTCAAGCCTAGGTTTGGTCCTTACATAGGACTTCTAGCTTAGTAGTCCCTAGAGATAGCTCCCAGTCAAGATAGACTATCCCGGTGCTTTAGAGATGTAAGTCTACACGCCTTCTTTCAAGACTGATTATCACAAACTGACGGGCACCTTAGGTTGGTTGCTTATCGCCATGCTGGCGGTGACCCACCCGGTGGATACACCGCTCTAAATAGATGTGATTCCCCACGCTTTCTTCTTGAGTTGATCACCGGATACTTACAGGCTTTCTTTTACAGGATTTTGGATAACGCCCCTAACAGCACCTCCCCTGTGGGCACTCTATTTGGATCACATCCTTAGCGACCCCAATTAGACATTACCCGGCTTACTCATGGATTGGACAGTCCCCTTTTCCTAGTAGCCACCTCTATGGTTGGAGAATTTGTTCAACGGATGCGTAGATTTTCCTTTGGTCTAGTAAGAATAAGATAGGACTAGGCTGATATAAGCTCTTTCTCAGTATGGTCCCTCGCAAACTAACAGGGTCCACATAAATATAAAATAAATAAAATATATCTTCGCTTGTGGATTAGGAATTCAATCCCCCAGCGGCCCCTTTCTCAAGTAGTCATCCTATCTATAAGGCTGTGTCAGAAAAACTCCCTATAGGAATTCTCTAACTACTTTGAGTTGAGATAAGTCCTCGGGTCGACACTCTCTCAATAGTCGCTCTTAAGTCAGTTCAACTTGTTGTGCCACCAACGAGTCACCTCGACGTTCATCTTTGCTTTAAAAGATATAAGTCTATTACGTATTCTTTCCAGCACAGCCATCACAAACTAACGAGTAGCCTTAGGTCCGGTTCGATTTGTTGTGCAAGCGACCGATCACCCCAGTAGTTCCTTCTTTAGGAAGATGTGAGTCCCCACCCTTTTATTCCTAACTTGACCATTACACATAGAAAGGAACCCCTTTGGTTGGTTAGTTCTACTCCACGCCTAATAGACTATCCCTTTGGATTTGAAAATGTAAGATAGATCTAGGCTAATTCTAGCCCCTTCTTAGTGGATCCATCGCACACTGAGAGGATCCATCAAATTAAAATAAATGAAATTAAAATAAATGCAATTCAATCAAATGACATTATTTAACTACTTTCGAGTTGATACAAATTCCTAGAGGTATTCATTCAGTAGTCGCCCTAGGTTAGGTTCGATTTGTTATATCCAATAGATCACCCCAACGGTTGTCCCTTGCTTTTGGAGATGTAAGTCTACTACACTTTCTCGCTAGCACAGTCATTGTACATCGAAAGGCAACCCCTTTGGTCAAATTGTTCTATCATGTGGCTAGTGAACTACTACTTTGGATTGGTAAATCTGAGATAGGTCAAGGCCGACATAGCCCCTTCTCAGTAAGGTCCATTGCAAATTGATAGGGTCCATCTCAAAATCTAAAACTTAAACAAACAATCAATCGATTTCTCTCCAGTGAGACATCAATCATCTCGACCTCCATAGTGGAGTCAATTAAACCCAATTCAAACTTGCATTCCCTAGAAAGTGCACCCTCAAAAGAAATCCCATCAAATCCTTATCCCCATTGGATAACCTGAACCTGCTTCTCTAGTGCAAGGTTTATGCATCTATCCCTGGCATGTTATACATCTTAATTCCTAGTGGATACTCTACCCAAATCATACCTTGCATTCAAATTCAAACCTCTTATCCCTAGTGGATAACTTGAACTTGCTTCCCTAGTGGAAGGTTCACATGCTTGATCCCTTCTTCTTCCCATATGCCCTTGGCATGAGTTGAATTGTATTGCACTAAGATCTTGATTCCTTCTACACTCAGGTTTATGAGTGGATCATTTCTGTTAGTGTTTAAGATCCTTCGGATGTTGTTGATCATCTCAGATAACACCAATAAGTGTGGTATGCCTTGTTAGTCACACCACACCTATTGGGCTCCCTTTATTGACCTCGCTTGTGGAGTGAGCTCTCAGCTTCCTCATCATAGATCTAAACTCTTATAGACCCTAAGAGTTTCTTAGTCTTAAGATACTTCTAATGATTAAGTGAACACTTAACCAAATCTTAGAGACTTAGAAGAATTAGTCATAGGAGTAGGTTCTACCTTAGGGATTTAGGAGGACTTGCCTACCATATAGCCCAAACCCAATCTTTGCTTCCTTCTTTCAAACCCAAACCTCAAATTCAAATTCAAACCTCAAAATTAAATCTAATTATCCAATGATTGAAATCCATCACTAAATTTAAACTCTAAATCCCTTCCTAAGCCCTTTAATTTTATCATATGGACTTAGCCTTAACCAAATCCAAATCAACCCCAGTCCAATTGATTTTCTCAATTATCAAATTCAATCTCAAATCAAATTCCAAATCATGAATCAATTCCAAACTCCAAATGATTGACACCCATGATTAACTCCAAACTCCAAAATCTCTTCCTAAACCATATGAACCACCTTCATATGCTTAGCCAAAACTCCTTCAAACCAACTCAAACTTGGTTGATTTCTTTATAAATCAATCATTTCTTCATTTATATTCACAAATATAAATGAAATCCAAATTCAAACCATTCAAATCAAATCAAAATAAATCAAACCAAATCAAGACCCTTCTTAAGCCATATGGACCCACCTCCATAAGCCCAATCAAATCTTGATCCAAATCAACCAAAACATGATTGATTTCTTTATAAAATGAAACCCACCCTCCAATGACCAAAAATAAATCAAACCAATTCATAATCCAAGTTAGCCTCTTTTGACCTATATCCTTTAATATGGTCAAACTTGCTTCCAAATCACTCCAAACTCAAGTGATTTTCTCATAACCCATTTATATCTTCATTTATATTTACAAATATAAATGAAATATAAATTTAAATGGTCCAAACCAAACCCAAATCAAATCAAACTCCCAATTAAAGCCCTTTTAGCCAAACTTTTGAACTTGACAAAATGACATCTAAATCAATTCAAAACTCATTGATTTCTTCATGATTCAATCATTCCTTGAATCATTGATCCAAATATAAATATAAACCACTCTTATCAAACCAAATCCAAGTCAACCCAAATCAAGCCCAAGTTAACCCCTTTGGCTTGAAATTGTCATATGAACTATAACTCACTTGGCTCCAAACCAATTACAATTGGATTTATATTTCAATACTAGGCTCATATGTGAGTTCAACTAAACTTGACTCAAATCTTGATCAAGCCAATTGATCCATTTAGGCTCACTTGATCTAAAGTGACCTAAAAGACCTTTTTGAGCCAAGTTATAATCCAACCCAAATTAGATTGAACTGAACCCAACTAAACCTCAATCATGATCAACAATCATCATGGGATGATCAACCACCTTGAATTGGGTCAAACCTAACCTTTGACCAAATCAACATTTAGCCCAAATAAAACCCAAAGTAGCTAAAATTCATCATATGATAAATTGATTGAAACCATTAACTCAAAGCCGTTCATAATCAATGATTGAACTTGACCAAACCATCAATTAAGCCAAACCAAGCCTAATTGACCACTTGACTTAAGTTGACCCAAATTAGCCTAAAAGGCTAAAATAGGTCAAATCATGAATTAACCCAAATTGATTGTAACCAAAGGCTCAAGTTCATTCCAAATCACTTATTGAACTTAACCAAAGCCATGTTTGAGCCTAAGTTGACCAATTGGTCAACTTGACCCAACCTAGCCCAAATTGACCTAAAAGGTAAAATTGACCAAAATTCAAATTAATTCCAAATTAAACCAAACCAAAACATACAATCATTTTCAATCAACCATTTGAACTTGACTCAACACCTAACCCAACCCAATTTGGTCAAATTGGTCAACTTGACCAATTTGACCCTTTTGAGTTCGAATGAGTCAAATCTAAACTTAGGCCAAACTAATCCAAATTAACTGAACCAAAACATTTCAAATCATCGTATGAACCTAACCCAAGCCTTGGTTTGACCCAGTTTGACCAATTGGTCAACCTAAACCAACCTAGCCCAAATGGAACCCATTTGACCAATCAATGCAAAAGCACTCAAATCCAACTTATGGAATCTTGTGGGCTGATCTAACTTAGCTTAAACTCACCCTATGTCAGCCTAAGACCTCCCTAAAATCCAAGTGGGCCCCACCCAAGGGGATTAGCCATCAAACCATGGGATTTAAACTTCAAAACCATTAGATCCAAGCCAAAGTCAACTCTCCCATCCCCACGACAGCCCCTTAGCACTCCATGGAACTTTCTCCTAACCAAACCTAACCCACCTAGCCCACCTAACCTACCTAGGTCAGCTTTAGAAGGTGAGTTGACTCACCTCCAACCCAAACCAAGCACCCATTAGATCCAAGCCGTTGCATCCTTGCACATGGATCCATGGCAGCCTCCCATCACTCCTCCCATTCCTAGCATGCCACCCTGACTTGATGGAGACAAGTCCAGTGGTCAGATGGCGACGAGACAGTGCAAGTCATGTGCATGCTACCATCTATCCATCATGGGAAATTGAGGGGTATACCCCCTCAATTCGAGCAAAAAAAGAGCACAATTCACATCGTGAGCCTTCCTAAAATAATTCTGAAGCCCCTCAAAGCCTTTCCAAGGATCCTCAAGCCCTCTTTGATCGGCATTGCCCATTCCTGAGCAAAGCTAAAATAGGGCATCCCAATCCCTAGCAATACTCCCTCTCCATTAAATAAAATCCAAATTCCTTGCACCTACACCATCTCCATACTCTATCGAAGCCAACTGAACCAATTCCCAGGCTTCCAAGCCACAGGAGGAGTGAGTTCGATCAAGATGGAACGCTGAAGGAGGAGAGCTTGGTCCATAGAGCATTCCACAACAAATCAAGCCCAGACTTCTTCAACAGGGCCTTGCCTCAACTAGGCAAAGCAACCTCCAGCGTTACACCATCGGACATTAGCTCTGGTGAGGTAATTTCATAAACTGAGCCTTGTATGGAAAAATGGGTTGGTCTTTGTGAAGGAAATTCAAAATTCATGGATTTTTTTACTATTGGATGTGTGTGTATCCCTTCCCAGGAGGTGTGGAAAGAATTTGGAGATAATCCAAGCTCGGGTGAGCTCCGACTGAACGAGGGAAGACAGACGCACCCGTCTTTCATCGCTCATGAACGGAATAGATCATGAGTAGTAAATTCAGTGTGATTGGAATGAATCACTCTTATCCAATCCCACGATAGATCCTTTGATTCCTTTCCTAAACCATAGATCGAATCATGGTATTCCGATCTTAGATCGGACGGTCCATAAAGAAACTGTGTCTGCCGCCAGTTGAGTCAGTGCACGGATGTGACTACTTAAATAGCCAATCCTGTCATGCCACATGGAAAGCGCATCGCACCAGCCGCCATGTGGCCCAACGAGATTAAGTCTTTAACTAAGGCTAATTAATTAGTTTTTAATTCTGAAACTTCCTAAAATCATAACTAATTGTAGAAAAATCTAAAAAAATACAAACTTAAACTCGTTTTGAAGATATTTCAGAGTAGAATCTAGAAAAAATTATTACTAATTGAGTTTAAATAGTGCTTTTAGCTTAATTAAGGTTTTATTAATATTTAATTAGCTTAATTACACCTTAATTAAACACTTAATTAATCTCAATTTTTTGTGGATGTTTAGGGGGATGACCTCTGCCTTCCTTATTTTTCAAGGATTTTATTTATTACATAATTAGAAAAATAACTTGATTAAGCCCTAATCACTCTCTTAATATAATTAATCATAATTAATGAATGAATAGTAACTTGATTAATCATTTAAACATAATTACCTCTGTTGAACAGTAAGATAACTTAGGGGATGTGATTGGGGATACTTTTCTAATTCATTTCCTAAGTTTTCTTTACCTTTAAAAATCAAATTAATTAATGGTTAATGGAATGATTAATTGATTAATTAAGTGATTAATCTTCAAGATAAGGAAATCAGAATCTAATGGAATATTTAAATGATTTAGAAATTAGGATTGGGGATTTTCCCTTGATCCTTTCCCTTAAGTTAATTTCATCATTTAAATTAAAACATAACCAAAGTGTTTAATCAATTAATTATAGGCTTAATAAAATTAAAATTAAAAATCAATTCAACCACACCTAAGCAACTCTTAATTGATCATGGGTAGCTCCTTAGGTATTCAATAACCTAAGGTGAGAGATAATGAAATTATGGTTGGCTTACATTTGCGAGAAAATCATAAAAGTAATTAAGTGAGATATCTTAAGCTTAATTAATTATTAATCATAAGCCAATTGCATTAGGCCCCTTTCATTTCTTAGGAGCATTGCAAATTTACTTTTCATATGGTTGCATATCATATTAGCTTATTATTAATTAGTTAATTAATTTAAGGTGATATAGCTAAGGGTTAATTAATTCACTTAATTCATACCTTAACCTAATTAAAATATAAAATCAACTTAAATATTCTTCATTAAACTAAATTAATTCACACATGGGGAATTGGGTTAGGATTAGTAAACCTCTTTCATATTTCCTAAATCAAATCAAACTCAAAGTTAAAAATGTCTTTAAAGAATTTTGGTTTATTTTAAATAGCCTTATTTAATGTGATTGTCCTTAGGAATTAATTGGGATGAATGAAATCATGTGTTTACATTCCTTTATTTCTTTCCGATAATGCTAAATATTGCTTGCCATATGAAATCATGTATTCATTTCTTTTAAGAATTAATTAAATGAAATGTTTTTTATGTCAAATTGTATGTGTTGACTTAAATTAAATACTTGTGGCTATTATCACTATTAAATCAAAAACTATTTTCAAAAGCTTATAAATCAATTCTTATAAATGAAGTGATGTTAATTACAAGTATCTATAAGCTTGCATGTAATGATAATAAAAGATATGAATGTGAAGTTCTCTTTCTTGATCTTAACATGGATTCACATAGAATTTGCAAGTGTATAGTTCATTTGAAAAGAACACATTATTTGCCTAAATCTACTCCTATGCATTCCATGTTAAGACTTAGGAAGAATTTCATATCACATATGTGAATCACATAATCAAATCAAACATAATTTCTTGCATGATTCCTTATCCATGTGGTTCTTTGTGTACATTCATATGTATTTGAGAAAAGTGGTATATTAGTCTGGACATCCTGGGGCTGTGAGGCTTTAAGTAGTCCTAAGTGGGTCGCCCTCGTAAAATAATGGCAACATACTCACTTAAAACTCTTATACATATGCATGTATGATGTGGCCAATGAATAAGAATCACAAATCAAATAAATCAAATATAACTTTTTGCATAGATTTTCCTATCCTTATAGTTGTTCATACATCTACATATATCTAAGAAAAGTGGTATATTAGTCTGGACAACCTGGGACTGTGAGGCTTTAACTAGACCTAAGTAGGCTTGTACCTTATGCCCCTGATGTAGAAAATAATGGCGACATACTCACTTAAAAAATTATATATATATGAATGTGTATCTAGATGAAAAATCCCTCTTTTCTATGTAATAAGATATGCATTCATAATTTAATCAAAAATGAAATATTTAAATTCCAAATACACTTCTTTGCATTCATCATCAAAGTGTGCTAAGCAACATGTTATAATTTTGCATTAGTATTAGGATAAGTGTTATGGGGGATTAGGGTGAGCATTGGTTATAAGACCATGTCTTATATATCATGTGATTCCTTTGGAGCAAGCAACATCCTAATCAAGCCAAAAGAAAGGAAAGAAATGGAGCAAATCAAAAAATGAAGAAATGAAAGATGAAGAGTGAAGAATGGAGGATGAAGAATGAAGACCCCTATAACACTTATCATTTTATAATTGTAATTCTTCATTCATTATACTGAGATGTATATGGGTAGAGCTCGGCTACCAACATTTATTTTTGGATTATACGGCGGTACCTGACCGCATCAGCCTTTTATTCTTTTGTGATAGCATTATAAAATTGTTTAATGTTTTGTTTAGCTTGTGCATTAAAAATAGCATGTCTTGTCATAGTGTTTTATGATTGGTGATTTTTTTGTTTTTTTATTTTATTTTATTTTTTATTTTTTATTTTTTTATTTTTTTTATTTTTTATTTTTTTATTTTTTTTTATTTTTTTTTTTATGATTGGTGGTTGTTGTGTGGTCTGGATGCAATTAGGCTCTTAGGATAAAATATAAATTTTCTATCCCACTTACATCTCATAACTAAAATTTTAAAATAGCTCATAACCTCACATAAAAGCTTAGGAATTAAATCAAGAAAATAAAATATTTAGCAACCCCTTAGCTGGATGATTGTATGCATAATATCATGCATGCCATATTCTTCGACTCTTGTTAAGAGAGGGCTTCCATCTTTGCCAAACAATAAAGGCTTAACCTGTAAGAGCCTTTGATGGAAAGACACCTCTTTCTCTTTTGATTTGGCCCATAATCAATTTCGCATACATTTAGGCATACAAAATCCTATAGCTTGTGTCAAAATAAAGAGTCCAAAATTTAATAAAATTTGATAAAAATTTGTATTAGATTAAGTCATTATTCATTCCCTTCATGATCTAGTCTCTTAGAGGGTGAGTTTAAGGACTTAGTTTCTCTTCTAAATAAATAATAGCCTAATCATCTTGCAAAGCATATGACTTTCTTACATAGATTTAAAGCATATGAGGAGTTAGCTAGCTGCCACTTTAGCTTGTGATAAGTCCACCAGTCTAGTGGCTTACTTCTCTTGTGGAGATAAACCATATACCCACTTCTGCCTTAGATATAGGCCATACTTTGGCCCTGGCCAAAGCTCCCAAGATTTAGGATCTGAGGTTATTATTTTTCTTTGTGGGCTACAAGCATAAATCCTCACTTCTTAGGCATTTCCACAATCTTGTATTGTGGAATTATAAGTCCTAGGTTTTTAATAAAATTTCAACTCAAATAAATAAATCTTCTCAATTTCAAATACATAAAGTCCAACCATAGAATAGATTGGAGTGCTCACTAGATTTCCTAATATCATGAGCACTCCTTACTCATCTCCTTTTTATCTATCCCACTTGATTTTGTAAAATATAACCAATTTATTGATAATTCTATCTTTGAATACTTTGGAGATAAAAATTGCCTACTTTAATTAAGAGTATTCTTAAATTCTGAATTACTTAGGATGTAATTAACTATGGAGGCTTACCTCCATAGGAAACTTAATGAACTTGATTTAAATAAACCCTGCTTTACTTTTCCATGTAAAGTAGGGGGGAAATCTTTGGTATATTCGAAGACCCATCATATCTTAAGAATCCTTATTAGGTTATTAGGTTTATTATAAGATAGTGACTCTTATCTCTTGAGATAGTACACTATTCCTTGATGTCATACCCGATCACCTCAATAAGTACATCATCAGATCTATGTGGTGTTCCCTTATATATACACGTGCAACACATCAACCAAAAATAAACACCACAAATCTCCTTAGGGCTACTTAAAGCAGTACATCCTTGGGATGTCAAAACTAATATACCTGTTATCCTCAAATACATATGGATGTATAAGCGACTATAAGAATGGGAATCATGCAAAAGTAGAATTGATTTGATAAAATTATGGTTTTCATCCACTAGTTGTATCACACATACACATATATAAAAATTTTAAGTAGGTACGATACTATTGTTCTGCACCAAGGGAATAAGGTAGGAACCTCCTTAGGGCTACTTAAAGTCATGCATCCCTGGGATATCCAGACTAATATACCCATTACTCTTATATATATAAATGAATGTGCAAGCAACTATAGAAATGAAAACTATACAAAAGTTGGATTCAATTTGATTGATTTATTTATATAAATGAATTAAAGCTCCATCTAAATTCTAATGTCAAAAATGCTTAAGAATGAAATCAAGCAGGTACATCGCCATTATTCTACACCAAGGGAGTGAGGTAGGAATCTCCTTAGGGCTACTTAAAGTCATGTGTCCCTGGGATGTCCAGACTAATATACCCGCTAACATTCTTACTTATGCAAATCAACATATGAATATAAGAAAGAAACTTCACTTCATAGACTAAGTTTATATTCACATGCACCTCTTATATATTTATAACTAAAATCACAATACATATTCTTATTCATCAAGAAGCTTTTGAAAATATGTTTGAGATTTAGTAGTGATAATAGCCCCCCATATTTTAATTAAGCCAACACATGCAACTTGACATAAGGAAAATCATTTCTTACTCAATTGATTTTGAAAACAATGAATGCATGACTACAAGTGGCACACAATATTTTAATATGATTGAAAAAAATAAAGAGACACGGGCATGTAATTTCATTCAATCCAACTAATTCCTAAGGATAATCACGTTAAACAAGCTTATTTAAAATGAACCAAAGTTTGTTAAAGCCATTTTTTATTTCAAATTTGATTTAGTTTATGAAATGTGAAAGAGGTTTGCTGGTCCTAATCCCATTCCCATATGTGTGAGTTAATTTGATTCAATAAAAAGCAATCAGGTTGATTTTATGGATTGATTAAGTTAAGCATGGATTAAATCAATTAATTAACCCTTACCAATGTCACCTAAAGGTAATTAATAAAATAACTATGAGCTAATGTGATATGCAACCACATAGAAAGTAAATAGCAATGCTCCTATGAAATGAAAGGGGTCTAATGCAATTAGCTCTTAATTATTAATTAATTAAACCTAAGGAACTCATTTAATTACTCTTATGGTTTTCTCACATATATGAGCTAACCATAATTTCATTAGCTCTCTTTAGGTTATTGAACACCTAAAGAGCTACCCAAGAGTTAATCAAGGAAAATGGATTCAATCAAATTAATTAAGTTCATTAATTATCTAATTAAGTCTTAATTGTTCTTAATCAACAATATGAATTGGACTTAGGTAAAGAGACAAAGAAGGAAGCCTAAGCCTAAATCCTTTCAATTAGTTGATTAAAGTTTAGATATGCTTTGGATTTTGATTGATTTAATTAATTAATTAATTAATTAATGATTTTTTAGTTAATTAATTTTTAAGGAAGGAATGAAGATGATTTAGGGAAATGATTGGAAGAGGACTCCCAATCCATTTCCCTAAGTTTCTCCACTGTTAACAGAGGTCATTAAGCTTAATTAATTAATTAATCCACTATTAATTTGCTTAATTATCATTAATTAAGATAGGAGAGTGATTAAGTCTTAATCCATTGATTTTTCCAATTAATTATCCAATAAAGCTTAAGAAAAACAGGAGAGGCAGAGGTCATCCCCCTAAACATCTCTGGAAAGTTTGAAATTAATTGGATAATTAATCAGGGAGTAATTAGGCTAATTAAATTTTTTAATTAAATCTTAATTGAGCATAAATTACTATTCAAAATTAATTAATAATAATTTTAATGGATTTCCCTTAAAAATACCTTTTAAACGACCTCTCATTTGTATTTTTTGGATTTTTCTACAATTAGTTATAAATTTTGGAAGTTTCACCATTAAAAATATATTAATTAACCTAATTAACACCCCTAATCCGTTGGCGCCACATGGCGGCCGACGTGGCATGCTTTCCACGTGGCATGATGGGATTAGTTATTTAAGTTGTCACGTTAAATACTGACGTGGACGATGACAAAATGCATTTTTGATGACCATGATTAAACGCACAGATAAAAGGGTTAAATCAATTTATCTAAGCATGATCAGATCAGGGCCGTCCATTCTGATCATGCGAAATAGATGGCCCGTGATCTATCTCCTCCCAAGCGACGAGAGACGGAGATTGTCCGTCGATCGTCGCTTGATCTGAGTTCACTCAAGCTCGAATGGAGATCAAATCAATCCCACACCTTTGGGGAAGCACAACAAACACATCCAACAGTGGAAATTGTACTAAATATAACTTGTCTTCATAAAGGACCAACCTATTTTAAGCTTAAGCTCAATTTTAATGGCATACCTCACCGGAGCTTATGACCGATGGTTCCAATGATTGAGGAAGCTTTGTTTGGTAAAAATGAAGCCTTGTTGAGCCGCACGAGCTTTAATTTGGTGTAGATCACTCGAAAGACCAACCTATGGCATGTAAGTGATCAACTTTGGTCGAAGTCCCACTTCTGGTGGTCGAAGGTGATGGGAGGTGTGGTGTTTATTTTTGTGTTATGTGTGTTTGTGTGAGGGGACACCACGTAGATCTGCATATGTACTCATTAGGGTGATTGGTTATGACATTAAGAAATAGTATACTATCTTGAGAGATAAAAATCACTATCCTTTAATGGAACTGATCACCTAATGAGGACTCCTAAGGCATGATGGGTCTTCAGATATAGCAGAGATTTTTCCCCTACTTTACATGGAAAAGTAAAACAAGGTTTATTTAAATCGGGTTCATTAAGTTCTCTATGGAGGCAAGCCTCCATAGTTAATTATATCCTATGGGAAATGAATCCCTTAAGAATACTCTTGATTAAAGTAGGTGATTATTATCTCCAAATAATTCAAAGATAGGACTATCGAAATATTAGTTATATTTTTGAAAATCAAATGGGAGAGGATAAAAGAGGAGAGTTCTTGTCGAAACCAAGGGAGATAAGTAGGGAGTGCTCGTGATACTAGGAAGCCTAGTGAGCACCCCAATCTATCATATGGTTGGGCTTCATACATTTGAATTTGAGAATATTTATTTGTTTAAGTTGAATTTTTATTAGAAGTCTAGGACTTATAATTTCGTAATGCAAGATTATGGAAATGCCTAAGAGATGAGGATTTATGCTTATAGCCCGCAAAGGGAAACAACAACTCAAATCCTAAATCTAGGGAGCATTGGCGAGGGCCAAAACATGACCTAAATCTAAAGAAAAAATAGGTGTATGGTTTACCTCCATAAGAGAGAATAAACCACCCAACTGTTGAGCTTATTACTGCATTGAGTGGCAGCCAGCTAACTCTTCCTACGCTTTAAATTTATGTAGATAAGTCATATGCTTTGCAAGATGGTTAGGCTACTATTTACTTAGAATAGAAATTAGGTCCTTAAACTCACTCCCTAAGAGACTAGATCATGAAGGGCATGAACAATGACTTAAATCTAATGTAAATGTTTGTCAAGTTTTATTTAATTTTTGGACATTTGCTTTGACACGGGCTATAGGATTTTGTATTCCTAAGTGCATGAGAAATTGATTGTGGGCTAAATCAGGAGAGAAAGAGGTGTTTTTTCATCAAAGGCTCTTATAGGTTAAGCTTTTATTCTCTAGCACAGATGGAAGCCCTCTCTTAGCAAGGGTGAAAGAATATGACATGAATGATGTTATACATACAATCATCCAGCTAAGAGATTACTAAACATTTTTATTATCTTGATTTAATTCCTGGGTTTTGAATAAGGTTATGAGTTATTTTAAAATTTTAGTTATGAGTTGTTAGTGGGATAGAAAATTTATTTTTATTCTAGGAGCCTAAGCAGATCCAGGCCACACAACAATCACCAATCATAAAGAAACTATGAAAAGGCATGCAATTTCTAATGCACAAGTTAAAAAAAATATCACACAATTTTATAAAGCCATCATAAAAGAATAAGAGGCCGATGTGGTCAGGTACCATAGTACAACCCGAAAAGAAATGTGGGTAGCTGAGCTCTACCCTTATATATCCCAGCATAATGAAAGAATAAATTATAATTATGAAATGATAAGTGTTATGGGGTTCTTCATTCTTAATCCTCTATTCTTCACTCCTTATCCTTCATCCCTTCATCTTGATTTTCTCCATTTCTTTCTTTCTTCTGGCTTGAGTGGTATGTAGCTTGCTCCAAAGATATCACATGGTATATAAGATAAGGTCTTAAAACCAATGCTTATCCTTAATCCCCATAATATTTATCCTAATCCTAATGCAAAAATTATATTAAAAGGAAGGAAAGTGAATCTAGTTACACCTGCAAAATAAATGTTAGCTAAACACACCATACAACCCAAGCAATTATAGGAATAATTTAGATTTAGCACCCTACATATAGGTGACCAAGTCTACCTATCCTAATTTGGGTTATGCTTAGGAGCTAAGCAACCTGCACAGTAAAAAGCATTTATACTTTTATTACAGTGGCCCCTTAAGCATAGCCCCCTACATAAAACATGATTAGGCTAATATAGGCCTAACATTCAGGCTATGCACATACACCCTAACATCCAATCCAAAATAATATATCACAAAACTAAATATTCATCAAACCATATACCACTCTAACATAAAGCTAGAAATAGTGACTTAGCCTAATGTGCATGTGTTAGAGCTTGTGTGGTATGTCCAAACTAGGCTTTAGAGTTATGATTTGCTAAGTGTGAGGGATTTAATTTATGAAGGGTTGATTCCTCTTTAAAGGGTTTAATTGATTTGGAGATTTTACTTAGTGTTTTCTATTATTTCATGTAGCCTACACTTAGCAACTAAGTGTTATAAAGAGAAAAAAGAGAGGGACAGTATCTCTTTTATCCCTACCTTAAGTGATTTATAAGGTAAATTGATTAATGAATTTCTTTTAGTGAATGGTTTATTATGTGTTTTAATTAACCCTAAGTTTAGATTCATTCTAAATAGCCTATACAATAAGAAAGGCATCTTAGGATTAGTTAGGGTGGATTACTATCACATAACACACACACATTCATTTCTTTCCATCATGTATACCATGCATATGAATAATCCTAAGCATACCTATACATGCAATCCAAATCTTAACATACTTTAATGATGAATGCAAAGAAAGATATTTTGAAATTTAGATTTTTTATTTATTAATTGGATCATGAATGCATGTGTTTGTTATGTAAAAAAGAGGGATTTTTCATCCATTAGCTAAATACACATTCACATGTATAAAAGTTATAAGTGAGTATGGTGCCATTTTTTTCTACATCAAGGGCGTAAGGTACAGGACCTACTTAGGGCTACTTAAACCCTCGCTGCCCCGGGATGTCCAAACTGATATACCACTTTTCTTAGATATATGTAAATGTATGAATGACTAAAAGGATGAGAAAACCCATGCAAAAATTCTTTTTCATTTATTTGATTTTTTATTTTTTTTATTCATTAGCCACATCACACATGCACATGTATAAGAGTTTTAAGTGAGTACGGCATCATTATTTTCTACACCAAGGGCATAAAGTACCAGACCTACTTAAAGCTACTTAAAGCCTCGTAGCCCCGGGATGTCCATACTAATATACCACTTTTCTCAAATATATATGAATGTATAAAAAGAACAAAATGGATAAGGAATCATGTGAGAAATTATGTTTGATTTGGTTGTATGATTTACATGTGTAATATGAAAACCCTTCCTAAGCCTTAACATAGAGATGCATAGGAATAGATTTAGGAAAGTGTTATGTTCTTTTCAAATGAACTATACACTTGTAAATCCTATGTGAATTCATGTTAAGAGAAGTAAAGAGAACTTCAGAATACACATCTTATACTATCATCACATGCAAGCTTATAAGTATTTGTAATGAGCATTACTTTATTTGTAATAATTGATTTATAGGTTTTGAAAATAATTTTTGGTTTAATAGTGATAATAGTCACTCATATTCTTAATTTTAACCAAAACATTCAATTTGACATAAAAGAAAACATTTTATTTAATTAATTTTCAAGAATTGAATGCATGCCTTCATATGACAAATAATATTTAGCATGATTGGAAAGAAACAAAGGAATGTAAACACATGAATTCATTCACCTAATTAATTTCTAAGGACAATCATATCAGATAAGATTATTTAAAATGAATCAAAATTCTTTAAGGAGATTTTTATCTTTAAATTTGATTTGACTAAAGAAATATGAGAAGGGTTTGCTAATCCTAACCCATTCCCCCATGTGTGAATTGGTTTGGTTTAATGAAGAACAATTAGGTTTGTTTTATATCTTGATTAGGTTAAGGTATGAATAAAATGAATTAATTATCCCTTACCTATACTTCCTTAAGTTAATTAACTAATTAATAATAAGCTAATATGATATGTAACCACATGAAAAGTAAATTTACAATGCTCCTAAGAAATGAAAGGGGCCTAATGCAACTGGCTTATGATTAATAGTTAATTAGGCTTAAGGGATCTCACTTAATTACTCTTATGATTTTCTCACACATGTGAGCCAATCATAATTTCATTATCTCCCACCTTGGGTTATTGAACACCCATGGAGCAACCCAAGATTAATTAAAGGTTGTTTAGGTTAGGATGAATTGATTTTTAATTTTGATTTCATTAGACTATTAATGAATTGATTAAATGTTTTAGTTATGCTTTGATCTGAATGATGAAATTAACTTAGGAGAAAGGATCAAGGGTAAGGCCTCAATCTTAATCCCTAAATTATTCAATCATTCCACTAGGTTTTGATTCCCTCATTTCATTAATCTGTTAATTAATTTAATTTTTAAAGGTAAAGAATACTTAGGAAATAAATTAAGAAAAGTGTCCTCAACCATATTCCCTAAGTGATCTTATTGTTTAACAGGGATAATTATGTTCAAGTGATTAATCAAGCTACTGTTCATTCCTTAAGTACAATTAATTAGATTAAGAAATTGATTAGGTCTTAATCAAATGATTTCTCTAATTAAGAAATCAATGAAATCTCAAAAAAATAGGGGAGACAGAGGTCATCCCCCTAAACATCCATAGAAAATTTGAGAATAATTGAGTGCTTAATTCAGGTGCAATTAGGCTAATTATATTTTTGATAAAACCCTAATTAAGCCAAGTCACTATTTTAAATCAACTAATTATAATTTTCCTAGATTCTCCTCTGAAATATCTTCAAAAAGAGCCTAAGTTTTCTTTTTTTAAATTTTTTTACAATTAGTTATGATTTTAGAAAGTTTCAGTATTAAAAATTAATTAAATAACCCTAATTCAACCCTTAATCCCATCAGGCCACGTGGATACTATCGCAGCACGCTTTTC
Source organism: Cymbidium sinense (assembly GCA_021442155.1). NCBI lineage: Eukaryota > Viridiplantae > Streptophyta > Magnoliopsida > Asparagales > Orchidaceae > Cymbidium > Cymbidium sinense. Next base: position 106,887,079 of record CM038215.1, read on the forward strand.
ACGTGGCATGTTGGGATTAGTTATTTAAGTTGTCACATTCATGCGATGACTCAGCGGTAGCGGACACGCTTTCTCTGTGGGCCATCCCATCTAAGATCGGACGGTCGAGATTAATCTCAAGATTTAGGCTAAGAATGATAGAAAATCTAGCATGATTTGATCACAATCGTTCGTTCCAATCACGTAGAATGGATGACACATGCTCCTTCTTTTATGAACGATGAAAGATGAACACTGTTCATCTTTCTTTATTCAATCTGAGCTCACCCGAGCTCGGATTGGGATCAAAATGATCCCACACCTTCATAGAGGGGAGATGCATATCCAACAGTCAAAATTGCATGGGATGATAATTCCTTTCAAAAAAGACCAACTAAAAATCACCTATAGCTATGGTTTTGAACAATTACCTCGCCGAAGGCTATCACCGGGGCTTCCAACGATAGAGGTAGCTTCGTCTAGTAGAGACGAAGCCCTGTTGAAGAAATTCAGTCATGATTTGAAGTGGGTTGCTCGGTCGACCAAGCTCCTCTTCAATGGCGATCGGTCTTGATCAAAGTTGCACTTCCCGTTACTTAGAAGCTTGGGAAATGATTTGATTGATCTCGATGAGGTGTGGTGAAGGTGTGAGTAAAAGGAATTTGGGTTTGGTGAAGTGAGGAGGGAGTATTATTCAGAATGAGGATGCCCTATTTCAGCTTTGCACGTAGAGGTGAAATGTCGATCGAGGGATCTCAAGGAGACCTTGGGAAAGCTTTATGAGGATTCAAAATTACTCCTCAGCTGAATGGGATTGATATCGATGCAAAACTGGTTGAAATGAGGGAGTATATCCCTTAATTGAGCCAAGTGGATGGACGGGATCATTCCCATGAATTCTTTCAATTCACCATTGTCAAGTCATCGAAGAGGTCACCGTCAATCTAAGGTGGCATGCCATGAGTGGCTGAAGCCATGTCAGGGGTCTCAAGGCTTGATATGGGCAGGTGGCTCCTTGCACCAATCAGGTTCGGCCATGGATGGGGAAGAGTGAGCTTGGCTTGGTGAGTTTCCTTTGGTCCAAGGTAAATTCTAGGATGCTTAGAGTAGGCTAGTGAACTCGAGGAATACCTCATTTGGTAAAAGGAAGGCTACCATAGGGAGTGAAAAATGGATTTTTTCTATTTAGAGTAGGAATCCAAGGTGGCTTGTTTGGTTAAGTTTGCCATTGGGTCAAGGCTCAATCAAATCAAACCAACAATTGGGTCAAACCAAGGAGTCTAAATCATGATTTGAAATATTTTGATGTGATAAATTTGACATGGTTTGGCTTAGGTTTGAATTTGACTCATTTGAGTTCAAAAGGGTCAAATTGGTCAAGTTAACCAATTTGACCAATTTGACCAAATTAGGTTGGGTTAGGTGTTGAGTCAAGTTCAATTGGTTGATTGAAAATTATTGTAGGCTTTGGTTTGGTTTAATTTGAAATTAATTTGGGTTTTGGCTAATTTGACCTTTTAGGTTAGTTTGGGCTAGGTGGGTCAAGTTGACCAATTGGTCAACTTGGGCTCAATCATGGCTTTGGTCAAGTTCAATAAGTGATTTGAAATAAACTCGAGCCATTGGTTGCAATCAATTTGGATTAAATCATGATTTGACCCATTTTGGCTTTTTAGGCCAATTTGGGTCAACTTAGGTCAAGTGACCAATTAGGCTTAGTTTGGCTAAATTGATGACTTGGTCATGTTTAATCATTGGTTATGAATGGGTTTGGATCAATGGTTTCAATCAATTTGGCATATGATGGACTTTGGCTACTTTGGGTTTTATTTGTGCTAAGTGTTGACTTGGTCAAAGGCTAAGTTTGACTTGGTTTGATCCAATCCAATATGTTTGATCACCCCATGATGATTATTGGTCATGGTTGAGGTTAAGATGGGCTTAGTTCAATCCAATTTGGGTTGGATTAGGACATGGCTCATAAGGATCCTTTAGGTCACTTTGGGTCAAGTGAGCCTAAATGGGTCAATTGGCTTGATCAAGGCTTCATTCAAGTTTGGTTGAACTCATATAGGGACTTAGGATTGAAATATATATCCAATTGCAATTGGTTTGGAGCCAAATGGATTTTGGTTCATATGACAATTTCAAGTCATAAGGGTTAACTTAGGTTTGATTTGGGTTGCCTTGGATTTGGTTTGATAATGGTGGTTTATATTTATATTTGGATCAATGATTGATGGAATACTTGAATCATGAAGAAATCCATGAGTTTTGAGTTGATTTGGGTCTCATTTAGCCAAGTTCAAAAATTTGGCTAAAAGGGCTAAAATTGGGAATTTGGTTTAGTTTGAGTTTGGTTTTGGTCATTTGAATTTACATTTCATTTATATTTGTGAATACAAATGAAGATATAAATGGGTCATGAGAAAATCACTTGAGTTTGGAGAGATTTGGAAGCAAATTTGATTAATCTTAGGGATGTAGGTTGAAAGGGCTAACTTGGGTTTTGATTTGGTTTGATTTATTTTTGGTCATTTGAGGGCGATTTTCATTTATATTTATGAATATAAATGAAGGAATGATTGATTTATAAAGAAATCAACCAAGTTTGAGTTGATTTGAAGGAATTTTGACTAAGAACATGAAGGTGGCTTTAGGAAGAGATTTTTAGAATATGGAATTTGGAGTCGATCATGGATTTCAATCATTTGAAATCTAGAATTGACTTGTGATTTGAAATTTAAATTGAGATTGGATTTGATAATTGGGAAAATCAATTGGGTTGTATTTGACTTGGATTTTGTTAAGGCTAAGTCCATAAGATAAAAAATCAAAGGGCCTAAGAAGGGATTTAGAGTATGAAATTAGTGATGGATCTCAATCATTGGATAGTTGGATTTGATTTTGGGGTTTGGATTCTGAATTTGAGATTGGCTTTGAAAGAAGGAAGCAAGGATTGGGTTTGGACTTTAGGGTAGGCAAGTTTCTCCTAAATTCCTAAGGCACAACCTATCCCTATGGCTAACTCTTCTAAGTCTCTGGGGTTAGGTTAAGTGTTCACTTAATCACTAGAAGTGTCTTAAGACTAAGGAACTCTTAGTATCTATAAGAGTCCTAGATCTATGATGAGGAAGTTAAGAGCTCATTCCAAAAGTGAGGTCAAGAGGAGGTGATTCATTTTAGCTCGTCTAGGTCCAAGGATGGTGTGTGCAAAGTTAATTTCCCTTTGGTTGTGAGATGAGGAAATGGCGATCACTGGTATCCTCCCCTATTTTAGTTTTATGTAAAACCAAGAATGGAGAATTCTGGGAGCTAGAGGAAATAATCGAAATGGCTCTAGGAAGGAGACGAGAGTGTGCTATGGTTCAATCGAGTGTGAGTGTGTTTGTTTGAGTGAGAATGAGGGGGTATACCCCCTCATTCCTTGGATCAGATGGCAATGGCTATTTTTACTTTTTGAATCAATGGTTATGATGGGGAGGTCAGGGTTGGTAGAGTATCATTCCATTTGGCCTCTCATGAGTGGAGGAAGGGTGGGAGGTGGCTGCCATGGAAAAGGAAGTGGGTGTCCTAGATATCAAGTGCTCCAATGGGAATGGGGAGGTGATTTCACCTCCCCATGAATCATGGTCGACCCAACCACCCTTGGGTCAAGTTAGCCAGGGTCCTTGGTGCCTAAGTGGATGGGCGCCAAATGGCCAAGGGGAGGAAATGACCAAAAGTGCAAGTGTCTTATCTCATGGGATGCCCTAGAACCAAGGAAAATGTAGTCATTTTGCTATGTATTTGATTTGGGTAGATTTGAAATGAGTCAAAAGTGTGTTAGCCGAAGTTTCAAGTGATTTAGAGTTCATTTGGTTCAATTTGGCTTGATTTGACCTATTAAGGTAAAATTGGGTTAGGTTGGGTCAAGTTGACCAATTGGTCAAATTGGGTCAAACCAAAGGTTAGGTCAAGTTTACATGACTATTTGGAGTGTATTGGTATCATTGATTTGGTTTAATGTGCTTTGGATTTAAGTTTGGCTCTTTTGGATTCATATAGGTTAAATGGGTCAAGTTGACCAATTTGACCAAATTGGCCAAATTGGTTTGGGTTGGGTGTTCATTCAAGTTCAATTGGTTAATTGAAAATGATTGTAGCCTTTGATTTGAATCAATTTGGATTAGTTTTGGATTTTGGCCAATTTGATCTTTTAGGTCAATTTGGGCTAAGTTATGTTAGGTTGACCAATCGGTTTGACACAATTCATGATAATTGATTAACCTAGGATGATTGTTGATCATGATATGAGATTTGGATGGGCTTGGTTCAATCTAATTTGGGTTGGATTAGAACTTGGCTCAAAAAGATCCTTGAGGACACTTTGGGTCAAGTGGACCTAAATGGGTCAATTAGTTTGGTTTTAAGAAGGAAAGCATGGATTGGGTTTAGGCCATAGGGTAGGCAAGTTTTTCTAAGTCCCTAAGGCATAACCTATTCTATGGCTAACCCTTCTAAGTCTTTATGCTTAGGTTAATTGTTCACCTAATCACTAGAAGTGTCTTAAGACTAAGGGACTCTTAGTGTCTACAAGAATCCTAGATCTATGATGAGAAAGTTAAGAGCTCACTCCAAAAGTAAAGTCAACAATGCTGCTACTATACGCTATGCATTTAACGATCTAACGACTAACCTTAATCAAAAGTTCTCTCTTAGTATTGGGAGGGATAATTAACTATAGGTGATTGTGCCTATAGGAAACCTGGAACTAGATCAAAAGTCTTCACAAAATGAGGGTGAAATCTTTAGGTAGTGTCTTATCTACTATTCCATCTTCCTTCTGAAAGTTTGACCAACATTTAAATCAAACTCTCTTCATTGAGAGATTGGTGGCGAATTTTTGGATCCCACAGATTTTTGGCGACTCTGCTAGGGACAAGTTTCTCTTTTCATCTTTGGCTTGTCATATATATGCTATAGTAGCAACAAAATATTTGAAAATTCAAAATAAAAAATGGTGATAAATGTGTAATAAAGTCAAATTACTAATGTATGAGACTCTATGTCGAATGAATTATTCTGTATTTTATTACACTATTCTTTTTTTCTGTAGTACCTCTGTATTTTGAAAGTATGGGGTGAAAAAATAATTACTAATTACTGATCCCCATCTTTCACTTTCATAGAATGCATCTACAAAGCACTCCTTTCACTATTCAGCTAGGGTGTGGTGCAAATATTTTCTTAGCTATCATCAACATAGGAGATATCGGAGCTACCATTCAATTTGGTAGCATGAATTTCCCAATTATCATAGCTGTAACTCCTGAAGTACCCACCTGTGGTGCACTCGTCCGAGGCCATGCTAGAAGGCCTCAGTTTACTAAAGCTTCTACTCATCATGTTTGCCAACCAATTCAATAACCAATTGCTGTTAAGGAGTTCTCTCAAGATAGAACTTCATTTTTTGAAAGATTAGGTCGGCCTGAAGCCCCTACAATGAAGAGGACCATCTTAGGCATACTGTATCTCTAATGTCTCATGGTACACCCGCTTCACCAACTGAAACCTTCGTACCTGGGAGACATAATTTTGTGGCTTCCTCATCATGAAGTAAATTAACTAGAAGGCAAAGAAGAAGAAGAAATGCTAAGCTGAGGGCTCAGCAAATCCCATTTAAATAATCTAGTGAACAAGCAATATTACCACCAAAAGTGAGTATTCCTGCCCGTAACAACTTTGATAATCTAAAATGGGTAAAAAGGAATAACTCTACTGGTAAGGTGAAGCAGTCTTTATGGACTCAATAACGTCAAGCTCTACCATCATAGAGGAGACATCTTGAAATATTATCTACTAGAATACACAATGTTCTTAAAGTGGCCAAGGATAGATGCTTAATGAAAAGAAAATTTTAGAGGCCTGTGATGATTGAAGATACTAAGATTCCACCAAGAATGTTACCATCTCTTATGATAACTAGTTAACAAGCCAAGTATGCTTCGCATGGTGAGCATCGAAGCATAACACTTGGACCGCATGTCCAAGAATTCATTATCGAAAGGTCCCTGTGAAAGGGTATGCAGATATGGAGGCTAAGGTCCCGTGATGAAATTCTGAAGAAATAAAGAGGTGTGACATCTGATGCATATATTCAGAAATCCACCTCAAAAATAACTCATCAAAAGTGGATACCTAAAAAAAGAGATCTCACTGATAAAAGATACGATGGTCGACACCTTGGAGAATCCCCTAGGGGATCCCGTCATCAATCAGATTCAACCCCACGGGAGAAAGTTGACTATGATCACAACATACCTTTCCGCCGGAGGTACACCATGTTCTCAGTCCCCCAATGGAAGAAATGTATATTCCTTATAATGAACCAGAGATCCATTGGAAGCATTGATCAGAAATTCATGTGCAAGGAGAAGACAATGAACAAAACACTTTGGAAGTAGAAGTCGTCTATATGACATGATATATAGATGAACTTTCTGCTCAGCATCATTAAAAACATGAATCCAGTGAGCTTGAACCTGAGTGCGATGCTTATGAGGGAGAGTCATCAAAAAAGAGAGTGGAAGATGGATCTTCAATCTCTGCTGAAGAGGAAGAAGAAGAAGAAGATCAAAATGAATGGGAGGTCATAGAAGTTGAAGCTATTTATATAGTTGAACCAGGAAATGATCAACCTAGTGCACGCTTTTACAATTAGCATCGTCATTCAGCCCCAGCAACAACTATCCTTGCAAACTCACAAGGAGAAGGATAATCAAGTTCTTCCCCTAAAGATGAGTAGGGAGGAGAACAATAAAAAATAGAGGAAAAAGAAGATCTTGTACTTGTTGACATCGTGGCACTAGCTAGAGAACAAAGACAAATACAATGTCAAATGGAAGCCAAAGATAAGAAAATTTCACAACTTAGTACTAAGAAGAATGATCTGATGGCACAAATGAATATCATGATGGACATGTTGCAGAAGAATATCACATCAAATGTAGCACCTATTTCATCTGTTAATCAATAGGTAGCTAATAACACAACATATATACACTAGTTGCTCTGATATCTCAAGCTCCTACAGTACATGATATGCTTAAAGGGAGGAGTGAAGTTAATCAACTAGCTCTTCAACCTATAATTCAGAATGTGGCTAGTGCACCAAGAACAGTAACAGCTGCTCAACCAGAAATAATAATTAATAAAAAATAAAGTCACTTTTAGCTTCAGAGCAAGCTGAAAAGCTGGTGAGTAAGGGTCACCTTTACCCAACTAAATTTGATCAAGTGTCACACCCGAAAGGTTACTCAGTACCAAAATTTAATATTTTTAGTGGGCATGGTAATCTAAAACAACATATATCCCAATTCAAGGCTACCTGTGCTAACATAGGAGGAAATGATACACTACTTTTTTACCAGCTCATTAGCAGCCTGACCTTAACTGCTTTCGAGTGGTATGTAGAATTGCCGAATGAATCAGTGAAAACCTTCACTGAACTAGAGATAATGTTCATGAAAAGGTTCTCCAGTGCAACCGAGAAAATAATGACTGCTGACCTTACCTTGCTAAAAAAGAGAAAATATGAGTCAGTGATAAAATTCGTAACTCGTTGGCGTAACCTAAGCATGAAATGTGAATAATAATTGGAGAAAGAACATGCAATCCAATTATTAATGGGCAATATGGATGATAAAATGGCACCATTTTTATGTATGGCATCAATTAGAACATTTTAGGACTTGCTTGATATGGTGGCCAAATTTGAAAAGTTAAATCGCCCTAAGTCTAAAATCTATGTAGATAAATCAAAGAAAAATAAGCCTTTTGACTCAAAAAGAAACGAAACTCATGCCGCTTTCTATAGCTCAAGTGAGGAAAAATGAGTAATCTATAATGTAGAAAAAGAAAAATAACTAATGTACAATAATGATAAGGGAAAGAAGCTTCTGCATCCTAATCCATAGCCAAAATTGGTATTAGGAGGCAATGATAAATCTCGAACTTTTTTAGGTGGTGAAGAGCATCCAAAGAAAGCAAAAAGAGATGATGAGCGAATACATCCATCTTTCAAGGAAAAGATAACAAAGAATATTCCTTTAGAAGGAACAGTGTAGCTAAATTATTTTGGTAAGCAGTCAAAGCTGGTTTATAATTACCTGAAAGTAAAAGGCCTGATCAAGTCAATAATCCAAATTATTGTCCCCATCATCGGATGATCAATCATACTATTGAAGATTGTTATGTCTTCAAAGACTGGCTAGAAAGGAAGTATCAATGATGTGAATTTATATTATCTGATAGTGACCTAGTCAACCTGAAAAGAGAATCTACAAAGATGATTACGTCCTCTTCTGTTTCATCCATTAAAGGAAAAAAGAAAGAAAAATTAGTTCACATTGAAGAATGGGAAACTTTAGTCTCTAAAAAGACTATAAAGATGCTGAAGGAACTTTAAGAAATTCCTGGTGTCAGTTGGAAATCAACACGCGAACCTATATTGGACTTAAAAGAAATGCTTAAACCAAGCATTTTAGCTTCTCAGTGGCATTTTGATAAGGCTACTTTATCACAGCATGAGGAGCAGTCTACTAAACGTAGGCCTCATAAGTCAAAGAAGCCAACAAAGAAAAAGAAGATTAAGAAGAGAACTATAACTCAAAAGATTATTAATAGCTTAGAGGAGTATCACCAACCTACAAGATAACCATTTAGGCTTGTAGACTTTATACCTAAACTCCATATTGTTGAATTGGATGAAGAAGATAATGGTGAATTTTGCCGAGTAGAGACACGTCAAATTATTTATGTGATATCAGATGTTCTTCAGCATTAGTTCTCTGAAATGATAATGGTAGTCAGACAGACTCAATCAACCCATCAAAATTCTTATCAAAAAAGAAAGAATAGCTTGAAGAGTTAACATCTGAATTTTATCTAATAACTCAACAAGAAGGTAATAGTTTAAATGAAGAGTTATGTTTTCCCAATAAAGAAGAGTCGGATTCATCAATAACATCACATATGAAATGTATGAAGTTGAAAAGTGAGTTTAACTCTTTTGGTCAATCCTCTAAAATAAAAAGTGAATTTGAAGAAACAACTTCTTCAGAGGAATCTGAGTAAGACAAGGTGATTTAAGTTCAGTTGAGAAGTGGTAAAGTCTTACCACTATCATCAAAAAAGGGGAATTCAAATAAAGATAAAGGTAAACAAATTGATGTAAATGAAGATATCATTCCCAAAAATCCTAAAATAAAGCCTAAATTAAGCAAAAAGATAGATTATGATATTCTATCACATCTAAGAAAGATCTTTTGCACAATTAAGTATGTATGATCCTCTTTTAATGTCAAAAGACCTTTGAGAAACTTTAATATAGACTCTCAAAGATCTGGTGAGTTATGAAGCTTACTTTGTCAAGAAAATGTATGACAGAATCATTACAAACTCAAGATCTCTTAGTAATCACATTTTCTAAAGAAGATCTTATGTTATGAACAGTAAATCATAATCATCCTTTGTATGTTACCACAGAGAGTGATGGCATCTTGATCAACCGAATACTGATTAATCTAGGTTCTTCTATCAATCTTATGAGTCTAAAAACATTAAGAGGATTATCACTTGATATCCAACATCTTGGGAGGGATAAGTTGATGGTTCATGGTTTCAATGAGAAAGGGTAAAAAACCCTAGGTTCTTTTATTCTCCCACTCAAAATTTAGGATTTATATACAGAATCCAAGGTTCATATAATCGATGCTAATACATCATTTAGAACTCTCTTGGGTTGGTCGTGGTTGCATGAGTATGATATGGTCCCATCAACTATGCATCAGTGTATGAAATACCTAAAAGATAGAGAAGAGTTCAAAATTCCTAGCAACCTATAACTATTCTCCATCCATGAAGCAAAGATTTATGAAGATGCAAAATATTTCATCCCTAAAGAGCCTATGCCAATAGGGCCTCTTGAAGCAGTATCATCCACTTCAGGAATTAAAAAGCAACTTCATAAGGTGAAAGAGCAAAAGCAAAAAAGGATAAAAAAGGTAATGCTGACTCTCCCTAAAACACTTGATTCTACACTTAAATTAAGAAGATCAGTTCCTCATTTGGAAAGTGACACACAAGAAGAAGAAACTATTATTGTCAAACCTAAGGGAACTTATAAGCTTTCAAGAAAAGCAAAGTATAAAATAAGTGATTTTGATTTAGACTATGAATTTGAATCTACAAATGAAAATAGGGTTCAGACGGTCACATCAAGAAGGATAGCTCACTTGATAGTGTCAGATGACTCCTTCAAAATTATACACATCCCTCATCAGTACTTCAAAGAAATCACCCACTGGAGGTTCATAACATTGAAGAACTGATAACATTCTATGTGCCGCCATTGAGTGAGAGTGGTGGAACATGAACTTTATTTTATAAATCTGAAGAGTCTCAGTCTCATAATTTTGATCGGCCTACTCAACATGAAGATTCTGATGAGATGGTGCCAACAAGAATACCAATACACTATCCACCGAAATTGTAAAGAATGACGCATAAGCTAAGAATTCATATTAGAACTGGTAAACATAGAACTCAGATCTTTAACAAGATGTGGAGCCAAAGTAGTCCTTAAGCATCATGAAGAAGTGATAAGTTTATCATTAAAGGTCTTGAGTTCATCCACAAATCTCATCAAAATAAAGTTTATTATAATATAATAGAAGCTGAGATCAAAACTATTAGTGACAAAGAATATGATCTCTATGAAATTCTTCTTATAAATGATGAAGATGTATAAGCCAAGCCTGCACCTGAAGAACTCGAAGATGGTGGATAAATAGCTACTATAGATGAACTAAAAAAGTTAACCTAGGAGTTGAGGATGACCCCCATCCAACTTTCATCAGTGCCCTTCTACCTGATGATAAAGTTGAAGAGCTAAAAGTGCTACTTTGTGAATTCAAGGATTATTTTGCCTGGACATATGTTGAAATGCCAAGCTTATCCCCTGATGTAGCAGTTCATAAATTGGCAATCAAATCAGAGACAACACCTGTTAAACAAGCCCAATGCGAATTAGACTAAAAATTGAAGGACAAGTGGTCATTGAAACTAAAAAATTAATTGACGCAGGATTCATACGTGAAGAAAAGTATCCTAATTGGATAGCCAATATAGTGTTTATGAGAAGAAAGATGGTCAAATTCATATCTGTATTAACTTACGAGATCTTAATAAAGCTTGCCCAAAAGATGAATTCTCGCTTCCTATATCAGAATTGTTGGTTGATTATACATCCAACTATGATATGTTTTCTTTTACAGACAAATCGTCGGGATATAATAAGATCAAGATGGCACCTAAAGATGAAAGACATACATCATTCAGAACACCTATTGGCATCTATTGATACAAAGTCATGCCTTTTGGTTTGAAAATGCTAGAGCTACATACCAAAGAGCCATGATGTGTATTTTTGATGAGTTGATTCACCAGAAGGTGGAATGTTATGTTGATAATTTGGTGGTGAGGAGCTTAAATCATGAAAATCACTTTGGATACTTGAGAATCGTATTGGAGAGAATCAGAAAATATAATCTCAAGATGAATCCTTTAAAATGCGCATTCGGGGTGTCTTCTAGAAAATTTCTCAGGTGCATTATACGTCATAGAGGAATTGAGATTGATCCTACTAAAATCAAGGCAATTATGGAGATGCTTTCGCCGAAGAGTTTGTGTCAACTCTGTTCTTTACAAGGACAACTTGATTTCATCTGATGATTTATATCAAACCTATCAGGATGCTATCAATCATTTACAAAGTTGATGAAAAATAATGCTCCATTCAAGTGGGACAAGGAGTGCCAAGAAGCCTTCAATAGCATTAAAAGCTACTTGTTAAATTCAACAATCCATGTAGCACCTACTCCTGGGAAGCCTCTCATTCTATACACATCTGCATTAAAAGAGTCTCTCAGAGCATTATTGACACAACACAATGAAGAAAGCAAAGAGAATGCTCTTTATTAGATCAGTCAGAGGTTGACATAAGCATAAATGAGGTACTCTCGATAGAGAAGCACTGTTTGGCATTAATCTTTACAGTCCAAAAGCTCTGCCATTATATGTTATCTTATAAAATTACCCTCATCTCAAGGATCAATCTATTGAAATACTTGATGATAAGATCATCGTTGATAGGTCGCTTGGCAAGATGGGTAGTATTGCTTTTATAATTTGATATCGCATATGTTCTGCAGGATGCAGTAAAGGGGTAAATCTTAACAGATTTTCTCATTGCACATCCCATCCCTGTAGACTCTTCTCTTAACGATGATTTGTTTGATGAGCAAATTATGCTCATTCATGAAAAAAAATTACAAATTTGGGAAATGTACTTTGATGGAGCCTCATTAATCAAACAAGTTCAATCTCTAAATTTCTCAAGGGCAAGAGCAGGAATCGACATCGCCTTCATAACACCAGAGGGAGGAATAATGAGATGATCATATGGGTTAACTGAGCCAAGAACTAATAATGAAGCTGAGTATGAAGCATTGGTAGTAGGTCTTGAAGAAGTTATTTTCATAGGCACTCAAAACTTGCATATTTTTGATGATTCTCAATTTGTTATAAATCAAGTACTTGGCATCAATAAAATCAACAAGCTTGAGTTAGCTTTTTACCACAAGCGAGTTCTTGAGCTTATGAAGCAAATACCAAATTTCATACTAATGCGAGTCTCTTGATCCGAGAATAGCAAAGCAGATTTCTTAGCAAAATTAGATAAGGAGATGATGAGTATGAATGGTTATTATCGCATCATCAGGATATTTACTCGATGAGTTCTAGAGCCAACAAAGTATCAATCCCAGCAGGTAGAGGGGTTATTAAATTTGACCCAGTAGGATGTGACTCAGGTTGCTCCTCATACTCCTCAAAATTAATAAGGAATTATAACAAGAAAAGCTATGCATGACATTACTTCAGAAAATAAAGGGAAGCCTTTATAGTAGAAAAGCCACATTATTGGAGGCAACCCTTCATCAACTTCTTTAAAGAGGGAAAATTATCAAGTAATAAATCATTGGCAACTCAAATTTAGAAGAGAATGTTGCACTATGCTTTCATCAACAACACTTTATATCTTAGATCCTTTGAACAAATGTGGCTACGATGCCTAAATACAAATGAAGTTAGCAAAGTGATGGTTGAAGTTCATGAAGGACTTTGTGGTGCACATTATTCAGGTCCCACGATGGCAGTAAAGATCAAAAAGATGGGTCATTATTGGCCATCTATGGTGAGAGACTATATCAATCATGCCAAGAGGTGTCATGAATGTCTAGTACATGGGAATATAATCCACCAACCTCCAAATCCACTACACCCAATAATAGCATCATGGCCTTCTAAATGTTAGGGTATAGATGTAATTAGATCGATTGATCCACCATCATCAGCTGGTCACCATTTTATCTTAGCAGTGACTGATTATTTCTCTTGAGTTGAAGCTACCACATTTAAAGAAATTACTGTTAATGAGTGATCAACTTCTTCATGCACAATGTGGTCTATAGATTTGGAGTGTCACACCAAATAATTTTTGATAATGGCATAACTTTCAAAAGTATAAAGATTTATAGATTCATCAATCGACACAAAATTGATTGGCGATATTCTTCAATATATAATCCAAGGGCAAATGGTTTTGGCAGAAGCCTTTAATAAGACATTAGTTAAGCTGCTCAAGAAGATCCTCACTAAAAATAAAAGAGAATGATATACCAAATTGATAGAGGCATTATGGGTGTATCAAACTACCTACAAGATGTTGACTAAAGCCACTACCTATTCATAGTATTTGGAACTGAAGTGGTTCTTCTGCTTGAGGTTGAGTTTTCATCACTCTGAGTAGCCATCCAATATAACCTAACTAAAGATCAAAATGCTCATTTAAGAATGGAGGAACTCAATGCGCTTGATGAAGTTAGATTGCAAGCTCTTCAAAATTTAGAGGTTTGTCGGGCAAAGATGTCCAAGGATTTTGACCATACTGTGCGGACTCGAACATTCCAAAAAGGGGAATTGGTCTTGGTACTGAGAAGATCAATTATTCCTAATCAAAAAAATTGGTGGAAAATTTTAGCCTGATTGGGAAGCCCCTTTTGTCATTAAGAAGGTGTATCAAGGAGGGGTATACAACTCATTGACCTAAATGGAGAAAGACCAATGACACCAATTAATGGTCGATACCTGAAAAAGTATTATACATGATAAATATATTTTTGAGGTACTATAGAAATTCCCTTGCAAGATCGGGGATATTTTTATGTATATTTATTTAGGTTGACATCGTGCTTCTCACCGAGATCCCTAAATAAATATATATAATCAAGATAATAATAATTTTCTAAAGCACCATGAAAATCCTTGTGTTACATAGGGGGCATTTTTTTTAGATTTTATATATAGATGAAATTAATATTATGTGTTAAGCTCTCTTAAGAGAAAATATATCAACTCAAATATTGACATATTTACTCAATTTCATCTTAAAATTCTTTCAAATGTGTTTTAGAATTTCCCATGCAAGACACAGGCCGTTTCTTTATTTTTATATGGGTTGACAACGTGCCATATGACGAGATCCTTGAATATATTCTGATTTGAGTAGACATCGAGATTTGAGTCGAGAACCCCATTTGATTACTCTAATATCTTGGTAGTAAAGATACTTTCAGTTATCCTCAATAATGAAAATGTAACTTTAACCAAGCTGCACACATGATGATTCTACAATTAAAAGTTTCAGCTTTTATACTTGTAATAGTTCTAAAAGTCAAGTGAGAGGATTTTAAATTTGTAAATTTTGATATTGTTAAGTTGGGAAACCACCAATTCGTTCACAGCTCAAGTCTAAAATTCAAGTGGGTCCTGATTGTCGAACTCAATAATTCCAAATGTGGCCGAGTCACTGACTGCTCTTCTCACTCAACAAGCCATAAGAAAAGGTCGTAGTCGTAGAGCCTCTGCTTGCTATTTCGATGATAATAGCTATTCTGCCCAAAGTTGACTTGACTTAATATACCAAAGTGAGTCAAAATCACCCTTATAAACAAGATTATAGAAGATGATTTATTCTTAAAATAGTATTTGTGTGAAATATTTCAAAGATATGCAAAGATAAAGATACAAAATCTCAAGGGTAGTACAAAAAAGAGGAAAAGAGGAAGGACTATCTCTTCTTCAACAAGTCTGATGAAGCACGAAGCGTGGAGATTGAAGAAGCAATCCTGAAGTTGGTACAAAGCTTACGAGCTAACTATAGGGATTTCATGGCTATCCACTATGTTAAAGCACTTATTGTTGGGTTGGTAACTCAAGATTTCATATCTAATATAAGCTAGGAGGTTAGGTATGTATTCACCCTTCGAGAATTCCGTCAAAGCAGCAAGCTCAAGACTAAATGCATACGTGCACTTCCTAACAAATCAATATGGACAAATTAGGTCAATCATTCATTAAATCTGTCAAGCTTAAAGCCGAGACAGAAGGAATTTCATGACTCAAAATAAACAAACCAATTCTTCCATCCAACCCAGTCGAGCATGAAGTTAGTATCGGAGAAAATTGAAACTCATAAAGTTACAAAAGAAAGAGTTCTTCAGTGAACCTATTGAAGCTAAAGTAATTTAAAATTCATAGTTGACATGAAAGGTCAATAAGTTTTCAACAAATATGACTCACTTCATGCATGAATCACATTTAATGGGGGCAGGGTATTTGTTGACCTTCACATATGCTACATGAGTCAAATCGAGCCTATAAGATGAATTCGATAGACTTCAGATGCTTCAGAGCGCAAATCAAAGCTGAAATGCACCAGACATCACTGAAATTAGTCAAAATGATCTCAGATCGATGAATAAACTTTATCATCACTTTTAAAACATCAAAATTGATAAGAATATAAATATTGTACAATCTAATAGTAAATCAATCAAGAGATAGACCAGCTAATGTGCTGACGCATATATCAGAGTAGGGAAGCTATGACGATATCCAAATGACTTTTGTTCATAAAATTAATCATGTTGTTAACTTCAAAATGTCAAAACCTTTCAAATAAGACTATCTACACTCAATTCGGATAATTTTATGAAAATGTCGAGCGGTTGGAAATAACAATGCATATTTTTGAACTGAAATTGATCCAATTAGATGTCAACTAAAACTAAATGGCCTCCGATTAAGAAATGGGTTGCACTGTTGCATTCATAATATCAAAATTAATTAGAATTGATATTTCATATCAATCAATTATTATCTAATGAAGGAAAATAAATAAAATATGTAATTTTATGCATATTTAAGTCAAGAGGCTTTGGCGCTATCTGAATGAGCTCCTTTAGTTAAACAGACTGTGTTGTTGTCGCCGAAACATCGAAAACTATTAAATAAGATCTTTCACGATCAATTCGACTAGGTGTAAAGAAAATGGTGAGCCTCGGAGTGCGATGATGTTTAAATTAACCTTAAATTTTTCTCGTATTCCTAAAACCTCTCCCGTTCATGATCCCCTCTTTCAACCAAAATCTCGTAAGCCCCAAGCCAAAATAGCTCCCACTCGTGACTTCTTGCTCTCGGTTCATTCTCCTAAAAAGTAAAGGCCCTTTTCACTCTCCACTGGCTTGTGCTCCTCATCTCTGTCAACTGTAAGAATCGTAAGGGGAACTACAGCAAACGAAGGCTTTTCTCTCTCTCTCTCCCACTCTCGTTCGATCCCCTCTCAATTGCAAGCCCCCTCCCTTGCACAATCTTCCCCTCTCAACCACAAGTGATCCGCACAAAATCCTTCCTCTCTCATTCATTCGCCCAATTTTCTTCATCCTGTAAGCTTTTAATTTCCCTCAACCACAAGGAACAAAAGTTCAAAAACTCGCATAACCAATCCCTTTCTTGCATTCACCTCCTCTCTTCCGTTTCCTCAACCTCAAGCACGATCCCCACTTGTTCACTCTCCTTCGAGCCGCAAAACATAAGCTCTCATTCTCCCCCCTTCCATTCCTTCAAACAACATTAGCCCTCTCTCTCATTTCTTTTCCATAAAATCATACCTTAGACCCACAAGATCTCATCTTCTTGATTCATTCATATCAAGCACTGTAGCTCTTCCTGATTTCGTCATATCTAGCACTGCAGCCCAACATTCCTCCTCACATACACAGTGAACCGATCCCTTTCCTAGCCGTCGGCAACTTCAATCAACCTTGGTTTCTCGCACCATGCAACCACACTACTCTCTCTTTTTCTCATTCAAAATAGAAAATAAGATTTTCAAAACGTGATTTGTGGATGCATAGGAATATAATTTGCGGGATGTGTAGAAATATATGAATGTGTGAAAATTGTATATATGCATTTATTTCTTTATGCATGCTTGAAGGTCTCGGCACGCTCATCAGGGCATGACTAGATGAAAATTAGCCGAGGTGTTTTAAAACACCAACCATCACGCTCATCAGGGCAAGATGGGCAGGCCCAAAAACTGTTAGATGTGGCACCCCTATGCCAAAATTTTGACTAGATTTTTGGACTTAAAAAAAAGGAGAAAAACCAAAAGTAACTTCAAAGCACTAAATAAAAAAATAAATAATCTAAAACTAAACTCAAGTTAAAAGAATTAAATAAACATGCAAATAATATGAATATGAGTATTAAACAAACAGATAAAAAAAGAAAAGAGACTTATGAAAAATTATTAAGCAAGTTGAAAGATCGCCTAAATTTTGAGCCAGGATCTTCCTCCTTTTTAAGGTGCTTCAAACTCAAGCATATGAAATGAGCCCCCTAGCACACGAATTTATAAGGAGAGAATGAGCATCATTTGATGACTCACCCATAAATATAAAAATGACTTTTAATTAACTAATCAAATCTTATTACAACATGTATTAAGCATTGAGTTAAGTAACTCATGATTAGTGTTAAAATTGAAAATTTACTCTTAAGCAAGAGAAATATAAATAGGATATTGTAAACTTTCAAAGTATTACAATCATATTGAAGGGGTCGAGGTGATTTGGATAGAATTTGTGGTGGGATTAAATGTCTTCCAAAACACATAAATGATTATGTAACATATTGAATGGATAGAAATAATACAAAGAAAGCTTCAAAATAAAACTTATATTACATTTGAGCGTTCTTTAAGGAGCACAAATGAAGACTTGTAGTAAACCTAAATAGCTTGTTGACCAACATAAAAAGAGCTCCTCGATGAACAAGTGTGATATGCTTCAACTGGCATTGAACAAATTCCTCATGCTAAACTCCAAATTAGATGAGTTGAGAAAAGTTTAAAAAGTTTGGGTAAAAATTTACAAAGAATTTGATAGTTTGCCAATGAATTTGACTATGAGCCTTGGAATATTTTATTTATGTAATCTAAGTGGAAATCTCAGTTAAACTAATCAGATCATTTGAGATTTGCAACGAGCTTGAAATCTAGCTTTGAAATACAAATGCAATGTGAATTCATCTCATGCTTATAGGAAGGTTGAATGAAGCTAGAAGGGTAATTTTCAAATGAAATAGGGCTCAAATCAATATCTAGAGTGAGATTCATAAAGAATAAGATTTCTTATTTAATCCATATATCAAAATGTCTAATTTAGAATGGACTAAAGAAGGCTTCAATTAAACATAAAATTGATACATATGAGATTTGTTAAGTGATATTTTCAAGTTAAAGTGAAAATAAAATAAATTCATAAGAGGTTTTAACTATAACTAAATAGCCTATTAGCAAGCATGATCGAGACTTCTTACTGAATAATCAACTTGTATTCAAAAGAAGCTTGAATTCAAATAAGCTCGCTTAAATGAAGTATTATGGCTCGTATGAGTGAATATCAAATTTGAATGTTGAATTTACAAAGATCTTACAGGTCTTTAATGAGCATAAGTCAACCATTGAAGTTTAGGAATTATGAAAATAAATAAAATGCAAGCAAAGATACAACCTTTTAAGTGTAAATACAAACCTAATTCTGTGATACAATACACCACCAGATCTGTAATTCTTCGTACACGCAGATTGAAGGCGATGCTAAATTAAATTATCCATGAATTAAGGAGCTTCTTTCAATCCAAAAAATAAAGAATTTTATTATAATTATGATTTTTAAAATCAATGATTTCATTAATTTGGTAAAATTATCTAAGCTATAAATACCTGCATGTGCTCAGACATAGAAATTTAGAGTGTAAATTTTAATGTCCAAAAAGGCTGTGCTGGCTAAGTTAAAATTAAATAAAAATATAAAATTAATCTTATAATTTAGAAATGAAATTATCTAAATTATTAAAATACCCACATGGGCCTCGACACTACGCTGAATGCTTGAACTTAGTTCTGAGGATGTCGCTTGCTTCCGGTTAGTCTTACAACAGTTCTTTAAAACCTTACTTAACTAAAAATATCTGAGAAGATGATTCTATCACATGATAGTAGATCTGATCCTCTATTATTAAATTAGTAGAGTTGACAGGATCTAGAATAGCAAAATAATATATCCACCCCAATGATGGATGTGTTGAATGAAGATCTCAACTAGAGGGGATACTTTTATTGAAATATGATTGTAATTTTAAATCAAATTAATATAAATTAAATATCAATATAAATGCAAAATCTAATATGCCATTAAGTGTTAAATACTTAAATGAAAATCAATCTTTAAAGAACTTAATGTTAAAACTCAATCCATCTTCCGCAATAGTTTGTTGAAGGTGACAAATTAAGAAAACTCTAGCTCACAAAGGAGCCAATGTCAAATCAAATGTATTTCTATATTTACTCTCAATCAATCTCATGCCAGTAAGGATGTGGCTCGTATCCTCTAACCGTGTGGTTTGGCCAATAGGCTCCACATATGATACGGTTATGACTAGAGTCCTCTGATCTGGTGGCTGCCACTAAATGGCACTATTATATTACGATCATGACTGTAGCCCGTATATTCTCCAATGGCTCTGTACCTTGAGATGTGAATCAAAGGGTACACCTGATAGGGTAAAAAGTCCTCTATCAGCTAAGGTAGACAAGCTTATCTCTTTAGACAAACACCACCCCATGTCTACAAGAATTCTATGGATGACGTAACCCATGGCTGCTGATAAGGATCCTTCAGCCAGGTTGGGTCGACTACCTCCTTTGACTAAGTAGACTAGGGACCAAGATATCTCGGGATGACGGAACCATGCAATCTAGATCGAGCATGTCATCATTCCCCCAACCATCTGCTTTAAGTTAAAATGATGAATTTCATAATTTTAAATTTTAAACTCCACATGCTTGTGGTGTTTGTTTTTGATTATGTGTATGGGGGGACACCATACAGATCTGAGGGTATACTTATTGAGATGAATGGGTATGATAATAAGGAATGGTGCACTATCTCGAAAGATAGAAATCACCACCCTACAATGGACCTAATCAACTAATAAGGATTATTAAGGAATAATGGGTCTTTATCGTGTTTATTTTTGCTTCATGTGTATGTGTGTGTATATGGGTGAGGGGGGATACCGTGCAGATCCGAGGATGTACTTATTGAGGTGATCGGGTATGACATCAAGGAATAGTGCATCATCACAAAAGATGAAAATCACTACCCTATGATGGACCTAATCACGTAATAAGGACTCCCAAGGCATGATGGGTCTTCGAATGTACCAGAGATTTTCTCCTACTTTGCATGGATGAATAAAGTGGGGTTTATTTAAACCAGGTTCAAAAGTTCTCTATGAGGGCAAGCCCCCATAGTTAACTATATCCTAAGGAAGGTGAATTCCTTAGGAATACTCTCAATTAAAGTAGGCAATTATTATCTCCAAAGAA
Source organism: Cymbidium sinense (assembly GCA_021442155.1). NCBI lineage: Eukaryota > Viridiplantae > Streptophyta > Magnoliopsida > Asparagales > Orchidaceae > Cymbidium > Cymbidium sinense. Next base: position 106,907,960 of record CM038215.1, read on the forward strand.
TTCAAACATATGACTATCAATAAATTGGCTATGTTTAGAAGATCAAATAGGATAGATCGAAGGGAGAGATTTATTGTCAAAGCCAAAAGGAGATGAGTAGGGGATGCTCATGATATTAGAAAGCCTACTGAGCATCCCAAACTATCCTATAGTTTGACTTTATATGTTTGCAATTGAGCAGAATTATATATTTGAGTTAAAATTTTATTAGAAATCTAGGACTTATAATTCCATGATACAAGATTATAGAAATGCATAAGAGGTGAGGATTTATGCTTGTAGCCCCAAAAGAAAATAGCAACCTCGAATCTTCATTCTAGGGAGCTTTAGTAAAGGCCAAAGCATGACCTATATATAAGGTGAAAGTGGGTATATTGTTTACTTTCACAAAAGAGGATAAACTACCCGACTGCTAGACTTATAACCGCCTGGAGTGGTAGCTAGCTAACCCTTCCTATGTTTTAAAGCCATGTGGTCAAGTCATATATTTTTTAAGATAGCTAGGTTGTTATTATTTAGAAAGAAAACTAAGATCCGTAAACCCACTCCCTAAAAGATTATAGCATGAGTTATATGAATAATAACATAGTTTGATGCAAATTTTATCAAATTTTATTTGATTTTGGACTCTTTGTTTTTGACACAAGCTACAGGATTTTATATGCCTAAATGTATGATGAAGTTGGTTATGGTCTAAATCAAAAGAGAAAGAGGTATTTTCCATCATAGGCTCTCAAAGGTCAAGCCTTTTTTCTATCTGGCAAAGATGGAAACCCTAAATTAGCAAGACTGAATCAAAATAATGTGCATGATGTTAAGCATACAACATCTAGCTAAGGGGTTGCTAAATATTTTATTATCTTGATTTAATTCCTAGGCTTAATGTGAGGCTATGAGTTATTTTAAAAAATTTAGTTATGAGTTGTAGTTGAGATAGAAAATTTATTTTTTTTCCTGAGAGCCTAATCACATCTAGGCCACACATCAATCATCAATCATAAATAAACTATGAAAAGACGTGTTATTTCTATTACACAATGTAAATAAATTATCAAATAATTTATAATCTCAACATGGAAGAATAAAAGGCCAAGCTCTACCCTTATATAACCCAGTATATGAAAGAATAATTACAAGTTACAAAATGATAAGTGTTATGGGAGATCTTCAAGTCTTCATGCTCCCTCCATTTCCGCATTTGATTTGCTCTATTTGATTTGGTAGGCTTCTAGGCATCACATGGCACCCTAGGATCAAATCTTCTGGCCAATATTCATCCTTAACCCCCATAACACTTAACCAAATTCCTAATGCATAATTACATTAAAAAAGAATGGAAAAGTAAATCTAACTACACCTGCAAAATAAGTGTTAGCTAAACACACCATACAACACAAGAATTTATTTGAATAATTTATACTTCACACCTTGCACATGGATAACCAAGTCCACCTATCCTGATGTAGATTATGCTTAGGGGTTAAGCAACATGTGCAGCAAAATATTTATATTTTTTTACAGCAGCCCCTTAAACATAATCTCCTGCAAAAAATATGATTAGGCTAATCACGGCCTAACATCCAGTCTACACATATACACCCTAACATCTAGCCTACAATAGTACATGACAAAATAAAATATACATCAAACCATGAACCGCTCTATCATAAACTTAGAAGTGGTGACGTAATATAATGTGTGTGTGAAGGCTTGTGTGGTATGTCCTAGCTAGGTTTTAGAGTTAAGATTTTCTAAGTATGAAGGACATTTAATTATGAAGGGTGGTTTCACTTTAAATGGTTTAATTAATTTGCAAATTTTACTTAATATTTTCTTTCATTTCATTTGACCTACACTACAACTAAGTGTTATAAAGAGAAGAAAAGAGAGGATCACTCTCTTTTATCCCCACCTTAAGTCACATATAAAGCAAATTAGTTAATCAATTCCCTTTAGTGAATGGCTTGTTATATATTTTAATTAGTCCTAAGTTTTGGTTCGCTTTAAATAACAAAAATAAATGCATATTAAGGTTAATTCAAATGAATTACTAACACATAACACATGCATATCATGCATATGATTAATCCTAAGCTTAGCTATACATGCAATTTATATCTTAGTACACTTAAATGATGAATGTGAGTAAATATACTTGGAATTAATATTTCATTTGATTGAATGATTTTGTCATATTAATGTAAAGCTCTATCTAAATTCTTATGCAAAAGCATAAGAAAAGAACCTTGAATCACATGCCTAATCAACTCAACCAAATAAATAAAGTATGAATGCATGTCTTTTTAATAGAAAAAAGGGGTTTTCATTTATTAGCTAAGTACACATTAACATGTATAGAAATTTTAAGCAAGTAGGTCGCCATTGTTCTACACCAAGGGAACGAAGTAGGAACCTCCTTGGGGCTACTTAAAGCCATGTGTCCCTGAAATTTCCAGACTAATATACCCACTATCCTTACATACATATGGATGTATAAACAACTACAAGAATAAGAAGCCATGCAAAAATTATATTTTGACTTGATTGATTTATTTTATGTAAATGGATTAAAGCTCTATCTAAATTCTAATGTTAAAATGCATAAGAATGAAATCAAGCAGGTACGTCACCATTATTTCGCACCAAGGGAATGAGATAGGAACCTTCTTAGGGCTACTTAAAGCTGTGGTTTCCCTGGGATGTTCAGACTAATATACCTGCTAACATTCTCATTTATACAAATCAACACGTGAATGTAAGGAAGAGACTTTATTTCATGCACTAAATTTATATTCACTTGTATTTCCTATGTATATATAACTAAAGTTACAATATATGTATATTCATTCATTAATAAATTTTTGAAAATGTATTTGAGATTTAATAATGATACTAGCAACACATATTTTTAATTTAAATCAACACATGTAATTTGACATAAAGGAAATCATTTTTATTTGATTATTTTGAAAGACATGAATGCATGAGTACAATTGGCATACAATATTTAGCATGATTGGAAAGAAATAAAATAACACAAGTATGTGATTTCATTCAATCCAACTAAGTCCTAAGGACAATCAAACTAGATAAGATTATTTAAAATAAACCAAAGTTCTTTAATGTCATTTCATTTTCATGTTTGATTTGATTTAAGAAATATGAGAAAGATTTGTTAATCCTAATATCATCCCCCATATGTGAGTTTATTTGGTTCAATGAAGAATATTTAGGTTTATTTTATGGTTTAATTAGGTTAGGGTATAAATTAAGTCAATTAATTAACCCTTACCTACATCCCCTTAAGCTAATTTACTAAATAATGATGAGCCAATATGAGATGCAACCATAGAAAAAGTAAATTGACAATGCTCCTAAGGAATAAAGAGGGTCTAATGCAATTGGCTCATGATTAATAGTTAATTAAGCCTAAAGAGCTCACTTAACTACTTTTATGGTTTTCTCACACAAGTGAGCTAACCATAATTTCATCAACTCTCTCTTTAGGTTATTGAACACCCAAAGAGCTACCCAAGATTGATCAAAGGTAATTAGATGTGAATTAGATTTTAGATTGAGTTAATTGAGCTCATTAATCTATTTGATTAAGCATTAAGCATGTTCAAATAATGAATTGAAATTAACCTAAGGAAAGAGATCAAGAAAGAGGCCGTAATCTCAATCCCTAAGTCTTATATTTGATCACTTTAAGCTCTCATTTTATCCTGAAGATTAAATAATTAATTAAACAATTAATTAAATCATTAATTAATTTGATTCTATAAGTAAAGAGAACTTAGGAAATGAATTAGGTAGAATATCCCAATCACATTCCCTAAGATTCCTTAATGCTCAACAGAAGTAATCAGGCTTAAATAATTAATTAAGTTAATGTTCATTCACTAATTCTCACTAATTAAATTTAAAAAGTGATTAACGCTTAATCAATTAATTTTCTTAATTAAGCAACTAATAAAATCTTACAAAAATAAAAGAGGTAGAGGTCATCCCCCTAAACATCGACAACAAATTTGAGATTCATTGGGTGATTAATTAAGGAGTAATTAAGCTAAGTAGAATTTTTAATTAAACCTTAATTAAGCTAAAATCACCCTTCAAAACTAATTAATAATAGTTGTTTTAGATTCTTCTCTGAAATATCTTCAAAATGAGCCTTAGTTTGTATTTTTTGGATTTTTCTAGGATTAGTTATGATTTTTGAAAGTTTCAGGCTTACAAATATATTATTTAAGCTTAATTAAAGCCTTAATCCTATCGGGCCACATGGCAGCTAATGTGATGCACTTTCCAAGTGGCATAACAGGATTGGCTATTTAAGTTGTCACATCCGCTGTTGACTCGAATTGCGAAGGACGCGCTAACTCCATGGATCGTCCGATCTAAGATCGGACGACCACAATTCGATCCGTGGTTTAGAGGAGAAATCAGAGTGCATCTAACATGATTTAATCACGATCGTCCGTTATGATCATGCGGAACAAACGGCTCGTGATCTTTCTCCTTCATGAACAATGAAAGACGGATGTCATCCATCTTTCCCATTCAATCCGAGCTCACCCGAGCTCGGATTGGGATCAAATTGATCCCACACCTTGAGAAGAAGGAGAGGAACACATCTAACAGTCAAAAATGCATGGCATTTAAATTTCCTTTAAAAAGCTCCAGCAAAAATTTTCTAAACCAAAGATTTTGAGAAATTACCTCACCGGAGCTAATGTTCGGCGATGGGATCGATGGAGGTAGCTTTGCCTAGTTGAGGCGAGACCCTGTTGAGAAGCTTAGGCCTTGATTCAGGGTAGAACCCTCGATCAACCAAGCCACGTACATCAAGGCTTCAGCTCTATTTGAACTCTGATCTCTGGTGGTCGGGAAGACTCGGAGATGGTTCAGTTGGCTTTGATGAAGTATGAGGATGGTGTGGGTGCAAAGAATTGAGGTTTTATCAAGAGGGGGAGGAATATTGCACGGGCAAAGGTTGTCCTATTTTGTCTTTGCTCGAGGAGGAGGAATATCAATCGAGGAAGCTCCGGGAATGCTTGGAAAAGCTTTATGCAATTTCAAAAATGATTAGAAAAGTCTCACAATGCAAAACATCCAGAATCCCGCTCGAATTGAGGGGGTATACCCCTCAATTGCATTTGATGGATGGGTGGGATTCAACCCTAAAAATTTGTTGATTTGCCACTGTTGGGTCGTCAGAGGGGTCGCTGTAGCTCCACGTGGTAGACCAAGAGTGGAGGAAGTGGTGGCAGGGAGCTCAAGGCAAAATATGAGTTGATGGTGTGGGATTGATCATTACCTTTGCCCATGGTGTTCGGCCATGAGAGGGAGTGGCTTGGCTTATTTCCCTTGGTCCATGGCAAGTGGTAGGTGGCTTAAATTGGGCTAGGGGAGTTTAGGAATGCCTTATTTAGCAAGTGGAGGGCTGTCATGGGAGAGGCAAAGTGGACTTTGCCTCTTATGGAAAGAATCCAATGCAAAAGAGCTTATCCAATGGTCAAGTCCCTTGGATTGGGTCCCACTTAGATTTGGGCTAGCTTAGGGCTAACCTAGGGTTAATTTGGGTCGAGTTAGGTCAGCCGCCAAAGTTCCACAAGATGGCATTGGGTGATTTGGCTTCATATGGTCAAAATATGCTCATTTGGGTTAGGTTGGGTTGGGTTGACCAATTTGTCAAATTGGGTCAAACCAAGATTTGGGTTAGGTTCATATGATTATTTGGGTTATTTTGGTTCAATTGGTTTTGATTAATTTGGCTTAGGTTTAATTTTGGCTCATTTTGATTCAAATAGGTCAAATGGGCTAAGTTGACCAATTTGACTAGTTTGACCAAATTGGGTTGGGTTAAGTATTGGTTCATGTTTAATTGGTTAATTGAAAATGATTGTAGGCTTCGGTTTAGTTTAATTTGGATTTAATTTTAGATTTTTGCCAATCTGACCTTTTAGATCAATTTGGGCTAAGTTGGGTCAAGTTGACCACTTGGTCAAATTGGGCTCAATAATGGCTTTAGTCAAGTTCAGTAAGTGATTTGCAATGAACTTGAGCCATTAGTTGCAATCAATTTGGATCAAGTCATGATTTGACCCATTTTGGCTTTTTAGGCCAATTTGGGTCAACTTAGGTCAAATGGCCAATTAGACTTTTGGCTCAATTGAGGGTTTAGGCATATTCAATCATTAATTATGAGTGGGTTTGAGCCAATGGCTTTAATCAATTTGGTATATGGTGGATTTTTACTAGTTTAAGTTTCATTTGGGCTAAAGGTTGACTTGGTCAATGGGCTAGGTTGACTTAATTTGACCCAATTCAAGATAATTGATTAACCTAGGATGATTGTTGATCATGATATGGGATTTGGATGGGCATAGTTCAATCTAATTTGAGTTGAATTCAAACTTGGCTCAAAAAGATCTTTTAGGTTACTTTGGGTCAAGTGGACCTAAATGGGTCAATTGGCTTGATCCAAGTTTAATTGAACTCACATATGGACTTATGATGGAAATATAAATCCAATTACAAGTGGTTTGAAGCCCTATGGATTTTGGTTCATATGATAATTTCAAGTCAAAAGGAGTCAACATGGGCTTGACTTGGGTTGACTTGGATTTGGATTGATAATTATAGTTTGTGTTTATATTTGGAACAATGATTGAAGGAGTGATTGGATCATGAAGAAATTTATGGGTTTTGAGCTGATTTAGATATAATTTAGCCAGTTCAAGAAATTGGCTAAAAAGGCTAAAATTGGGAAGTCAATTTGATTTGGGTTCTGTTTTAGCCATTTGAATTTATATTTCATTTATATTTGTGAATATAAATGATTCATGAGAAAATCACTTTAGTTTATAGTGATTTGGAAGCAAATTTGACCAAATTGAGGGATGTAGGTCAAAAGGGCTTAAGTAGGGAATTGATTTGGTTTGGTTTAGTTTGATTTGATTTGAATGGTTTGAATTTAGATTTCATTTATATTTGTGAATATAAATGAAGGAATGATTGATTTATAAATAAATCAATTGAGTTTGGGTTGCTTTGGTTAAGGTTATGGAGGTAGGTCCATTTGGCTTAAGAAAGGTCTTAGTTTGGTTTGATTTAGTTTGATTTTATTTAAATGGTTTGAATTTAGATTTCATTTATATTTTTGAATATATATGAAGGAATGATTGATTTATAAAGAAATCAACCAAATTTGATCTGGTTTGAAAGAGGTTTTGGCTAAGCATATGAAGATGGTTCATATGGCTTAGAAAGGGGTTTTAGAGTTTGAATTCAATCATGGGTTTCAATCATTTGGAGTTGGATTTAATTTATGATTTGGGTTGGGATTTGATTTGAGATTGGATTTATGATTTGACAAAAATCAATTGAATTGGAGTTGATTTGAACTTAATTAAGGCTAAGTCCATAAGATAAAATCAAAGGGCTTAGGAAAGGATTTGAAATTTTAGTTCAATCATGGGTTTCAATCATTTGATTTAGGATTGGATTTATGATCTTGGATTTGAATTTGAGGTTTTGTTTGGTATAAGGAAGCAAGGATTGGATTTAAATCTATAGGGTTGGCAAGTCTTCCTAAATCCCTAAGGCATAACCAATTCTTATGGCTAACTCTTCTAAGTCTCTAGGCTTAGGTTAAGTGTTCACTTAATCACTAGAAGTGTCTTAAAACTAAGGAACTCTTAGTGTCTACAAGAGTTCTAGATCTATGATGAGAAAGTTGAGAGCTCACTCCCAAAAGTGAGGTCAACAGTCTTCGAATATATCAGAGATTTTTTCCCTACTTTACATGGATGAATAAAGCATGGTTTATTTAAATCGAGTTTTAAAGTTTCTTATGGGAGCAAGCCCCCATAGTTAATTACATCCTAAGGAAGGTGAGTTCCTTAAGAATACTCTAGATTAATGTAGGCAACTATTATTTCCAAAGATTTCAAAGATAGGACTATCAATAAATTTGATATATTTAGAAAAAATAATCAAGAAGGATCAAAAGTAGAGACTTATTATCAAAGCCAAAGGAGATAAGTAGGGGATCCTCATGATACTAGGAAACCTAGTGAGCATTCCAATATATCTTATGGTTGGGCTTTATATGTTCAAAATTGAAGAAAATTATGTATTTGAGTTGAAATTTATTAGAAGGATGGGACTTATAATCCCATAATACAAGGTTGTGGAAATGCCTAAGAGGTGAGGATTTATGCTTGTAGCCCAAAGGAAATAGCTACCTCGAATCCTAAATCTAAGGAGCTTTGGAAAGGACCAAAGCACTACCTAAATCTAAGCGGAGATGGGTATATGGTTTACTTCCATAAGAGAGGATAAACCACCCGACTACTGAACTTAAAACTGCCTAGAGTGGCAGCCACCTAACTCCTCCTACACTTTAAAACTATGTGATCAAGTCATATGTTTTGCAAGATAGTTAGGTTGTTATTATTTAGAAAGAGACTAAGTCCTTAAACCCACTCTCTTAGAGACTAGAGCATGAGTGGTATGAACAATGACTTAATCTAATGCAAATATTTTAAATTTTTATTTGATTTTGGACTCTTCCTTTTGGCAAAAGCTATAAGATTTTTATATGCCTAAATGCATGTTGAAATTAGATTATTAGCTAAATCAACGAGAAAGGGGTGTTTTCCATCACAAGGGATGTCCTCCAGGCCAAGCATTCCCCTATCATGCAAGGATGAAAATCTCCTATTTTCTAGAGAGAAATAATATGATATGCATGTTGTGAAGCATTCAACCATTCAGCTAAGGGGTTGCTAAATCTTTTAATTATCTTGATTTAATGTCTAGGTTTTATGTGAGGTTATGAGTTATTTAGAAATTTAATTATGATTTGTAGTTTGGGTAAAATATTTATTTTTTTCTAAGAGCCTAATTGCATCCAGGCCACACATTAAAGCATTAATACAAAAAGAAACTATAAGAGACATGCAATTTCTAGTGCACAATATAAATAAATCATCAAATAATTTATAAAGCTAGCACAAAATAATAAAAGGCCAGTGCGGTCAGGTGTCACTGTACAACCCAAAATAAAAAATGGGTAGCCGAGCTCTACCCTTATACAACCTAGATTATATAAGAATAATTACAATTAAGGATGAATACATGCTATGGGGGTCTTCATCTTCATTCTTCATGTCTCCTTCATTTCTTCATATCTCCATTTGATTTAATTTTCTTCACTTCAAAGGCATCACATGGCCTCCCAGAACAAAGCTTTATAGTCAATGCTCATCTTTATTCTCCCATAACACTAATCCTAATTCCTAGCTACAAAATTACATTAAAATGAAAAAAATAGATCTAACTACACCTGCAAGATAAAGGTTAGCTAAACATACATTCCTCATGAGCAATTATATTTATAATTTAACTTAGCACCCTGCACATGGGTAACCAAATCCACCTGTCCTAATTTAGATTATACTTAGTGTTAAGCAACCTGCAAAAGAGAGCATTTATATTTATTTTAAGCACCGCTTAAGACCAATCTCTTGCAGAAAATATGGTTAGGCTAATCATGGCCTAACATCTAGTCTATGAGGCATACACCCTAACATCCAGTCTAAAATAATACATCACAAAACCAAACATACATCAAACCATTCACCGCCCTAACATAAAGCTAGAAGTGGTAACTTAATCTAAGGTGTGTGTATTAAGGCTTGGTGTGGTATGTCTTAACTAGGCTTTGTTATAATTTTCTTAGTATGAAGAGATTTAATTATGAAGGGTGGTTTCACTTTAAGTGGTTTAATTGATTTGTAAGTTTTACATAATATTTTCTTTTATTTCATTTGAATTACACTAAACAACTAAGTGTTGTAAAGAGGAGAAAAGAGAGGGTCACTCTCTCTTATCCCTACCTTAAGTCGCATCTGAAACTAAGTAATTAAATAATTCTCTTTAATGAATGGCTTATTATATATTTTAAATTAACCCTAAGTTTAGGTTTATTTTAACTAAACTCATTCAACAAGAAAGGCATCTTAAGATTAATTAGAATAAATTACTATCACATAATACATGTTTGTCCATTTCTTTCCATCATATATAGCATGCATATGATTTAGTCTTAAACATAACTATACATGCAATTTATATCTTAGCACACTTGAATGATGAAAGTAAGCGAATGCATTTGGAATTGATATTTCAATTGGTTGAATTATTTTGTCATATTAATTTAAAGCTCCATCTAAATTCTTATACAAAAGCATAAGAAAAGAGCTTTAAATCATATGACTAATCAACCCAACCACTTGAACAAAATATGGATGCATGTCTTTTTAATAGAAAAAAGGGGGAATTTCATTCATTAGTCAAATGTACACACAAATGTATAAAACTTTTAAGCAAGTGTGTCGCCATTGTTCTACACCAAGGGAGTGAGATAGGAACATTGTTGACCTCACTTTTGGAGTGAGCTCTCACTTTCCTCATCATAGATCTAGGACTCTTATAAACACTAAGAGGTTCTTAGTATTAAGATACTTATAGTGATTAGGTGAACACTTAACCTAACCCTCAAGACTTAGAAGAGTTAGCCATAGGAATAGGTTGTGCCTTAGAAATTTAGGAGGACGTGCCTACCATACAGTCCAAACACAATCCTTGCTTCCTTCTTTCAAAGCCAAACCTCAAATTCAAATTCAAACCTCAAAATCAAATCTAACTATCCAATGATTGAAATCCATCACAAAATTCAAACTCTAAATCCCTTCCTAAGCCATTTAATTTTGTCTTATGGACTTAGCCTTAACCAAATACAAATCAACCCCAATCCATTTGATTTTCTCAATTATCAAATTTAATCCCAAATCAAATTCCAAATCATGAATCAATTCTAAACTCCAAATGATTGAAACCCATGATTAACTCCAAAGAACCACCTCCATATGCTTAGCCAAAACTCCTTCAAACCAAATCAAAATTGGTTGATTTCTTTATAAATCAATCATTCCTTCATTTATATTCACAAATATAAATGAAATTAAAATTCAGACCATTCAAATCAAATAAAAATAAATTAAACCAAATCAAGACCCTTCTTAAGCCATATTGACCCACCTTCATAAGCCCAATCAAATCTTGATCCAAATCAACCCAAACATGATCAGTTTCTTTATAAATCAATCATTCCTTCATTTATTTTCATAAATATAAATGAACCCCACCCTCCAATGACCAAAAATAAATCAAATCAATTCAAAATCCAAGTTAGCCTCTTTTGACCTAATCAAACTTGCTTCCAAATCACTCCAAACTCAAGTGATTTTCTCATTACCCATTTATATCTTCATTTATATTCACAAATATAAATGAAATATAAATTTAAATGGTCCAAACCAAACCCAAATCAAATCAAACTCTCAAGTTTTAGCCCTTTTAGAAAAACTTTTGAACTTGGTTAAATGACATCTAAATCAACTCAAAACCCATGGATTTCTTCATGATTCAATTATTCCTTTAATCATTGATCCAACTATAAACATTAACCACCATTATCAAATGAAATCCAAGTTAACCCCAATTAAGCCCAAGTTAACCCCTTTGGCTTGAAATTATCATATGAACCAAAACCCACTTGGCTCCAAACTAATTTTAATTGGATTTATATTTCAATACTAGGCTCATATGTGAGTTCAACTAAACTTGAATCAAACCTTGATCAAGCTAATTGACCCAATTAGGCTCACTTGACCTAAAGTGACCTAAAAGATCTTTTTGAGCCAAGTTCTAATCCAACCCAAGTTGGATTGAACTAAGCCCATCTAAACCTCAATCATGATCAACAATCATCATGGGATGATCAATCATCTTGAATTGGGTCAAATCAAGTCAAACTTAGCCTTTGACAAAATCAACATTTAGCCCTAATGAAACCCAAACTATCTAAAATCTATCATATGACAAATTGATTGAAACCATTGACTCAAACCCATTCATAATCAATGATTGAACTTCACCAAACCATCAATTGAGCCAAACCAAGCCTAATTGGCCACTTGACCTAAGTTGACCCAAATCAGCCTAAAAGGCTAAATTAGGTTAAATTGTTATTAAACCCAAATTGATTACAACCAATGGCTCAAGTTTATTCCAAATCACTTATTGAACTTGACCAAAGCCATGATTCAGCCACCCAACCTAGCCCAAATTGACCTAAAAGGTCAAATTGACTAAAATTCAAATTAATTCCAAATTAAACCAAACCAAAGCCTACAATCATTTTCAATCAACCAATTGAACTTCACTTGCCACCTAACTCAACCAGATTTGGTCAAATTGGTCAAATTGATCAATCTGACCAATCTGACCCTTTTGAATCCAAATGATTCAAATCTAAACCTAGGCCAAACCAATCCAAATTAATTAAACCAAAACATCTCAAATCATCATATGAACCTAACCCAAGCCTTGGTTTCACCCAATTTCACCAATTGGTCAACCCAACCCAACCTAGTCCAAATGGAACCCATTTGACCAATCCAAGCTAAACCACTCAAATACAACTTATGGATTCTTGTGGGCTGATCTAACTCAACTTAAACTCACCCTAGGTTAGCCTAAGACCACCCCAAAAGCCAAGTGGGCCCCACTCAAGGGGATTAGCCATCAAACTATGGGACTTAAGCTTTAAAATTAATGGATCCAAGCTAAAGTCAACTCTCCCATCCCCATGGTAGCCCCTTAGCACTCCATGGAACTTTCTCCTGATCCCACCTAGCCCTCCTAGCCGACCTAACCAACCCTAGGTTGGCCAAGGACCTTTTGGAGGTGAGTTGACTCACCTCCAACCCAAACCAAGCACCCATTGGATCCAAGCCTTTGCATCCTTGCACAATGGATCCATGGCAACCTCCCATCCCTGGCGTGCCACCTTGACTTGATGGAGACAAGTCCAGGGGCCGGATGGCTGTGAGCTAGTGCAAATCATGTGCACGCTGACGTTCGTCCATCATGGGCAATTGAGGGGTATACCCCCTCAATTCGAGAAAACAAAGAACATAATTCACATCCTGAGCCTTCCTAAGCTAATTTTGAAGCCCCTCAGAGCCTTTCCAAGGATCCCCAAGCCCTCCTTGATTAGCATTGCTCATTTTTTAGTAATGCAGAAAAGGGCATCCCAATCCTGAGCAATGCTCCCTCTCCACTAAATCAAATCCAAATTCCTTGCACTCTCACCATCCCCATACTCTATCGAAGTCAACCAAACCAATTCCCAAGCTTCCAGGCCAAGGGAGGAGTGAGTTCGATCAAGATCGAACACCAAAGGAGGGGAGCTTGGTCCACAGAACATTCCACATCTACGGTGAGGTAATTTCATAAACCGAGCTTATATAAAAAAGTTGGTTGATTTTTTATGAAGGAACTTTGAAATTCATGGATTTTTTATCATTGGATGTGTGTGTCTCCCTTTCCCAAAGGTGTGGGAAGAATTTGGAGACAATCCGAGCTCGGGGAGCTCAGATCGAATGAGGGAAGATGGACAGCATCCATCTTTCATCACTCACAAATGGGATAGATAATGAGCCATCCATCCTGTGTGATTGGAATGAACGGCTATGATCAAATCCCGCGGTAGATCCTTTGATTATTTTCCTAAATTGTGGATCGAATTGTGGTCATATGATCTTAGATCAGATGGTCCACAGAGAAAGCACGTCCACCGCCGGTTGAGTTAGCACAAGGATGTGACTGCTTAAATAGCAAATCTCATCACGCCACATGCAAAGTGGGCCGCGTCAGTGAGCCGTGTCAGCCGCAACGTGGCCCAACAGGATTAAGGATTTAATTATGGCTAATTAATTAATTTTGAATCCTGAAACTTCCTAAAATCATAACTAATTATAGAAAATCTAAAAAATACAAACTTAGGCTCATTTTGAAGATATTTAAGAGTATAATCTAGCAAAATTATTATTAATGAATTTTTAATAGTGATTTTAGATTAATTAAGGTTTTATCAAAAATCTAATTAGTTTAATTACACATTAATTAAACACTCAATAAATCTCAAATTTTTTATGGATGTTTAGGGGATGACCTTTGCCTCCCCTATTTTTCTAGTATTTTATGGATTGTTTAATTAGGAAAATCACTTGATTAAGCTCTGATCACTCTCTTAATCTAATTAATCATAATTAATGAATGAACAGTAACTTGATTAATCATTTAAACATAATTACCTCTGTTGAATAGTAAGATAACTTAGGGGATGTGATTGGGGATACTTTTTCTAATTCATTTTCTAAGTTTTCTTTACCTTTAAAAATCAAATTAATTAATGGTTAATGGAATGATTAATTGATTAATTAAGTGATTAATCTTCAAGATAAGAAAATCAGAATCTAATTGAAAGTTTAAATGATTTAGGAATTAGGATTGCGGCTTCGCCCTTGATCCTTTCCCTTAAGTTAATTTCATCATTCAAGTTAAAACATAACCAAAGTGTTTAATCAATTAATTAAAGGCTTAATGAAATTAAAATTAAAAATCAATTCAATCACACCTAAGAAACCCTTAATTGATCTTGGGTAGCTCCTTGGGTATTCAATAACCCAAGGTGAGAGATAATGAAATTATGGTTGGCTCACATGTGTGAGAAAATCATAAAAGTAATTAAGTGAGATCCCTTAAGCTTAATTAACTATTAATCATAAGCCAATTGCATTAGGACCCTTTCAATTCTTAGGAGCATTGAAAATTTACTTTTCATATGGTTGCATATCATATTGGCTTATTATTAATTAGTTCATTAATTTAAGGTGATATAGGTAAGGGTTAATTAATTCACTTAATTTATACCTTAACCTAATTAAAACATAAAATCAACTTAAATATTCATCATTAAATAAAATTAACTCATACATGGGGAATTAGGTTAGGATTAGCAAACATCTTTCATATTTCCTAAATCAAATCAAACTCAAAGTTAAAAATGTCTTTAAAGAATTTTGTTTTATTTTAAATATCCTTATTTAATGTGATTGTCCTTAGGAATTAATTTGGATGAATGAAATCATGTGTTTACATTCCTTTATTTCTTTCCAATCATGTTAAATATTGCTTGCCATATGAAATCATGTATTCATTTTTTTAAAGAATTAATTAAATGAAATATTTTCTTTTATGTCAAATTGCATGTGTTGACTTAAATTAAATATGTGTGTCTATTATCACTATTAAATCAAAAACTACTTTTAAAAGCCTACAAATCAATTATTATAAATGAAGTGATGTTAATTACAAGTATCTATAAGCTTGCTTGTGATGATAATATAAGATATACAATATGAAGTTCTCTTTCCTAATATTAACATGGATTCACATAGGATTTGCAAGTGTATAGTTCATTTGAAAAGAACACAACATTTGCCTAAATCTATTCATATGCATCTCTATGTTAAGACTTAGGAAGAAATTCATATCACATATGTAAATCACATAATCAAATCAAACATAATTTTTTGCATGACTCTTTTTCCATGTGGTTCTTTATATATATTCATATGTATTTTAGAAAAGTGGTATATTAGTCTGGACATCCCAGGACTGTGAGGCTTTAAGTAGCCCTAAGTTGGTCTTGTATCTTACGCCCTGGTGTAGAAAACAATGACACCATACACACTTAAAACTCTTATACATATGCATGTATGATGTGGCCAATGAATAAGAATCATAAATCAAATAAATCAAACATAACTTTTTCCATGGATTTTTTTATCCTTATAGTTGTTCATACATCTACATGTATCTAAGAAAGTGATATATTAGTCTGAACATCATGGGATTGCGAGGCTTTGAGTAGCCCTAAGTAGATCTTGTACATTACGCTCTAGGTGTAGAAAATAATGGCGACATACTCACTTAAAACTTTTATACAGGTGAATGTGTATCTAGCTAATGGATGAAAAATCTCTCTTTTTTATGTAATAAGGCATGCATTTATAATTCAATAAAAAATAAAATATTTAAATTCCAAATACACTTCTTTTCATTCATCATCAAAGTGTGCTAAGATTTACATTGCATGTATAGGTATGTGTTGACCTCATTTTTAGAATGAGCTCTCAACACCTCCATCTTAGACATAGGATTCCTCTTAGACTTTAAGAGTTCCTTAGTCTTAAGACACATCTAGTGATTAGGTGGACACTCCTCTAGCCCTAGAAGACTTAGAAGGTTTAGCCATAGGAATAGGTCATACCCTAGAGGTGTTAGGAAATTTGCTTACCCTTAGCTTGCACCATTCCTCACCTTTCCTTCTTTCAAGTCAAACTCCAAATCAAATCGCATTTGATTTTCTCCAAATCCAAATCAATTCCATGATTGAAAACCATGATTGAAACCCATGATCAAAATCCATCAAAAATTCCTAAGTCCAAATTTTGCCTAAATCCTTAATCATCCCTTAAGGACTTATCCAAAATCATGATTCAAATCTGTTCAAATCTTTGAAATTTTACCATATCTCATTTATATTCTCATTTATATTCACATATATAAATGAAATATAAATTCAAACCCATCAAATCAAATTCAAAAGTCAAAATCAATTCATGAAAATTTTCTTAAGTCCCTTTAATTTTCCATTAAAGGACTTAGCTAAAATCAACTCTAAACTTTGATCAAGCCTATTCAAATCCA
Organism: Cymbidium sinense; assembly: GCA_021442155.1. NCBI lineage: Eukaryota > Viridiplantae > Streptophyta > Magnoliopsida > Asparagales > Orchidaceae > Cymbidium > Cymbidium sinense. The sequence goes on from CM038215.1 coordinate 106,924,655, forward strand.
TGGGATTTTCTCAAAATTTATTTATATTCTCATATATAAATAAAATATAAATTTAAACCAATCAAATCCAACTCAAAAATTAAATTCCAAATTTAAAATCCTTGAAATTCCCTTAAATCCTTTAAATTTTTTTTAATGGATTTAACCTAAACTTTGATCAAACCATTTCAAACTCATGGGATTTTCTCAAAACAAATTTGTATTCTCATTTATATTATAATATATAAATGAAATATAAATATAAATCAATCATATCCAACTCAAAAATTAAATTTCTAATTATAAATTCCCTTAAATCCTTTAAATTCCCTTTAATGAATTTATCCTAAATCATGATTAAACCGCTTCAAATCCTTGAGATTTTCTCATGATCAATTTATATCTTCATTTATATTCATATATATAAATGAAATATAAATTCAAACAATCAAAACCAACTCGAAAAATCAAAACTCAAATCCATTCAAATCAAATCTAAGTCTTTCAAGCCAAAATCTTGAGCTTAGCCAAAACACTTTCAAATCAAGTCAAACCCTTGATTTTTCTCTCATGGTTCAATCAATCCTACAATCATGAGCTCATATATATATCCGAACTTCAATCAGACAATCAAAACCCAAATCAAAAATCAAACCCAAAATCTCTTCATATTCTTCTTTTGAATATGAAATTTTCAAATGGATCAAAACCCATTTGACTTCAAACCACTTGTAAATGGATTTATATTTCAATCATGAGTTCATCTACAAGATCAACCAACTTCAAATCAAGCTTTGACCAAGCCACCCACTTAGGCTCACTTGACCCAAAGTGACCTAATGCACCCTTATAAGCCAACTTTTGATCCTAACCAAATTGGATTGAACCAAACTCATATTTCCTTCTCATCATGATCAACAATCATCATGGGATGATCAATCAATCAAATTGGGTCAAACCAAGTCAAACCTTAGGGTTGACTATGTCAACACTTAACCTAAAATGAAACCTTACATAGCCAAATTCAACCATAGGCCAAATTGATTGAAACCATTGATCTAAGTTCATTCATGACCTATGTTTGAACTTGATCAAGCCAACATTTGAGCCTAACCTAGCCTAATTGGCCCACTTGACCTAAGTTGATCCATTTTGACCTAAAAGGCCAAAATTTATCAAAACTTGATCTAAGCTAAATTAACTCAAACCAATAGGTCAAGTCCATTCCAAATCACTTGTGAAACTTTACCAAAGCATCAATTGGCCAACTAGACCTAACCTTGCCCAATTGACCTTAGACCCAACATGACCTCAAGGGGTCATGTTGAGCCAAAATTGAACTTAAACCAAATTGATTGAAAATAAAGATACCAATCCACTCCATATGACTAACCAAACCTAAACCAACTCTTGACTTATCCCAAATAGGTCAAATGGGTCAAATGGGTCAAGTGGGTCAATTTGACCCATTTGACCTAAATGAGTCATATGAGCCAAAACCAAATCTAATCCAAATTGAACCAAATAAAAGGCACCAAAACATTTCAAATGGTCACATGAACTTGACCCAACTCATGGTTTGACCCAATTTGACCTATTGATCAACTTAACCCAAGTTGACTCATTTTGACCTAAATGGGTCAACATGAGCCAAACCCTATCAAATGGATTCCAAATCCATTGATTGGCCAAACTCATTTTCCCAGCATACCAAACTTACCTAAATTGAAAAAAATAGCAAAATGATCATTTTACACCTAGGCCATAGAACAAATTTTGGCTTCCATTATTTTGATACATCACTCATCTGATCACTGAGGCTTTCTTAAAAGCTCAAGGAGACTTAGTGATGAGTGGTGCACCTCAATTGGTTTGGGACAACCCATTTGACCCATGGACCAAACCCCTTAGCTTGAAATTCAATTTTCAAACTCCCCTCAAGCTCAATTTGATGCACATGGGTTAGCATTCCACTCCACCAAGCCGACCATGTGCACACTTCAAACAACCTAAACATCCCACTCCATGGGGTCAATTGGATCAAAACGGCAAGCTCATTGTTGGTCATCCGATTGCCATAGGGGGAGATATACTCCCCCTAATTCACTAAATTTTCAATTCATTCACACTCGATTGGAACTTAGGAACTCTTAGCAATCACCTTAGAGCTTTCCCAAGGTCCCTAGAAAGGTTTTGAATCTTGCATTTCTCAGTTTTACATAGTGCAAAATAGGGGAGCTAGATCCAATAGTGAACTTCTTCTACACTTGATCCCATCCAAATTCCTCTTGCACACTTGATCCAAGGACCAAGTCGAGCCTGCCCAAGCATCCACTTGAGTTCCCACAGCAAGGAAGAACTCAATTCAATCAAAGTCACAAGAGAGATCAAGAGGAGTTGGTCCACCCATTCATCCACTCAACCTCAAGACCTAGGAACCTCAATAGGGCTTTATCTCCACTAGATGAAGCTACCTCATCGATCCCGAGCACTGGTGATCACCTTCGATGAGGTTTGTGATTTTCTGACCACTTAGATTGATAGGTGTTGGTCCTTTGTGAAAGGAATGTTCATTGCATATGAAATCCACCGTTAGATTGGCCGCTCTAGTCCTTTATATGGTGTGGGTTAAGTCTTGAATGAATCTATGCAAGATCAGGCTCGAATCTCCCCTTGGATCATGAACGATTCACATTCATCCTCAGGGAAGAACATAACCCATCTCATTCTTCCATCCGTGCATTTTAGATGGACGGCTGAGATTATTAGGCATGTTTTAGAAGTTAATTCTTCTTTTAAAACTATGGGTGTATCCTCAAACGTCTGATCTTTCATCGAACGGCTAAGGATAAAAGCACGTGTGCCGCCACCACCACCCTGATTTGATAACTTAGGTAAAGGGCTCATAGTGTGACGCGTGTAAAGCACGTTGATCGCCGCCGCCATGCATCACACCGTGAGCAGGTATTAGCCAGGGATTAGTTAGGGGTTATTATTAATTCCTAATTAATTCATAAATCTTCAAAAAATCATAACTCCTTCAAGAAAAATCAGAAAGATAAAAGAAAAATGCTATGGATAAATAATTTCTTCTAGAATATTTTAAAAATATATTCAATAGATTTTGAATTCCTTTTTTCTCTGAATGTGGGTTTCATTGGAAAAGTTAATTAGTTAATTATTCCCTAATTAAGCCACCAATTGATCTTAAATTTCCAAGGTTTATTTTACGGGAAGACCTTTGCCTCCCCTAATTTTTTTGAGATTTATTGAGGCAGTAATTGGGGAAATTGTTATTTCATTCTTTAATTACCCCCCATTCATGTAATTAAGGGTAATTAAGGTGTGATTAATAGATTGATCCTTTGATTAAGTTTGATTAAGGTTAAATCCAATAAGTATGGGGTTTATGGAATAATTTTGGGTCATTTCCCCTAAGCTATTCCCTAAACTCCCTTCTTCTCTCCTTAATCCCTTCTTAATTAAGGGTTAACTCACTAATCACCCCTTTAAACAATTTTTAAAAATTCTAAAAAGTTTCAGAACTTAAATAATCTACCTTGGGTAGATGCTTAGGTGTTTAATAACCTAAGTTCAATTAAAGAAATTAAAACCCATTTCATAAGTGTGAAGGGGTGTTTTGAAAGTACTTAAGCTAAACCCCTTAACTTAATTAACTTTTAATTGTGAGCCAAATTGTATTAGGCCTTTTCATTACTAAGTGCATTATAAATTTAAATACCTTGCGGGTTTTATGTCATCTCATTGGCTCATAATTACTTAGTTAATTTTTCTAAGCTGGTGTAGATAAGGGTTAATTAAGCCACTTAATTCATACCCTAACTTAATCAATGCTTAAAAATAGATTTAATTATCTAAAAATTAAACAAAAAATAGAAAACAGATGTGGGAATGGGTTAGGAATAGTAAACTCATCTCACCCTTTCAAAATTAAATCAAACTTCAAACTAAACAAAAATCATTTTTGAAATTCACTTTGATTTGTTCTAAATTCTCTTATTCCTTAAGAATGTCTTTAGGATTTAAGTAAAGTGAGTTTGTTTACATGATTGCATTACTTTAGATCTTTCCCAACATGTTAAGTTGTATGTCATGTGATTCATACATTCATAATCTCATGTTTCAAATTTTAAAAATGAAATTATTTACTTTATGTCAAAAGTGCATGTGTTGGTTAAAGTAAAATATGAGTGGCTATTATCACTACTAAATCAAAAATATTTTTAAAACTTATAAATGGAATATCAAATCTGAAAGTGTGTTATTCATATCTTAATTATTAGCTTGCATGTGATGAATTATAAAGTCGTGTTCAGTGTAGCCTTTCCTTTCTTTCTTATGTTAGCATAATTTTGAATAAGAATTGGTAAGATGTAGGGTTCATTTGAAAAGAACCCAACACTTACTTAATTCCAAACCTTATTCATCCTTATGCTCTCACTTAAGAAGGGTTTCCTATACTTGAATGCATAAATTGCATAAATAAAAATGAAACTATTAAACAACTTTTGCATATTCCTTTTCCATTTCATTTTTTTTATATGCATGTTTGTACTTAAGGAAAGTAGTATATTAGTCTGGACAACCCCGAGGTTGCGAGGCTTTAAGTAGCCCTAAGTAGGTTTTATACCTTACACCTCTGTTTAACAGTGACGTTGTACTCACTTATGCCTTTTTTACTTTCATGTATGTATGTGAAATTTTGGATAAGGAAAACCTTTTCTACTTAAGAAAATCATACATGCTTAACTTCTAAATTTTCTTAAATGGATTACTTAGCATGCATCATAAAGTGTGTTAACTATTCTCATTTACATGTATAGATATGTTTAGAGTCCATCCATATGCATGTTATATATGTTGGGAAAGAATTGAAGTAATGTGTGTTATGTGAATTTTGATTCATTTTATTTAATCTTAAAATGTCTTTCTTTTTGAATATGTTTGTTTAGAGTTCATCTAAACTTAGGATTAATTAAAAGTTTTAATTAAAAGTTTTAATCAAAATATTCACCTAAATGAAATTAAAATATGAACCTACTTTAGAAAATTACTTAAGATTAGAGAAGGAAATCTTTTCCCCTCTCTTCATAACTTAGTAATTAATTGTAGGTTTCACTCAAATCATATTAAAGCATGAAATAAAATAAACCAAATCACTTAAACAACTTAAATGAAACCCTCCTCTAAGTTTAACAAGTTTTTCACACTTAAAAAATTTGAACTTAAAGTCCTAAGCTAAGCATACCACACATACTTTCAAAGCACACACATTAGCTTAAGTCACCACTTCTAGCTTTAGGTTAGGTCGATGCATGGCTTGATGTTATGTTTTGTGATGAATATTTTAGACTGGATGTTAGGGTCTGCTCATAGAATGAATAGTGGGATGTGCTTAATCTAATTATTCTTTTCTGTAGAGGATTGTGCTTAAGGGGAGCTATCATAAATAAAAATATAAATGCTTCTTGCTTGCAGGTGCTTATACCCCTTAGCATAATCCATAGGCTAGGTGGACTTAGTCACCCATGTGTGGGGTGATAAGTCCAATATGCATGCTTAGGATTTATGTGGTGTGATTTACTAACCTTTATTTTGCAGGTGTTAGTTATATTTTCACTTTTCCTTTTCATGTAAAAATTTGTATAAATAGGATTTTGGAATGATTTATTATGGGGAATTAGAATGAGCATTGGTCATAAGATCCTATCTTATACACCATGTGAAGCCTTGGAGCATCCACCTTCCAACCCTCTAAAGGAAGATCCAAAGAAGAAAAGAAGAAAAGAAGAAAATATGAAAGAAAGAAGAAAGAAAGCTTGAAGATCCCCATAATAATGAATTCCTTTGCTTAAATTGTAATTCAATTCATTTATAATATGGGTTGTATAAGGGTAGACCTCGGCTACCCACAATTGATATTCAGGTTAGTGCGATGGTGCCTGACCACAACGGCCTTTTTTTGTGCTAGTTTTATAAATTGATTGATGTTTGTTTAACTTGCACATTAAGTGGCATGCTTTTCCTTGTTTCTTTCTTGCTTTATGTATGACCTCGATGTAGATTAGGCTCTTTAGGAAAAAAAAAATCTTTTACCCAACTTAATAACTCAAAATAAGATTAAACAACTCATAACATCACCAAAAGCTTAGAATTAAAATCAAGATAAAAGATTTAGCAACCCCTTAGCTAGATGAGCATTTCTTTATAATATCATACATAAATTCATCTTATTTCACTCTTGATTGGAGGGCTTTCACCTTTGCCAGAGAACCCGGCTTAACTTGTGAGAGCCGTGGTGGAAACTCACCTCCTAAACTTCTCATTGATTTTGGCCAATAACCTGATTTCTCATGCATTAGTCATAAAAATCCTATCAACCTGAGTCAAAATAATTGTCCAAAATGAAAATAAAATGAAATTTGAAAAGCATTAGATTTAAGTCATTTGAAGCATGTCCCTTTACATGATCTAGTTCTTTAGGGAGTGAGTTTAAGAACTTAGTCTCTTTCTCAATAAAAAATAGTCTAACTATCTTGCATTAAGCATAAAGACTTGCCTACATGAATATAAAATCGTAGCAGGAGTTAGTTGGTGGCCACCCCCACGCGGTTGTAAGTCTAAGTTGTCAGGTGGTTTGTCCTTTCTTATGGAGTCAAACTAATTACCCATTTTTGCATTAAATTTAGGTTATGCTTCCGGCCCTCGCCAAAGCTCCCTAAATTTAGGTTCTGAGATTGCTTTTCTCTTTTATGGGCTATAAGCATAATTCCTCACCTCTTAGGTATTTCCTTAATCTTGTGTTAAGGAATCATAACTCCTAAATTTCTAATGAAAAATGCAACCTAAACAAACTAAATCAATTTTTAAAATATAAAGTCCAATTTTAGGATAGTTTGAGATGCTCGCTAGGTTTTCTAGCATCATGAGCATCTCCTACTTATTCTCATTTTGGCTTCGATAATAAATCTCTCTTTGATCATTCCCATTTGATCTTCAAAAAAAAATTAATCAATTGATAATCCTTCCTATTAAAATCTTTAGAAACAATGATCATTTGCCTTAATCGAGAGTTTTACTAAGGAATCCCTATTCTTTAAAATGTAATTAACTATGAGGGATTGCTCCTGTAGGAAACTTAACGAACCCGGTTTAAAATAAACCCTGGTTTACTTATCCATGTAAAGTAGGGGAAAAATTTATGGTATGTATGCAGACTCATCTTCTTTAGGAGTCCTTATTGAGGTGATTGGTTCCATTAAAGGGTAGTGACTTTTATCTTTTGAGATAGTACACTATTTCCTTGATGATTGTATCCAATCACCTGAATAAGTATATCTGTGAATCTGTGTGGCGTCTTACCAAGTCAAATTTCTACATATATAGTTTTGCCTTTCCTTTATCCACAAATTTGAAGGCGACTCTAAATATGTGTGTGAAAGTTTTTCACCGCAGTATGCTTAGGATTATTCATATGCATGATATACATGATGGAAAGAAATGAATGAATATGTGTTATGTGATAGTAATCCATTCTAATTAATCTTAAGATGCATTTCTTATTGAATAGGGTTATTTAGAGTGAACCTAAATTTAGGTTTAATTAAAACACAAAATAAACCATTCACTAAAGGAAATTCATTAATTAACTTACCTTAAAAATGACTAAAGGTAAGGATAAAAGAGAGATTCTCTCTCTTTCTTCTCTTTATAAAACTTAGTTGTTAAGTGTAAGCTATATGAAATAAAATAAAATACTAAGGTAAATCTTCAAATCAATTAAATCATTTAAAGAGAAATCAACCCTTTATAAATTAAATCTCTCACACTTAATAAATTATAACTCTAAAGTATAGTTAGGACATACCACACAAACCTTTAACACATACACATTAGATTAAGTCATCATTTTTAACTTTATATTAGGGCAGTGTATAGTTTGATGAATGCTGACTTTGTGATGTATTATTTTAGACTGGATGATAGGGTGTATGTGTGTAGTCTGAATGTTAGGATGATATTAGCCTAATCATATTTTCTGTAAGGGGGCATGCTTAAGGGGTCGTTGTAATAAAAATATAAATACTTTTTACTGTGCGGGTTGCTTATACCCCTAAGCATAGCCCAAGTTAGGACAGGTAGGCTTGGTTACCTATGTGTGGGGTGCTAAGTCCAAATTATTCATATAATTGTTTGGGTTGTTTCGTGTATTTTGCTAATATTTATTTTGTCGGTGTAACAAGATTTACTTTTCTTCTTTTTAATATAATTTTGCATTAGAATTAGGATAAGTATTATGGAGGATTAGGGTGAGCATTGGTTATAAGACCATGTCTTATAAACCATGTGATGCCTTTGGAGCAAGCAACATCCCAATCAAGCCAAAATAAAGGAAAGAAATGGAGCAAATTAAAAATAGATTTTCTTGCTGCACATCTCATCCCTGTGAACTCTTCTCTTAATGATGATTTGCTTGATGAGCAAATTATGCTCATTCATGAAAGATAAAAATCATAAATTTGGGAAATGTACTTTGATGGAACCTCATCGATCAAACAAGTCCAACATCTAAATTTCCTAAGGGCAAGAGTAGGAATCGACATCATCTTCATAACACTAGAGGTAGGAATAATGAGATGATCATATGGGTTAACTGAGCCAAGATTGGGTTTAAAGCTATAGGGTAGGCAAGTCTTCTTTAATCCCTAATGCATAACCTATTCTTATGGCTAACTCTTCTAAGTCTCTAGGCATAGGTTAAGTGTTCACCTAATCACTAGAAGTGTCTTAAAACTAAGGAACTCTTAGTGTCTACAAGAGTTCTAGATCTATGATGAGGAAGTTGAGAACTCACTCCCAAAAATGAGGTCAACAGTCTTCGAATATATCAGAGATTTTTTCCCTACTTTACATGGATGAATAAAGCATGATTTATTTAAATTGGGTTTTAAAGTTTCTTATGGGGGCAAGCCCCCATAGTTAATTACATCCTAAGGAAGGTGAGTTCCTTAAGAATACTCTAGATTAAAGTAGGCCACTATTATTTCCAAAGATTTCAAAGATAGGACTATCAATAAATTTGATATATTTAGAAAAAATAATCAAGAAGGATCAAAAGTAGAGACTTATTATCAAAGCCAAAGGAGATGAGTAGGGGATGCTCATGATACTAGGAAACCTAGTGAGCATTCCAATCTATCCTATGGTTGGACTTTATATGTTCAAAATTGAAGAAAATTATGTATTTTAGTTGAAGTTTATTAGAAGGATAGGACTTATAATCCCACAATACAAGGTTGTGGAAACACCTAAGAGGTGAGGATTTATACTTGTAGCCCGAAGGAAATAGCTACCTCGAATCCTAAATCTAAGGAGCTTTGGAAAGAACCAAAGCGCTACCTAAATCTAAGCGGAGATGGGTATATGGTTTACTTCCATAAGAGAGGATAAACCACCCGACTACTAAACTTATAACTGCCTAGAGTGGCAGCCACCTAACTCCTCCTACGCTTTAGAAATATGTGATCAAGTCATATGTTTTGCAAGATAGTTAGGTTATTATTATTTAGAAAGAGCCTAAGTCCTTAAACCCACTCCCTTAGAGACTAGAGCATGAGTGGTATAAACAATGACTTAATCTAATGCAAATATTTTAAGTTTTTATTTAATTTTGGACTCTTCCTTTTGGCAATAGCTATAAGATTTTTATATGCCTAAAATCATGTTGAAATTAGATTATTAGCTAAATCAACGAGAAAGGGGTGTTTTCCATCACAAGGGATGCCCTCACAGGCCAAGCATTCATCTATCGTGCAAGGATGAAAATCCCCTATTTTCAAGAGAGAAATAATATGATATGCATGTTGTGAAGCATTCAACCATTCAGCTAAGGGGTTGGTAAATCTTTTAATTATCTTGATTTAATGTCTAGGTTTTATGTGAGGTTATGAGTTATTTAGAAATTTAATTATGAGTTATAGTTTGGGTAAAAGATTTATTTTTTTTCTAAGAGCCTAATCGCATTCAGGTCACACATTAAAGCATTAATACAAAAAGAAACTATAAGAGACATGCAATTTCTAGTGCACAATATAAATAAATCATCAAATAATTTATAAAGCTAACACAAAAGAATAAAAAAGTCGGCAGGTCAGTGTCCAGACAACCCAAATGAAAAATGGTGGTAGCTCTACCCCATACAACCCTTTATGGATTATATTAGGATAATTACAATTAAGGATGAATACATGCTATGGGGGTCTTCATCTTCATTCTTCATGTCTCCTTCATTTCTTCATATCTCCATTTGATTTAATTTGTTTCACTTCAAAGGCATCACATGGCCTCCCAAGACAAAGCCTTCTAGTCAATGCTCATCTTTATTCTCCCATAACACTAATCCTAATTCCTAGCTACAAAATTACATTAAAATGAAAAAAAAATAGATCTAACTACACCTGCAAGATAAAGGTTAGCTAAACATACATTCCTCATGAGAAATTATATTTATAATTTGACTTAGCACCCTGCACATGGGTAACCAAATCCACCTATCCTAATTTAGATTATACTTAGTGTTAAGCAACCTGCAAAATAGAGCATTTATATTTATTTTAAGCACCGCTTAAGCCCAAAAAAAAATGGTTCTAATCACCTAACATCTAGTCTGAGGCATACACCCAGCCTAAAATAATACATCACAAAATCAAACATACATCAAAACCATTCATAAAGCTAGTGGTAACTTAATCTAAGGTGTGTGTATTAAGGCTTGGTGTGGTATGTCCTAACTAGGCTTTGTTATAATTTTCTTAGTATGAAAGATCAATGCTATCAATTAATGATCGATACCTGAAAATGTATTATATATGATAAATATATTTTTGAGGTACTATAGAAATTCCCCTGCAAGACAGGGGATATTTTTTTATGCATATTTATTTAGGTTGACATCGTGCTTCACACCGATATCCCTAAATAAATATATATAATCAAGATAATAATAATTTTCTAAAGCACCGTGAAAATCCTCCTGTTACACAGGGGGCATTTTTTTTTTAGATTTTATATATAAATGAAATCAATATTATGTGTTAAGCTCTCTTAAGAGCAAATATATCAACTCAAATATTGATGTATTTGCTCAATTTTATCTTAAAATTCTTTCAAATGTATTTTAGAATTCCCCATACAAGACAGAGGGTGTTTCTTTATTTTTTATATGAGTTGACAATGTGTCATATGACGAGAACTTTGAATATATTCTGATTCGAGTAGACATCGTGCTTTGAGCCGAGATCTCCATTTGATTACTCTAACATCCTTGTAGTAAAGATACTTTCAGTTATCCTAAATAGTGAAAATGTAACTTTAAACAAGCTGCACACAAGATGATTCTACAGTTAAAAGATTCATCATTTATACTTGTAATAGTTCTAAAAGTTAAGTGAGAGGATTTTAAATTTGTAAATTTAGATATCGTTAAGTTGGGAATGCGTAAGTCCGTTCGTAGCTCAAGTCTAAAATTCAAGTGGGCCCTAACCATCGGACTCAATAAGCCCAAATGTGATCAAGTCGCTAACTGCTCTTCTCACTCAACAAGCCGTAAGAAAATAATGTAGTGGTAGAGCCCATGTTTGCTAGTTCGATGACAATAGCTATTCTACCCAAAGCTGACTTGACTTAACATACCAAAGTGAGTCAAAATTAAAGTTCTCTTAACTAACTAATGAACTATAAACAAGACTATAAGATGATTTATCCTTAAAACAGCATATGTGTAAAATATTTCAAAGATATGCAAAGATAAAGATACAAAATCTCAAGGGCGGTACAAAAAAAAAGAGGAAAGGAGGAAGGACTATCTCTTCTTTAGCAAGTCTGATGAAGCACGAAGCGTGGAGATTGAAGAAGCAATCCTGAAGTTGGTATAAAGCTTGTGAGCAAACTAAAGGGATTTCGTGGATATCCACTATGTTAAAGCACTTATTGTTGGGTTGGTAACTCAAGATTTCAGATCTAATATAAGCCAGCAGGCTAGGTCATCTATATTCACCCTTCGAGAAGTCCGTCAAAGCAGCAAGCTCAGGACTGAAGATATACGTGCACTTCCTGACAAATCAATATGGACAAATCAAGTCAATCCTTCATCAACTCTGTCAAGCTTAAAGCCAAGACAAGGAATTTCATGACTCAAAACAAACAAACCAATTCCTCCATCCAACCTGGTCGAGCATAAAGTTAGGATCAGAGAAAGTCAAAATTCATAAAAATACAAAAGAAAGAGTTCTTCAACGAACGTGTTGAAGCTGAAGTAATTTAAAATTCATAGTTGACACGAAAGGTCAACAAGTTTCAATAGATATGACTCGCTTCATGCACGAATCAAATTTATTAGGGGGCATTTGTTAACCTTCACATATGCTACATGAGTCGAATCGAGCCTATAAGATGAATTTGATCGACTTCGGATTCTTCAGAGCGCAAATCAGAGTTGAAATACACCAGATATCGTCAAAATCAATTGAAACGACCTCCGATCCACGAACGAACTTTACCGACACATTCAGAATGTTGAAAATGATCAGAATATAAATATTGTATAATCGAATCATCGATCAAGCACCATGATGATGTACGATATCTCCGGAAAGCTACGACAATATCCAAATGACCTCCGTTCATAAAATTAATTGTGTTGTTAACTTCAAAATGTCAAAACTTTTCAAATAAGATTTTAATTTCATTGACGTAATGTCGATGTAAGCGGTTAGAAGCGACAATGTCCATTTTGAATGTCCAATTTGATGTATCGCTGACCAAAATCTCCGTCAATCGGCTGCATTCATAATAGCAAAATTAATTAGAATTGATATTTCATGTTGACCAATTATTATCAAATGAAGTAAAATAAATCGAATATATAATTTCACGCATATTGAAGTCAAGAGGCTTCGACGCTATCCAAATAAGCTCCTTTCGTGAAACAGACTGTGTCGTTATCGCCAAAACATCAAAAACTATTAGACAAGGCCTTTCGTAGTTGATTCAACCAAGTGTGAAGTAAATGATGAGTCTCGAAGTGCGACGATATTTAAATTAACCTTAAATTTCCTTTGTATTCCTAAATCCTTTCCCGTTCGTGATCCCCTCTATCATCCAAAATCCCGTAAGTGCCAAGCCGAAACTGCTCCCGCTCGCGACTTCCTGCTCTCGATTCGTTCTCCTAAAAACTGAAAGCCCTCTTCGCTCTCCACTGGCTCGTGCTCCTCATCTTCATCAACCGCAAGAACTACAAGGGGAAACCACAGCAAACGAAGGCTTTTCTCTCTCTCTCCCACTCTTGTTTGATCCACTCTCAACTGTAAGCCCCCCTCCCTCGCATGATCTTCCCCTCTCAACCGCAAGCGATTCGCACAAAATCCCTCCTCCCTCATTCGTTCACCCAATTTTCTTCATCCTGTAAGCTTCTGATTTCCCTCAACCGCAAGGAACAAAAGTTCAAAAACTCGCACAACTGATCCCTCTCTCGCATTCCCCTCCTCTCTTTCGTTTCCTTAACCTCAAGCATGATCCCCACTCGTTCTCTCTTCTTCGAGCCACAAAACGTAAGCTCTCATTCTCCCCCCTTCTGTTCCTTCAAACAGCATTCGCCCTCTCTCTCTCTCTCTCTCTCTCTCTCTCTCTCTCTCTCTCATTCCGTTTCCCTAAAATCGTAAAACCCCAATCCCTTCGACCCACAAAACCTCATCTTCTCGATTCCTTCATATCGAGCACTATAGCTCTTCTCGATTCCGTCATATCGAGCACTGCAGCCCAACATTCCTCCTCACATACACATTGAACCGATCTCTTTCCTAGCTATCGGCAACTTCAATCAACCTTGGTTTCTCGCACCACGCAACGACACTCCCATCTCTTTTTCTCATCTAAAGAATAAAATAAGATTTTCAAAATATGATTTGTGGATGCGTAAGAATATAATTTGCGGATTTGTAGGAATGTATGAATGTATATGCATTTATTTCTTTATGCAGATTTGAAGGTCTTGTCACATCAGGTGTGAGATGAATTAGTCGAGGGATTTTTAAATGTGATGTATGACGTGGCCAAAATTGTTAGATGTAGTACTCATATGCCGAAAACTGCTGAAAGTTTGACTACTTTTTTGTACTTAAAAAAAGGAGGAAAACCAAAAGTAACTTAAAAGCACTAAATAAATAAATAAATAATCTAAAACTAAACTCGAGTTAAAAGAATTAAGCAAGCATGCAAAATAATGTGAATATGAGTATTAAACAAACGTATAAAAAGAAGAAAAGAGACTTACAAAAAATTGTTAAGCAAGTTAAAAGCTCGCTTAAATTTTGAGCGAGGATCTTCCTCCTTTTTAAGGTGCTTTAAACTCAAGCATATGAAATGAAACCCCCTAGCACACCAATTTATAAGGAGAGAATGAGCATCATTTAATGACTCACCCATAAATATAAAAATGACTTTTAATTGACTAATCAAATCTTATTACAACTTGTATTAAGCATTGAGTTAAGTAACTCGTGATTAGTGTTGAAATTGAAAATTTATTCTTAAGAAAGAGAAATATAAACAGGATATTGTAAACTTTCAAAGTATTACAATCATATTGAAGGGGTCAAGGTGATTTGGATAGAATTTGGAGTGGGAATAAATACCTTCCAAAATACATAAATTATTATGTCGCAAATTGAATGGATAGAAATAATACAAAGAAAGCTTCAAAATAAAACTTATATTACATTTGAGCATCCTTTAAGGAGCACAAATGAATACTTTTGGTAAACCTAAATAGCTTGTTGACCAACATAAGAAGGGCTCCTCGATGAACAAGTGGGTTATGCTTCGACTAGCATTGAACAAATGCTTCATGCTTAACTCCAAATTAGATGACTTGAGAAGAGTTTAAGAAGTTTGGGTAAAAATTTACAAAGAATTTGATAGTTTGCCAATGAATTTGAATATGAGCCTTACAATATTTTATTCGAGTAATCTAAGAGGAAATCTCAATTAAACAAACGATCAGATCACTTCAGATTTGCAATGAGCTTGAAATCTAACTTTGAAATACGAATGCAATGCGAATTCATGTCATGCTTATAGGAAGGTTGAATAAAGCTAGAAGGATAATTTTCAAATGAAATAGGGCTCAAATCAAGCTCTACAGTGAGATTCACAAAGAATAAGCCTTCTTATTTAATTCATATATCGGAATGTCTAATTTAGAATGGACTAAAGAAGGCTTCAATTAAATATAAAATTTATATATATGAGATTTGTTAAATGTTATTTTCAAGTTAAAGTGAAAATCAAATAAATTCATAAGAGGTTTTCACTATAACTAAATAGCCTATTAGCAAGCATGACCGAGACTTCTTACTGAATAATCGACTTGTATTCAAAAGAAGCTTGAATTCAAATAAGCTCGCTTAAATGAACCATAGCGGCTCGTATGAGTGAATATCAAATTTGAATGTTGAATTTGCAAAGATCTAGCAGGTCTTTAATAAGCATAAGTCAACCATTGAAGTTTAGGAATTATGCGAATAAATAAAATGCAAATCAAGATACAACATTTTAAGTGCAAATACAAACCTAATCTTGTGATGCAATACACCGCCGGATCTGTAATTCTTCATATAAGCGGTAAAGGATTAAATTCTCCATGAATTATAGAGCTTCTTTCAATCCAAAAATTAAGAAATTTCATTCTAATTATGATTTTCAAAATCAATAATTTTATTAATTGGGTGAAATTATCTAAGCTATAAATACCTGCATCTGCTCAAACATAGAAATTTAGAGTTCAAATTTTAATGTCTGAAAAGGCTGCGTAAGCTAAGTTGGAATTAAATAAAAATATGAAATTAATCTTATGATTTAGAAATGAAATTATCTGAATTATTAAAATACCGAGCTCGACACTATCGAATGCTTGAACTTAGTGTCGAGGATCTCTACGGTTGCTTTCGGTTTGGTTTTATGGCCGTCAAGTTAACAAAATCTAAAAATTCAATTACTATAAGAATTTCAACTCAATAAAATATATGAGAAGCTAATTCAGTCATATGACATTAAATCTGATCCTCTATTATTAAATTAGTAGAGTCGACAGTATCTGAAATAGCAAAATAATACATCCACCCCGATGATGGCTGTGTTGAATGAAGATTTCAACCAGAAGGGATAATTTCATCGAAATGTTATTGCAATTTTAAATCAAATTCATGTAAATTAAATATAAATCAAAATGCAAAATTCAATATGTCATTAAGTATTAAATACCTAAATGAAATTCAATCTTTAAAGAACTTAAAGCTAAAACTCAATTTATCTTCCACAATAGTTTGTTGAATGTGAAATTAAGAGAACTCTAGCTCATAAAGGAGTCAATATCAAATCAAACATATTTCTATATTTACTCTCAATCAATTTCATATTAGTAAGGACGTGGCTCATGTCCTATAACCGCGTGATTTGATGATACTCCACATAATTCGTGCTCTCAATGGCTCCTCTGAGATGTGAATTATAGGGTACATCTGATAGAGCAAAAAACTATTTGTCAACTAAAATAGACTTAAACTTATCTCCTTAGATAAACACCACCTCTGACTAAGTAGACTAGGGACAACGACATCCCGGGATGACGAAATCATGGGATTTAGATCGGGCATGTCATTTTCCCCTCAACCATTAGCTTTAAGTTAAAATGATGAATTTCATAATTGTAAATTTTAAACTCAACATGCTGCTACTATATGCTATGCATTTAACGATCTAACGACTAGCTTTAATCAAAAGTTTTCTCTCAGTATTGGGAGGGATAATTAACTATAGGTGATTGCGCATATAGGAAACATGTAATGAGATATAAAGTCATCACAAAATAAGGGTGAGTGTCTTATATACTATTCCATCTAATTTTTGAAAGTTTGACCGATATTTAAATCAAACTCTCTTTATCGAGAGGTCGGTGACAAATTTTTTATATATATATATATATATATATATATATATATATATATATATATATATATATATATATATATATATATATATATATATATCTCAATCTTATCAAAATCAATTTATAAAAGAGTGTGTTCACTTTAGAATAATAAATATTAATGATTTGAATATTATATAAATAAATATAAAAAAACTTAGGTGTTAGATATGCGAATTATTTTGTCGTATACTTCAATTTAGACTTTATCAAGTACATGAGTATTTAAGTATTTAATTTTACATCAAATCTCACCAAATTAATAAATAACAAATAATAATGACGATGCTTAGACTTTAGTGCAAACTTCAGATAATAAATTGTATGGTCATTTACAGTTCCATCCTATTTTTTTTCACCTAATCGCAATGCAGCCAAAACCGGCATTATTTTCCTATTATGGAGGCTTCGAGTATAATATTGTTTATAATATTATATTAAAAAAAAGTCCTAGTAAAATTAAGAAAGCATTAGGTGAAGAGAGATTACTATTTGCATAATCCTCATATAGCTCTGCATTTAAACTCATATAATATAATATTACATTGCTGATTTATAATAACTATAAAGTATTATATATTACTAAATGAGAAATGAATATATATATATATATATGTGTGAAAAAGTTGGAGTAGCTCCAATGGCAGCTAATATTAGAGAGAGTCGTTTTAGATGATTTGGTCATATTAAGCGTCGGGCGTCTAATGATCAAATTAGGAGTGTAGATGTATTATATTTATCTTATATTAGAAAAGTTAGAGGTAAACCTAAAATTAGTATAGATGTATTAGATTTGGTTAGGATGTATAAAAAATAATCTTAATTTATTAAAATTAAATGAAAAATTGACATTTAATAGGACACAATCAAGAATAGAGATTTATGTAGCAGACCAGCTTAGTAGGATAAAAGCTTGTCGTTGTTGTATTTTATATTTATGTTTTATTTTAATATAAAACTTGCTTGATGGTAGTAATTATTTTTAAAAATATTTAAAATATCTAAATACTATTTTGAGTGATTTTAAAAATAATATTACTTGGTTTTAAGAAAATAAAATAAAATTATTTAAAACACACATTAAATAAATAAATTGTTTAAAAAATAACATAAAAAGAAAAACAGAAAACGCAAAATAAATTGATCTCAAACATGAAACAACCCCAGCTATTCTTTTTTTTTGGAAAAATTTGAGAGCATAAGCCCAATGTATTCCAAAATGTAAAGTATGAGTACATGTGGATAACAGGAAAAGAAGACTATAAGAAAGTAAAACACAGGTTACACAACCAAAATTAAGGCACCCTACTCTTGAGATAGCATGAACAAAATTACACAAAGAAAAATTAGGCCTAACTATGTAGCAAGAACCCAAAAAGAAAGGACTTGAGATTGTGATTCATTGATTTAAACCGCCATCCGACGGATCACGTAACAAAACCATTTAGAATGGATAGACATCCACAAAAAACCAGTTAAAGCTCGAAAAGCAGAAAAAACCATAAGCATGAAGCACATAAAGTCCAATGCAAAACCATATTTCCTGTGTAAACCCAAATAAAAACCATATAGAATGGGTAGACTTCCACAGCAAAAAAAAACCGGTTGCAACCCTCCAGAGAACTGCAACAGGTAATGTTTCTAGGGCTTCTTCTTCTGAAGGGTTTTTCGACGCCGGCGCCTTCCTCCTCCTCCTCCTTCTTCTCCCAAATAATCCAACATTTCTCTCCGCCTAATCATCTCCACATCCTCGGCTCTTAGCCAGGGTCGCTTTTGTTCCTTAATTTTCTAGCAATGGGTACTCTTAATCACTCCTTCCCGCCTCTATCTTCTTCATCTCCGTCAAAGTCGTTTGCTGGGCCTTCCAAGGAGGGATCCAGTGGACATTGTAACTGGAAAGAGCTGTTACTCGCTCAAAATGAAAAAAGCCGGGACTTCCCACTTTCCTTCATTCCACCAGTTTCCTCCAGCAAGAGTAGAACTTGTCTCTAGTTGGTCATGCTATTGGCAAACGTCCGTTTTATGGATCTCTGTTGGCTGCGGTTAAGAAAAAATGGCGGTTTAAAGGGAATCTTGAGTTGTTATCACTTGAAGGGGATTTCTTTTTATTCAAATTTACGTCGAAGATTACAATGCGTGAGGGGCCTTGCTTTCTTAACGGTAGGCCGTTTATTTTCCAGAAATGGAGTTGGGATTTCCATCCAATGATCCGATAGATACCATTATGGATCAAGCTACCTAACTTCCCCTTGTGCTGTTGGAATGAGAATGGATTCTCGAAGATCGAAATGTAATTGGCATCCCCTAGTTGACAACTAACAAAGCTAGGATCGTTAGTCGTGTGCATTAACACTTCCTCCGTTCTTCCCTCGATTCCTATCAATTTGAATGGAAAAAAGTTCAATCAACCTATAGTCTACGATTGGAAGCCGTCGGTTTGCACTCACTGTAATACCTTTACACACAGTGATACCTCTTGTCCTTCTAATAAAGCCTTACCTCAAAAGCCGAGCATCGAGCGGGGGTAGGAGCCAATGCAGTAATGTACTCTCTCTTGTTAACAATTTCTCTGCCTTATCAGAAGAAGGCGAAATCATGGAAGATGATAATGCCGCATTGGAGGTCCCTGGCACCTCAAAAAATGTCCTCTCCGATGATCTCAACCAACCTCCCACTCTTTCTCACTCACTGTGATAAATGAGGAGGATCTTCCATCGGTGATAAATTTGTTAGATCTTCCTCCTCCTCTCCCAAGCAATATGATCAGTTGTCAGGTATGGACAAAGGAAAGAATCCTCTCTTGACTTCAAAGTCGCATCTGGAGGGAGGAGATACCACGGTAAGCTCTAATGTTACTGTTTCCAATCAAAAAGGTAAAAAAAAGGGTAAAAAGCCCTCTTCTTTTCCTTCCCAATGATTTTTCCCAAATTAGGTATTTGGAATGTGAGAGGCCTAGCTGCTCAAGGCCGTAAACAGGACTGCTTACGACTGATCAAAGAATTCAGGTTGGATCTTATTTGCCTTCTGGAAACTAAGATTAATTCTGAATCATATAGTGACCCTTTTCTTTTACGAAAGTTCTTGATGTTTCTCTCTCAATCGTCTTTGTTCCAATTTGGTGGTGGGTGGCAATTTGGATAAAATGGTGTTACGGCGTATAAATTTCCAACCGTTAGTTTTTAATCAATTTATTCACGGCTCGTCTCTTCTAATGGGAACCCCTTTTCTCCTACGTATCTATCGACAATGATTCTGTAACCATCTCTGGAGCTCCCTTAGGAGATTGTGGGTATTACTGGATCCTTGGTTATTGATGGGTGATTTTAGCGTGGGCTCTCCCATAAAGATAAGATGGGTGGTAACCCTCATCTCTTACCAATACCCTCTCCTTCTCCACTGTCCAAGACTGTGAACTTCGAGCTCCAGTGCAGTTTACTCTATACCGGTCCAATCAACAAACCAACAATTCTATTTTTTGTAAACTTGATAGGGCCTTTTGCAATCTTTGCTTGGTTGGATAAATTCCCTCTTCTTTTATAAAGTCCCTCCTCCTCTCTCATCGGATCACTCTCCTCTTATCATTTTCATGCACCATTTAATTGCTTTCGGGTTGTCGGTTTATGTTCAAATTATTGGACCCTTTCACTGTTTTCTTGGGAGTTATCAAAGATGCTTGGAAGAACTTTGTGGTTGGTGACCCTATCTTTGTACTACAAATAAATTATCCAAGGCTAAGAGTGCTCTTAGAGATACCATGAGAGACTCATCACCATTAAAACTCCAAATTGAAAAAGCAAAATGGAATCAAAAGAAATTCTTGGCAAATTGGAAAGGCATCCAACCGATGATCTCCTTAGTGAAGCTAAGGTTATTAAAGAATCTTACATTACTTTACTTCATATGGAGGATGCATGGGTTAAGCAAACGTCTTAAGGCTCATTGGCTCACTTCCTCGATGGCGATCTTAAGTTTCTATACTTTTCCATTCAATTCAAGGAGAAGCTCTAATGTGATTAGAGAGCTTCATCTGGCGGTGTTTTATGTGATCGATTCCATAGCGAGTTTAGCTTACTATTGACTCTCTCTTTAACTCCGACTCTTTCATCTGCAGATATCCCAATTGGCAATTCTCTCTTCTGAATCTATCATGAGTTTGGAGGCCGATATTAGTGATCAAGAAATTAAAAATGCCTTATTTAGTATAAGTGAGAATAAAGCTCCAGGTGCAGATGGTTTCACTTCCAAATTTTTCTCTGCCTCTTGGGAAGTTCGAAATAGTTTTTAAATGCATATTTTTCAAAACCCAAAGCTTCCATACAGTCAAAACATTCCTTGATAACTTTGATTTCTAAAGTTAAACATTCCACCTCAATTTCTCTGCCTATATCTCTTTGCAACACTTTTACAAAGCTATTGCCAAAGTTCTTGCTTCCAGATGAAGAAAGTTCTTCCTCTTTTAATTAACTCACAATATATTTATTAAAGGAAGGGACATTTATAATATCACTATGGCGGTGAAATTTGTAATGAGTTGTTTCATAGCAATTCACATGGGGTTTTCTAGCCAAACTGGATCTTAGGAAGGCCTTTGATTCAATTACAGGATGCTCTTCTTCATGGAAATCTATTGGATTTCCTTGTCGATTTATTAATTGGGTGAAAGCATGTATCACTGATATCCCTTTCTCTATCATTCTAAATGGAGAAATCAAAGGTTATTTTACTTCAAATTTTGGTCTCAGGCAAGGTTGTCCATTATCCCCATTCACTACCATAGCCATTGACACTTTCTCTGTTTAATTGAAAGAGAGGTTAACTTATTTAGATTGGTCTTTGATTGGAACTTGTCAAATTTCTCATTTGCTTTTTTTGATGATCTCTTCTTGGAAAAGATATAGGCTCCCACAAATTGCCTTGAGATATTAAAAAATACACCGGACTTGTTGTCTGGAAAAATCCCTCATTTGTTTCTCTAAAGGTTCAAGGGGGGTGGACAATCTTTGTAGTATTCTAAATATTTACTCAAAGTGTTTTCCCCATCAAATATTTGGGTCTTCCCTTAACCTTGGGATCTCCTAAACTCATGAACTTCTCTAGTTTATTTGACAAATTGCAAAGATGGCTTGCAGGTTGGAAGTGTAAGTTTCTATCTCTTGGAGGAAGATTACAATTACTTAGATCATCTGTTAACAACTTCATATCTTATTGGTTTAGATCTATGATCATTCCTAAAGGTGTTTTAAAGCAAATTTACTCACTCACTTCAAGATTATTCTATCATAATGGAGTTTCAAACAAACTTACTACTATATCTTGGGATAAAACATCTCACCCAAGGAGAAAGGTGGAATAGGCATTCTCGGCTTTTCTCTTAATTCTCTATGTAAAATCAAAACAATGTGGAAAACATTAAAGTGGAATCTCTCTTTGAAATGGTGTAATCGAAATATGGTTCTATTTGGAACCCCTCTATACACAAAGTCTCCTCTATGTGGAAGGAAATGAAATTGTATGCAAATCGCTATTGTGATAAATTAAACTATCACATAGGAAATGGACATTCTTTTATTTGCTTTCGATCCTTGGTGTGGGAATCAATCTATAATGACCATGAGGATACTACTTATGATACACCTACTTATACAAATGCTAAGCTTTGCACTTTTATTTCGATGGAAATTGGAGAATTCCTTCCTTCTTTCTTTGTTGAATATCCGTTATATGCTTCTATTATTTCTATGCCTACATGCGGGTGGTGATGGATTACTTGGGATGGATTGCGTAATCCCACTAATGATTTCAAACGCTCTATTTGAGCACTTACCTTCTTCAGTGGTTCAAGTCTATCGGTTTTCAGTTGTTAATTATGCTTTATATTGTTGGATGGCTTATCTTGGTGGGTTAAAAACTTCAGATTTGCTTGCTAAAAGAGGGATTGGCATCCAATCAATTTGCAGGTTTTGTTTTCATGACTCTGAAACACATTCACATCTATTCTTTGAATGTCCATATTCGATGCATCTAATTAGAAGTATATTACCCAATGGCAATTTCTTTTTAATGCAATCTACCTTGCAACAAGTTCTAAATAGTTTAGAACCAAATGTGCATAAAATCAAACCAAAAGAATTCACTTTCTTTCCACTTCTGTTTGGTCTCTTGTATTTGGAGAGAAAGAAATAAAAGGCTTATAACTCATACGCTTTCTCTCTCGACTTACTTGATCACATTAAAGATAGAATTGCCTTCAAAATAGCAAGATGAAAGGTTAATGAGTCCCGCCAAGTGTTATGCAAATCATCTTAAGTTGGAGGAATAGAATCCCCTAATCCCCTTCTATTCTATTGATTAGTTTCTACCGTTTATCTTGCTAATCGATTATAAGCGACCGGGACCACATGGTATGGTGCAATCTGGACGATGATGACACTTTGTTTACCCAAGTATTCATTACATATTCAAACATTTACACCTTGCTCATTTTAACCTTGGAGTTAATCTTGTGATTGGTGCCGCATTGTTATGCTTCGAGATGGTTTTTTTTGGTTTTATCAAAGTCTGAGTCCAGTTTTTAATTTTTATAAATACAACCTTCATTATGTTGGGAGATTGTGTGTGATTCTTTTGTCTTTGTTTATAGATTCTTCCCTCCTTGGTTATAGTCCCTTACTATATGGGGTGGAGTTTTTTGGTGTTGAGTTGGAGTTCTTGTTCTATGTTTAGAAGGGATGCTTACTTTCTCTCTGGATTTCGTTTCATTTACATACGGGTTGGAGTCTCTTTTTTCTGGATTGCTGGTGTTGGTATTGGCTTCAGATATTGGATTGGATTGGCTTTATCTTATGGCTTCAAGTTGTTGGCTGGTTGTATAAGAAGTGTTGTGTTTGGGATGTTCTGGAGGAAAAAAACCTTGTCTTTCTTTTTGACTGAGAGGACTGGCCTGATATGCTCTGTAATGGACTTGATGTGCTTCATGCTAATGGTGCTAATGCTAACCCCAGCTATTTTAAGCTAATTTGCTTTTCAAAATAATTAATATACTCATAGTTTATGTGACTCTGGGTTTGAAAGTAAAGCCGATTACGCTTGAGATATTATATTAAAGTTAACGAAAAAGGAGATTTTGGAAGAGATAAAAAGTTAATACTGTGATTTAAATAAATAAAAAATTATATAAGATATTATTTTTTGTAAAAATGACATGAAAAATGCTCAAAAATTAAAATACAAATAATTAAAAAGTAATAATGATTAAGGCCCTATTTGGAATCATTTTTTTTCTTTTTTTTATTTATTTTTAAAAATATATATATATATATATATATATATATATATATATATATATATATATATATATATATATATATGATATAAATCAAAATTAGTAAAACACGAATCTTGATCAGCAAGCTAATCAAGAAACCGAATCAAGCGTTTATTATCAATCAACTTTGGGAGTGTTTATAGTCAAATCGGCGTCGGCCAATCTAACCCAATATATCATAATTAGACATCATTTGAGCATTCAAATGCACGAAATACATCATATGATCAAGGGGATCATTTTGAGTCGTCTAATGAATGGTGGTTTTGCATGTATTTAGAGGCGCTCTCCAATCTAAAGCCCTCATTCCTCATGAGGGGAGGCCAAGGAAGGAGAAGCAGAGAGAGAGAGAAATAAAGATCCTCCAAAGCCAATCAACCGGCTACTTGCCATCACGCCACCGCCACATCCGCCGTGTCGCCATGTCTTACGGCCATAACATCGTCGCATTGTCATTCGATTGCCACTTCTCACATAATTCCAGGTCTGAAGATCTTGTACTCAGCATTCATAGTAGGAAGCTTTTTTTTCGCAGTGGTTTTCCCTCTTTTGAGGTTTTCCAATAAAATTCGTTTTAATTCGCTTTAAATACTGTGTGACTTTCAAGGCAGACTTTTCTTTTCTGCATATATATATATATATATATATATATATATATATATATATATATATATATATATATATATATATATATATATATATGTATGTATTATTTTCTTCTATGTTTAAACAAATTTATTTTTTATTTTCGAAAATCCTAAAAATATTTAAAACTTATTTTTCTTTATTTTTAAAACATCCGGTCATATTTTTCAAAATTTTAAAGATTTGAATTTAATTTTTAGATTTTTTATAATTTTAATTAATTTAATCTAACAAGATTTATCTTGAATGTAGGACAATAGTAGATTAATCTTACTATATCGTGTGTGTTTATATATATAATAAAATTTTGAATTTATATATTACTTTTTGATTGATTCTAATTAAATTTAATTTGATTATATAATAATAATTATTATTTAACTCAATCAATAATTATTATTTAAAATATATTTATATCTTTTCATAAATTTTATCTTTCTCATAGAATTTAAATATGCACGTAAGTATTTTATATTTCATGTTTATGCATCAACTCCTACAAATAAGTCTTTATTTTGCATTTTCAATATTTTGAATGCATCGGAATAGTTTATCTTGCAAACAGATATTTTTTAAAGACGTGTATCAAAATAATATTCGCTAATGATATATTTATTGTCACTTTATTATACAATTAATCAATGAAAATTTTATTTGAAAGATTTTTACATTTTGAATTTTTTAAGTGATTTTTTTTATAAACGAATCTATTCGGTTATTTACGAATCAAATCAATCAAGTCCGTCTCACTTTCAATTACATTACATTTAATTCAATTTGAGCAATAGAACATATATATAGGTCAACATCCATCATCGTCATTTATGTTCCAAAATACGTTTTTATTTTATGTTAAAATAAGAAAATATCAAACATATTTTTGTTTTATTTTAAAATTTTAAAAATAAAAAAATATGATCCCAAGCGACCCCTTAAATAATAATTAATTTCATTATTTTATTTTTTTCATAAAAATTTTTAAAAAATAATAACTAAACATATTTTTTTATTTTTTATTTTTTAAAACAAAAATTTATAAAAATATCAAACATATTTTTGTTTTCACATAAAATAAAAAGTGATCCGAAACACCCGCTAAATAAATTAGGGAGAAAAAACTACATTAATTTTTTATATTTTCATTTATAATTCTATTTAAATGTCCTCAATGCTTCAGCGTCATTTTTTTTTACTTTCATCATGAAATATAAAATGTATCTCCATAATATATATATATATATATATATATATATATATATATATATATATATATATATATATATATATAATACCGCTAATCAAAAATCAAATCTTAATATCAAAAGCCGATTTGTGATCGCTTAAATATCCGAATCTTTTGGGATATCAATTACATCCCAAAATAGCTCTTAAATATAGAGTGTTTATAGTCAAATCGAGCGTCTGACGGATCTAACGACTAAGATCTCATAATTGACTTCATTTGCATCCAAATGCTCAAAATACATCAAATGATCGAAAGAACATTTAAACGTCCGATCAAGAGGAGTGGCACGGACTTTGCATAAATTACGCCTCCTCCCATCTATAAATAACTATCACTCAGGGGAAGGAAGAAGAAGAGGAGTCAAACAAGTGAAGAAGAGGAAGCTTCAAGTTATCACCATGCCACCGCCGCCGATCCTCACGCTCTCTGTCAAGCAAGGAAGAAGAGGAAGAATCCAAACAAGGAAGAAGGAAGAATCCAAAAGAGAGGAAAAGCAAGGAGGAAGAAGAAGCTCAAGATCCTCCAAATGTACACCTCGCCGACATCATCATCAATCATCAATTACTCACTATTACAACGATCATTTGTTACCTGGGTTCTCTCTATCTGTAATCCCAATCGTGAAGACTTTGTACTCAAACAAATACATGGAAGCTTTTTTGCTGGTTTTCCTCTTTTGAGGTTTTAAAATTAAATTGTCATTAATTGTCATGATAATTACAACGCACTTTCAATCCTTGACTGGTTTTATATCATATATATATATATATATATATATATATATATATATATATATATATATATAGCCCTAACTCCTAATAAAGTTGAATTTCTATTTATTATGTCAAAACAAGCAGCGTCTTTCAATAAAATTAAAAATTAAAAAACAATCCCCAATTAAGACTGCACTTAAAATAAAATCGCTTTAATTGTTAATTAGGTAAATGAAACTTTAGATTTGTATATATTTTTAAAATATTTATAAATTAAAAATAGGGCATACAATTAATTATGAATAAATAAATATGATATTACTTATAAATTAAGATGGCAAAATATCAATCATACTCAAAAAATAGAGCAAAAAAAAATATTTAGGGCTTGTTTGGAATCAATTTTATTTTGTATTTTTTATTTTAGTTTTATGTAATTTTTAATATATATTTATTTAGGGGATATATGGGGTCACTTTTGATTTATTTTATTTTATTTTGTTTATATTTTGTTTCAAAATAAAATATGTTTGATGGTTATTATTACTTTTAAAACTATTCAAAATATCTAAAAATTATTTTGAATATTTTTAAAAATATTATTATTTATTTTCAAAAATAAAAATAAAAACACATAAAAATCCATACCAAATAAATATGTTTTCAAAAATAATATAAAAAGAGAAAGTAATAAAATAAAATAAAATAAATTCTAAATAGCCCCTTAGTAAATTTATAAGTATTCTCATTTTCTTACTTCTGAAAAGAAATCACATTAGGTTTTAAAAATATTCAAAACAAATATGAACAAAACAAAATAAAAAATATAAAATATAAAAATAATAAAAGTGATCCCAAATAGGCTATGGTCTGTTTGGGATTAATTTAATTTTGTGTGTTTTATTTTTATTTTTATATGATTCTTTAAAATAGTTTTGCTTAGGGGCTATTTAGGATCACTTTTAATTTTATATGTTTTTTTTTCTTTTATTTTATTTTAATTGTATTTTACTTAAAAATAAAATAAGTATATAAATATATTAAATAAATATATTTTTAAAAATAACATAAAACTAAAATAGAAAATACAAAACAAATTGATCCCAAACATACCCTTGTTCCCTTAGTGTATTTTTATTTTTTATTTTTAAAAATAAATCATATTATTTTTAAAATCATTCAAAATAATTTTTAGATATTTTAGGTGTTTTCAAAAATGTTCACCATCATTAAATATATTTATTTCAAATAAATAAATAAATAAAACAAAAATTAAAAATTAAAAAAATTCCCAAATAGATAATTAAAAAAATATGTTGATACAAAACTATCAAATGTTTGATTCACGCTTATAAGCTTACTTTTTTTGTTGAATATATGTTTGAAGTATGGTGGTCCATTAATGCTAAGTTGTTTACCATAAACTAACCAATAAACTTCATTAGTTTTATGATTACAAACTAATTGATCATTAAAAGAAAAGAATATTTACATATATAAAAATTTGATGTGTATTTCATTATTAAAATATAAGTGATACTATATTTTTGATGTGATGTTAAAGATTTAAGTGATTTGTGTAAATATTAATTTTGTAAACATATAAAAATTATGAGATATATTTATAAATCTTTTTAAAAATTATAAATAATTTATTTAAACATATAATGCCTTTAACTTAATTAAAAATAAATTCTAATCATTATATGTTTTATCATAAAATATTAGAACTATACATAAAACTTGATCAAACATAAGATTTTACCCACAAATATAAGGATCCATCAATTTAATAGATAAAGGTAGTTTTTTTTTAATATTAATTTTGGGATTTATTTGCATACCACCAAATGCATTCACATTATAATATCCATTTAATTATTTTTAATTACTAATGTAATACTCTCTAACAACTTTTAATTGTATGTGAGTTTTTAGATAAATTAAAATTAAAATTATTTTAAATATAAGTTATAAACTTATAACTTATTTCTTTTAGAAAATTTGTGTCACCATATTATTTGTTTATAGTATATGTAAGATTTAAATTTTTATCAAATTTCACTAAACTTCTCAAACAAGAATTAGCCAAAGTCCATCCATTAATATTAATTTATTTTTCATTCACAAAAATAATGAAAAAAATTAAAGATTTTAGAAGAAATCTATTTTTTTTTAAATAATAGATATAATATTGATTTTAAATTAGCAAAATAATCTTTTCGGTTAATATATATATATATATATATATATATATATATATATATATATATATATATATATATATATATATATATATATATATATATATAGGTTTAAGAGAAGAAACACGGAAAATAATGTGAAAAAAAATGACGATACACTAAAAAAAATTAAAAATTAAATATTGCATTATTATATGAGACTCTAAAATGCAAATTTGGTTGCATGCAGATGATTTAAGCCCGTTGAAAATATTAATTTATTTGGGAAAAAAAATAATGCAGACCTAAAAATAAATAAAAAATGTAAGGAGCCTTTGAATTTAATTCAAGATAAAAAATATTATAAAAAATTAATTTAAAATTTTATTATGCTTTTCTGAAAATAAATAAATAATATTGAATCTTTTAAGATCAAATTTAATTTAAAATATTTTGATTAATTAATTCGATTACAATAAATCTTAAAATCATACAATTTACTATTATATAAATATAACATATGAATAAATTAAAAAAATTTAAGAAGATTTACATACATATCACACAATTCTCATATATTTATGCATATAACATCTAAAGTTAGATATTTATTTATTTAATAATTTTTTATACTTAAAAATGTGTATTTTATTTTTAAAAAATGAATGATAATGATATTTTTTATATAATATTGAAGATTATGATATTATAAGTATAAAAATTACAGTTTATATATTAGATATGTAATTACATAAGAATTGTGTGATATTATATTATGTTTATATTCCTAAAATTTATATTATATTTATCTTTAAATAAATTAAATACATTTAGAACTAATTCTCATAAAAAAAATTTAATGCGGATATTCGGATCCAATTTAGAAAAAATGTGCAAAAAAAGAGTTTTTTTTCTAAAAATTAATTGGTTCCAACATTCCATCGGCATATCCTCGAAAGTTTATCCTTCCCTCCACAGGAATATACTCAGCAGGTGCCTCAATTTGTTTGAAGAGGCTGTCGATTCGGCACCTCGGAGCCCTCTCTCTCACAACAGCTTATAATGCGCCTTCAAATCCCTCCCTCTCCCCGTCGCACATGTAAAGCGTAACAACTGCTCTTTTTTTATTCAATTCCCTTTCATTCCTCTACTTTCACTTCTCCTTTTCCATTTTCTTTCTTCTACTTGTGCTTTGGCCACGCTTCTTCCCAGACGACGAAGATGACTACCGAGGACTTGAAGCCCGACGAAGAAGCGCCTCTTCTGTTGGAAGAAGCAGAGGGCATCTCCAGAACCCGAAGGATCGCTCTCTTCGTTGAGCCATCGCCCTTCGCGTCAGGATCCTTTCTCTCTTTCTCTCTCGAAAGTTACCTTTTTGCTGCTGTTGTTTTGTAAAATGAAAAGGATTAGTGATCTATTCCACTATATTGGGATCTTGTTCACTTGATTGTGGTACTAAATAAGTTGAATATGGTGTTTTTGTCCAGGGAATTTTTTTTTTTTGCATTTTCCTATTTCTCTTTATCATTTGTTTCTATTAGGTTTTTTTAGAAAATAAAAAATACAACTGATGCTTATTGTTCTTGTATTTTTGGCAGCTATGTCTCAGGATATAAAAACCGCTTCCAGAATTTCATCAAGTATCTTCGGGAGATGGGAGATGAGGTAATTTGCTGTCTCCAAATTCGATATATTTTTCCTTCCTTGCCTGTTATGCGAAGATCATTGTTAGGCCTGTTGTAGAGGAATTCTAATTTTTGTTGCAAATGTTGACTGCAAACACCAAAAAGCGTTTAAAAAGAACTTGAAGAAGACGAAGCTCGGAGATTCCATAGTTTTGAATAATTAGTGCTAAGTTGTTGAGTTTAAGTTTTATGCTACGAAGAAAATGCGTTGCATAGATTTACTCATTGGTTGATCTTCACGGCAAAGTCGTCTTTGAGAGTTGGAAGCTCCCATGGTAATTTAGGTGGTAAAGCCCCGAATAGTTTTGAGAATTTAATTATATTTTTCAACTTCCATTGATTTTTCTTTATAAAGAAGGGCTCTTTTCTGTTTGCATCACACAATTTAAGGCCTTAAGTTTCCATAATAATAGTGAAATTTGTAATAACATAAAAAAGATATAGTTATCAATAGAGTGAACCTATACAAATTTTTTTATATAATTTTGCGCAGAGATGAGGATGCTCAGGCAGATGAGTGGCTTTATACATAGAGACAAAATGCAAAACAGACGTGAAAAGGTTGGAGTAGCTCTAGTGGCAGATAAAATTAGAGAGAGTCGCCTTAGATGATTTGATTACATAAAATG
This sequence comes from Cymbidium sinense, assembly GCA_021442155.1. Lineage (NCBI taxonomy): Eukaryota > Viridiplantae > Streptophyta > Magnoliopsida > Asparagales > Orchidaceae > Cymbidium > Cymbidium sinense. The sequence continues at coordinate 106,956,121 of CM038215.1, forward strand.
CTAGCCATCCGGTGACCCAAATAGGAGAGTAGATGAATTATGTTAGGGCGTATGTTAAGAAAGGTACAGGTAGACCTAAAAGACTTGTTTAGGAAGTAGAAAAAGTAACCTTAATTTATTAAAATTAAATAAAATTATGACACTTAATAGGACATAATGAAAAAAAATGATTCATGTAGCTGACCCCATTTAGTGGTATAATGACTTCTTGTTGTTGACAAGGACTGTTTTGTTTTGAAAAGTCTTAACATTGTTCTTATAATTGTATAGGTCATAGTGGTCACAACCAAAGAAGGAATACCTCAAGAGTTCTATGGAGCAAAATGCATAGGCTCCCGCAGGTAATAGAATGCAGCTCATTTGTCACATTATCTATTCATATTTACGAAATACGTTCGATTGACTTGATGATTCAAGTTCATGAGGTTATTTATAATTTCCGGCTTCCTGAATCATTTATAACTTTTTCCTCATGGTTCTTGATCTTTTTCCTTGGTGTAAATCAAAGTGGTTTTGGCTATTTAACTAATGCTTATAATTTTCTACAGCTTTCCCTGTCCTCTGTATTCAAAGGTTCCACTTTCACTTGCACTGAGTCCTAGAATTATTTCAGAAGTGGCAAACTTTAGGCCTGACATAATACATGCTTGTTCACCTGGAGTCATGGTAGTTTGATCCTTCCTATAAATTACTGCAGTTGAACTCTGGTTCGAAAATGATTTGAATTGATGTTTGCTTTGGCTTTCAGGTTTTTGGTGCTCTTGCAATAGCTAAAATGCTGTGTGTTCCCATTGTAATGTCTTACCACACTCATGTTCCAATGTGAGTGGTGGCTTTTATATATCCAATATAAGGGACTGCTAACCATGGTTAAGTTTTTTTTTCTGAGGGTACATTTGACTGATTGTAGATGACACAACATATTTTAGAAAGTCAAAATAGTAATCTTCACTTATTTTTTTAGTGTCCAAATGAAATTGTCACATTTGAGGAATTTTGAAAGTGTTTGTAAAACTCATTATATTGAAAGCATATTTTCTATGGTTAAGAAATCAAAAGAGTATAAAATTAGTTTGCAAATATTGTTTTGTGAACTCCACTTTAAATAATAAATTTGTCAGGCCTTTGCCTTGGATGCTTTAATCTCAGCTATGTAGTTTCTGACAATTCCAATGTTCATATGAATGGCATTTTTCCATATGCAATAATGCTTTTTTTATGTTTTGTCTCCTTGCCAACTGCAATAAAATATATATTTTTTGAATTGTCTGAATTGAAAGTATAGATTTTCATCCATGGCATACAAGCATTACTTCTATATGCACAGTGAAAGCATCTTTTGCACAGTGATTTGAGAAGATATTTATAAACGTACCATGAATCATTCCTGAATCAAAAAACATGAACAGCATGCACCTATTAGAAAAAACTTATAATTTTTTATCTTCTCTAGACTGATTATTAGCTGATTATGTTTATTTACATGAACATTTTCGAGACAATTCCTTATGCTAAATAACCCTTCAGAAAAATATGATGAAATTTTGACCTCAATCTATATCTTCAATCGTTTTTCCATCATCATCATCATGAGTCTCTTACGCGCTTCCTTAGTCAATTGATATCTGATCGTAATGCTTTTGGAACAGATACATACCGAGATATACCTTTAGTTGGCTGGTGAAACCTATGTGGTCAATCATTAGTAAGCAATCTTCTTCTTCCCTATTGTCTTCAAGTTTCCTACCTGAGGGCATGTAATTTATCTTCATTTTTTTTCTTCAAGGGTTCCTTCATAGGGCAGCTGATCTTACACTTGTTCCATCAGCTGCCATTGGCAGGGATCTTGAAGCTGAGCATGTCACTACAGGTAAAAAAATTTTCTGTTGTTTAAGCAGAGAATCCCTTTCTTGGTTGTTGATGGCTTGCTTACTTTACAGCAAATAGAATACGACTATGGAACAAAGGTGTTGATTCGAACAGCTTCCATCCATGCTTTCGCAGTCATGAGATGCGAGCAAGACTAAGGTGCTTCATTGAAATCTAACACCGCCATTTCTATGTCTGAGAATACTATCTATGTGAACAAGTTATGTTTTTGGTTTAATTCTTTGTTTCTTCTTTGTTAGTGGTGGTGAACCTGAAAAGCCTTTGATAATTCACGTTGGCCGGCTTGGAGTTGAAAAAAACTTAGATTTTTTGAAGAAGTATGTGGTGAAGCTTAATAATGGTGCCTTCAAGTATTACTGGCTTACTTTTTCCAACTTGTTTGTTTGACTCCGAAACATGTACCTAAACAGGGTAATGGATAGGCTACGAGGAGCAAGAATTGCATTTATTGGAGATGGACCCTATAGGTAAGTATTTATTTGGAACATCTCGAGCTCATTCATAAACTTATAGGCATGAAATGAACCTACCTATTTCTTCCATGCAAAACTAGAACTAATACTAAACAATGAAAGAAATTAAGAATGTGTCTGATATTTTCAAGTAGCATTTTCCATAAAAAAATCAGGGTTTTATTGTTATTTTTCCTCATAGTTCTAGTGCCATTCTTTTCGGTTGGAAGGATTTGCCTCTCACTTGTTCTATGGTGCAATAGCTAGTCCTGTATGAATTCAAACATTCATCAATCTCTCACCTTTATCACTTCAGGGGCGAACTCGAGAAAATGTTCAAAGACATGCCTGCAGTGTTTACAGGAATGCTGCAAGGCGAGGAGCTCTCGCATGCCTATGCGAGCGGTGATGTTTTTGTGATGCCGTCGGAGTCGGAGACCCTGGGGCAGGTTGTGTTAGAGTCCATGTCATCAGGAATCCCTGTGGTGGCAGCTCGTGCCGGTGGGATCATGGACATCATCCCAGACGAGCAAAGCGGCAAGACGAGCTTTGTTTTCGCGCCTGGAGACCTGGAAGACTGCGTAGGAAAGATAGAGTACTTGCTATCCAACAAAGAGTTCATAGAAGCCATGGGGAAGGCTGCACGCCAGGAGGTGGAGAAGTATGACTGGAGAGCGGCGACTAGGAAGATTCGGAATGAGCAGTACAACGATGCCATCAGGTTCTGGCAAAAGAAGCGGGCTCAGCTGCTCGGCCCCATCCAGTGGCTGGTGAAGAGGTGGTTCCGGCTCCCTGAGCTCACATATGGCAGATAAGGCTAGGTTGTGAGAGAAAAGACAAGTGTTTATCATTGAGATAGCTTTTAGGAGGTGTGGATGGTTGGATTATAGCTGAATATAAGCTTGATTCTTTGTTTAGATTGTAACGTTAACAGCATTTTTCTTGTAAGAAAGAGCTGGCAAATTTTTTTCCTTGTTCTCTTGCGTTTGATTTCGTGTATTGTTTGCGGATGCCTACTTTGACTTATCTCTGCAACAGTTAAAATGCTGGTTTGCTTACACGCAATTATCACAATTATGCACAAGCAGACATCTGTTACTGAAAAATCTTGTCTTAGTATATCTCTTTCTGAAGCTGTTCTTTTCTCCTTTGCAAGATTCCTTTTTTCTTTTAAAGAAAAAGAACTCTATTTTATTATCTTACAAAGCAAAAAAGAGTGTCTACAATTCGCTACGAATATCTTGTCATTCATGGACAAGAAGTTGCTTAGATACTTACCCACCGTCTCTTAGCTCAGTGCGCAGAACCTCCTGACTGAAGAATCGTCTCCAGCGGAGGCCTATACCTAAGAAAGTAGTACGACTTAACACGCATGAGAAATACAAGCTTAGGATAATAGACGACATCCCCATCCACAAGACGCAAGGTGTTGATACCTATTACAAAAAAAAAAAAAAAAAAAAGGTTTAGGATAACCTTAGCTTAGGTGGATCTAGAACTATTTGCCTGGGTGGCATTAAGAGTCTAAGACTACGACAAAAAAATAGGAGTGATAGTAAGATCTTGTTACAGGAAATAGATCTAATTGGAAAGAAGAGAGATAAAAGTGAAAATAGAAAGAGAGAAAATTGACATTAAAGCTTAAAAGTGCAATTATTTTTATGGACTTTCAACCAAAAGTATATGTTCTCACAACAAAGACTAATCCTTGGATTGAGATATTTATGATTTTTGTAAAGATGATTGTAAAATTTTTGTTGGAAAAGTAGTTTTTGAGAACTATTGTGGGTGTTATATTATCTATATATATATATATATATATATATATATATATATATATATATATATGTTAGTATTTCTTTATGTGTATAATAAAAGAAACAAATAGCATAGTATAAAAGTAAATATATAGATTAAGAGAAGAAGATCAAAATAATCTTTTGACTATTTGTGTGAGGTTATTTTATTCTCATACTCTATAAAAATTTAATGTAGTTGCTAGACTCTTCAATAGATATTGAAAAGATCCACCAATGTAAGTATTAGAAATTGAAGTTATATTGGATCATATTAAAAAAATGATGGCATTTAGGAATTCATATCTTAGAATTTTCACAAAATTTAATAAATAAATTTTTATTAAGTTTGATATATTTATAGGAACTTTTTTTTTATAATAATTGCTAAAATTTATAAATTTAGTATATATTAATTTCATCATAAAGTATTTATGAAGTAAGAGATTGAGAATATTATTGATTGATTATATCCCCAATGAGGTAAGTAAAAAATTAAATTTTTTTATAAAATCTTTTAGAATAATATGTAAATTGCTAAAATCTTTACATTCTTCTTTGATTAGCATTTGGAATAAGAATAAAATCACATGAATACTTTTTTTAATTATATTTTCTATTAATTTTAATAAGTTCTTTTATTTTTCTCTCAAATACTAATAAAAATGAAACTCCAAGCTTTTGCACATTGGGATATGTTGCAAAATCATGAATTTAAATCTTTTTAGTGTTTTAATTTGTCACTTATTCTTATTTGTAATTCAACTCAAGTATGCTTATTCTTGTTTGATAAGACGGTTTTGACATCTTCGCTTATATCGTGTGCTAGAATATTCAACATGATAGATAAATAAAGTTTTGCATCTTTAATTCATATATATATATATATATATATATATATATATATATATATATATATATATATATATATATATATATATATATATATATATATATATATATACATATATATATATATATATAAATAAAACAAAAGTGATATCATCTTTAATGTATGAGGATATCATTTTTGGCAGCATACAATATATCACACAGTGGGTAATTTAATGCTTATCATTTTACAAGATATCACTTTAGATCACTTGTAGCTTTACCAGGCGGAATCATGACGAAGACCTGAAAGGGTTACAAGATAACAGAAGTAATCGACATCGAGAGATGCGAGTAAGACTTTTGAGCATAAAAGTTAGATGATGATGATGATTGGAATATGATGGCTGGGCGACCATGTTTGAACGACATCGGTCAAGTGGGATAGTTGAATGATAATGGTTGAGTGAAGATACTTGGAGATCGTGAATACTAGCGTTGAACATCGAGAAGTAATTTAGAGTTATTTATATCTCCAAGTTATCTCCTATTTTAAGTCAAGGTTTCTTTCATATGAAGATTAATGACCTATTTATATTTTTTAGAAATTTATTTTAGTAAATTTAATCAAAATTTCACAATATTCCAACAAATAATTTGCTTTTATTTATTTTTTAATAATATATCATAATTTAAACATCAAAGTACATTAATAACATTAGAATTAAATGGTCTTGAACTTGTTGAATTTATCTCATTTAGTCACACATTCATGTAAGTTTAAGATATCATTTGGTCCAATAAACATCACAAAGTCTTCAATTATTCTCGAGGTAATTGATTTAAGCTCATTTAGAATTTGATTAAAACACTTTTAGTGTCTTTTGACTCTTCTTAACAAGATATTCAGTTTAAGTATAAATTTGCTAAAATTATAGTTGAATAATTTTAAATTTAATTTAATATATTTTTAAATTACTTATTAGATTGAAATTTGTTCTTTGATTAGATATAATTTTATTCTTTAATTAGTTTATTTTTTGAAATGTTAATATTATTTCAAAAAAAAATTTAGAGGTTGTTTGGGATCACTATTATTTTTTATTTTTCGCTTTATAATTTTATTTTAAAATAAAATATTTCTTGATAATTATTATTTTTAAAATATTTAAAATATTTAGAAATATTTGTAAGTATTTTTTAAAAAATATTATTTATTAAAAATAAGAAGTATATTAAATAAATATATTTTAAAAAATAATATTAAAAAAAATATAAAACACTGCCTTTTAACTTTCAACAACTTTCATAAATTTATAAGCATTTGTGTGACAGTGGATATCTTTTTCCATCTTTCCGAGTGATTGAGCTGGCCCACTGATGAAAGATACCCTGGGTACAGACCCGATCCAAAATCTAGGTCTAGCTGTACTTCTCTAATAAAAAACCGGTCACGAACCGGTCTACCACAACAACACATGGGACCCACTATTCCAACGTTGCCTCGTTTATCCTCAAAAAAAGAAGATTTCTAAATTCAGATGGGATTCAACTGGGCAAATTTTATAAAATAAATATATTTAAAAATAATAATTATCATATTAGTCATTAAAAAAAATTTAAAATAAACATAATCATCCATTTATCTAAATTTAGTTATATAATCAGCATCAATCGCTCGTTAAATGAATGACTGATCTAAAAAAAATTAATTTTGTTACAGAAGATGGAGTACTGACCGAAATAAAAAAAAAAGAAATCTAATTTTATAAAATTTTGCTATCAAGAGCGATAAATATTTAAATTTTATATTTTAAATATATTTATTTTTATATAAAAAAGATAAATTTTATTTTTAAAATTTAATAATCTTTTTATATAAAATTTAAAAAATATATAATATTTATATAAATATAAAAATTTATATTTAAATATATAAAAATATAAAAATAAAGTTCTCTATTAAGCAAGAATATGTTTAAAAATATATAATAAATTTATAAAGCAAAATTTAACTTCAATATTATATAAAATATTTAATTTAAAAATATATAAATATTTTTATACATATAAGTATAAATTTATACCTATATCTACATTGAACTTATATATATATATATATATATATATATACATATATATATATATATATATATATATATATATATATATATATATATATAATATATATATAATATTTATATATTTGAAGCAAAATATTTTATATAATATTAAAATTAAATTTTGTTATAAATTTATTATACATTTTTAAATATATTCTAGTTTAACATATAACTTTATTATTGTATTTTTATATATTTAAATTTAAATTATCATATTTATATAAATATTATAATTTTTTTAAATTTTATATAAAAAAGATTATTAAATTTTAAAAATAAAATTTATTTATTTTATATAAAAATAAATATATTTCAAATATAAAATTTAAATATTTACTGTTTTACATAGCAAAATTATAAAATTAAATTTTTATTTTTTATTTTTTTTATTTTGACGAATTCATCTTCCTTCGTAGTAAAATCAAAATTTTTTTTTAAGATTAATCATCTATTTAACGGACAATTGACGCTAAAGTCAGTCCCTCACTCATTAAACGGATAATTATATTTATTTTTAAATATTATTTTAATATTTAATTCGTTAATTATATTTTTAAATATGCTTATCTTAAAAATTTTACAATTTAAGTTTTGGGATGACGTGTCACGGGGGTCTAAGGCTCGGATTCCAACAGCCTTTAAAAATTAAATTTATTCCGCAGCCCGAAGTCCGGATTCCCCCTGGCCCTCTCTCCCTTATGTAGATAATACACCTTGAGCTTTTGCGGCCATTCTGCTTCCTTATACGCGATCTTCGATCTTTCTTGGTCGAGGCTTCTTCGTCTTTTGTCTACGATTAGGGTTTAATCCGATCTCGTTCTGCTCTAGAACTTTTTGAAGACCCGGTAGGCAATTGGCGCTAGGGTTTCGGGCTTGATTAGTTTTCATCTTGGCAATGGTTCGTCCGAGGAGAGAGGGGTTCGGGGAGGAGAAGGGAGATGCCTCTGATCGGCTTGATTGGCCTGAGGAGAGCGAGGGTTCTGATCAGTCGACGGAAATTGGCGGATCCGAGCCGTCCGGAGATCCGATTGACGTTCAAAGCAGCGGAGGACGTTCCGGTGCTTTGCCTGGGAGGATTAGAGATGTTCTTCGTGATGGAGCGGATGCTAATCTTCTGCTTGGGCCGGAGGAGGTCGAGAATGGGATTTTGCAGTGGCTCCGAGCCCTTGATCTTCAGGTTATCGGTGGATGCCGTGCGGATGAGAGGTTAAAGCCTATGCTTAAGCTGAATGCTTCAAGCGGGGCTGCAGAAGACCAGTTTGTGGCTCAGCTTCTTCAGGTCCGTGTGAAGTTTCTATTTGTTTCGTTTTATGTTCCTTGTCGATAATCGATTCATAAAATACAACTTTATCATAAGCGTGCATTTTTTTAACAGAAAACTATTCTCCCTCAACTGTATCATTCTCTTTGTAGCAATACTTTTCGGAGATGATTTTTTTTCCGCTCCTTTTTTTATTGCAACTCAATAATTTGGTATTTCGTTAGCCAGTTATAAATAATTTTGATGTATAAATTAGACAGTTCGTCATTTCTATATTTCCTCGGGTCTTAACCTCTTTATATGTTTTTTTCTTCTTTAGGTTACTGATATGATCTCGTTCAAATCATTTGTTGTCATGACGAGGCGTTTTATTGCAACCATTTATTTGTCTAGAAGTTTCCAATGAATGTTAAATTCATGAACGCTGTAAATAACAGTTTATAATGTTATAAAGGTTAATGGTTCAAATGATTTCCTATATCTTGGCTTTTTTGTTGTTGTTGTTGTTGAAATCAATTTCTAGACCTGGCTTACCCATTAAAATGTTTCTTTGTTAAGGTATTGACTCCTTACTATGTTTTTGTTCACCGACAGCATTTTGAAGCATCAGAAGTTGCAGTTCTTGCTCGTTGCTTATGTCTTCCTCTTGTTTCTGTTCGTGTGGGGAAGATTAACAAGCAAGGAAACCTGTTATGCCCAACTGCCTCTAGGTATCAGAAATTACTAATGTTCTATCATATGCATGGCTTTATTTGAAATTCATGTGTATGAAATCAATTAATCTGTCAATTGCATTGAAATGGTGCAAGAGTACATTGCTTTTCCTTACCTATCTTAAATCAAAATCCAAATTTTATATGCAACCTTGTGTTCAATATTAGCGGTTTACTTTTTTGTTTCAAATCCTTTTCTATATCATGTAGTTTTGATTAAATAGTTGTTTCTATGATGGACATTGTTGCTCTAATTTTAATATGATATGATGTCGTATATATGGATATGGTGTCTTATATAACTTCTGCATGGGCATTTGGAATATATATGTTTTTGCTAATGTTGAAGAGGATGTAGAAATACATTTTGCTCTTTATCTAGTGATCTTTTCCAGATAGAAGTGTGCCATTTGACATGATTATTTGATAGGATCAGTATCTTATTATTTAATAAGCACGGACATGCATAGGACGATATGCTATAATTGCAAAAAGTAGAACACGGCATGCTATGTGCATGTTTTTTATACTTAATTAATTTATAGTAGAAAATATATATTTTTTAACTTATCTTTTAAAGACATCACAAAATGAAATATAATATCATAAAAGAAACTTTATAGTGATAAGAGGTTGTTACTAACCAAATTAGTGCCAGTCTTAGGAGTGAGTATCATATTAAACTAAATAAAAAATTAAGATCATACAATATTAGTACACCCATGCAAACACATTTAATTACTAATAGAAATTACATAAATTTGGTGAAGCAATCCAAAATAAGATTAATTTTATATGCAGTCAAGCTTGAATGGCTTTAGTTGTTGTCAATACATTATAACCTACCATTCCTTGTCCAAGGTGTGTTCAATAGAATATTTCTCCCCATAGTTCAACATTTCAGTGAATGTTTTCATCTATATGATGTATATATAAGAGTAAACCTTGCCATTGGAGGCTTGATTCATAATAAACAATTAATGAATAAATAATGGTTTTATACTAATCTTATCTACTTTAGGTTTAGGTTCAGTTTCTAGCTAGTAACATGTGATTAGGCTCTTAGATTTTGCTTTAATGAGCAGTTATACACATTGACAAGGAACCAGCTTCGATTGATTAAGAGGGTGGCAGCTTTGGCTTTGATGTAGAGATGAGAGGTAGAGTTTAGGGCTTTGATGCTTGGGCTGCTACAAACATGCTGAGAAAGGACACTTAAGTGTTAGTGTAGATGCGAGAGGTGGACCTATGGCTATGACTTCAATGAACACATCGTTAAGGGAGGCAGCTTCGAGCGCAGATTGCCTTGACTAGGTGGGGAAAAATTGAGACGGACGTAAGAGGTAGATCTAGGGCTATGTAATCGCATTTACAAGTTTCTAATCTCTTACTCTTGTGTAAGGGTGTGCATTTAGTTTGTTTGGATGGATTGATTAACAGATTCATCTAAATGACAGATTAATTTTTTCTATAATCGAATCAAACCCAATTGAATATAATTTAGTTTGATTTAATTGAATTTTAAAAACAATAAAAATTTTATTTTGCTTATGCAAAGATAAAAAATCAAATTATATATGTCAAGAAATTGAGGAATCAAACTAAATAATTATACCCTTTTAATTTTTTTAAAAGGGTAAAAGATGTGTTCAATAAAATATTTCTCCGTATGGTTCTGCATTTTAGTGAACATATTCGTCTATATGAGTTATAAATAGGAATAAACCGCGCCACTAGAGGCTTGATCACTAATAAACAATTGATGAATGAATAATGGTTTCATACTAACCTTTGCTTGGACTTCAGGTTTAGGTTTGGTTTCTAGTCACTGACGTGTGATTTAGGCCCTCAGGTTTGGCTTTGATAAATAGTTTCACACTTGGACAAGGAATCAACTTCAACTGATTGATGGAGGTGGCTTTGGATTTGGTGTAAACATGAGAGTTAGCTTTGTTGCTTTAGTAGAACAAACACGTTGCAAAAGGGATGTGCTTTACTGTTGGCATAGATGCAAGAGGTAGACTTGGGGTTTTGGTTTCAATGAACATGTCATCGAGAAAGGGAGGCAGCTTCAAGTGCATGCTTTGACTAAGAGGGGAAAAATTGATAGATGCAAGAGGTACATCTAGGGCTATGTATATCACATATATGGGTTTCTAATTTCATCACTTTTGTGTAGGCGTGTGCTTTGGTTTTGTTTGGATGGATTGATTAACAAATTCATTGAATCGATCGGTTTTAGATCTGAAATCTTGAAAATTGAACCGAACTAAGTCTTTTTATAACTTAACTAATCCGAACTAAAATAGAATTTAGTTTGTTTGATTCAGTTTTTGTTTAACCGAATTTTGAAAACAATAATAAAAAATTGATTTTGATAATGCAAAAATAAAAATAAATAAAATTATAACATCAGGAGAAAATGCTTGTATATGAAATGAATCACCCACTTATATATATATATAAATATTGCCATTTTGTTTTTTAGTTTACCAAATTTTTTTAATCGAAAAAAAAATCACAATCCAAACAACTATTTCAAAACCAAAAATCGAACCATCATCTAATAAATCGAACTAAATCAACTAAATGTATTTTGTTTGTTATGGCCTTTCAATCTAAACCAATTAATACGCACTCTTGCTCTTGTGTCTCGCTTTCTCAAAATTTGTTTAATTTATGTTCAACCATGTTGCAAACATGTCAGAGCTCAATATTTGCACTTATTATCTTTCCACGTAATTCATTTAAATTTTGTTAATATATTTACTTAGGTGAATGGTTGAGGTAATGAGGTTATACATCATGACTTGCAAGAAGATTGAGGTAAGAAGTCAAATGAAAATGTTAGCTTTAATTTTGAGAAGAAACCATTGAAATCTATAGAGTAATCTTTAAGTGGAGATTTTGATAATACAGTCACTTGTTTTCTTTTTCTAATTTTCATCCAAAATTGTGATGGTTCTTGTTGCTTTTCAATCAAGTATAAATGATGGAACATGGTTTTCATCATTCTATAACAAGTAGGGAGTGAAGAATTTTAGGTCACTAAAAAGAATTTTGGGGTTCCTAAAAGGAAGAGAGTGATGAACCATTGATTGGAAATGAACCTTACATAAATCCAGCATGCATGCACAGAGATTCACTTTGATAAATGCGAGAAAGTGAGCCGGAATGGGAAGCTATATTTGTTTGAGGTGTTGCTATGTGAGCTTGGTGACATATACAACTCCTCCTATGTCATTTGCTTCCCAAGTGTCGTGGCATTCTAATTTCATTTGTCTATGCTTTTCCATCTAGTAAAACACAGATCGATTATTTTCTGATAAGAAAAATAGATCGTTTAGATTGTAAAGATTGTAAGGCCATTCCAAGTGAAATTTTAAGTAAACATTATTATTAGTTTTAGATTTTAAAGGTTGTAAGAGAAAAAAATAAACTAAATTATTGTCAGGATTAGATGGGGACACTTAAAGAACACAAATAAAATTATTTTAAGAGCAAGCTACAAGAAATTAGAATTTGGATGTTCATAAGGAAGCTAACGTTATGGGAAAAAATATCAAGTGAAATTAAGAAAGTTAAAGATGCTTGGAGAATCAAAAGGAAAACTTCTTTTAATAAGAATAGTATGGTGGAGTCGAGTGTGCAAAAGATAAGAAATAAGAAGTTATATAAACTTGGTTTAGATGTAAAAACTTGGAGAATTGAGAAAGATATAAAGTGACCTGTAGAGATTCTAAGAAAGCAATATATGATGCAAAAAAAATTTAGCTTTATACATACAATTAGATACCAAAGAATGAAAGATGTATGTATAAGTTAGTCAACCAAAGAGATAGAGAAGTAAAGACATAGTGTTAGTGAGATAATAATAAAAAGTGCTTTTCTTAGAAAAAGATATTGAAAATAGGTGGATGAGGTATTTTGATAAACTTTTCAATGAAGGATCTGAAAGTACGATTGATTTTAGCAACCTTTATACCCTAAACAAAAATAGAGAATTTCATTTTATCGTCGTATTAGTAAATCAAGTTAGTGAAGTTTTAAAGAAAATGAAATGTGGAAACAAGAGGACCGGATAATATTCCAATAGATGTGTGGAAATGTTTAGAGATCAAGGAATTTCTTGGCTTACAAATCTTTTAATGTTATTTTAAAGACTAAAAAATGTCGATGAGTGGAGAAAGAGTTTGTTGGTTCCTATATTTAAGAATAAAGGTGATGCACAAGAGTGTGCAAATTATAGAGGAATTAAGTTAATGTGCCATACATTAAAATTATTATGGGAGAGAGTAATTGAGCATAGGTTACAATGTGATACGTTTCTCACAATCAGTTTGGTTTCATGTTAGGTAGATCTACTATGGATGCTATACATTTGTTAAGAGGTTTGATGGAGAAGCATATAGAAAGTAAGAAGGATCTACATATGATATTTATTGATTTAGAGAAAGCTTATGATAAAGTCTCAAGAGATGTTCTTTGGAGAGTTCTAGAAGGAGTTAATATTGGTTATATTCAAGTCAAGGATTATATATGTATTTTACTTGTGTCCAAACACAAGGAGGATTGACAAAATATTTTCCTATTTCGCTTGGATTACATCAAGGATCAACATTAAGCCCTTATCTTTTACTTTAGTTATGGATGTTCTTACGAGGCATTTACAAGAAGATGTACCTTGGTGTATGCTTTTGTCGATGACATTCTTCTTGTTGATAAGACTAGAGAGGAGTCCAACAAAACTTGAATTATGGAGGTCAACTTTAGAGTCTAAAGGTTTAAGTAGATCTAAACTGAATATATGGAGTGTAATTTTAGTTGTAGAAGTTTTAGCGATAGTGTTGTGACTTTAGGTGATCAAGTCATTAATAAGAGTGAGCATCTATATTTAGGCTCTATTGTTCAAAATGATGGTGAAATAGATGGAGATGTTATTAGTAGAATTCAAGTTGGATGGTTGAAGTGGAGGAATGCATCCGCCTATTATGTGATAGAAAAGTTCCACTTAAACTTAAGGGAAAATTTTATAAGATGGTGGTAAGACCGCAATGACTTATGATGTGAATGTTGGCCAATAAAAGAGAAGCATAAGACTAAGTTAAGTGTTACGAGATGAGAATGCTCAGGTGGATGAGTGGCTTTACTCTTAGAGATAGAATGCAAAATGAGTATGTTCGGGAAAAAGTTGGAGTACCTCCAGTGGTAGATAAGAAGGGAGAGCCTTAGATGGTTTGGCCACATAAAGCATCGTCCATGACCCGATTAGGAGAGTAGATGCATTATATTTACCTTATGTTAAGAAAGGTAGAGGTAGACCTAAAAGACTTGGTTAAGATGTATAAAAAATGATCTTAGTATACTTGAATTAAATGAGAATTTGACACATAATAGGACACAATGGAGACGAAGGATTCATGTAGCCGACCCCACCTAGTGGGATTAAGGCTTGTTGTTGTTGTTGTTGTATGCTTTTCCATCTATTCACCCGTGAAGTTTATCCATGCCCATGCATGTGTTGAGCTTGGAATGAATTCTTTTTTAGAGCAGATTCTCAATGTAATGTTGACATTTATAGGTCAATGGTTGTGTAAACCTTCAACTTGCATGGTACTTTGAAGTTCTAAACTAGTTGATTTTGCTGATATTTTGAACTAGATGTTTGGTTTTCTATTGCTTACAAATCTCTTAACAGTTGAATTGAAAGACTACAAAAATTATAATACAATCAAAGAAAAAATATGCATCTTCTTCTCAAGCAAAACTGCTAAATTTTATTCCTATTATCTTTTGCAGTGACATTATCTGAAGCTTAGCTTGTTTTATGTTGAATTATTAACCCTGATTACACTTATTATACAAATGAGTTCTGAAAACCAGGTCCGGCTTTTGATTCTCCCCAGCTTTCTAGAAGTTATATTGGTGTTTAAAGCTTTTGAATACTTTAAACAAATAATTATTATACTGGACACTTTGGTTTGTCTATTTACCATAATATTTCTAAATCATTCATAATTTGCAACGAAGTACAATGGTGTTGGAAGAAGGTGACTGCACTAGATGGTTCCTCAAATGTTGTCTATGCATTTTATGAAGTAACCCTGAGATTGTTTAATTTTCATCTTAGATTACAAGGAAAGAACTTGACAAATATTGGACTGGTTCTTTTCCTAGCTCCCTGAAACGCTTCCTTCAATTGGGCCTTGTTTATGCAAGTGGTAGGGTGGATGCTTCTTTTTCTGTTTGTGTGGGTGAGTTCATTTGTTAAATTGTACATTTGGAACCCTTAATCTGTTGCAATGCAATTCCATGGTCTTGGCTGCTGGCTAGAGATGAGTTTAATTTATACATTTTCCTGGTCAAATCACATGAAACGACACCTTTCTTTCACTTGGAACAGCAGTGCTACTTTTAAGGATATCTATGATATCACGAGTGATAAGAACTTTTTTTTAGGTAGATTTATGTCTGGTTTCAAGAACCTCATCGGACATCCTAAACTTTTTTTTTTTTTTTGAAAGAGTAAATGATTTGCATGGGCGTACCCATGTAATTTTTTTTCCTTGAACCCCCCAAGGTCTGAGTTGCATAGCCTGTGCATGTGCATCTGTTGGTAGTAGGTAAACACATACAGACCTACATGCAAGGTGCATGTCAGTTCATCATTGGACCGCCCGGGACAAAATTTGTGTTGCTAGTTCATTGAAGCCTCCTAGTTTTTATCCCGACTTAAAAAATTAGGATGATTTATTCTAATGTCTTGGTCTGTTAAATTTTCTGTGCTATTTAAAAAATATTTGTTTACTAATTGATAGTGAATTATTCTACTGAAGCTGCTCATTGTCAACTTTGTTTGGTTAACATTGTCTGCTATCTATTATTCATTTCTATGATATTTACCTCAGTTTACTTTTCAGATAGAACTGTAGAGTAGAACATATTTGGTAAGTAATTAATGTAAATCTGTTTTGTTTTTCCTTATGTATTATTTTATAGAAATGTGGAGCTTACTCGAGGAGGGTTCATAGGTGTTAGTTGTAACATCTGATTTAAACTCCCATAAAATCTGACTTTTGTCGAATTTGTTGGTTAAATACTTCAGGATTTATGCTTCGGCGCATTAATTGATGAACTTGTTCAACCCATCAAATAAATGTCTTTTGATTTGTAGGTAAATGGGCGTGTGTTCTGTTAAGATCTCTGATTTTTGAGGGGAAGAAGGTAGCCTCTTTTCTACTGCTGATATAATATCATGCCTCTAATAAATTGCTTGCTATACCTGCTCTTCAAGAATCCATTTGTTGTTGAACAGGAAAATCATTTTTTTGGGGATCACCTGGGAATTCTTTCTTGCCTAAATATGGTCTCCACAAATTTGTCATTCCTTTTGATGCTACATTAATAGTATTTTTACTTCGTTATTTTTATTGCAACTTTGTGTAAAATGACGTCCAAGTTTTATGGAACTTTTTTTATATGAACTACAATTATTGCAGATTGTTCTTTCTGTTTGCTTTAGTTCAGCCAGTAATTTCATTATTTTCCTCTTCACCTCCAATAACAGCCAGTCCTGGTTCAGATGCTCAAAACAGTGGTCAACTACGGGAGGAACCACTGATTTCTGTTCATTGTTTATAAACTTTATTCTGATTATTTTGCGAGTTTGATTGCTCATTCTTATTGTTATGTTTTCTAGTGGATTGATTATTTTTTGTTGCAATTTGTAATGTTACTCTTTCAAATCATTATCACTGTTGTTGAAGGACGACAATTTTTTATACATGATATTAACATTTCTTGTATTATTTGGAAGCGCTTGCATTTTCTAATTGAATGTAACATGCCAGTAAATGTGTTTTTGTATTAGGTTATTGTATAGTATATGGAAATATAAAAATATAGAAAACATTGTAGACCATTTATGCTGTTGCTTTGAATTGTGACTTTCCTTGGTGGCGTTCCATCTTCTTTTATACCATTCAAGAAGCTGACATATGCGACGGGTTTATTTTTGATCATACGTTATGCTATTTCATTTCAAAAGTGTTTTCATAGGCATAAAAAAAAAATAGCTAAAATAGGTGCAGCAAGTGCGTGGAGCTTCAGACCCTACGTTTCGGAAGGGCCTCTTTCCACGACTCAAGCCTTGGAATCCCATATCACACTTCAGGCAATTTATCTTGTCATAAGTATATGTTTTTAAATATTACTCTGATAGACTTGGGAGGACATTTCAGCACACCTGAAGTTGAGGGTTGGTTTTTATAAATTCATTTCAAACTCCATGAATCTCTTAAGCTTATGTCTTTTAGTGGACATCTCTAAAAAATGAGAGACGTCAAAACACTTGTTTTACAGCATTTGGGATACTTGCAGTATATTCTTTTTTGGGAAATTACATACATAGCACACTATTTTTTTCATTTACATATATAATACTTAAAGTTTGATATTTATAAATTTAGCACTCTTGTTATGCGTGAAAAGGTGTATTTCACATTAAAAAATTAATGATAATGTTATTTTTTTTAATGTAATATCAAAGATTTTTGTGCTTTTTTATGTAAATATGAAAGTTTAGGTATTAAACATTTAAGTATATAAAATTGTGTGCTATGTATGGAAATGCCCCTTCTCTTTTTTTATTGTGGGGAGTATGCAGTGCATTTTGTAATTCACTTTATATGCAAATTTCAGTCAAGAGGAGACCTAAATGTTGGACAGTTTAGAGAATTTAATTTTCTTTTACGTCAAATTTCAGATCAACCTAATTTTGTTTCAAAAAATATTATATTAGAACTTTCTATTAGCTCCTCCGTTTTACTATAACGTGTTTTCAGTCCTTTTTTTTCTTTTACCTCTTATATTTTTTTCTCGATGATAATGTAATTTTTTATTATCCTACTTCTCTTTCCCTTGGGATTATTCTTGTGACGTTTCACATGGGGATTATTTTTTTTCTATCGAGTGATTAAACTTAATCCTTCTAACAATTGTTTTATTTTATTTTATAGGGGTTTTCTGAGTTTGACCCTTCTTCCGTCATCTCACATGCGCTTAACTTTTACTGGGGATGATGGCTCTATTCAGCGGCTTGCATTAGTTAGCAATGACCTGGAAAGCTTTTCAGTGATTATTGAAAATATTTCATCTGATACTGCCGGCCGTTCATTCCTACTGAAGCTCCCAGGTTCCCGGATCTTGTACTTCTGGTGTTCTGAGAAGTCGAAGGCTGATGGCATGGAATTACTTGTGAAGGTCATTTTCTTAAAACTTCAAGAACAAGTTTTTTTATTTTTTTCCTTGATGAATGGTATTCTGGCTCTGCATTGTTTTTGGCATCTTATAAATAGGCTTTGCATCAATTGTTTATTCGCATGAATTCCTGAGGAGCAAACTATCTCTATGGACAGTGAAATGAGATTCTTGCAAAAAATCTCTTTTTTATGGACATGAAATTGGCCTATTTCTGAAAACATGAGGAACGGATATTCATTTGATGGAATTTAAAACAGTATTTTTTTCCTAAAAATATTGTATATTAATTGCAATAATTAAATAAATATGAAATGATTATTAATGAAAAATAAATGAAAATTAATTAAAAAACACATTTCTACATAATATACCATTAAATCTCCCATCTCAACTCCATGAAGTTTATTATACTTTTATTTACTACACAGATATTATGTTTTTAAATATTAGAAGAATCTATCAACTTTAAAAAAAAAAAACATTCGTATCCTATGAATAGCTTTGCAGTTATAGGTTGCTTATATTGCATGATTTTCTAAGGAATAAACCATCTGTGTAGAATGGAATCTATCAGGATAAATTGAAACGCCTACCTGCTCTCTGGCTGGAAATGGGTGAAGACAACGCGCATTTATTTCGTCATAGTTGCACTTCTTTTTTGTATTGTAATTAGCAACCTTCCTTCTTTCTCTCCGTCACCCATATACGTGCAGAAATGAGAAGAACCCAAATTTTTTAGCGCATGAAAAATAGTCAACTTTTTTTTCTCCCGTTCCATTGATGTTTTACAATGATAATTCATTTGTAAATGCTTCTTACAATGATAAATGTCTGATAATATTCTTGAGTTAAATTTTTATGGTGTAATTCGACATATTTCAATGGAATTGAGTTCTTATGATTTGTTACGTGTACTTAAAGCAGATGAAGGATCTACTTAGCAGGAAGCCTTCCCTTACTTGTTTGACTGGGATATCTAAATCTCGACTTGATTCATTTGCTACTCATCTCCGGGCTTATATTCTTGCTTCGTCGACCACTCAGACAGCTGCATCTACTCCTTCAAGTGGTCTGTTGATGGCCTCTTCTGATTTTCATTCATCATCAGAAGCTGTTCTTCGCTGCCAACCAAGTTCTTCCCATGCCCGAAATCCAGCGTCTCATGTAGCAAAGTTGCATCCTGTCCACCGAAGCACTCTTATCCCTATATCAAATGCTTTCAAAGATGGAAATTCATCTTTAAGCAATGGTGTCCGTGAGAATGCGAGAAGATGTGCAGGGGATTCATCCATCCTTATTCAGCCCTGCGCTACACCTGCCTCACTGCATGATCAGTCTGCGAGCCAAACTGAAGGTGGAAATGTGCAAAAAAATGGAAATCATGATCTGGTTCTTCCTGGACTGTCTTCCCTTTCCTCTCCCTTAATCTCATTTAGTCCAACATTCACCATTCCTTCCCAAATCAGCAATCAAAGTCCCTTATTTTCACCGTATTACTGCTGGTGCCCTCCTTTCCCAACCTCTCTGCAGTACAACACAGCTCATCATCTGCCCGCCGCAACCGAATTAATGCCTCTTCCACCGCTATCCACATTGCTATCTCCCGCAGCCCCACCAGAGTCACTGGTCGCATCCAAATATCCGTTAAATGTTACTGAGTTCCCGCCTCTTAAACTTCCTTCTTTTCTTCCTGATCATTCTGTTCACCTATCTCTGCCCCTCCCCTCGCTATGTCCTTTGCCAAGCTCCCAGCAAATTGCAACATTCACGCCGTTCATGTCTGATCCTATCGTCCATATCCCAGTCATTGACTTCTGCTCCTCTGGGCAGGGTTACCTTGTCAGTGCAGGGCCTTCTATATCTGCAGCCATTCCACCACTGCCCATCAGCCACGCAAGCCATCAGCTTCTCCCACCCTCCGAGTCGCCCGTAGAGAAGAGTGCAAGAGAGACGCTTAGGTTGCTCATGGCTTCCACACCAACACTGACTCCTCCAAAGCTCTTCAATGTACTTCCCGAGGTCCTTAGCAGCATGGACCTATGTGGAAATGGGAGCTCGGTAAGCACCATTGCTTTTCCTCAATTATATATATATATATATGCGTGGCCTTCACTTGAATTTTTCTTCTTCCTATTTTATTTACTGCAGGTGCTTGGAAATGGTCTATTGGAGGGAGCTGTTGTTGATACTGAATCAACATCGTCTTCTGCTGGTGATACAAGCGATGAAGTTTTGAGTGAAGAAATGGAAGAATGTAATTGGCCGAAGATTAATAATTGTCGAATGTTTAACTGTAAACCTGATGAAATATAGTTGGTGGGCTGCCCCTTTTTGTGTATATGATGCGGTCAGTTTGGCAGGTTGAGAAGGTGCATAACATGTCCTTCTCCATCGCGTGACGCCTTCTGTGTTTTTTTTTGTTAGGGGTTCGCTGCAATTTGTTATTTATATTTCTATTATTTGGTTGGTTTGTAATGTCGTAGTGTGTTCAAATTTTTGCTAGTATCAGTGAATTTACTTGCGCAGCCCTATTGGCGAGAATTTACACACACATATCTAACTGAAACAAATGGATTTGTATATAACGAATATATAGTCTTGAACAGTTAAGATTTGTGAGTCGAAAATTTAAAGGTGCCCTTGAGATTAGTTTTATTTTATGGGATCAATTTTGGGTTCTTAGAGATTTTAAGAAATTAATATATGATGTAAAATGTTCAATTTTTAGTGATATATAGGGGTGCAAATGAACCGAGCATTCGACAAGTTACTCGAAGCTCGACTCGATAATAGATCATTCATGATCGTTTGATTAATTAATCAAACAAGCTTGAACACTTTTGTGAATATTCGATTGATAAATAAAGTCGAACAACCTCATTTGATTTGACTGGCTTAACAGATCATTTAATGTTCATAAACAAACTCGATAATGTTCGATTATGATCGTGAACAATATGTTGTTTAATATTCAAGAATAAGCTCATTAAGAAGTTGAATAACGCTCGATTATGATTGTGAGCAGTATATTATTTAATGTTCATGAATATATTTACGAACAAGCTTGTTGAGTAATTTTAGGAAAAATATTTAATATTTATAAAAAAAAATGTAAATATTAATTAAATTAAAATATATTTATATTTATATGAATTTTAATTTTAATATTATATAATAAAAATTTCTTAATTTTAATTTTAAGATTACATATGAGTGAGTCTGAGTCCGATCGCGGCTAGGCGAAGGAGGTCGGTGCTCAGCTCTCGCTGCTCAATCAGCCGTCTGTTTTTTGATGGATGGTAGCTATCAGCTAATCCGATATCGATAGGCGATAAGTAAAAAGATGTAACCCTAAGCGACTAAGGCTTTTATTCGGTTATTTGTAATTCTCCTTACGACTCATATTCCTTCTCTTCGGTTCTTCCCTGCAAAGAAAACCTTAGAGCAAAGAGCCGCGGAAGAGAAAGATTTTGGATTCTTCATGCTCTATATATCAAGGTAAGTGATTTATTATTTTCGATTTACATTTGTGTAGAAGTTCGACGAATGAGAGGAAATGAACTCTGAAATATTTGATTGAGGGAATCATGGTCGTGTCATTTATTGTCGTAAACTTTTAATAATGAGAGAAAAATCTTTGTGGAGAAGTTTGATTGGTTTATTTCCATTATGTCATTGTTTAGGGTTATGCTCTAAATAAATTCCGAATGTTTCGACAAATCGTGGAGGCTCGAGCAATGTTGTCAAAAGTTTATGTTTGACACTTTGAGACTTTGAGTTTATCTCTTTTTTTTTTTTTTTTTTAATTCTGATTCAATTATCTTGAGGTAAAATGTGGTCTATTCTTCTTGGCTCTTGCTGTCAACCTCAATTTTTCGATTGTTTGCAAGCATGTAAGCATGTTCGGCTGGAAATCATACCATGGAATCAGTAGAATGTAATTTATATCTTGGCTCTTACAGTTGTGATTTATATCTTGGCCTAAAATTATCCTCTTAATATATTGGCTCTTGCAGTTGTTTATGTTTTTTTTTTTTGAGATGTTGGAAAAAGTAGTTGAATGTGTTTTAAAAGGGAGATGGAGTGCTGATTCAATTGCCAAATGAGTTTTAAGTTTTAAGGTATTGTGATTATGTGCTGAAATGTGAATTCTGAAATATTGGCTATCTTTAATATCTTATGGTATTGATATAAGTATTGGGAGGTGTGAAGGGTGTGATCGTGTGAGCATATATGGTTGCAAAAAATTATGTACTTATGTTCATCTATTTCCTTTGTGAATAGTCGAATGGACTCATAAAAAAATTGTATTCATCTAATCATCAATGGTTATTTATCAATCGCAATTGAGAGGTTCTTAATTCCTATGCATTGGTAACATGATGTATTATCATTTAGTTATACATTAGCTATTTTTCATTTCTGAAATGCAGATTGTAAGATTACAAGATTGTTTCCCATTTTATAAAAATTCTATTTTTGTTTTACCCTTGGATTAGAAAATACTTTTGAGTATGAGACTTGTAAGTTACATTTTCTTTTTTTTTACCCTTGGATTTATGAGACTTGCAAGTTACATTGTTTAAAAAAATCTCAATTGAGGTATCATTTTGAAATAAAGCCCTATGAAATTACTTTTTTTTACTACTGTCATTTTCTACGTGCTCATCTTTTATTAGTTTTTATATTGAAGGTATGTCTTCTAGTCAATCAAAGGAAGATGTCAGTACTATATGACCTATTGTTAGTCCTATACAAGTGCTTATGAGAGAGTTTAGTGTAGGGTCCTCATCGAGCCCAACAACAGTTGAGATGCCTATGAGAAACATAATTGTTCCAATTGATGACAGTCAAATAGAGAAAGCTGATCCTTTTGTTAAAAAAGTAAGAAAAAAAAATATCATCAGTATGGAATGATTTTACTTTGATCAAACTCAATGATGGAACTGAGAGGGTACAGTGTAATCATTGTAAGCATAAGCTACAATGAGCAAAGGTGGTGCTACTACACAATATGTTTACATTTACTTCATCATAGGAGGATGAGAAGAGCAACTTAATATTTCAACTCAACCATCTATGATTGCAGATACCATTGAATATGTGAGTGCTTGTAGTGTTGTTAATCGGAGATATGATCATGCTAGGATAAGGGAATTAATTTTCTCATATGATAATAGTACATGAGTTGCAGACAAAGTTGCTCTAGAAGGTGAATCAAGTTCTGTTTCGGGAAGTGCTTCTAATTTTAAAGGGAGGCTAATATATGGAAAGAGAAAGTATGAGACTTATATCAGAACAGATTACACAGCTCAAACTGTTAAGTCTGAGCTTGAGGTTTATTTGAATGATGGGGTTGTCATTCAGAGTGAGAATTCAAATAACTTTGATTGCTTAGGTTGGTGGAAGGAAAATAGTGTGAAATATCATATTTTATTATGGATGGCATCTGATATACTTTCTATTCCAATAACAATAGTTACCTCAGAATCAACTTTTAGTGCGGGTGGTAGAGTCATTGATAAATATCGTGCTTCTTTAGGGACGAAAATAGTTCAATATTTATTATGCAGGAGTGATTGGTTTCGAAGTTTCTATGAAATTAAAAGAAAGGCAAAGATTAGTGGCTTATTTTACTTTACTCTGCATTACAAATTTAACTATTTTGATATTAATATTTATATAAATTATGTGTGGTAAAGAGGAGATGAAAGAAGTTCTTTTACCTTGAAATGTTATGGATTCAATGTTTGGTACTTTGAAATGAAACTCACCGATTTTGAACTAGTTTGATGCATTATTATCTTTTTCTCTTGAACTCTTTATGAAGTCTTGAATGTCATAAGATTATTACATGTTTTTTCATATCAACGAAATTATTTATTGAAAAGGTAATGTTTTATCCTGAGTTTATGCTATAGCATAAGCTTACAAGGAGCAAAGATGGTTCTACTACGCATTTAGCATAAGCTTTCAGCCTTTCATGTACAATTTCAGATTATGCACATTAATTTTTATAAATTTCTATTGTTCATGAATGCTAGATGCTTATTTATGCACATTTACATAATTCTTTGAAGCTTGAAATAGTATTGGTCGAGTATTGGCAATGAAAGCAATGATGATATTCTAGATTCTATTTGAGAGTGATTGTTTTAATGAATGATATGCACTATAGTAGTAGTTGTCCTTCTCTTTAAGTATTGCTGGTAGCCATTATGTTGAGGTCCTATTAAAATGCAATTGTGATGGTACTTACTCTATAGAATTTGGATCTTCAATGTAATGTTTGATGCCCTTTCTTTTAGAGTTGATGGTAGCTATTATGTGAAGCTTAATTTGTAGTAGCCCTTCTTTAAGTATTGTCCATTAAGTTGAAGTCCCATTGCTATGTGTGATGGTAAGTAATTTATAGAATTTGGATCTTCAATGTAATGTTTGTTGCCCTTCTTTTAGAGTTGATGGTAGCTACTATGTGATGAATAATTTTTTAATATGAGCTTGAGCCAATATTAATATTTTATCTGTGTCATAAGGTGTAAGCTTTGCTATATCGAGGTATTTTCTATTTTTGGCACTTGTGGTTTTATGGGTCGCTCCTAAACTGTTCCTAATGATGGTTGTTCGGTTGTTCCTGCAACCCTGCTGTTGCTCATACAAGTTATAGATTTCTAAAGTTTTTATATATGATTCATGATGTTTACATTGATAGAGTATGAATTTGAACTGAGGAATTAGCTGCAGTCTGCGGTTTCCTACAAACTAGTATCCTTCAAAAATGCTAACTCGTGCCTTTCATACTTGAAATTGACAATTTAATATAGATTTTTATGCCTGATGATCTCTGTTGGGGAATACATCTATTTTAGATCATGGAATTATTTAACATGATAAGCCCCTAATTATATTTCAGATGGAGCACTAACTAACTTTTTTATCGTTTCCTAGCTACTAAATTTTTTTCATAGTTGTGCTACAGTGTTGTGCTAATGGGCTTATTAAGTTGGTTGTCATGCTTTCTAAAAATTTTCTGATGTTGAACATGTTTGATGTCTCATGGGTGACGAGTGTTCCTGATGGTTTCAGATCTGTTTTGTAGTGTTGGTGGTTTGGCTATCTGGTTTGGTTTTGTTGGTCGCTCACCTGTTCAGACCGCCTGGTTTGCAATTGCTTCTATCTAGCTCCATTGTCGGTTGGCTTGCTATTTACTGATTTTTTCTTTAAGTTTAACCTTACATTACTATTTACTAATATCTCTATTTGAGTTCTTGCAGGCATATATTACTAATATTTGAGTTCTTGCAGTCAATTCTTACAGGACATTTTTAATGAAAATCTTATGAGTTAAAGCTTTGCTTGTTCCTTTAGGCGTTAGTAAATGTTTCAACTACAGGGTGGTGCAAGGATTTTTATATTTGAGTCATCTTGTTTATAAGTTTATTAAATTGAATATTGACAACAAATTGCCCCTCTATGAATTTAGATGCAAATGCAATCTTGTCTGGTTTGACTTGCATGGATCAGAGTCAAGAGCCATTTCAATATTGAATCTCATAGGATTTCTTTCAACAAATTGAATAAGACATGTCTCTCTTCTTGGTTATGATCCATTTAAAATATTGACATTTTATTTTTATTTTTATTTAACATCTGGACTCATGATGGTATCAGCTTGACAGAAAGTGTTCATAGCTTCAAGTAAGTTGCTGCAACACTTTTGCTACTCATACTAGAAAAAATCTCTTTTTTCCTTGAAACAAGTGCATTTATCATAGTTAACCTTTAACATACACAAATTCCATAATTCACATTCCACATAATGCAGACTGACTCTTTCAATCTTTCTGATTATATTTGAGATTCAGTAACTTATTATGATGACTGCTGACGGTCTCTTATTTCTTGAGGTTGCCTTGGTGGAGCGAGTTTATCTCCTTTATTTTCTTTTGCCATTAGGCTGTTAGTTTTTGTATTTTATTTTATTGTACTTAGTTTGAGGACTATTCTCTTTAGATTATCTTATATTCTTGTACCTTTTTGAGCATTAGGTTTTGAGAGTTGTCCCCTTTAAGGACTTTATATTCTTTTTCTTAAATGCAATGAATTTTTTTTTAGCTAAATAAAATAAAATGGTACATGACTTTTTATTTATCTCCAACAAAATTTTGAGAGTTGCCCCATTTAATTCTTTAAAAATATTACAATTATTTTACAAATTTTTATTGTTTATTTATTCATGATTGCTACATGCTTGTTTATGCACATTTATTGGTTGTTCATTTATTCATGAACGCAAATTCTGCTCATTAAAGTACTCGATAAAGCTCGTTTATTTAGTGCTTGTTAAGGCTCATTTATTTAGTGCTTGTTAAGACTCATTTATTTAGTGCTTGTTAAGGCTCGTTTATTTAGTGCTCAAGGCTGCTACTTGAGGCTCGTATGCTTAATTACCGCCGATAAGGCTTGATAATAGTGCTTGTTAAGATACTCGATTAAGCTTGTTTATCATAATAATCAATCTACTCGATAAGAGCTCGATTAACTTTAAACGAATCAAACACAAACCAATCCCAAACCAAGCTTGAACAACTCGGTTGCTAAAAGAACCGAGCTCGAACACAGACACACAAGCTCGAATCTAGCTCGAGCTCCAAAGATGTTAACGAGCTCAAGCCTGAACACATCTTGGCTCGGTTCGGTTCGGTTCATTTGCAGCTCTAGTGATATATATAATAGATTGGATACAGTGAAAGATATATGTATAAGTCAGTCAAGCAAAAAAAAAAAGAGAAGTTTAAGTTCAAGTGAGGTGTATTAATGATGAGTTAGTTGAGCTAAAAAATAAGGAAAATTTTAGTTCAAGGAAGGTGCATTGATGCTGAAAAAGTACGAAAAAAATAAGAGATTTATGTATGATATTTGTTGATTTATAGCAAGCATAAGATAAAGTTTAATAAAAGTATTTTGGAGAATTTTTAAAAAGAAAGGAGTTAATATTATTTATATTTAAGTCATTAATATTAGTGATATGTATATTAGAGTTGCCACTTGTGTACAAATATAAGAAGGATTGATAAGATATTTTTTTATTTTAGTTGAATTATATTAAGGATTGATGTTAAGTTCACATCTATTTTTCATTAGTTATTGATGTTTTTATCACGCATTTATATGAGGATGTATTTTGGTGTATGTTTTTAACTCATGACATTTTTTTTGTTGATAAGATTGAGAGTGAGTTCAAGAGGAGGAAATTGAATTATGGAGGTCAATCTTAGAGTTTAAAAGTTATTGTTTAAGTAGGTTTAAAATTGAATAAATAAAGTGTAATTATAATTGTAGGAGTTTTAGATTGTGATATTGGGTAATCAAGTAATTATTCGAGTTTATTGTCAAATTGATGGTGAAATGGATGCGGATATTATTAGTAGAATTTAAGTTGGATGGTTGAAGTGGAATAATGCATCCTGTTTATTGTGTGATAGAAAAGTATTGCTTAGATTTA
Source organism: Cymbidium sinense (assembly GCA_021442155.1). Classification (NCBI taxonomy): domain Eukaryota; kingdom Viridiplantae; phylum Streptophyta; class Magnoliopsida; order Asparagales; family Orchidaceae; genus Cymbidium; species Cymbidium sinense. The sequence goes on from CM038215.1 coordinate 106,983,953, forward strand.
CGAGAAAATTTTATAAGATGGTGATAAAGTTTATGATTTATGGCGTAAAATGTTGGCCAGTAAAAGAGGAAGCATAAAATTAAATTACATGTTGCAGTGATTCGGATGTTCTGATGGATGACTAGCTTTACTCTCAAAGATAAAATAAAAAATGAGTATATTGCGAAAAAGTTTGAGTAGATGTAGTGACATTAGATTAGACAATGCCGTTTTAGATGATTTGGTCTCATAAATTGTTGGTTGTTCAATGATCCAGTTAAGAGAGTAATTATATTAGAATTATTTTATGTTAAGAAAGATAAAGATAAATTTAAAAAAATTGATTATGATGAATAAAAAATTATTTTAGTTTATTAAAATTAAATAAAAATTTGATAAGAACTTGTTGTTGTTTGTTTTATTTTCTTCTTATTTTTAAAAATATATTTGTTTAGTGTTTTTTAAAGTATTTTTATTTTGTTTTTAAAAATATTTAAAATAGTTTTTAGATTTTTTTTTTTGAGTATTTAAAAATAATAATTATCATTAAATATAATTTATTTTAAAATAAAATAAAATAAATAAAAATAATCCCAATACAGCTCTAATTTGCTATGACTTGTACACAGATAGTCAATTTCAGTGTGAATTTAACCAAATGGACCTAAAGCTTTGAGTTGCCCGTTTTACGCAAAACAAGTTCTTTATTCGTTTAGAAGAGTCGATGGGCGAATCAGGGCTTGGCACGTAGAGAAGTTGGCAGATGGCAGATAATTTTTTTTAATAAGAAAATTTAGATACAAAGTAAGCATTTATAAGTAATAACTAATTTTTAATTTAACTATAATTAAAAAAATTGGAAGGAATGGTGGGGATCGGTCAGCGCTGATGATGGCTCCATTTATGTCTGAGAGCAACGAGAGAGTGGCCCACAGATGCTGATTGGGACTTGTGTAGTGGCGTAAAGAGTAATGCGCTGTTGGCTAGAAATTATATATAAAAGACTGGAGATTATAATATATATATATATAATTTGATTTTAAAAATTTATGATATTAATAATTTTGATGTGTATGTATTAGATATGTAAATATTTAAAAATAATTAATATTTAAAAATTATCTAAAAAGATGTCAGATGAGTGGAGAAAGAGTTTGTTGGTTTATATATTTAAGTAAACGCACAAGAGTGTAAATTATGTAGAATTAAGTTTAATGCCACATACATTAAAATTATGGAGAAAGAATTTGACATGAGTGATGTGATACGTAAGTTTCACAATCAGTTTGGTTTCATGCTAGGTAGATCTACTATGGATGCTATACATTTGTTAAGAGGTTTGATGGAGAAACATAGAGAAAGTAAGAAGGATCTACATATGATATTTATTGATTTAGAGAAAGCTTATGATAAAGTCTCAAGAGATGTTCTTTGAAGAATTCAAGAACAGAAAAGAGTTAATCTTGGTTATATTTAAGTCATTAAGGATATGTATACTAGAGCTATTACTTGTGTCCAAACACAAGGAGGATTGACAAAATATTTTCCTATTTCAATTGGATTACATCAAGGATCAACATTCAGCCCTTATCTTTTTTACTTTAGTTATTGATGTTCTTACGAAGCATTTACAAGAAGATGTACCTTGGTGTATGCTTTTTGCTGATGACCTTCTTCTTGTTGATAAGACTAGAGAGGGAGTCTAACAGAAACTTGTGTATGCTATGGTGGAGGTGGTGCGACGACGATGCTCTTGGGTCATCACTCCTTCTTGACCATAGCTAAGGTAGGGGATCGAGCAGGGCAGCTCAATCTCACCTTAACAGGTGGAATGGATAGAGCAGGATTCTTGGGCCGTAGCCGAATGACTAGAGGGTATGGAGGTCAACTTTAGAGTCTAAAGGTTTTCGTTTAAGTAGATCTAAAACTAAATATATGGAGTGTAATTTTAGTTGTAGAAGTTTTAGTGATAGTGTTGTGACTTTGAAGTCATTAATAAGAGTGAGCGATTGGATATTTAGGCTCATTGTTCAAAATGATGGTGAAATAGATGGAGATGTTATTAGTAGAATTCAAGTTGGATGGTTGAAGTGGAGGAATGCATCTGGCCTATTATGTGATAGAAATGTTCCACTTAAATTTAAGAAAAAATTTTTATAAGATGGTGGTAAGACCCGCAATGACTTATAATGTTGGCCAATAAAAGAGAAGCATAAGACTAAGTTAAGTGTTATGAAAGATGCTGGATAAGTGGCTTTACTCTTAGATAGAATGCAAAATGAGTATCGGGAAAAAGTTGGAGTAGCTCGGTAGATAAGATGGGAGAGTCACCTTAGATGGTTTGGCCACATAAAGCGTCGGTATTGAACCCAATTAGGAGAGTAGATGCATTAGATTTGCTTTATGTTAAGAAAGGAGAGTAGACCTAAAAGACTTGGTTAAGATGTATTAAAAATGATCTTAGTATTGAATTAAATGAGAATTTGACACATAATAGGACACAATGGAGACGAAGGATTCATATAGCTGACCCCACCTAGTGGGATTAAGGCTTGTTGTTGTTGTTGTAAGAATTGTCTGATTATATGTAAATCTTTGAAAAAATATATCAAATCAAAATTAGTGGTGGCAATAGTGATGATATGATCCTGATCTTGATTGTGCGTATTGGGCTATAATCATAACTTTTGATTAACATGAAAGTTGTAAAAAATTTTGTTACGATTCCGACGATACCAAGCTCACTCGATTCCGACACCGGATGAGATCGATATGAACAAAATATTGCAACAGCCCCTAGTTTTTTTTTTAAAATTAAAAGGTCGTTCGAATTGGACAATCGACCGACGTGGATGCAATGTTAGCGTCCGCTCAACCACACTAACTTATTTTGTTTTTTTTTTCGGTGCCTAATTTTTAATTAAGATTATAATTAGGCATAATTTAAAATTTTAATCTTTATAATTTGATTTTAAAATTTTATGATATTAATAATTTTGATGTATATGTATTAGATATGTAAATACTTTAAAATTATTATATATTATATATATATATATTATATATATATATGAGAACAAAATTAGTGATGACAACTGGGACGATATGATCCTGATTTTGATTGTGAGGAGTTTATTTAGTACAAAAATCTTAGAATGCTTCATGCATTTTGTATATTTAATTAAATAATCAAGGTTTTATTTGTATTTAGTATGCTAAGTAAATGGATTTATGAAGTGCTAGTTGAACTTGAGTTAACTATTAGGTTAACTATGATTGAATAATATGTTTTTTTTCTTCTTTGTGGCCTTAATTTCAAAGCTTGAAATGTGGTTCGCAATTCTTTATTTTTGGGAGGTGAAGAAAGTTCATATTTGAGATCATAAGAGGCAGGAAGAAGAAATACTTTAATGTGATAGAGATCTTAGATTTTCCTATGATTTGACAATTTACAAGACAAAAATTCTTAAGGTTGATTGATGCGAACAATTATGAGAAAGTTTGATCATCAAATTTTGAAATTTATAAAGGTAAAAACATGCTATTTTTTCAGTGAAATGCTTATCCCCCAAGTAAGAAGTATTCTATGGAAAAATAATTTATGAAATAGTAAAAAATTTAGAAATTCATTAATAAACAATATGGAAAAGCATGCCTCAATGTGCTTGGATGACATTATATGTATGCTCCCAATGAAGAGAGATTATAAAGACTAAGTAAAGAAGTCGCACAAATAAGGAGGATGGTCTGCTTGAGATTAAAAGTTATACTAAACCAAGTAAATTTTTTTGTTTTATTCTCTTGAGGATGAAACTTATAAATGGGTTTTTTTTATTAAGAGTTTTATTAAAAATAAAGGGCAGTAATGCTTTTAATTAAAAAAAAAAAGAAAAAATATATATATATAAAAGCCCCCACACAATTTGTTTTTTTCACAAGGAAACAAATGAATATAAATCTTTAAAAAAAAAAAAAAAATTTCCCGTGTCATGTAGTGCTCCTTTGTCATTTGTCTTCCTTCGATGATCAGATGTGAAAAATTCGGACCTGTGATTTTTACTTGGTTTAACTGTTCTATAAATATGCTGATTTGTGAGGCCATTACTGATAATGCTGGGAATCTTCCAATTAATGTTCATACTCCACTAGATTGTATCAACTTGATACATAATACTCCAATTTTAAACAACTCGGTCACATGCTTATGGTTGGATAAGGACTCGTTTAGTTACAAAGCAACTCATATGTACATCTTTCAGGATGACATCAAACCAATTTGGACTAAATTCATTTGGTTCAAAGGTTTCTCTCTAAAATATACTACTTTTATGTGGAGAATCCTTATGGATGGCTTAAAAACTAAAGACATATTAATTAAGAGAGGTATATCGGTTAACCCTCTATGTGTTTTATGCTGCAATTTCAATCAAAACCAACATCATCTCTTTTTTGAATGTCATATGCTATGGAGGTCCTTAAAACCTCAATACCGAAGGGGAATTTTTTTCATTTGGGTTGTTCCTTAATGCAACTGCTTCTTTATGCTGAGCAATTAACTTGGAAGGTGACAAAAAAATTTTACTTGCTCTCTATATCTATTACTGCAAATTTTATTTGGTTGGAAAGAAATCAGCGCATTTTCAACAATATAGCTTTTAAGGCCAGAATGGTTACTAAAAACATATGCTATGCTATCAAGCAGAAAAGTTTTAAATGGAAACTCAATAGAGATGTGCCTGAGGATATTCAACAACTTTACTACAAAGATACCCGTTCTTACTTTTATCCGGGTTTGTTTGGCCGATCGAGTTAATCCACCATTTCCGCTTTCTTATATTGGGAGGTCGAGTTTACCCGCATTGCTTTATGGGGCAATATCGCTTTATTTTGGAGCAATGATGAATCCAAAGATCCTTCGCTCAACCCCGCCAATGACCTCAGCTTGGATAAGTATTCCTATATGTGCTCCTTATGGCTCTTCTCACTTTGTCGGTTGTTGGCCTCTTAGGATGGAGCCCTACTGGTTCAACCTGCCAATGCTTCGAGTCTCTTACTTTTTCTCGCAACATTGCCTCTTTGGTTGTTTTTTTTTGTGATTTTCATGGGCTGCTCACTATTATCTAAAACTATCGGTTGCCTTGTTTGGAGCTTACATTGGTTGCAATGGTTGCAATTTTACCTAGTTGGGCTGTATTCCTTGTGTGATAACTTTACTGTTGATTTAGTGTCTTACCTACTGGAAAGATTATTCAGTTTTGGTCATTGGCGACCGATGGAGCCTATCAAACGCGTGATCCGGGGGACGTGAGCTCTTTGTCTTCTTTGTAACTATTTTTTCTTCTTTTCTTCTGCTGCTCATTTTCAAGCCGTTTTGACAACAGTTTTCTCAATAGTTGTACTCGTTTTTGCAGTTTTGGGATTTTTTTCAACCCGTTTTTACAAGTATATGTAACACAAATTGATTAATGAAAACTGGGCGAGACTCTCAATTTTCCTGAAAAAGAAGGATGTGGAACTCCGTAACCATAAATAATTAATTATTGGGTTTTTCTTCTTTTGTTGTGGGAAATAGTATCTTGATTAAAATATTAATCAAAAATAGATTTTATAATTTTCAAGTTTATTTGTATATTAGAGCAATCATATGAAAATATATTTATGATTTTATATATATAATTGATATATCCTTCTAAAATTTATAAATCAAGCATAGAAGTTAAAATATAAATTTAATCAAATCAATAATGATGAATCCAATAACGCTAGTCAAATCGAATAAAATGAGCTCAAATTAAGCAAAAAAAGTTACAAATAAAATTTCAAATCACTAGATGATCAAATGACTTCCAAATTTGACATGTTTATAGTTGAATTGAGCGGCTTGACGAATCGAATCCAACAAGCCTAAGATCACTCAAATCGCAGATTGTTTGAATAGTCAAATCACCAAAAAAATTATCTATAATTAAATGGATCGATATAAACCGTTCGATTGAGTGTTTTGAGATTTTGGCTACAATGACCAAAATACCCCTCTCAGAACCCTATAAATAGGACTCCATTCTTGCCATGAAGGGAAAAATGAGTTAGAAGTAAACTTGAGAGAAAGCTAAAAGAGAGCTAGAAGTTCAAAGTTCTTCATCACCACATTTGTCGCTAATCACCGTCTATTATTATCGCCTACCACCAACAATCCATACTAACATAAATGATACATCAGAATCTCGACTGGAAATTTCATTATCAGGATTTCCTAAATACAATATTATATCAGGAAAATTTAAAATCTGTATTCTAAAGCGAATATAGGGTGGAGCATTTTTACTGAGCTATGCCCTGTGATTTTTTCTCTCTATTTCTGGGATTTTTTCACGTAAACATTATAAAGTTTCTTACTCTCTTTTTAACTATCTATGTGTGTGTGTTGCATTTTTATATAAGCTAGGATGTGAAGTTTTATTCTACTGTAACTGATTTTTTGGCACGCAAAAATAATGATGATTTATATTTAATTTTTGATCTACAAATAAAAAATTTTATTTAAGAAGAATCAAGGCAATTGTTCAAATGGTGGTATTCTAAAATCAGCTCATGTTCATTTATAGCAACTATAGTTGATTATAAAAAATAATTATTAGATTGTTATGATAAAAACATATTTTTAAAAATTCTTATGAATACTATAAATTTCTTTTAAGAAAATTAGATAATAATTATTATATCAATTATTAATTATAGATCATTAGAGTCATTATACTCAAATAGATTTAACTGTAAATTCTTTTATGTTTGAAAAAAGAGGCATTTTCTATACTTAAGAATAAAATTAGTGATGGTTTATTTAGGATGGCTATAAATATATAAAAAAATAATAGTAAAGATGATACATAAGAAGTTGATATTTGAAAAATCTATAGTGGATATATATATAACTCAAATTGTAACTTTCTGATCACAAATGTTGCTAAGAAATAAGTGCTTCTTCCATCCACTCATTTCTAAAATACTAGGTGTTTGACACCCAATAACTCGATACTTAACTGACTTTTGGGTGACCTCCAACCCGAAATTGACTCTATTTTGACTTGCTAACTCGAATTTGACCCGAAATTGACCGGAGAATCCGAAATTGACCCAATTTTTACACAAGAACCCGAATTTGACTTTAAAATTATATATATATATATATATATATATATATATATATATATATATATATATATATATATATATATATATATATATATATATATATATATATATATATATATATATATATATATATATATATATATATATATCATTCTCATGGTCAATGAAGTAGGTGTTCGAAGTTGAAGTTTTTGACCCGTTTAATAAACGGGTCAGGTTCGGGTCAACCCTCTTCGTGTCGGGTCAATTTCGGGTCAGGCCCGAACCCTAACCGTCGACCCAAATTGACACACTTATAAAATACCATCTGATATGAACACATATCCCCAAGCCAACAACAGAGAATAACATATAGCCTTAGAACAGAGAATAAAGATATAAATATTAACAAGTTATTACAACAAGAAATAATGAATGCAAGGCATTACAGAAAGTTCCTTCGATAACTATTCAAAATAAGTCAACAAAAGCTGGACTTGATAAACAAACTACAACAGAGAATCAAGAATCAAGAACCTAAACCGGCCAATAAGATACAAGGCCATAGAAATAACGGCAAATATAACCAACTACAAGCTCCAATCAGATACGTAATCTAAATCAATCCAAAAGCAAATCAAGCTGATTGTAGTAAAATCACATAAAATGAGATACAGACCAAGATAGAAAGAGAGCGTAAGAAAACTATAAATAGGGATGAGAAAAGCAAACAAGGGATGAAAATTATCTCAAGAACTCCTTCCTCTGCGGTCCCTCTATTCTTCTTCCCAAGGCATTTCCATGGTTGATCCTCACTGGGGTCCGTCCTTCGGTGGAATCGCCGGCGAACTTCCTCTTTCCTCTCTTCCCCGCTTTCTGGAGCAAGTCGACGGCTCGAACCGACCAAAACAAATGAAACGAAAAGAATAAGGTTAGGTAATTCAAAACTCGATCCAACGATCAAGACAAGGCTAATCCACTGATCGATTCAATCCAGATCAAACCGCACAGAAACAACGCGTGTAATCCACTCAGCCATCAAAGAATCAAGAGCCGCTTGATCAAGAAATAGATCCGCAGACCAGACAACCAGACAATCCAACGACGCAAGATTCAATCCAAGAGAACCCTAACTGAAGCAAGATCCAACGGCCAAGCAGCGCAGATCCAACGGATCGAAAGCAAATGCCAACACTCTAAACTGAGTCAACTCAGAGGTGAATCAAACCCAAGTCTCACCCAACAGACTCAATTGGAACAGTAAACAGATCCAGAATTCAATCCAGAAAGAATTAATCACACAAGCCACAGTTTATCAGAGTTATTACAGAAATTAAAGCCTATTTTAGAAAATAGTTCCTTATCACCATCCCACCACGTGGCAATCATAAAGCTATGATACCTGTCTTTGTGGGAGAAAAAAAAGTAAAAATGTTGATTAAGAAAGCATTAATTAATCTTAAATTAAATAAATCAAAATAACAACTTGCAATAATTAAGTAAATAATAAAGTTGTCGCTATTCAAAATGATTATATTTATTATCCCAATCGCTTTATTTCATTCATGAAAGCCACTATCGTTGGCTTATTAGCTCATCATCTTCAGCGTTTCCTCGTCATATAAAATCTATATATAGGACTTAATTATTATTTTTATTTTTATTTACTTTTGAATAATATATTTATATGTGATTATTTTTTAAAATATTCTTTGATGCCAAATTATTTATGGGCTTTTACATTTTTTAAATTTTAAGTTAAATTTATTTATATAATGCATAATAATCATTAATAAGATATTAAATATATATGTTTTTACTAGAATACAAAAGGCCTAAATTTAATTCTAACTTATATTACAAACTAAATTATTTTATTCAAATGATTTTACATTAATATATTTAATAATTATGGATAATCAGTAAGAAATTATATTTGAATATGTTATTTGATGAATGATTTTTATTCTTAGAAATCATCCAAATGCAAGCTGAGAATTTAGTTGAAATAAAAAAAAAATTATATCTTCTTATTTTTTAATTATTAAAATTGATATTGACTCTTCCAGTTGTTACAACAAATATTATAAAAAAAAATTCTATTATGAATATTATGAAAAACTAAATATATGAATGATCTTTTAATGATTTATATTAAGAAATATATATTCCATAATATCGAGATTATTCAAATATTTCAAAATATGAAGAGCAGGCGTCATCAATTATAATTTTTTATCCATATTAATTTTATCTTTTTTTAATAAATATATTATTACTAAAAAAATTTAAAATTATTTTTAAAATAGGCTTAATATTAATTATAATTAACAATTTAGACACAAAAATTTTTTTTTTAGAAAAATAGGCCCATCTCGACGCGAAATTATTTTTTTTTTTCGTGATTTTAACTTTCACGCGGAGAGGGAGAGAGAGAGAGAGGAGAGAGAGAGAGAGAGAGAGAGAGAGCGAGGAGAGAGAGAAAGAGAGCCGAGTTTTTTTTTTTTTTTTTGCCGCTTTCGGTATGAGTGAGAGAAAGAGAGAGAGATTAATTTTTTAATTAATATAATTATTTAAAATATTTAAAATATATAATTTAAAAATATTTTTATAAAATATTTAATAATTAAATATTTATATATTTAGTTATTAATTAATTAATTAATATATATATATATATAATTAAATATATAATTTAAAAATATTTTTGATTATATATATATAAATTTAGAAATTTATTTAATAATTTTTATTAATTAATATAATTATTTAAAATATAAAATTTGTATTAATTTTTGTTAATATATAATTAAAAAATATTTAAAATATATAAATAAAGAAAGAAATAAATTATATAAATATTTTATAAATTATATAAATAAAGTAATTATATATATATATATTTATAAATTTATTTAGTTATTTTTATATTTAAATTATATAAATATTTTTAAGTTATATAAATAATTTAAAAATATTTAAAATATATAATTTAAAAATAATTTTATAAAATATTTTAATTATATATATATATATATATTATATATATATATATATATATATATATATAATATATATATATATATATATATTATATATATATATATACATATATATATATAGATAAGTCTATAATAATAATAATAACAAAAAATATTAAAAATATAAAAATATAAAATAAATAAATAAATAAAATAATTTTAATAAATAAATAAAGGAATAAATATATATATATATAAATAAATAAATTTATAAATAACTAAATTATATATATAATAAATAAATAAATTTATAAATAACTAAATATTTTATAAATATATTAAATAACTAAATATTTATATAATTTAAATTTTTTTTATTTATTTAACTAATTCTTTATTTATTTTATTTATAAAATATTTATATACTTTATTTATTTATTTATTAAAAATTATTTATTTATATATTTTAAATATTTTTAAATTATATATGACCAAAAATTAATAAAAATTATATATTTTAAATAATTATATTAATTAATAAAAAATTATTAAATAAATTTCTAAATATATATATATATATATATATATAATTAAAAATATTTTTAAATTATATATTTAATTATATATATATATATAAAATAAATTAATAACTAAATATATAAATATTTAGTTATTAAATATTTTATAAAAATATTTTAAATTATATATTTTAAATATTTTAAATAATTATATTAATTAAAAAATTAATCTCTCTCTCTCTCTCTCTCTCTCTCTCTCTGTACCGAAAAAAAAAAAAAAACTCGGCTCTCTCTCTCTCTCTCTCCTCGCTCTCTCTCTCTCTCTCTCTCTCTCTCTCTCTCCTCTCCAGAATAAACGGATGACTGCCGACGTGGAATAGCCGCACCATCCAAACGGACTCACCATTTTTTTTTTAAAAAAATTTTTTTGTGCCTAAACTGCTAATTACAGTTAACACTAAACTTATTTTAAAAATAATCCCAAAAAATTTTAAATCCAGATAAAAAAGATTGAGAATAGTCTTTAAATTATAAAATGTTGCCCCCTCCCCTTATAAATCTTTCATATTTTATTCTCCACTAAAAAAAAATGATACTTTAATTATGCTCTAGTTGGCGTTTGTGAAGCACAATATGACGGCATGCTTTGGAGAGAGTCCCATATCCCTCTAGTTGTAGGTCTACATTCCTACCTTGATTTAGAACCCTACTATTGCTATCTTTCAATCTTCCTCCCTCCATAGTTGTGCTTATCAATCTTGCAAATGAATCAAGTTTCTTTTGAGTTTTGATTAAACTATTGTTTTGAGTGTTCGTGAAAACTTCAATCTCGCATAGACATGATTCATTCTTTTTACAAATGCACACTAGGATAATAAAATCATCAAAATTCTTGTCAATACTTTAGATGATGATAGTGATTGTTTATTATTTCCAAATCACTAATTATAGCCCAATCTAAGTATTTGGTAACTTGATTAGGTTTATGGAGTTACCATCGCAATCGAGTTGAAGTAGTAGGTCAAGTACATGATAAATATATTCACTAAGATGAGTTGAGGCTGGTGGAATTTATTGGTTAAAGGGGTAGGATGAGTATTTGAGACTATTGCCATTGAAAAATTTATCTAGTCATGAACAAATCTTGATGTATGCGCAATTAGGATTCTCTTGGAATCATAATCTTAGTCATTCAAATTTTGCTTTTAGTAATCATATAGTCTCTCGATGATTTCAAAAGTAACCCGTTCCGAATCCAAGTGAGCCTTAATCAATCACTTAAAATATAGTTAGAAACATCAGGATATTATTTATCTCCCAAAATAGCTTCTTAAAATGACATACCTATACTTATACCCAACGTTTTAACAAGATAAATCTAACGAGCCTAAGATCTCTTAAACTTGACTTCATTCAAGCACCCTAATGCTTCAAATATATTTCATAATGGAAGGAATAATTCTGAACCATATGTTAAAATTATTATGATTTTGTCTATATTTATAAATAATATCATTCTCAAAATCTATAAATTAACCCTCATTCTTCACATGAGAGGAGAAGACGTTTGAAATTAAAGAAAACTCTAAAGCTAGAAGATTATTAGACCACCACACAACCACTTTTATTGGCCCACCAGCCACCATCATCAAACTGCCACCCAATCACCATCATCAAATCTTTGTCCACTACTGTTGTCAGACCGTCACTTAACCACCTTCATCATTCAACCGCCTAGACACTACAGTCAAATCATCGTTTGGTCAATGCCATCCAACCACTCTCACGGGCTCCTCGCCCAACCACCATCATCAAATTTTCGTCCACCAACATCATTGGATTGTCGCCAGACCACCATCGTTGGATCATTGTTTGACCACCATTGTTGGTCTATCATCAATTAATGTCATCGATAGCTATCAGCATCATTACTTAATCACCATCGACAATCGCAATACATCGATTTACACAATTACCATCAGGTGGCTACAATCCTACCACCCTCCCAAGCCACTGTAGTCAATCCATCTCTTACCCACCATTATCAAATTATCATTATAAACTCGTCACCACCGCTTTCAACCCATATCATCACTCATCGCCGACGCACGTAAACCATTATCAAACCTTTGTTTGACTACCATCACCAGACCACTTTTCGACCACCATTACTATCGAGCCATTGTAAAACATTATTGGACGCCGCCCATGTATTATCATATTGCTATGCCACTAATTACTATCGTAGTACCATTATCTCATCGCTATCGCTATCACCACCTTTTTTCGCCATCGTTGCCAATCCATTGCCCGATAATTATCATCAAATCTGCATCCAATTCGACCATCATCGTTAACAATTGTCCGACCACCAGAATTGAACCACCATTTATCCATCACTATCAAAACACCATCCAACTATCATCATTAAACCATCATTGGATCGTCGCTTGACCACCACCGATGGACCTCTATCATCGAACCACCTTTGTGCCACCATCATCGATCCGTTGCCCGAAAATTATTATCATAGTTCCATCCAACCAAATTTTCGAACTATCATTAGACCATCATCGTTGATCCATCATTCGACCACCATAATTGAACTGCCATTTAGCCATCACTATCAAAACACCATACAACTATTGTCATTGAACCATCATCATTAGATTGTCGCTTGACCGCCACCAATGGACCACTATTTGATCGCTGCCATCACACTAACATTTGTCCATCATCATCAGACCATTTCCTGATCTTCATTGTCGATAATCATTCGCTACTATTATTGCTATGGGATTCAAAATATACCGAGATCATCGCCGTGACCGCCATTCGAGTGCATTGACAGGTCCATCATCAGATTATTACTTGTCAACCATCATCGATATCCAACTACCATTTAGATAATTTTCAACTATCGCTATTAGTCCACCTTCGCCACCACCAACAATCCACTGTTTAACCATTATTGTCAAATCATCGGTGACTATCTTCACCAATTTATTGTTTGTCCATCGTCACAAAACTACCAACATTAGACTACCTCTTGATCCTCATCAACCAACCAACATCGTATACTATTTAATTGTCGTCAAATTGCCTTCATCGAACTGCCACTTGACTGTATTATCTTAACCATTAGCATTTTTAGCTACATCATCATCCAATGATTTTATTACCTTTACAATTGCCAACAATGTTGATGCATGCCACCACTTGTATGGTCAATGCAAGTTATCGACATGTTACGCTTATACGGTCTATGCATGTTGATGACATACACCCATTATCTATAAGTCCAATTCACACAACTGACTCGCATCATGGAGTTTATTCTATATGATTCATATCTATTATATTGTATTAACACCTTCCCTAATTAGGAGTAACGACATCATTTGTAACCGACAACAAATATTTGTGGAATTATTTCAATTGAGTTAGGCCTTGTAGTTTTTCCCCTTTTGAGTTTTGCATGAAAAAAAAAAATCTTTAGTCCCCTACAACTCTCATTTAATTTGCGTGCATGTGTGATATCAATTTAATAAAACTAAGATGTTAAATACTTTCTCTCTTTCATCATGAATGTTCCTGCACGCAACAATGCTTGATGGGATATATTGATTTAGATTAACTAAATAAGAAGAGTTATTCAAGCCATAAATGTACCCAATGTCACATACAAAATTATATATATTAACTAAAAAAAAGGTTTGTTAAACATAATGATGTGATTAAGTAGATCTTATAAATGATTAGATGATACATAGCTATATTTCATAATTATGAGAAGATTTATTCTAATGTGATTGTTAAAGTTATAGAGAAGTGGCTATTATCGAAAGAAAATATTTTGCTTTTTCATTATTAAGAAGAAGAAAGAGATTTTTAAATGACGTATATAGCATGCTACTAATTTCAATTATAAGGTAAAGAAGTTATTATGAATGTTTGAATTTCAATATTTGAAGTAGTGATAATAATTTTAAAATATGAGATAATAATGTCTCTAAAAAATTGTGTCCACTTTTCACATATTTTAAAAATTAAAATCGATCATTTTGATATATATATATATATATATATATATATATATATATATATATATATATATATATATATATATATATATATATATATATATATATATATATATTATGTATAAACATAATAGTAATTAAAGAATAATTAACTAATTATAGTAATATTCAAAGAATATTCCATATTTATTTTTACCCACAACCATTCTTATCCATTAATTTTTTTGTTAAAAATTCATGCTCTGCGTGAAATAGGGAAGAGGAAGGGAGAGAAGAATATAAAGGGAAGAATATGAGAAAGAAGAAGAAGAAAGGAAGAAAGGGAAGGGAAGAAGAGAAGAAGAAGAAGAAGAAGAAGAAGAAGAAGAAGAAGAAAAGAGAGGAAGAGAGAAATATAGGGAAAGAGAGAGAGAAAATAATTTTCAAACCTCTTTGACCATTAATGGTGAGGGAGAGAGGGAGAGAGAGAGAGCATGCGTCTGGAAGCCAAAGAACCATTTTCACAAAGGTTGTAGTTGGAAAAAATGATCGAGTTGAGGTAAGCTGTTGCTATCATACTTTTATTTTCAATGATTTTGCATTTATATTTCATGTTTTTAATTTGGTTAGAACTTATAAAAAATCTAAGAAATTAAATAACTTCATATTTTAAAAAAAATTTGAAATTCATATTGAATTTTCACATGATATCTAAATTTTAAAGTATATGCCTTAATATGAATTATATAAATTTATTCTAAAAATTCATCTTAGCATATTGACAAGGCATAAAAATACATAAGCTTATTGTGATTCATTTAATATGATTTATACATTAAAAGTTAGCATATTGATTTATTCTTTGGACCCCATTTTTTCAAATTTACATGTAATTTATTACATGCTTGACTTTATATGTTCTATTAAAAATATAGATTATATGAGGTTGCACTGTGACCAAAAAATGAAAGAAAAAATGAGTATTTGGAGGAAGTAAAAGAACATCAAGAAAATTGTATAATATAAAATGAGAGCCTCATAATATACTTAAAAACTCACATGCAAAGGCAAAACTATGAATCATTAATGAAAAGTCTACTATATATTTCTTTATTACATAACTTTAAACATGAAACATGCAACAAAAGATCTTATGATTATTTTTAGTAGAGCTTAAAAGCTTTTGCTCAATTATTAGTAAAGTTAAGTGTGATTCATAATATGTTTATAATTAGTTCGACTCGAATCTCAAAATATTATGAATCATTTATATTTTATTATCTTTTGTAAGCATTTGAGCATGGGAAATAAAAACACAATTACAAATATGGTAATAACTATGCTTCTTTTATTTACATGTCCAAAAGCTTGCTTTTTAATGACTCACGTTAATTCTCATTAACTAAAAGAGCCGAATAAGAGCAAACATTTCAAGCTTAATTTATAAACTAGCCGAACATGAACAATTCTTTGTTCGGTCGTGTTCGGCTCGATTTAGCTCGAAATAAAAAATTATATTATATATTATATATTATTATTATTGATATGGTGCTCAAAATACCGCTAATCAAAGTCCGAATCTTATCAAAAGCGACTGAAGTCAAGACCGAATTAAAAGACTAAATATCTGGAATCTTTGGGATATCAATTACATCCCAAAATAGCTCTTAAATATAGAGTGTTTATCAAATCGAAGGCTCGACGAGCCGGATCTAACGCCTAAGATCTCATAATTTCACTTTGGGCATCCAAATGCTCAAAATACATCAAATGATCAAGGAACCATTCTAAGCCGTCCAAGAGAAGGACTTTTTGCATAAATTAAACGCCCTCCTCCCATCTATAAATAGAACTCTATCCCTCACATGAGGAGCCGGGGAAGAGGATAAACAAGTGAAGAAGATGAGCACAACCGTATCCACCACCGCCACCGGATCCTCACACCAATCCCAAGCAAGGAAGAAGAGGAAGAATCCAAACAAGGAAGAAGAGGAAAAGCTAAGCAAGGAGGAAGAAGAAGCTCAAGATCCTCCAAGGTCACACCGCACTGGCCATCAACCACCATCATCGCTAATTGTCTCCTGTGATCTCCACCATTACGCAACTATTACAAGATCATTGTTATTGTTGGTCCTCTCATCAATTCTGTAATCTCAGAATCGGAAGACTTTGTAAACAGATACATGTTTTTTACGGTGGTTTTCCCCTCTTTTGAGGTTTTCCACGTTAAAAATTCTGAGTCTTGTCTGCTTCATTAATTACCCGTGTTTTGACTAATCGACAAGGCTAAGGCATAAACTTTCACCCTACCGCGACTGGTTTTCTAGCACGCAACAATTATTATTATTAATATATATACATACTAACACACACACATACACATATATATCACAACTACAAGTATGACTTAGTAGTTAAAGTTTTCATTATGCAAAAGATTGGTCCACGTTCGAATCCTCCCTCTTACAGATTTTTTGGATTGTTGCATTTCGAGTCATTTCGAACACGAGCCGAACACGAACAAAATAATTTTCAAACAAATTAAACACAAACAGTGAAATTTCGAGCCATTTAGAACGCGAGCCGAACACGAACAAGGGTTCGGCTCGCTCAAGCTAGGCTCGTTTACACCCCTAACTCTATGATCCAAGCTCTTGCTCTCTTAGTGACGGCGAGCATTCACAGCGCACTGCTAATCCTTCTAAGTATAGTCGCCTTTAAGCTTCAACTCCCCAAAAAAAAATGTTTATAACTATACATTAATTGTTTTGTCTATTAATTTTTATTTTTTGTGTTCATATCTGATTTTTTTTTCTTATCTTGATTTGTTCTTATATTTTTAGTGCTCTCTAGTAGCATCTATTTCATGAAAAGGTAGACAAATATATTCAAAGGAAGGTAACTTAGTATGGCATTTGGCTCAATTATAAGCCTAATCCCACTAAAATCCAACATAAATAAAACCAAGAGAGATGTCTTATTGGCTGAGAAAATTGGTTAAAAATCAGGCCAGTTGAATTACAATACTTCTTTTTTCCATTTTTAAATATGCTAAAATAAAATACTAAATGTAAAAAAAAAAAAAAAATTAGCTTATTAGATTTTAGCCAATATTTTCGCCTGAAAATGATTTATTTTAAAATAAAATTCAACAAAAAAAGTTAAGATATCTAATATAAATTTTTTTTTAAAACATTAACTTTATATATATATATTAATTTATAATCAATTAAATAAATTTAACATAATGAAATTTAAAGTTTTTTAACAAATAACACTAAACATTCATCATGCATAAAAGAAAATTATTATTTAAATTTAGGATATCTTGATATAATTGATTAATTTGGTGAATTTATTTAAAAATAAATATAATATAAATTCTAAAGATAATATTAATTTTAAAGAAATTTAAAATTTTAAAATTCATTTTAATTAAAACTATATCATAATTAAAATTTTTTTTTTCCAATGATTTATTGAGATCCAACTAACTGTCCACATTCCGCCAGTGCACTGGATCCTGAACTATCTGAACCAGGCGCTGAGAAATTTACTTTCAAAAGTGACCATAAAGCTTACTCGCTGACGTGGAAACAACGCTGCCTCAAACGTAGTTCCGACTTGTAGGTAACTGACCCAGAGATGCTCACTTCCGACGATTTTTTTCCGAGTACGTTGTTATAGTCAAATTTTCTGGTCCACATAACGGCGGCCATCCATGAAAAGGCGCACCAGCAGAGAGCACTGCAGAGAGCAGAGTAAATTTTAGAATCTGTAACAGTTAACCAACAAATATGTTTAAATCTTCGTCTAGATTCATCACTTTCTCTAACCTTGATGTCTTCATGATATGAAATAGAATTTTTTTTTACCAGAAGTGGTCTGCTGCACCGCCGGCCACCGTATCCTTTCATGGTGCCACGTAGTGTGTGTAGAACATGGGTGTCGCTCAAATGTTTGGAGTGAAAATATAAGCCCAGGAGCACGAGAAAACAAACTGAGAAAAGTTTTGGCCAGGACGATCTAGGGTTAGTGGGTTACCCTTGTCTTCACCGCCGTCGAAGTCAGTGGCCGGGTACAATCAATGATATTCTCTGATTGTCCATGGCGGTTGACGGCGCCGCCGAAGCGCTGTCATCTTTCGACATCGGGATCTGAGTGAGACCGTGGTCTTGCTGCTCGAAATTATTGGATCTTATCTTCGCCCTATCTCTTGGTGCGATCGGATCAGCTTTCTGGCTTAATTTGAATGTTTGGTTCACCACGGAGCTAGTGAGCTTGATCTGCTAGAATTTTCTGCTTGTGAGGAACGCCAGTGGAGTGGATCAGAGATGGAGAATCGGAACCACCTCAACAGAACTTTGAGCTTCGGTATATCGGATTTGGCGCTTGAGTGCGTGATGGGATATATCGAGGAACCTTGCGATCGGGGAGCCATCTCACTGGTGTGCGGGAAGTGGTATCGAATCGATTGTCTCACGCGGAAGCACGTGACGATTGCCATCTGTTACTCAACGACTCCGCAGCGGCTTCGTGAGAGGTTCCCCGGGCTGGAGTCACTCAAGCTCAAGGGGAAGCCCCGGGCGGCCATGTTCTTTAATCTAATACCCGAGGACTGGGGAGGATATGCAGGCCCTTGGATTAATGAAATCTCCACGGGCGATTTTGTGTGCCTGAAAGCACTCCACCTGCGTCGAATGATCGTAAAAGATGTGGATATAGATGTACTGGTTCGTGCTCGGGGTCAAATGCTACAGACTTTGAAGTTGGATAAATGTTCCGGATTCTCCACTGATGGTCTTTCAAAGATTGCCAGTTCCTGCAGGTACTTTAAATTAGCTGATTGTTTTATTTTTTACTATTTGCACATCATGATCCTATTTCAGGTTTTCTTATTAGGAATCTCGATGTTTTGGTCTTCTAATTCTTGGCGCTTTCAAGTACCCGGACTTATTTGAATACTGCTTTTTTGGTTTTTTTTCCATCTTCGTTTGGTTGCCATTTTTTTGAAGGCTCGCGTTAAGACTGATAGAGCTCTGAAGAAAGAGTTTGGGGCTTTATTATTTTAGACATTTGGACCCTTGGTGGGTCTGCTTTTGAGGAATTTGATGATAGTCTTTTTAAAATGAAAATGTTATGCCACCTTCTTATTCTAAGAAGTCTGTGTGGCATTAGCAAAATGCTAGTTGAAGGTTGCGTGCTTATCCTATTCGAAGGGAGATGGTTTCTTTTTTCCATTCTTTCTTTTATTTTTCTATGTGGCAAGAGTGTCTGTCTGCCTTTTGTGCCGATACGTGAGCTACTCTTTAGCTTGCCCCACTGTCGAACCTACAACACAAGCGGGGAAATTGGAAAAACAGGGGGAAGGGGCACGTATGCCTTTAAATTCTGTTTTGCATTTTACCGTGAAAAACATTTGTAGCTCAAGGTGGTGCTTCATTGACTGAGAGTAAAATGTGATCATTCTTTTGGTGATACAATTTTGAGAACTAGTTAAATTGTGCTTTTTTGCTTTGGTTTGCTCCTCTTTGTTTACTTTTCTAATTTCTGATGCAATTTCGTGATACATTGTCAATGAGACAGAAAAATGTGAAATAAGCGAACTGCATGATGTGAAAACAAAATGTTTTACCATTCTTAGTTATCTAGACCATCATGAGTATTTATACTCATTGTACTTTGATTAGCCATCCTTTTTTGGTTGTTTTATGAGGACCTTATACTTTTAGTATGATAGTTCATCATCAAGGTTTGAACTTGCATAATCAGGTAGTGAGACATGTTTTTCCATGAGGAGGCATCAACCTAAAGGCATTTTGAGGTGTAAGCCTCACAATTAAATTATTAAATTAATGAAAAGATGAAATAATAAGTAATATGCTAACATTAAAATAAGATGTCAAGGTGAGATCATAAAAAATCATATAAGGCTACATATATGATCCAAATATAAAGTTTCACTATTCTTGAGTCAACATAAACAAATAGTCTAAGATCATACTTTATGAATTCAAAAGTATCCTCCTTTTCATCAAGGTCTTCATTAGAATCATCATTATAATTAAATGAGTTTTATCCTTCCTCATCTTCAATCATATCAACAGTCTCTCAATTTTCATTTTTATCGTCAATCTCAATCATCTTTCTTTCCCATAATAAAAATTAATAAAAAATTTAATTATAATTTAAAATAATGATTATATTGATGATTCTAATTTTTATTGTATAAAGTTTTATGCAAACCTTTTATGTTATTTTCATATTGACTTGTGCTGGTTCTATTCTTTCCTCTATCAAAGAACTCAATATTGAGATCTTCCTCTTGTGATTGTGATTGTGGTACCTTTCTTCCTTTGCAAATTATTTATCATTTGATGACGCATTAGTTCTAACTAAGAGATCTTCATAATCTTTCAAAACTATCTTTTTTCAAATTTGTTAATTTCTTTTTGTATATAATATAAAGCAATAAGCTCATCCTTAAGATAGGCAAGCGATTACTTATTTTAGTATGAACTTGGTTATTCATGCTCCTATTTTACTCACACCTTGATGATGAGCATATAAGATCCAGGATTTTGATTGCAAATCTTTTTAATTCAAGAGTGTCATCTCTAAATTGAATTCACTGCTTAACAAATTTTAATAAGTTTAATTTAGATAGTGCATAAGTTTAAAAAAGTAAAGTACACCATAGCATATCTAGTATTTGTAGATCAAATGAGTTATGTCTTAAAGAACTTCCTCGCTAAGGATAAAGCTCAACTATAATTGTAAATAAACTTTCTGATATTCTTGCCTTTAGTCAACATTCTTATGCTAAGGCAACCAACCAATTTTTATAAGGATTAAATCAATGTAATGTTCGACACGTGATGTCTTATAAATATATTTTCTCTTCTCAATCAATTTATTTATCATAGTCTTATATGAGCTCTTATTATCAATGATAATTTGAATTATTAAATGTTCTCCAATATTCTCTATAACTCAATTGTTAATTTGAAAATTATGATTTATATTTTTGACCTAATCCAATTCCTTAATTTCATATTTTTAATATTTGACCAACAATCTGACATGATTGTAATTCTAGTTTATAACTAGGTTCTTATGATCTTTTGAATGACCTCAGTACTATTTATTTTTCTAGCTGCTATGTTGTCTTTCAAAGGTTTATTGTCATCCTTACTACAATATTATTATCAACTGAATTAATGCATATTTCAGATTAATTCTGTTATTAAACAATAACAAGAGCTTTACATTAGTAACTTGAGATTACAAAATATATTTTCTAGTTTTTTTTAACAATAAAAGAAACATGATTTTGCCAACAATTTAATAGCTAAATTTGTAATAGTGGGGAACTAGAGCTATAAATCATTCAACAAATCTTCTATCTATAATGCCTCTAGAAGTTGTAAGAGCCATTATCGACAAAAGCACCATTAAATGTAACGTGGCTTGCAAACTCCAAATTAACCCTCCCTTTCTCTTCTTTCAATATTTGAAAAAAAAAAAAAACTTTTCAAATATTTACTCTCATTTGATACCTCCATATATTTGTATGATGTAGTTTAGTTTAAAGTTTCACCTAGAAAAGCATGATTATAGTTCTTAAGAAAAGCATACATCTGATAAGTGTGATAAATAATTATGAAGTGGACTAAGCTTAAGATTAATTCAAAATTTAAATATTACTTTGGATTATGAGAGTGAGCTAAGCACCGAAGGGGAGTGTTCTTTTTATTCTATTTTTGCACAAAAATGTCATATGCCACTTTTAAAAGGTGGACTCATTCTTTCTTTTATGATGATATATCACCTCTTTCACCTTTTCAATCACAAAATAATAAGGCTTTTTTGTATCTGTTGTTCTTAACAACTCATACATTCCCTTTGTAAAAGAAATAATATAAAATATTGTATCCCATCACAAACCATGTAATATCTTCTCAAGCTTGGTCTTATCAATATCTTCTAGATACATGCATCACCTCTTATTAATTATCATGGTATGCAATTTTTATTTTATAGTGTTGAATTGCCTAACCATAATGATTATTGACGTAGAAGAGTCTTTACAATAGACAATAATTTTAGTTTTATAAATTATTGAAATTGAAATCTTATTGAATGATTAATGATAAAATTCTTCATGAAGTTTGCATCTTTTGCAATACCTATGATTCAATTAATATCGTCATATATGTTCTCATAACAATCTACATTTTTTGTAACACAAGTAATCTTTAGTGAAAGATTCAATGTGTGACCTACACAAGGAGTCCAAAAGATATGAGAGTTTAATTAGTATTTTTGTTGCTTTACATATAACTGCATTGCCAATGATTATTTGAATCACTTTATTTGTACCAACCCCTATAATCACTTTATTAATGTGATTTACAATATAAATATTTATCTTTATATACTTCTTCACAATTGATTATCTTAATAAATATAAGCCCGAATTTTGTAACTTCCATAAAATAAGAGGAATTCTTATTAGATCAATATAATTATCGTAAGCATTAGTAACTCTTTTTTTTTTCAAATTTCTTTAATTGGATCGTGCTTTCTTTATATATCCACTCCTTTTCTTTTAAAATGGTGTTATCATCAGAATATTATAAATTGAGGAGTTATATCTAGCAAGAGTGCTATTGTTGCATACTTAAATAAAAAAAATAAAGTAATTTAGTTTCCTTGCTATATAATGGAGGTGGCTAAGTAGAAGATGCGAATAATTTCTTCATGCAATAGATTTTTAATATGCAAATTAAATGCTCTTCAATAACTATGTTTTGTCTATATACCTTCCTCTTCTATGGATAACAACCATTTACCTAAAATAAATATCTACATAATTGTGAGATGGAATATTGTAACTCAAAAGAAAGAAGAGATGCCTTCATCAATGAGGTATTCTCTTCTTTTGTCCAACATTGCATCTAATTTTTGTTATTCTTGAAGCTATATGGATGTTATTTTTGGGCATCATAGAACACCATCCCAAGGTTGTGAGCGCCCAGTCTGGCATAAGTTCCCTTATACTTGACACAATTGATTAAATTGATTGTGAAATTATATATATTCTGCTTCCCCAATAGCTCCTATTTTGTTTAATTTGGTAGCATACATTCATAAGGTTTATTATCATCCTCTACAGTTTGTTATCAATTGCATTGATGCATATTCCAAAATTTATTCCTCCGTTAAACAATAAAAAGAACTAAAGATTAATTTCTCAACTGTGACAAAACAAAATAATGGAATTAATTTTTAATTAGTAGTTTATTAACCGTAAATAACTTATTCTCTAAAAATAAAAGAACAAAAAAGATTAATAGCTTGTCAATCATAAATACCCCTACTTTGGCCAAAAAATACAAGACAAAAATATAGAGTTTAAAAATCTTGTGTTGTAGCAGTAGTGTAATACTAGTTGTGTTTGCTCTTTGTCATTTACTCAATTATGCTAATGCAAATTAAATTTTTTTACTCAAATACATCCATTCTAGAAGCCATGTTAGGCAGACTTTGGGAAAAAAAAGTTTAGAAAAATAATAATGAATATTTTTTATTAGAGTAAAGAAGCTTTTTTAAAAAAAAAAACAAAGTAAAGAAGCTTTTTTTAAAATCGAAGTAAAGAAGCTTCTTAATGTCGAGTGGCCAAACAAAATTTGGACAATTGGAAGAGGTATTTTTATGCAACTAAAATAATAATTTTATTACATTGCAAATACATCCATCATCTTATCACAATTCATACGGCCAAAAAGAAGAATCTTCATGTTTCTTCATTTCAATGTTGAATAATCATAAAGAGAGTTCTGATTACCTGAAGATGCGGTGAGCTAACGAAGAAGACATTGGGATACTTCAAGAGGATACACATATGCACAACATATGAAGAGAAAGGGGGTTGAAGGCTATGGAAGCTACATCAATGGGCAAATGGTCATCAAAGGGGACACATGAGTGATGGTTATAAAAAAAGGGGGTTCGAAGGTCACATAAGCATCATTGAATGCCCATCAAAGGGGAGTCATGAGTGACAATTGAAGAGAAAGTGGGCAAAAAGCCGCAAAAACTTGATTGAAGGCTTGTTGAATAAAAACAAGAGTGGCACTATAGCCTTTGAGTTGCCCGTAGAAGAAAGATGCGGTGCTAGGTCACACATGTACAAAATCGCAAGGGTTGAGGACGAGAGCAGCCATAACTTAGTGATCAACGTCCTGTCTTGGCATCTCACAGTTGGGGATTACACATAACATTTATGCCGTTGGTGTGTTGGGCTTGTCAGAATTTAATTTTATCTCAAAATGCTTCTAACACATTTTGTACTTGTTGGACACATTTCAAATATATGTCTATGTTTGACACAGACACAAAAGTACTTAGAAATGTAGTACTTGTTAGGGGATGTCCTCCAAAAGTTTCATTGATGCTCTTGTGCATCCTATAACTAGCAATGCACTATGCTATGCTTTGAGGCATGGCTAATTGGCTATGGACAATCTCTATGGCCAATCATTGCTATTTCTTTGATTGATCACAGATGCTCGATCAATGGTTGGTCATTGATAGTGATTTTCATTGGCCTGTTGGAGAGTTTTTTTCTTTTGGTTGAACATAGAGAGAGCTAGTTAACCATTGATGGAGAGAGCTCACAATCATGATGAGCTCACTCCAAATTCTCAACTAAGGTACTGGAAGCTTCCATCATCATGTTTGTGTGATTGGCTAGACCTCAACAAACATGAAAACTGATGAGGATTATAAATAAGGGCAGAAAAAATATTAGCCTTTCATCTAATTAGATTTTTCTAAGTGTTTTTGGTTGCAGGGATCTGAAAATTAGGAGTACTTCAATATAAACTTTAAGAATGTTCTTTTTTCACATGGAGAGTAACTGTAAAGATGTTTATATGATTCATTTCTTATTTAATATACTTGTGTAATATGGCCATGGTTTGATTAATACCATTGTGATCTGGAGGTCATTATCTAAATCACAGAAACAATTTTCTTCCTAAGATAAGACAATACACGTCAATCCGTTGAAGAACTTTTTATTAGCAGGAGTTGATTCCTAAAAATTGATATTTTGGTTGCATAGTAATTAAAAATTATAGTCTGAGGGGTCAATGGTTACTTCAAAGCTTGTTCACTGCAGAAGATCATATTTTGTTGGGATTGAATTTATGAAAGTCTGAGATATTTTAAATAGTTAATAGAAAATCAAATTTATTTGATATTTTTTCAGCATCACACAAATTTATTTTATTGTTGTGATTACTTAATCATACACGACTGAGTTGTCAATAAAGTCTCAATGGTACGGTGATATGCAGCAAAGTTTTGAAAGTATTTGAAATAACTTAAGTTTTGTCGATAAATCAAAATTCATTTTGTAGTACAAGGTTTTTAAATAAAATAATATTTCCATGTAAAAGTGTTATATGTTTTTATCATTTCTTTAATTTAAATCTACAAATTTTTTATTTAATTGTTTTTTGTTGCATTCATTGTTTAATACGTGTTTGTTTGATTTTTTAAGTTCTGATACGAGTTCATGGTGTACATTGTCAATGAGGTAAGTGAATGTTTGATAAGTGAATTGCTTGTGAAAACATAAGGTTTGTACCATTTTTTACTTAAACCATCGTGTGTATTTCTACTCTTTGTACTTTGATAAGGCATTTTTTTCTGATTGGCTTATGATGATTTTGAAAACATACTTTTGCTATGTTAACACACTAGGTATAATGTCTCAGCCAGCATACTATTGGAAGGTATTTTTGAACTAGTGTTTTCTTTTGTGGGGGGTGGGGGGTAGATAATGGACATTTTCCTGCCTCTGATCCTATTTCTCTTGTATCTCTTTTGCCATTGAAAGTTTTTTATTAGAAAATTTTCTTATGGATATATTAGTGTTATCTGTTTTGAGAAAACAGCTTTTTGATCGTTAGTTATTTTTCATACAAAGTTATGCTATTCATCATTGTAGGAATTATTAGGTCTTATTGATCTTTCAATATATATATATATATATATATATATATATGTCTTGTATTTTCTGATTTCCTGAGAGCAATTGAGAGATGTAGATCAAAGTTTTTTGGTGTAGGTGAATGCTGAACTCTAGTTTATGAGATGGAAGTAGGCATTTTAGAAGGTAGCACATGATGGCAATGAGTATAAACAAGGATGCACCAAAGGAAAATGTGGAAGCGAAATACCCAAAGAAAATTTGGTAGTGGATGACGTAGGAAGGTAGTTGGCAGACACCTCATGCCATGTCATTAAAAAATTAATGTCAATGTATAGATAGAGCATAACAGCAATACCCCTTATAAATATGAGAGTATCTCAAAAAGGTAACATTTAATGACACATGTAGAGTGTTTATCGCATTAAAGATAAAGAGAGTGGCCGAAACTAACACAGCCAAAAACCTGTGTTTGAGAAAAATTGATATGTAGGTTCACTCTGAGTAATAGAATTTCATAAGTGACTAAGGGGGATGTTAGAATAGCATCTCTCTAAAATTACTGTTGAACATATATGTAAAACATTATGGGTGTGAGCACCATCAAGGAGATGCTTATGTTTGCATCAACCACTATATTTTGTTGGTATGTATATGAATATGATTGAGATATAATGTCATTTTCAACACAAAAGGGATGAAATGTATATTGCATATATTTAACCACATTAGAGGTATAAAGAATTAACAAAAAATGAAAATTAATCTTCAGATCTTGATAAAATTATTTGAATATAATGTAGATTTTGGATTGACACTTCAATAAATGACAATGAAATAACTCTATTATAGTCATCAATAAAAGAAATGAAAGAATGATAACTTAGATGAGCGGACATAAGACTTGGACTCCGAATATCTGAATGGATTAAATCAAAAGGAGCATTATTTTGAGAAGATATAAACATGGGAAAGTAGATACAATGGTGGTTACCATATTCATAAGCTTCACATTCAAACTTCAAAATAAAGGAGAGATTATGAGTGAAACCTCAAAGATGGTGAGGCAGAGGGTGGTCAAGACAATAGTGCCATTGATGATAAGGGATAAGGCAATGAATGTAGTATCAAAGGTAGTAAATGCTCACACTCTGGCACCTCTAAATAATCTTCTTTGTATTGGGATTTTGAAAAATGCTATACATGGATAAAGAGTTACTAAAAAAATTTGACATTTTGTAAGATAGTTGATAGATAATAAATTTACAAAAAAATGTGGTATATATAAAGACAATTTATGAACTTAATGAGGAGAGATGAATATATCCTTTTTTTTAGAGATAGGAGAGGGGATCCATCCATAAGGATGACAAGAGAGATTTCAATGGTAATGTTAGAAAATAATTGTTAGATTACTTATTATGCAGGAAGAAGCACTATAAGAAAGACCCACGATGTACCATAATGAGCATCTCCAACTAAACTTGAGGAGGGGAAACCATTGAATGGTAGAGGTAGTCAATTGGAAGTACTACAAGAGATGATCAGAATATTCTTGGAGAGAGAAATAAACGCATGATGAAATAGTAGAATTACGTGTAGTGGCAGCAAAATGATGAGCAATTGGATGAAAACTAATTTTTTCTTGGCAATAACCAAGTGAGTGGTTAGCTCTCTAATAATGTTGATAAGATGAAAAAGAGTTATGACCCCTCTCAATGGATTGACGTAATTTTTCTTCCACATGTACATTCCCATAATGATGATTTTTCTCTAAAAAAAACTTTGTTGTTCGGCGTCTTGAACTAACCATCCCTTAGAAGGTATTGTGATAAGATCATCAATTCCTAATGAAAATAGATGTAACAGTGGCTCGCTTGAAACCCAAAGCCTTCATTTGATCCAAGATATGTGATGTATATGCCATTCCGAAATGATCTCTTAATCTACTAATAAGTCGTTTCATAGCAATTCCATCTATCACTTTATTGTGAAAGATCAAATCGGTCCGTTCTGCCATAAGGAGCCTCGGAGTGAGGGGTTAGTCCAGAATAAACGCATGATGCAATCAAAGGTAGTGGTAGTCAATTGAAAGTACTGCAAGAGATGATCAGAATATTCTTGGGAGAGAGAAATAAACGTATGATGAAATAGTAGAATTACGTGTAGTGGCAGCAAAATGATGAGAAATTGGATGATAACTAATTTTTTCTTGGCAATAACCAAGTGAGTGGTTAGCCCTCTAATAATGTTGATAAGATGAAAAGGAGTTATGACCATAACCATGAATATCAGAATGATGATTATCTTGACTGCTACTTGTGATGGCAGCACGAGTAATATGTTATTGATTAGAGAAATACTAAGCAATAAGCTTAGTAACTTGAAGAATGTGAGAGGTTTGTGGATATGCTTGGAACTATAAAGTCGGTCATAAATGCTGCTTTAGCATGGTCGATATGAATGGAGACTAAAGAGAAACTTGGCAAGAAATTTCTTGTTTTATTTTTTTAGTATTGGGATCAATGGTAAATAGGCAATATCCAAGAAGTTCAATTCAATTATATTTCAGGGTACTATAATAACCTTGAAGAAATTTGTTATATTGTTGTAAAGAAAAGATGTTAGAGTGGAGTATATAACCTAGAGATCTTAATATCTTAAAAGTAGGTGGAAGAAAGAAATTTCTACATTCTTTTGCAATGTGTCTCTTGAAACTTGATAGTGGAAGAAGCATTGTTAGGCTCGAGACTATTGAACATCCATATGAGAATTACATAGTCATGTGCTTGCCAATTGTTTTAATTGGTGTTGCTCATTGGTTTGAGAGCTTGAGAGTTCAGATGACAAAGTTTCTCAGTAAATTTTCATAAAATAGTGAAAAAAATTCAAGACCACAAGAGATAACTAGTACTAATGGTTGAGGAGGGTATTATCTTTGAGGAATGAGTATAGAAAGTCATCAACAAACACTATAGAGATAAGTAGATGACATGGATGATTTAAATAATCATAGATGGAATCACAATGCTCAGATAAGGTTGCAGATGAGGTGGAGCAAATGTGTGAGCAAGCACAAACAAGGTTGTTGGCAGATGCATGCCCGAGGGGGCTGCATTGTGCAAGCAAGGTACAATACAATGTGTGCTATGCATGAATGCATGTGCGAGCAATTGAGCATCAACATCAGACACTCAGGTGAGTTGGCATCACGTGAGCTTTAGGGTTGGTAGCCATGGGGTGTGGGGAAATGGGCATGAGTGTTCACAAATGTTTATATATTGGCAAATACAAGAGGTAAAATAGAAAGAAAATAATGAAAAATAAGAGTGAGATTATCATTAATTTTGAGGATATGTTATAGTAATAAAAAGAAAATATTGAAAATTTAAATTATTTTAATTTGACGATCACTATGGGAACAAACATTCCTATGCATGGTTGTATTTTCTTTCACAATTACTCGAATACATGTGTATTTGCATTTATTAGGATGGATCTTTGTTTTTTACTAGACTCACAGAAGATTAAGTCAGATAGTACTCCATTCTCATGGCTTCCTCTTTATCCTATCTGCTTTATTTTCTTTCTTGTGCATCATATTCTTTGAACATTTATTTGATTATATACCGTATATGTCCATGTGTTTATTTGTATGCATGAGTGTAATTTATGTATACGATGGAGTTTGATAGTGATATTAATAATGGAAGATTTTATCTCTGGGGAACGAGTATAGGAAGCCATCAAAAAACACTATTGAGATATGTAGAGGACATGGATGATTTAAATAATCATAGATGGAAACACAGTGCTCTGACAAGGTTGCAGATGAGGTGGAGCAAAGGCGTGAGCAAGCACAAATAAGGTTGTTGGAAGATACACGCATGAGGGGGTTGCATTGTGCCATTAAGGTACCATGCAGAGTGTGCTATGCATGAATGCACATGCGAGCAAGTAAGCATCAGCATTAGGCACGCAGGTGGTATTGCAGAGTTGGCATCACGTGAGCTGTATGGCAGGTATGCATGGGGGTGGGGTGGGGTGAGAGGGGAAATGAGTGTCCCCAACTGTTTTATGTATTGGCAAATACACCCAGTAAATAGAAAGAAAATAATGACAAATAAGGGTGAGAATATTATTAATTGTGAGGATATGTTTTAGTCATAATGATAAAATATCGAAGTTAAATATTTTTAATTTGACAGTCACTATGGTGATAGACATTCCTTTGCATGGCTATATTTTCTTACACAATTACACAAATGCATGTGTATTTGCATATATTAGGATGGATCTTTGTATATGACCAGCCTCACAGATAATTAAGTCACATAGTATCTCCATTCTCTTGGCTTCCTTACTCTATCTGCTTTATTTTCTTTCCTGTGCATCATATTCAATGAATACTCATTAGATCATATACCATAAACGGGAGTGTGTTTATTTGTCAACATGAGTGTAGTTTATGTACTTGTGCCATTGGCATACTTATTAATAGGTATCTTTGATTAGATTGTTATTTGTCAAATTTAAAAGAAAAAAATGGTATATAGAAGTACGATAGGTTTGTTTGTAATGTTATACAATAGTACATATTTGGATGTTTGCAGCACATGTTTGGGTTGCGAACTTTTGAAATGGTAAGAGACCAGTTCATTTTGCGGGGTTTCAATTTAAGATCCATATTCCATGCGATGCAGCTCATGATAAGAAGTTTAATTTGGGTGAATTTTATTTTGGACAAAGTGAACTAATGTTTTTGCTGGTATGATGCATTTTGAGTTGTCTGGCTTGAAAATGTGATAGCATTAGAAAAAGCCTGATTTATAGAAAGGCAAAGTGTAGCTAGCCTAGAGCTTGTGATTGTTCGGCAATGTTTAGTATATATACTTAAAACAACTTTGTTTTGCTTTTTTATGCAGCTTTAACATTAAACCTATTGCATGGGAATGATTATTTGACGTATTCTCGTTTGAAAATTTTAGTTTATTTTTTGAAACTGATGTAATTGTTATTGGGAATTGATTTATTATGAATCTCATTTAACCCAGTTGTTTAATTTTGATAATTAAATTAGTAGTTTGATGACAAAGATTTTGAAATTTCCACATGTTGTAGAGAACTTGAAAGGTGCAAATTCCAGTTAGTAGAGAACCTGTTACAGATTCTTGTTCCTACATGTATTTTTTAGTCTGAAAGTGATATCACTGATTTTGTTTTAGTTGAAAATTGATAATACTTCATATATTGACACCTGTTGTTAAACGGCATAGAATCATCACAATATTTTATCCCAAAAGTTCTACATGTAGTTAACACTTCCTCTGCGATTCCAAAGATATAAACTCAATTGTCAACATTACTTGTAATTCATTATTTCATAGTTTATTAAGATGATGGTGCTTAAAAACAACTTTACTTTTTCAGCCTTTTGGCTAGAAATTGATATTATCTGAAATTATTATAAGAATTAATGTGGGCTTCGAAAATTCGCCACCGACCTCTCGACAATTTTGAATTAAAAGAGTGTGATTTAAGATGTCGGTGTAATTTTCAGAAGACAGATGGAATAGTAGATAAGACACTACCCAGAGAATTCGCCCTCATTTGGTGAGGACTTTAGATCTTGTTCTAGGTTTCCTACAGGCGCAAGTCTCAATAGTTAATTACTCTTCCCAATAAGTGAGAGAGAACTTTCGATTAAGGATAGTCATTAGATCGCTAAATGCATAGATATAAGAAGTAGAGCGGTTTGTTAATTTAGATTAGAAATTCATCATTAAATTTTTAAACGGATGGTTGGGGAATGATGACGCGTCTAGATCTCATGATTTCGCCGCGGGCCCTGGGCCTACTTAGCTGAGGAGAGGAATGATCCAACCCGAAGGATTCTTTATCGAAACAATGAAGTTACGTCCAAGAAATCTTTCTGTGGTGGTGTTTGAAGGCAATAAATGAAGTCATTACGTTATAAAAGGTTACCTATCAAGATATCTTTATGATTACAACTCAAAGGGCATAATGGAGTTTTATCGCCAAGCATCCATCGAGACGTAATGCATCATCTGTACTCACCGCTCACGCAATGAAAAAGAACACGTCACGCCCAAAGAGATTGATCAGACAATAACAAGATATTCTTCTGTTTAGAGCTGAAGTTTTACACCCCGACAAACAATTACGGAAGGTGAATAGATTGAGTTTGTTTTAAGCTTTTAAGAATTGAATTTTATTTAAGCAGTTTTAATTTGCTACTTAATTTGAATTAATTTGATTTAAAAAATTGATCAATTTAAATATATTTAAGAGCTTTAGATTCTATGAACTGCTTTTTTTAACGTAAGATTAGATCTATCTATATAATGAACAAATCGAGATACACTAATTTGAACTCATTATAATAGATTTTTTAACCCTGACACCCCAAGATTAAACCGGAAACAACCTCAAGCAATATCTTGACACTTGAATTTAAGCATTCAACAGAAATGCATTATTTGCGTGTATTTGAGAACGCTTTAATGCGATTTTATGCGATGTTGTGAATCCGATTTGTAAATTGATCTAATATATTATTAGATTTTTCGATTAATATTTAATTGATTCCAATTTAGCGAATCTTTTCGAGATATTAAAATTTGCTTTTAAATCTACCGAAACATGCAGGTATTATTTTAGATAGTTTCATCTAATTAATGAAAGATATTGACATTAAAATCATAATTAGAATGAAATTTCTTTTATTGAAGGAAAGTTCTTCATTCGTCACCATTTAATTTAATGTCACTACCGCTTGTAATTACTTCTGATCGAAAAATGTATTATTGAATTTTTCAATTCTTAGATATTATTTAACTTAGCTTGAGTTATCTTTAAAGGTTGTTCGCCTTTTTTAAAAATCTTTTTTGAAGTTCATTTAATTTTTACTTTAACTTGAAAATAACACTTAACTAATCTCTTGTGCTTCAAACCTATCTTTAAGCACAAGATCTCAATGATCTTTTTTAAAGGCCACATTTATGGGTAATCATGAGTTGCCTGATTGAATTTGTGTTTATAAGAAAATTATTAAGCACACTTTATTCTCAATTTGGATTTGGATATTTAGACTTACCACCAATCATTTGTCATTTAATATTCAATTGAGATATTTACTTCATTTGATATTAAATATGATTTATTCACATGAAAAGGACTTTAGATCCAATATGAATTTATCCTCAACTCCCGATCAAGTTTCATATTTATTTAATAACTGAACTTCAAATTTATTTTAAATCTCTTATGAGTTTTGGTTCATGTATATTAAAGAAATTTAAGTTTATTTCAAGTTTTATAGCTCACTTAAGTTTGATCCCTATTTTTCTTATTTGAAATATGATTTTCAATTTTATTTGTACTCAAATCTCTTTCAAAATTATTTCAAGTCTATTTATATTTAATTTTCAATTCATTTCTTTAGGACTTTATATTTTATATTTAACATAATGTTAAATCAAATTAAATCACTTTTTTGTTAAGTCCCAAAAATTTGATGAAATTTCGTTTCGGCTATCCCACGCAGGATGCATCGTGAGTGTTTTGTCTACCCGTCACGCGTGATGGATGGTAAGACTCGAATTTTAATCTCATTACTGACGATAATGCGCCTTCAATCACTTACATAAAAACAAATATATATGTAAATATATTTTTTTCTACTTCCCAGATTTACGTCCTGCTGAGTGTAGTGAGCGATATCTTGTGACACCACAGCCGAATTTTATCTCATCACGCCCTGATGAGCATGACGAGGCCTTCAAACCTTCAGCTCAAGCATTTGTTTCGATGAAACTAGATGTAAATGGGTTCTCATTCCTGAAACAGGTAGCCATGCCTTCAGATTCCGATGCAGCTTCATCAGCAGTGTCACCTCTCCTCAACATTTCCAATGGAGCCAAGGGCTGGTCCATGGGAACCATGTGACTGGCGTCATGGATCTTTAGGAAACTCAGAGGTCCATGACTCTTCAGTTCACCGGCCTTCTTGTCATCAACAATAAATTGCTTCTCCGATGATGAGACGAAAACCTGCTGACCAGACCATTCCACGGCATGAACCCACCTCGAGTTCCAAGCCAATTACAAATGAGATCATATTCTCCAGCATAAACAAGCAACTTGATACCATCCTCAAGAAGAGCAGGGATCCCCACCTCCAAATTCCTCATCCAATCTGTGAGCATAGCTTCATGTACCTTAGGGCTGCATGACACAAATTCAATGTCCTTAACTCCAAGGGATTCTCTTAGAGATTTTAGGTTAAGAAATTTCTCCATGTTCGAGAAATCATAACACAGGTTGCCTTCACATTCCTTCCTGATGTTGTAATAGTTGGTATTTTCAGCAATCTTCATGATTGAATTGAATATAGTGTTGCAAGCCAAATATGAGGCCAAGCATGAAGCTTTTCCCGATGAGAACCGCAGAGCTTGATGGCCAGTTCACAGGCTGGGTAAACTTTATTGATTCTTTTATAGTCAGATTCTTTAATTATTCACATTTCCAAAGTATAATGGGAGTAAGCTTTGTACTGGATTACTGGATGAGTAAGGCCATTGCCAATTGCAAAACCCTTCAAGTTGATATGAATGCCTTCTTTATCTTTATTTCCAAGGTGGATTTGGCTTGCAAAAGCAGGAATATAGTGCTCGGCATAAGATTCTCCAGTAATGTAAAAAAACATTATTCACATACTCTGGGTGATGGGAGAAGAATGCCTGTTTCAAGGCTACAACAACAACAACAACAACAAGCCTTAATCCCACTAGGTGGGGTCGGCTACATGAATCCTTCGTCTCCATTGTGTCCTATTATGTCAAATTCTCATTTAATTCAAAGATACTAAGATCATTTTTTATACATCTTAACCAAGTCTTTTGCGCCTACCTCTACCTTTCTTAACATAAAGGAAATATAACGATCTACTCTCCTAATCGTCATTGGACCGACGCTTTATGTGCCAAAACCATCTAAGGCGACTCTCCCTAATCTTATCTACCACCTGAGGTAATTCCAACTTTTCCAACATACTATTTTGCATTCTATCTCTAAGAAGAAAGCCACTCATCCACTCGAAAGCATCCTCATCTTCAGAATACTTAACTTAGTCTTTACGCTTCTTTATTGGCCAACATTCATCATAAGTCATTGCCTCTTACCACCATCTTATAAAATTTTCCCTTAAGCTTTAAGGAACTTTTCTATCATATCACAAAGGCCATGCATTCCCTCCACTTCAACCATCCAACTAATTCTACTAATAACATCTCCATCTATTTCACCATCATTTTGAACAATAGAGCCTAAATATCTGAATCGCTCACTCTTATTAATGACTTGATCACTTAAAGTCACAACACTATCACTACAACTTCTACAACATAAATAAGATTTGATGCCTTATCCCACCCAAATTCATTCCACGCCGAGAACATGTTGTCGGCTACATGGACGAGTCCATTCTTGTAGAAAACAGCCAATTCACTGCTGCAACCGGGTACCCCAGTCAACCAAATAATGACGGGATCCTTCTTGCTCTGCCTCGACTCGAAGAAAAAGGTAGAACATCCTGGCATCATGAGCATGGGGAAGACGGCAGTAGCCAGCACGATGCCCGAGATCATCGGCGGAGACCACGCTGGAGAAGGAGGAGAGGCGAAGCGACCTCTCAACGATGGATCTCGGGGGAGCATTGCAACTGTAGCGGAGGGTTGTGAAGAAGGGTCATTGGGCAAAAGATTGAGCGCGCGGATAAGTTTCTCAGCCGTGGCCGCCGGGAAGCTAGCGTCTTCAGGTAGGGTGAGGACCTCATCGCCAATGTCACCGGCAGCCAAGTATGCGAAGGCGAGGATGATGGTGAAAAGGAAAAGACAGAGCTTTGCCATTGCAATGGGGAGGTTAAGCTAAGGTAACGCCATGGGTAATCTTTTTAGAGGAGGGAAGAGGATGGGGTAGCAGGAGAAGGTTGCCGGAGAAGAGAAATGAAGAAGGAAGCAACCAGCGTTCCTTGCGGTTGAAGGGAAAAAACGAGCCAGAGGGACAGTTTGCTTGGATTGTTTAAGAGAATCGAGGGGATTGCAAGCAGAAGCAGTTTTTTTTTTTTTTTTTTGCTTGCGATTGAGGAAACTGGAGGGAACGGTTTCGGCTTTAGGAGATGAAACCGGAGGCGGGATCGGTTGAGCGAGGAAATAAAATAAAATTTCTCGTTTTTTGTTTTGTCGATTTAAATTTTATTTGATTAAGTCAACAACTTAATTTAAAAAAAAATGTGTTTCTCTGTTGACCTCAACTTTGCATAATATGAATATCATTTCTAACCAAATTCAACATTCAATTCTACTACGATCCGCTTTAATCGAGGCTATTTGATTGAGTTCGAAATTAGATCAGATCCATTTTGGTTCAAAATGCTATTACTTCGCCAATGTTGGTAGACTGTCCGAATTGAGAACATACAGTCTCTTTTGATAGATTTCGACGTTTCGAAACTAACGATGCTATCAATTTCGTGAAAGGAGGTTGTTTGGCTTAAGTCGGCGCCTCCTGACTTCGATATGTGTGCAATCGCGTGACGACTCGATCACATGATCGGTTGATTATCAAGTTGTGCAATATTTATATTTTGATCAGTTTCGACGTTTCGAAACTAACGACGCAATCAATTTCGTGGAAGGAAGTCGTTTGGTTTAAGTCTCGGCCTCCGATATGCGTCTGTCGCGTTGGCGACTATCTTTTCTTTGACGGTTGTCTGATATTTATATTTTGGCCGTTCGGCGTTCAACGTGATGGCGAAGTCCGTTAGTCGATCGGAGATCATTTGGACCGATTTTGGTGATGTCAGTATTTCAATTTTTCGATTTGTGTCTGTCGCACATTCATTTGACATTTCTGCGAATTGCGTAGGAATCTCTTTGGTAGCTTTAACGCGTTTAAATGACGCGATCAATTTTATGAGCGGAGTCGTTGGACATCGTCGCCTTCCGCCGATATGCGGCGTCGACCATTTGATATCGATACGATGTGCGGCTTCCCTTCTCCAGTATTGACTCATTTCGACGTTCTGAACTCGATGGTGAAGTCCGTTCGTCGATCGGAGGTTATTTGGATCATTTTTGTTAACGTCCAGTGTATTTTGAGCCGGATTGCGTCATCGGCGGTCAATTGGACATGGGTTTGACTCGACTTCCATAGCGTATGTGAAGGTCAACAATTAAAAGACATAAATTCTATAGGATACTTGTATGCATAGAAGCAACTGTGGCACATACTTGTCGTTATGTTCCAGTACTCTTTCAGGCTTTACAAAATCTGATAATACTGCTGCAACAATGGATGGTGCAACTTAAGTTAGCTAAGAAGTAATAAGATTTTGATCTACCTTTTCCTTCTAACAGTAAGATTAGTGGTTTGTTACTGTTCAACTAAAATGAATCTCTGTCGGACTGTCAATTATTATTTGCAGAAAACTCCCTAATCGTTTTCTTTTACATCGTATGCATGTTCTTTTTCCATGTCTCTTTATTTAAAAACGTGCGTGGAGGTTGAAATATGCCTTCACATGTCGCATCTTTTCTAGTCGAAATACTGTCAATGGAGAAAGTTTAAATTGACGCAAATCACAATTTACTTTTGCAGAGGTCTCAGAACTCTATTCCTGGAGGAGAGTTGTGTGTTGGAGAGAGATGGCAATTGGCTACATCAGCTTGCAGCAAACGATTCTGTTCTTGAGGTCCTGAATTTTTATATGACAGATCTCAAGTCTACATGGCAAGATCTCGAGTTAATTGCCAAGAACTGCAGGGCCATTGTTTCGCTAAAGATTAGCGAATGCGATGTCTCTGACCTCGTTGGGTTCTTCCGTATGGCTTCATCTCTAGAAGAGTTTGGTGGGGGTTCATTTGATGGCCAAGCCGGAGAGGATAACAGGTACAATAACATTACATTTCCCCCAAGGACATGTCGTCTAGGTCTCAACTTCATGGGGACAAACGAGATGCACATAATATTTCCAGTTGCTTCTGCACTGAAGAAGTTGGACTTGCAATATACCTTTCTAAGCACTGAGGATCATTGCCAGCTTATTCAGCGCTGCCCAAACATTGAAGTTCTGGAGGTCGCCTTCGCTTCTGCGTCTTTTATTTCATCGATTTTTACACAACTTAATCATTTTGCTCCAATTTTGTTTTCTCACGTCTAATCTAATAAACAGGTCAGGGATGTGATTGGAGACAGAGGGCTGGAGGTAGTTGCTCAGACATGTCGGAGACTGCGAAGACTAAGAATAGAAAGAGGTGAGGATGAGCAAGGTCTGGAGGATGAACAGGGTATGGTTTCACATAGAGGCCTATCTGCTATAGCCCAGGGATGCCCAGAGCTGGAGTACCTGGCTGTGTATGTTTCTGACATCATGAATTCTGCCTTAGAATCCATTGGGACTCACTGCAAAAACCTCTGTGATTTTCGGCTCGTTTTGCTTGAGAGGGAGGAAAGGATCACAGAGTTACCTCTCGACAGCGGCGTTCACGCATTATTAAGGGGTTGCACCAAGCTCAGGAGGTTCGCCCTCTATCTTAGGCCCGGCGGCCTGACGGATGTCGGCCTCAGATACCTCGGAGAATACAGCGGCAACATCAGATGGATGCTTCTGGGCCACGTTGGGGAATCTGATGAAGGGCTTCTATGGTTCGCGCGAGGTTGCAGTAAGCTCCAGAAGCTCGAACTGCGTGGCTGCTGCTTCAGCGAGCGTGCCTTAGCCTTCGCAGTTCTGCACTTGCCTCGTTTGAGATACATATGGGTTCAGGGTTACAATGCTTCTCTAGACGGCCGCGACCTGATGGTCATGGATAGGCCTTACTGGAACATTGAGTTCATCCCCCCGAGACAGGAGAGAACTGAAAACAACGGTCATCAAGAACATCCAGCGCAGATACTCGCATACTATTCGCTCGCCGGGAGGAGGATCGACTGCCCTCCCACCGTGATTCCGATGTTCCGACAATGAGTGTACATTGTAAGGCTCTTGCTATATTTTTATTTTTCTTGTTTATTTTTTTATATATTTCCCCCTTACTTTTTGTTGCTCCGTATGTTTTAGCTTCTTAAATTTGTCTTTGGGTAGAGAATTAGTGTGCATATTTTGCCTAGTTTGTTTTTGTCAAGAGTCTAATTATGAATCATGCACGTGTAATAATAATTAAAAAAAAAGAAACTTTGTTCCATGCTCTTTATTGTAGAAGAATTGGGATGAGAACACTGATGCTCCAGATTACTATTTTTTGTTGAGGTTTCATGTTTGATTTGTTAGTCGGATGCCACTGTTTTTGAATCTGTTATATCTGGCAGTAGTAATAAGGCCCCTTGGGTTCTCTGCTGCTGACATGATAGTGCTACTATTTGGAGCTTAAGAAGTGTCCATGAATTTGACTAGATTTACACCAGTAAAAAAATTGCTGTGTGAGACTTTGAACGCGCTTAAGTTCTTAGGAAAGATTCTTCAAGATACTTTCCAATTAGAGTGACGAGGGCTTGTAAAGGATTTTAAACCTTCAAGGAATGTGATACTTTTAGTCAAAAGATGGGGTTTAGAAATGAGCAAGGATACTTTCCAATTATTAAAATATAATCATCATTATTGAGCAGAAATAAAAATGGGATTGTTATATACTTTGCAAGAGATTGTAAAATGATTGAGGATAGGGGTATAAGTGAGTCGGGTTTGCTCAAGTTTGGTTTGATAAATGATTTGTGAGTTGAGCTCAATGAGTTAACAAGTGGAGCCTAAGCTAGCTTCCACTTATTGGCTCCTGAGTTGGCTCATTTAATTAATATTAATGTGAATATACTTAAAAATGTATTAATATTCTACAATTTTAATATATAATTAAAATTATTTAAAATGTATATGTAACTCATTCTTTTTTATCAAATAATTTATTTTATATAATAATTTTTTTTATCATTTTTATTATAATACAACAACAACAATAATAAGCTTTTATCCCATTAAGTGAGGTTGGCTACAAGAATCTTTTGTCTCAATTGTGTCTTATTTAGTGTCAAATTTTCATTTAATTTAAGTATATTAAGATTATTTTTTATACATCTTAAACTAAGTCTTTTTAGGTTTATCTCTACTTTTCTTAACATAAAGCAAATCTAATGCATCTATTTTTTTAATTGAGTCATCGGACGATCGACGCTTTATGTGGCCAAATTATTTAAGTCGATTCTCTCTAATCTTATCTACCACTAGAGCTACTATAACTTTTTTCCAAACATATTTATCTCACTTTTTATCTTTAAGAGTAAAGTCACTCATTCACTTGAGCATCCTCATCTCTGTATTTTGAATGACCTTACATACTTATCAACTTTTATTTGAAATGATCTTACGATCTTGACAATCTAAACGATCTATTTTTCTTATCAAAAATAATCAATCTGTATTTTACTAGATTTATTTTTATAAGTAATAATATTGTTCATCTCTTTCCTTAAATAAAATATTAGCAACTATAAATACTTTTAAAATTTTCTATTACTCAACCAGCATGTTTATTTAAATCTCCTCTAATAAATACTTTTTTTTTCAAAAATTTTTTTTTGTATTAATCATTCTAATTCATTCTAAAATTTTTCTTTTGAGCTTACATCCAAACCTATTTTAGAAGCATAGACACTTATAACATTGATAATCTTAGTATCAATAATAATCTTTAAAACTATAATTCTATCTTTATATCTATTAATATTTATAACATAATTCTTCAAACTTTTATCTGTAATCACACATACGTCATTTCTAGTTTAACTTCTACCTGAATGCTAAAATTTAAAATATAAACTATCAATCTCTTTTACCAAACCCATTTAGTTTTGACACATAAAATATTTATCTTTCTACTAATAATATTTATTAATTCCATTAATTTACCTATAAATATATTCTAAGTTCCAACTTAATTCTAGTTTCATGGACTAACTTTTTTGCCCATCCATCATAATAATGGGAACCTTTGTTTATTTAACGCACATTTTCATTACGTGTATTCAAGCCATACGAGCTTCAAGGCGGCCCAACATTAACACAATGATTTAAAGGATTCATGCCATGATTATTTCGACAAATTTTACGTTGGTTGTCGACTACCTATCGCAACCCTCTATTTTTTATATCCGGACTTGAGACCGATAAAAATAGTGTTATCATTTTTATTATAATAATTATTTAAATTATAATTAATTTATTTTTTTCATATAAAATGAGCAGATTTATGTGCTCCCTCGAACTCATAAAATAAATATTGAGCTCAAACTCAATAATTTAATCAGGGTCAAGTCAAGTGACTTGAGCTCAATTTGCCTCATTTACGCTCTTAATTGAGATCCGTGCTTTAAATATTTTAATGAAAGAGAGCTCATTTATATGATATTTTAACTAAATATTTTTTTTTTTATTATTAAAAATTTAAAACTACTAATCGTTATGTTAAGATGGCTTTTATGCTACAAAAGGTTCGGAAAAGTTTGTGGACAACTACAAGTTGGCTTAATGGTGAGCTGCAGATAACTATGTGAGGGCCTGTGAAGATAAAGCTAGGGATTGCTGTTTTAATTGTCTAAGAAAAGCTATTTCTAGTAGACTGATAGTTATGAGAAGATAAAATAAATTAATAAAATAATGTATAAATTTTAAAAATATATATATATATATATATATATATATATATATATATATATATATATATATATATATATATATATGTTTTTTTTTGAAATATTTACAAATAGAACATTCTTCATTATTTTTCGCTTTAGGGCATGCACATGGAAGCCTATAGTTTTTATATTTACAATAAAATTTGTTCGTCGAAAATCATTCGGTAGATTAAAGTTTACGTATAGCCTTGTTATGAAATCTGTAGCTTATTTAAAAGTGAGCAAGAAAACTCGAACTTTTCAG
This sequence comes from Cymbidium sinense, assembly GCA_021442155.1. Taxonomy (NCBI): domain Eukaryota; kingdom Viridiplantae; phylum Streptophyta; class Magnoliopsida; order Asparagales; family Orchidaceae; genus Cymbidium; species Cymbidium sinense. The sequence continues at coordinate 107,026,593 of CM038215.1, forward strand.
AAAAACCTCGAAAAGAGGGAACAAATCACTGCTTCAAGAAAAGCTTACTTTGTATCCGTTGAGTACAAAATCTTCCAATCGGGATTACGATTGTATATGAGGAACAACGATTATGTAGTGCGTTACTGTACATTCTCAGAGATGATGGCGACAACGAACGGCGGCGATGAACGTCATGATGGAGTCACGAGGTTGGCGGCGAGGATCCGGCGGCGGCCGTGGCGATGGATTGGCAACGCCAGTGGTGGTACGATTATGCTTGGAGGATCTTCAAGCTTTGCTCTCCTCTCTCTTGAGCTCCCCCATATGAGGAATGAGGGGCTATTTATAAATGAAGGGCGGTATCTCAGCATACCAAAATCATCTCCATCTATGACGGCATGATGATTTGATCATATGATGTATTTTGTGTATTTGAATGCTCAAATGATGTCGAAATTATGAGATCTTGGCTTGAATTCGCTCATCAAGACACTCGATTTGACTATAAACACTCAATGTTTAAGACTTCGATTGATTATAAATGCTTGATCTTTGGTCTTGAGGAGATTCTTTGAACATCAAGAGATTGCTTTGGAATTTTCAGTTTTATGGATTATCTCTTCATCCAAAATATATATATATCAATATTCTTCAAAAAATATATTGTCATAAATTTAGATCTTCAATGATTATCTCAAACTTTAAAAGAAAGAAAAAAAAAGAAGGAAAGGGGAAGAAGGGAAGGAGAAGGAAGAGGGAGAGCGCAGGTCTTGGGAGTCAGAGCTGGACTCATCAGTGCAGCTCTGAGTGCTTGAACACCGACCTGGCATGTCGCATTGCGAGTTTGGCCAGGGATGGTTGAGCGCGGGTCGTATGAAGCGGGCGAGAAAGCGGGAAAGCGAGCCGCGCCAGGCCATGGTAAGCGCGTCTGCTGGCTATTTTCGATTTTGCGTTTAGACGATTTTGGCGATTTTTTGATTTTTGACCTTTTGCCCTATAGGGTCTATAAAACCCTCAGGCTAGAGAAGACACCTTCTTTTGAGAGAAGGTCGAGGCAGCACATACGTCGTGTGTCTCAGTTTTCCTCGAAGAGCGTCAATTCTCGACCGATCGGGGTTGGCGGTGAGCACAACATATGTGTCATGATTTTTTCCTCGAAGCGTCAGCTACTTCGGACCGTCCGGGTTGAGGCGATCAGGCATACATCGCCGTGTCGATTTCCGGAATAGCGTCGCTTTACTGACGAACCGTCGGGTTGAGGGGCGATCAAAACGCATCTACGTTGTCTTTCTCTCGAAAGAGGCATCAAACGCTCGTTGGATCGACCCAGAGTTTGAGGTGATCAGAGATAATGCGAGAGGGGTTGGCAGCGATGCTCAACGATGGTGGCCGGTGCGATTGGCCGGCGGCGGTGACCTCGACGATGGCGAGATAACAATGATGATGGTGGTAGCCGGCGGAAATGTCGGCGATAGTCAAACGATGGCCCAGCAATCAGCGGTAGTGGCCGATGGCGGTAGAATCTGATGGTTGGCGGAGTGGTCGATAAGCGTTCGGTAATCTCAGTGGAAGCGGGTAATCAGTATCGGCGCGGGGATACGGCGGCGTCGATGATTCAGCGATGGTGGCAGCAATGCTGCAGCGAATAGTCAGCGGCAGTGGTCGCAGTGGTTGGCCGGAAATGACCGGCAATAGCTGGCATGTAGTCAGCCGGGATGATGGCCAACGATAGTAATGTGCGAAATTACGATGATGATTAATAACGGCGATGGTAATCAGCGAGTCCGCTCCTGGTTGGCAATAACCAAGAGGTGTTCAGCGGCGCGTGGCAGCGTAATCCGTCAGCAGGATGGGCAGCAATGTAGACCGGCGAAAATAGTTGGCGTGATGATGACGGATGGTTAGGCCGCGAGGTGGTCAGCAGCGAATAGCAGCAATGACCGGTGCGTCTGTCAGTAATCAGCGCAACTCAGCGAATTACCGGTATAGTTTCTGATAACCCAGCCTGGACAGCCGGCCGGTTAGTCAGCGGAACCTGGCAGCGGCATGTCAACAGTGGACCAAGTGATATCGGTGAGATGACCGATGATTGTAACCGGCGAAAAAAGTGTCAGCGATAGTGGCGCGGCAACCCGATGGTGGTAGGTGGTAACCGGCCTAATGGTTGGCCGATGGGGGTGGTCGGCAATGCATGGCCAGTAGTGCAATTAGTAATAGCGTCGATGTGATCAGCGAGATAATGCGGTGGATAATTGACAGCCGGATTATCACGATAATGCAGGTTATGGTTGCGGTCAGCGGCAATTAAGCGGCAATGTCAGCGAGATAAGCAGCGATGGTGGTAACCGGAGAAAAGTATTAGCGATAACAGCGATGATCCAGCGGTAGCAGCGAGTGGCATTCTGATGGTTAGCAAACGAGTGGTAATGGCCGCAACAATGCGATCAGCAATTAAGCGTCTCAGCGCTATGGAGGTCGAAGTCAGCGGTAACCAGCAGCGGCAGTAATTTGTGGCCAGCGTCAGTCAGCGAGATGACCGATGGCGATGGTAGCCGGCGATTACCAACGATGGTGGCGGTAGCCGGCAGTATGGCAGCAGTGATGCGAAGTTAAAGCCAAACCAGGAGTAATTGATGCGCCAAATAGCGTCAGTGGCGAGCGATGTGAGAGATCATAGTAATGCCGCAAAATTGCCCAATGTGGCAGCGGTGATCAGCGATAGTAGTCAATGGTGAAGATCGTCGGCGATGAAGATTTTTTATCTATCCGGGGTTGTTTATCGAGTGATTCGATGCTATCTGTGGCGATTAATGGAAGAGGAATTAATTGAATCCGGGATTTTGAAATCCGAGGTTGTTTGTTAGAGTATTCTGGGATGAACGTGTGGAAGAGGTTAAATTGAATCCTTCGGATTTTGACCCATCAGGGTTGTTTGTTAGAGTGTTACGGATGACATTAACACAGTGGAAGAAGGAAGTCCACGCGACCTTTTGACTATCTTGGTTGTTTATTGAGTCTTTGCTCGATGGCCTAACACTGTGGAAGAGGTTGAATTGAATTCACAAAGAATTTTGACCCATCCGAGGTTATTTGTCAGAGTGTTAGTGGATGACGTTAACATGTGTGGAAGAGGTTGAATTGAATCCGCTGAGAATTTTGACCCATCCGAGGTTGTTTGTCACAGTGTTACCCGACGTTAACCTGTGTGGAAGAGGCCGTGGGAAGTTCACCAAAGACCTTTTGACATATCCTAGGTTGTTTGTCAGAATCTTTGCTCGATGACGTTAACACGTGGAAGAGGTTTGAATCAAGGAGACCCATCCGAGGTTGTTTGCGAGTGTATTCTGGGATGACGTTAACCTGTGTGGAAGATGTCGAATTGAATCCGCTGAGAATTTTGACCCATCCGAGGTTGTTTGTCAGAGTGTTACCCGATGACATTAACCTGTGTGGAAGAGGCCGTGGAAAGTCCACCAAGGACCTTTTGATCTATCCTAGGTTATTTGTCAAAATCTTTGCTCGATGACGTTAACCTATGTGGAAGAGGTTGAATTGAATCCGCTGAGGATTTTTTACCTATCCGAGGTTGTTTGTCGGTGTTATTTTCGGCGTTAACCTATATGGAAGAGGTCGAATTGAATCCACTGAGGATTTCCATTCGAGGTTGTTTGTTAGAGTGTTATCGGATGACGTTAACCAGTGTGGAAGAGGTTAAATTGAATCCGCTGAGGATTTTGACCCATCCGAGGTTGTTTGTCAGAGTGTTACCCGATGACTTTAACCTGTGTGGAAGAGGTCGTGGAAGTCCAAGGACCTTTGACCTATCAGGTTGTTTAAGTCTTTGCTCGATGGCGTTAACCTGTGGAAGAGGTTGAATTAAATCGCCGGGAGATTTTGACCCATCCAGGTTGTTTGTCGAGTAATTACCGGATGTTAACACAGTGGAAGAGGTCAATTGAATCTGAATTTTGACCCATCAAGATTGTTGTCGAGTGTTACTCGATGATGTTAACCTGTGTGGAAGAGGCCGTGGGAAGTCCATCAAGGACCTTTTGACCTATCCTAGATTGTTTGTCAGAATCTTTGCTCGATGACGTTAACCTATGTGGAGTAGATGCAAAGTTTTGATCTATCCGAGATTGTTTGTCAGAGTCTTTGCTCGATGACATTAACCTGTATGAAAGAGATCGAATTGAATCTGCTGAGGATTTTTGACCCATCCAAGGTTGCAAGTATTAATTGATGGCGTTAACTGGAAGAGTCGAATCAAAACATCTGTTTGTGGTTGTCAAAGTTGCTCCTTAACCTTGGTGTTTTTCATTGGTATTGCTGACTTGCTTCTCTAACTGATAATCAATTAGATATCTAAAATATTGATTTGGATAATCTTTTGAGATTAAGAGTTGCCCCCCAGTTTCCGATAAAATTTGAAGGAACGAAGTTTGATGAATCTTTATTCTTCGCCTGTGCTCTTTAAAATCTTGAAATGCTCCACCTCGATGGTGGTTTTGATCTTGTTGGGAAACTTGGTCATCATACAAGATGAAATAATGGGAATGGAGTTTCTGACGGCATGGCTATTTGCATGCTAGAAAACCAATTGTGGTATAGTAAAAGTTTGCGCCTTAGCCTTGTTATCAAATCCATCACACACACAGGTATTTAAAGAGTGAACAAGAAAACTCCAGAAATTTTCACGTGGAAAACCTCAAAAAGAGGGAAAAACTACGGGGCCTAGCCAAGTAAAAAGCTTCCATTATGTATCTGTTTCAGAGTACAAAATCTTCCCGATAACGGGATTACAGAATTGTATATGAGAAAGGAACAATGGCTATGTAGTCACGTTCAGGGGGTAACAATTGCTAGTGGTAGCAGATGATGGCGAACAACGAGGAATAGCGACTGACGATGAAGGTCATCATGATGGAGGCCGTGAGAGGTTGGCGAGAATCGGCGGTGATGGCGGCGGCCAAGCGGCGGTGGTTGATGACCGTCGAGTGGTGATTATGCTTGGAGGATCTTCAAGCTTTAGGGCTCTCTCCTCTCTCTTGCTTGGGCTCTCCTCATATGAGGAATGAGAGGCTATTTATAGATTGGAGGAGCGATGTCTCTGTAAATACATGCAAAATCCGAACCACTTATCTCCATCGGAAGGCTCATGATGATTCCCTTGATCATATGATGTATTTTGTGTATTTGAATGCTCAAATGATGTTAGAATTATGAGATCTTGGCCTTGTTTGATCCGGCTCATCAAGACGCTCGATTTGACTATAAACACTCAATGTTTAAGAGTCAATTGATAATAAACGCTTGATCTTGGTTAGTCTTGATTCAGAATCAGATTGCTTTCAACATCAAGATTCGTGCTTCAACTAGTGGAATTTTCAGGGTCATATCAAAACTCAAAGCCTAAAAAAAAAACTTTAAAATATTTTAAATATAGATTTCAAAGCTTTGGGTTCATTGATCATGCTTTGATAAGTGTGTTATAATTTATGTTATTATGCATTCAACCTCTTAATATTGCAGTGGTTAATATAAATATTAATATTTTTAATCATATATTCATGATGATTTAGATGAGATCTAAAGAGTGCTAAAGGGTAGGACATGTAATTCTTATATATTTATCTATCTAATATCTAATTTTTAATATTTATATAAATAATATTTAAATATTTAATATAACATTAATAAATAATGTATTTGCAAATCTAACACTCAATTTTTATGTATATAACATTCTAATATTCAATAACACATCGAAAATAGGCAATTTTTTAAAGTAAATATGGTTAGAAGTTTAATTAGGTAATTAAGTATTAATAAAAAAATTTAAGAATAGGTATACAGGTGGTAATTCAGCCACCACGTCGACTCAGCATGGCGTGTTGTCGCGTTAAGTCAACCGTTGCCCTAAATTCATTAAGCCGAATTTGGATTAATTGACGGCCGCCAAGTCTTTTTTTTTAAAAGTGTGATTTGTGTGAGATAAGTAACAGCGTCACGGTTTAGGGCTATGAAAAGAACTAGGATTTTCGCGTATACATAGAGTTCCGTACTCATCAACCAAATCTTAATTCTTCAATTTTTGTTCTTCTAAAAAGTAAAGAGTAATAAACCTTTTGAAATGGTTCGTGACCGTATCAAGTTGATAATAGTTTAATGGATGACAATCATATGAAGTTAACCAATTCATTTCAGAAATGGACAAATAATAAGAAGTTCATTATGACAAAACCAAATTTGCGTGTACATGACTCTCAAGTTTGTAATGAAACAGATAAATAAAATGTATGTACAGAACACAAAAGTATCTTAAACCCTAAACCGTGTGACAAGCTCTTCCTCCAAGTGTCTGCGTGGAATCCACTCAGGGTGTGTCTTGGTCGTGCACGGATGGACGATCACGTAGTGATGGTGACCCTCTCAGATCCTTGGCGGTGTGCGTCATCATCCTGATGGAAGATAGTGGTAGGACTCATATGTAGCGATATGTAAAAGGACCTAGATCGACATCGTAGAAGGACTAGATCGTGAGTAGATGCCGGCGCTCAGTCATGGTGTTCCATCCTCTAGCCGATCCGTAATATGTGTCACCAATATACACGCTCGCCGAGGTCTCGCATATCGGTGTCTATCAACACATCCCTATAAGGGGTAATCATCCACAACATCAAAGTATGGCTGAAAGATGTCCAGAGTCACCGCGATATGCTCCGCTTACACGAAAAATAATATGTAAACTTAGCACTTACATAAATATTGAATTCAGATGAATACTTATATCAGGACTTATATAAATACGCTCCACTGGTGCTCTGACGTAGTAAGTGATCGGAGGATGTGTGGTGACCGATAAATACAAAAGAAGCCCGATCACGAACCCACATGTCTTGGGCGGTTGTCTTCTGTCCATCATCCTCTGGCCCTCGGAGGCAATCCCTCCGCTTCTCCCAAGCGTGAATGTGTGGTGGAAATCAACCGACATCGACACTTTACCCTACCATCGACCCTTTTGGCCAGGGTCCTGGGACTACATCGACTAAGGATAACTGGCGCGGCCTCTATCGGTAAATGCCACTCAACCCTCTTCCGGTGATAAGAGAGACTCGTCTTAACCATGTCGAGCAGCTTGAGCATATGTCGATATATGTCTTGATCTACTACTGTACTCCGGATCACCATATAGTAAAATTATGTTAAAACATAATTTGCATTCTGAATATTTGAACTAAAGTGTTATCTGAGATCCAACTGTCTTTTGAGTCATCTAGCTCATTTTGTACACTTGCATTATTATTTGGTGATGAACATACTTCTCATTCCATCTGCACACAGAAAATAGTTTAAACATATATATATATATATATATATATATATATATATATATATATATATATATATATATATATATATAATATATTTGAAAGTTACCATATCTCAAATACGTTGAAACCAGAAGCTCGAGGATATGGAACATGTAAATCGGCTGCCATGAATATGCTCCCAAGCCCAAATTTGAAGGAGGTGTAGGCAACCAGCCTTGTTGGCCCTGTTGGGCCTAATCGATTCGTGCAGCTCCCTATATAGATGAGCTAGAATTGCTCCACCCATAGATATCATGCTAAAGGAATCCAGGTCATCCAAGCGTGGTAAATCTTTGCGGTGGACCTTTAAACCAAGTATCGAGTGTAAAGCGTGATCATAAATAAAATATAAGCACGCAAGTGACGGAAGAACTCATCCGTGCTCAGACTGGTGTATGACTCCCTGTAGAAAGTCAACCTAAGTCACCTCAGTGACATGCATGTCTGCGTGTGCGACCCATCACGAATAATGATCGGGATCATCGGATCATGATACATCACGTCTGGTAAGGGGTTTCATCCCAATAAATCATTGCAACAATCAGGCCAGATGTGCCATCTCTTCCCCTCGCCAATCATAATCGGGCCTATGATAGGTGGCCCATCAACAAGTAGTCCCAGGATCATCGCCATGTCACGGGCGTCCTGATCATCTCACACAATGGTGGGGTGGCCTCCCAGCATTACGTCGTGACGTCAGGCGGAGGTGCTCCTCTGCCATCATCCCTGTCAGAAAATAATCGCAAATGTAATAGTGTTAATATTATAAAATCTAAGTAGAGCAATACAACCGGTAAGAGAAAGATAAGCATTATCCTATATGAAATTGTACTGTCTACTATTAATATTATGAGGTCACGATGACCTGTAGTGACCAGCTGTTTTGCATATGCTACAAGTTCTGCTACTGCTACCTACATTTTCATCCATTATGTTTTTGAATCTATTCGTACGAGGTCGGCCTGACCTTCTACGAAAGTTTGGTGGCTGTAACGTGACTAATCCTTGCTCTACACTGAGAGATGGCCAATCAGAATGATCTGGTAGAGTATGAAATTTATTTATGTATGTCAGCTTATACAACTGTAGAGTGTAGTACTGTGACACACACATGAGATGGTTCAACCATCGAGATCCCAATGCAGCAATCACATGTGGGCATGGACAATGATATATGATTGTTACGCCGCAATTACAAATCTGAGGCCATTATCTAGCAAATCAACTCGAATGATCGTTTGGACCAAAACTTGCATCTCACGCGTGGGTTGATATTTACGGGTTGAAATGCCTAGCCTCCCCTTTCGATCTGGTAATAGTGTGGACATCCTTTGAGTATAAGATAAGGCGACTTCCTCTTCGAGTAGTAGTGGATAACGTTTCATGAACAAGACAACTTAGTTGTAGATAGATTAAAGCCGAATCGGTAAACCACGCGTGCGTTTCAAGACACCATTAAACACTCATTCATGGTCATTGTCCCATAACGCATACCACCATCGCGTGCAGGGACCATTTTAGTCACGCTCTGAAACCAATTTGCGCTTCTTTAACATTTTTAATATCTAACATTAAAGCGGTTGAAGCGAATATCATGTTACCTATCATATACATCTTTTGGCATAGAAACTCAACATCACCAATCCCCAACCTGCGTCCAACCTTTTTAAAATTTTCACGCATAAACAATGCCTAAGAGCGCCCATGGAAAAATCTCTTTGCATCCGCAGACCGATGTTTTCGGATATTATGCAAATCACATCTAGTAGACACTGCAACACATCACACAAGAAACACGAATCAACATTCTTAGATTCCACAATAAAGCTAGATGAAACAACCCATTATTGCCGATTCCTACATTAATAATGTACCCGATGCTGCCCAACAAAAAGTACGTCCCAGCTCAACAACTGCATTTCCATCCCATTATTGAAGGTCAAAAGGCCCAAAAGTCTCGAAATACTATGTAGTGGTAGATTGAATTGCATGCGGGTAAAGTACTGGCGATTTCATATAAAGCGAGAGTCCTATAGGACTCTTCCCCAATATTGCTTTTTATTGCCCCACTTGCATCCCACTTTCATATACTGAAACTTTAACATTGAATTTCTCCATTCTACTTATAATCTCTCTCCGGATCAATCGGTGCGATCCGCAGTATGATGAATTCGTATGAATTTTAAACTACACTACTGATGACTGGATGCACTTATTGCATTGACACATCTATGATTTTCACCAACTCTTGATATTCTCCGAGCACCCCCTAAGCATCTGTTCTTTCTGATGCAAATGCCTTACAGACCTTAGGACTATCGTCTGTCGTACAATCGTGTAGTTCTTCTGGTTATAGGTAATTGTTTGGAATTGAACATTATTTACTATGCACCACCACAATAGCAAATTCGGACTCCATTTACTTAAACACATACCTTCAACAAGGTCATTTGGAATTTCACTTTCATGTTAGGGCGGTTTGGATGGTTTGTCAAAGTAAACATTGTTGTCTACTCTCTCGTAGTTTCACACATCCCATACTGTTTGTGAACAACATATGACTCTCGCCAATATTAAATGAGTTATTTTTCAGATTATGGGTCATATTCTCAAGCATAGTAGCTTCGCGATTAAATAGTCATCAGCATATCTTGCTCTTCGCTCAACTCAGCCACTTCTCGTAGTCGATACATCTTATTGCGCGACTGAGGAGGCACATACGGTTCATCCAAGCGATGCGTCGTCATCGCCATATAACTTATAAGTTGAGCAACAAATTATCATATTAATTATTACAAGTATAATCAGATAAATGTTAACCATATACCACTTGGGAATAAACTCATCAAAGCTGCGTTGTATCCCCGAAGGTGCTTGTGCGATGAAATCCTGTGTATGTGTTAGCGGTATATCTACTGACCTTACTACCGGATCAGCTGATGTGGATGCAATATTAATATCTTCCACTTCGACATACAACACCAACATCTGACGGGAAGCTTCGTTAAGTGTAACTTCACAAATGTCATCGTCAGATATTACAGACGCTATAAATCCACTACCCACTGGATAATGTCCTGTTAGAGTGACTGTGTCGCGCTATGGATCAATGTGCGAGCTTCTCATAATTCATTGCTTCAATTCTAGTAAGGTCTTTGGCTGAAGCTGGGCGATTCGACCTCCCATAACTTGGGTGAATTCTGATACCTTCCATAGAAAAGAATCGTGAAACAAATTATCTATTCATTCTTGCAAAACAATAATGTCGAAATTTATATTAATCAACACCCTAATTAATACTACTTTTTAACACAAAACCGCAACACCAACACAAACCTAAAAGTCAAATCCCAAACAAAAGTCTAACCATACAACTCTAACCCCTAGCACACATCCTCTATTAATTTATAAATTGATAAAGAAAGTGTTTGTTTACGAAGAATGACGGGGAAGTGCGTAAAAAATGTAGAATCAGCCAAAAAGAATTTTCCTCGAACGAAATGGAGCTGCCGGAATCGTCGTTGAAAGCTAATGTTGACTTCCAACGGCTGCTAAATGGGAGAGGGAAATCGTCAAACGACGTAAAAGCGGCTGTCGGGAAAAAAAATAAGTTCCTATCGAATACCTGGACAAGACGCGCAATGCAGGCGGTCGGACCTCTGTGCGGCCGAAGTTCGAGAGGGAGGGCGTGCTGGTGGGCGGTCGGAGTTTGGTGCTCTGAGCGAAGGAAGCGATTTTGGGGCTGAATCGAGGGAAACTGAGGAGATAGGGCCGATCGGGCCGATCTAATAATATATGGGGCTGCCCAATTAGTGGGTGATTGATTGGCTCCCATAATCGAAAATTTACTGGGCGGCGCTCTATCAGTCGATTGCCCACTTAGGCTGATCAATTATGGCACAAAGGTTTGGGTCGATGAGTAGACGCACTAATTATACTATATTCTTAAATTTTTTTATTAATACTTAATTACCTAATTCAGATTCTAACCATACTTAATTTAAAAAAATTACCTCGAAAATATTATTGTCACTCACTTTTTAAAAATAAAATATTTTTTTAAGTATAGAAAAGTATCACATAAATAAATATCTAAATTTAAGTATTAAATATATAAATGCATAAAAATTGTGTGATATGTATGTAAATTTTTCAAAAATAATATTATTATTCATTTTAAAGTGAAATATGACTTTATATATATATATATATATATATATATATATATATATATATATATATATATATATATATATATATATATATATATATATATATATATATATATATATATATATATATATATATTATATCTATAAATATCAAAATTTAAATATTATTATATATACAAATTATATGTCATTATGTAAATCTTTCTAAAAATAAATAAATTTATTCACCGAAGAGCCATACAAGATAGCATTGTTTATTCTATTTCCTCACTCTCATTAATGGCAGACTCTTATTGATTTACTTGGACCTGCCAAGCCTAATCATCCTATTCTAAAATTTCGTGTTGTTTAAGGGCCTATTTTAGATCAATATTTTTTAATTTTTTATTTTTTAATCATTTTTAAAATATATTCATTTAACATATTTATTTATTTATTTTCTTAAAATAAATCATGTTATTTTTTTAAAAAAATGTTCAAAATAACTTTTAGTATTTTAAGTATTTTAAGAAATAACTATCACTATCAAAACATATTTTATTTTAAATTAAATTAAAATAAAATAAAATATAAATATAAAACAAAAGAAAAATGTAAAGTGATTCCAAACTGCCCCTAAGGCTTTGCTCGGGATCACTTTATGTACTGTGCTTTTACTTTTATAGATTATGTTATTTTTAAAAGTAGAATTGATTGATTTATTTATAATAAATTTTATTTTATACTTATTTTTAAAAACAAATATTATCATTTTTAAAGTATTCAAAAATATTTTTTGATTGTTTTATATTTTTTTTAAAATAATTATTACATCTATTCATTTACTGATATAATTATAGTCATCGATCATCATCATCACTATTTAAATCTAAAATATCAATTATTTAAATAAGCCTTGCAATTATCTTTATAAACAGATTCAAATGTTTATTTAGAGAGAGAGAGAGAGAGAATTTTTAAGAGGATGAGATAAAAATTATCCTTTTTTTTCACTTTATATATAAAACCTGATATTTAGTAACAGGACTGTAAACTTTAATCAAAACTAAGAATTTTTCTATTTCCTGATGAGGTCTATATACCCAATTGTATGAACCTAATCTTTTCAATAATTAGAATAATTTAAATCTAATTACAAATATTAAAAACTTCAGTTACTGTAAATTAATCTGCACGAAGAGAAAAAAAGTTCCAACAAAGCAGTAGGCCTCTTCTCCTGTTCTGAAATACAGAGCCTGCACCCTTCAGAAAGAAGAGTGAAACACTAATGATTACTGTCTTCTTCTGTTTTAAGATTTAGGGCTTAGAGTTGGCCTTTAGATGAGTTGATAGAGTAATAAAAAAATATTAGATTGCTTTCTCTCTAATTAAGGGTGCGTTTAGAATAGATTTCTGACTGCTTTATTTTTAGAAAATAAGCAGAAAGTAATGCAACTGCGTTTGACAATCAATTTTTTGACTGATTTTCAGAAAATTTTATGATAAAAAATTACTTTTGAAACTAGAACTTTTAGATTGTGGTAGCTGTCAGAACGCTAATATTTGAAATTTTCAAATATATATATATATATATTTGTAACGACAGTTTTTTAAAAAGCTATTTTTTCAGTAGCAACATTATCATTAGTTTTTTAAAAAACTGCAGTTGTCCGGAACAAACCCTGCCTAAATTATGTCTTCTAAATTTGATTAGCTTTAAAAGATTTAGTGGAGAGATTTCTTTCTAAAAGATGATATCTAACTTCTAATCATTAATTTCCAACTTAATAAAAAAAAAGAGTATTGAACAAAATCTCAACACTAATGGAGACAATTAGATTGCACTTGGCCTGCAACTTGCAGAAAAAGCCTTCTGCATCCTTCCAACAAAAAAGTTAGAAAAAAAAAAGTAGGAGAGTTCTGTCATTCTTTTCCTCTGAAAAGTTAACAGTGGTGACCACTTTGCTCATGCTGCCTTTGATTCTTCCTTTGTTTAATGAGCTGTTGTGGCCAAAGTGAGATGTCCAGACATCACACACTTGCTGTGCTGATAGTTGCAGCCACTATGGCAATGGCAACAGACATATAAAAGGGCCAATAGGTAGAAGAAGGAGAGGAGAGGACATATTCATTTCTGAGTGAAAGAAACAAGCACTACCACAAAAACAAAAAACAAAAGAAGCGACAGTGGCAATAATTCTTTGGCTTTATTCCTGTTGTCACTTGTGGGACAGCCAGCTAACCAAGAATAAAAAAAATCAGCACTACTGTATGATGATTGTGATTAGTAAAATAAATCAATTCAGTACAGTATGAACAATTAAATGAATTAGGTTTGTCAAAAGAAAACAAAAATGGTTTTTGAACCTCTTTCAATTGATGCAAATATCTAAATCCATATAAGAACAATTAATGAGTTAACTAAGACAATTTGAGAGGATGTTGGAACTAGAGTAAGATGGCACTTTGAATTTTTTAAACGTTTTAAGCCAATCAATGTCTCTTGAGTGAATGTCTTATCACTTTTTCATCCAGAATACTGAGATAGATAACCATTAGGTTTATCAGTTTCTAGAAAAATATTCACAACCATATAACACACTGAATCTAACCTTGCTAAGGGCTCCTCTGTTAGGCTGCAGATAGAACAAATGTTTCAGAAAATGGTGATTTTATTTTCATTATATAGTAGATGGAAACAAAATCACCATTTTTGAAAGAATTTGAAGCTGCAGACAGTGTTTACAACTAATATTAATTTCCGACCACAACAACAGAGAGTTTAGTAATTTCATTGTTTTCACCATGGTTCTCTAATTTCAATTATATCATGATAACTCCAAAGAATAATAAAAAAAAAAGATGCAATAAACAATATAGCATTCAACCATGATTAGGTGGTGGGTTTGCACAATCTGGTGGCAAGAGATATATGAAAAATCTTAGGCGAGAACTAACTCTAGTTGTGTGAATAGTGCTTCTGTAAAACTCTAGTTACATGCAAGTAGTTTTTTTTTTTTGGAATGGGTATCCACCCAGCACCCCACCTATTTCCATCTTGTGGATGAGGATGCCGTTGTGACTAATCCCACTGGGCAAGCGTAGCATTCATCCACACGCTCACACTTAATTTCCCGTTTTCGTAGGCGCCCGCGGAGGAATCGAACCCGGACCGGGGGATTCCCGGCCGGGCACGCCCACCAACTGAGCTAAGAGACGGTGGGTACATGCAAGTAGTTATCCAACTACACAAGATACCTTAACCTACCTCGTGAACAAAAACAAAAGAAGAGAACTAAGAAAAGTACAAAGCTAGTGGCAAGAGATGCCAGCTAATGGAATTCAGAACTGGCCAGGACAATTAAATGCTTGTAATTACTCAGTCAAAGATGTCATACTGGACTTAAATATGCATGAGCATCCCAATGTGGAAAGAACATCTTGCTGAAGGAATACATTTTTCACAAGGCATGCTTCTCTCTAGAGCCTTTTGACTGTTGAGGGTACTAGTTAAGGTTGATTCCATAAATGGAGTTGAGGGATAAATTTCCAAAGAAGTACCCCAAGCAAGAAGTACCCAAGCTTTTCAGGTTATTTTTAGGTAGGCACGAACATAACCAAACAATTAAGGGTGCATTTGACGCCTGAACTCGATCTACATCTTAATCGCGTTGGATTTGTGTCAGTTCATTGTGAACACTTCTAAATCATCATAAATCGATTTGTTTACTTCCGATTTTAAGTGCAAAGAAGTTAATATTACCATTTACTTCAATGCATTTGCAAATATTTAGAATCTAGATAAAGGTGATGCTGCTTAGAAAATTTTCTATGGCGATAAAAGTTGCACAATGTGGAAACAATCAAGACAAGGAGAGATGGTTCAGCAGAAAAGTTTTGTATTTTTATTTTCAATCCTTTATTTGGATTGTATTTTTTGACTGAGCTACAACTTAAAATAGTATTTTTGGTTGCTTTTTCCAACAGCTTTTGTCTCAGCAAGGAAACAAAAAATCACTGCTTCCGGTAACGCTGTAAATAACATAGATATGGCTTAAGAAAGTAAAAATGCAGTTACAGAAAAGAAACAAGCAATGAACTTTACATTAAATAGGTATTTGATAAGCTAAAACAAGCGGCTTTACAACAAACCATACGTTCTCCAGTTCATCAAAAGTTCACAGTTTCCAAGAATGCGCAGAGAATATTTGACCAGAAGTCATGGAGCTAATCTTTAACACAAACCTCTTCTTCTTCTTTTTTTTTTTTTTTTGGAAATTTAACACGTACCTCAAAGATTGAAACATGGATTGCCTGCACAGTAGAGTAGTGTGACAAGAAATTCGGTTAACCTTGCCGCCTCCACCAGAACACCGTTCTTACAAAGAAGGTAATAGTACAGATCCTTTTTTTTTTGGAATGGGTATCCACCCAACACCCCACCCATCTTGTGAGTGGGGATGTGATCATGTCACTACTTCATGCATTCATCATACGTGTGTCGCTGATTTCCATTCATAGGACGCCGCTCGGAGAGGATTCAACTCGGTCAGATTCCGAGCGCCCACCAACCGAGCTAAGAGACGGTGGTTAATAGTACAGATCTTTAGATATAAAGCTCTCTTCTAAGTTTGGCACACACCTCAAAGACAAAACTCAAGACCATAAAATTATTTTAATAAATATTAACATAATTGGCTAAAAGTACCATACAGTACAGCACCACATTACAATACTGGCAATGCATTATTGCGTTCTATAATATACCAAATATGAACTACAAATAACTTCCCCTAGATGACTTTTTTAAACCACAAAAATGGCCATTTCAAAAAAAATGGCATTGTCCCTCAGCTCTCTAACATGGAAATATGATATGGAAGCAAATGTATCATTGAAGTTCCACATCAACTCCTCCCATCTTTGATGTTCAATAATCAGATGTTCATGATAAGAACCTTTGTTATTCTTCATCATAGACTCCAACACAGAGATTCTGCATCTATCTTCTACAATCATTCTCCTCTAGCCATGGAATAATAGCATAGCAACTAAAATAATCCGCCATTGTTTCCAACAATAGAACCACTGAGATTGCTATGATGCAAATTCCTAATCTGCTGCATCATTCCATACGTCTGGATACCATAAGGTGATTGAATATACGGGTTGCTGTCAATTGATTTGCTTAAGAAGGTAGCTACCTCATTAGGTTGTTTTGAATCAACCACGACAGAGAATTGTTCTGAGGTGCCAGGAGCTATTGCTGAACAGGACTGCACAGTAACTACTGATGGCTGGGATGGTGAGGAAGGGCGGCTATCTTCCATATTGATAGTTGTGATATCATGTATGCTAGCTCTCCTCTTATCTTTACCACCAGAATTAAGCCTGAGGAAATACTTCTGTGCATGGCTCGCCACTTGTGTAGGAGTTCTAGTAACAACAGAATTACGAGATATGTTTCTCCAATCTCCTTTGCCATATTTCTTGAGACCTAATAGAAATCTCCTGTAAAAATAATGCATGGTAATGATTATGAATGAATAACTATCACCATCCCAAGGATGAATACCTTGTTCATGGTGGTAAGGTAAAATTATAAAGATTGGACCTTTAAACAAAAACCTTTTTGAATAGCACATGTTTCATATTAGCACTTAAAATACAAAACAAAACTAATAAGAGCATGTGAGAAGAGAACACACATCATTAGCAATAAATTAGAGGGATTTAATGGAGAATTACTTGTGCTCTTCTTCAGTCCAGGGGACACCCTTCTTCCTCTCATGTTCAGCAAGTCGGCTGCCGGATCTCTTCCCACCAACAAAATAATCTTGGTTCAACCCATCAAAGCCATGATCATTCTCCCAATCCAAAGTTAAAGAAGAAGAGCTGTAACCCGGGAAAGGGATGAGGCCAGCTTCTATACAGCTCACATCTTCTTCCAGATCTTGGTAATGGGACACAACTTCATCCACGGTCTTCCCAGGAATCAACCTCGCCACCATTAACCACCTTTCTGGTGTATCTCTATCAAAGCGAGCAAGAGCCTTCTCGAACAGTTTGTTCTCCTGCTGAGTCCAATTCCCACACTTCTTCTCACCAAGTAACCAACAAGAATTGGAGAAATAAGCAGGAGCAGGAGCTAGAACTTCCATCCCTGAGTTTGTCATCATCTAAGTAATTCACCAGTTTATGACGCCCAATCCCAGAGCACAAGTAATATATACTCCGTTTTAATGGATAGTTTGTGGAGAAGAAGATTCAAGAGGAGCAATGCTGGTGAATTATAAACCTCTCGTAAGGAATCCGGACAATTCCCTGCTCCCAATACACTAAAGAGATTCTCAAGAAAAAAAAGGGAGAAAGACTAGCCACCCGCAGCAAATAGATCAGTGGAATAACTGAAACGAATTCAGATGCAATACCCTCTTTTGAACAATCAGAGAGATACCCTTGACCACTGGTTAGAACGGAAACAAGTAAATATGAGCACACTGAATATAAAACCCTAAAAAGCCCCGCATAGTAATTACATCCGTTACTAGCCTATTCTGAACAGCCGGAATGGAAATCCTACCGACTTCAACCCCAAAAGCGAGGTGTCTACATGAAGCAAGAAATCGCTCCCAAAGGGCAACCTCTAGCTAGACCTTCGCAGACTTCAAAGCACACACACCAGAATAAATCTCAGTCTGCAAGAAAAAAGAACCCAAAAAAAAAAAGAACTTCAAGAGATGGAGAAGAAAAGAGTGTGGAGAAATAGCAGAAGAGCAAAGACTCTGCAGAAAGAAATAATGCGAAGGCTGACGAAGAAACCTTTCGGGGGAAGATTAGTGTTGGAGCGAAGGGAAGTTAGAACAGAGAGGTGAAGAGGGAACTCCTCTCTCTCTCTCTCTATCTCCCTCTTCTTCCTTTCCCTCCCCTCTCCTTCACTGTTCCATTTTTGTACTGTTTGCGAAATAAAAAACTATTCTTTTTCGTTTTTCTTTTTTAGCTAATTGGAACAAGGAAAAGGCTATAACATTATATAATTCCCCATTAACCTAAAAAAAATTATGATATATTACGATATAAAGAGAAAATTTTAATACTCATAGACAGGGGCAATGAAAAAAAAAACCTTAAATTAATCATTTACAAAAAATCATCAGTATTTTTTATGAATACATTTAATTTTAATTATATATATTCATAAAAATACTGATATTTTTAATTTTAACATTTTAGAAAATAAATAATTTTTAAAATTATATTTATACAAAGAAAAAGTACATATATCAAAATATTTTAAACATATATATATATATATATATATATATATATATATATATATATATATATATATATATATATAGTTATTCACATAATTTTTTATTCAACTTCAATGAACTTGGCAGTATTTTTTTAATTGTCTCCACTTTTATTTGATATCTCGGTTTTCGGAAGAATCATCTGCCCGCCCGGATTTCAATTTTTTTAAAATTCTTTTAAATTTTTTATGATTAAACAGAACTCTTTATATAAAAAATATTATTCGATTTAAAAAAAAATAGCAGTTAATAATATATATAGCAATTTTTAAGTTTTTTTTTATAATAACACTTCTAGAATTATTTTTATTGCATGCCAAAAAATCAATATCAATAGAATAAAATTTTATAACTTTCCTTTGTTGAAAAATTTAACACGTACACAGATATTTGAAAAGAGAACAAAAAATTTTAGAATTTTTATGTAAAAAAATTCCATAAAGAGGAAAAAATCATGATGCATGATTTTGTAAAAATACTTCAATATATATCAACTTTGAAGTACAAAATTTGAATCTTCTCGATAACGATTCAGCG
This sequence comes from Cymbidium sinense, assembly GCA_021442155.1. Lineage (NCBI taxonomy): Eukaryota > Viridiplantae > Streptophyta > Magnoliopsida > Asparagales > Orchidaceae > Cymbidium > Cymbidium sinense. Next base: position 107,045,952 of record CM038215.1, read on the forward strand.
TATGTAAGAAATCACGATAATAACAAAATCGTTCTGGTATCATCGATAGTTGATCGTAATGGTTGTTGTGATTGACGATAATAAAAGCCAATCGGCGGCGGTGGTGGTGATGTGAGACTTTATTCTCTCCCAGTTTTCTCCAAGTTCGCTCCTAGCTCACTCCTCCTCTCATGACAAGAATGGGGGCTTATTTATAGAATTCTGAGAGGAGTATTTTGGTCATTATAGCCAAAATCTCAAAATATTTCATCGGACGGTTCATATTGATTCATTTGATAATAAATAGTTTTTTTTTGTAATTTAATCATTTAAATGACATTCGATCTGAGTGATCTTAGGCTCATTGGATTCGTCTCATCGAGCAGCTCAATTTCACTATAAACACGTTAAATTTGAATGCCATTTGATCATCCAATCAGTATTTTAAAATTTTTATGTATAGTTTTTGAGCTTGATTCGAGCATTATTGGACTCATTTCACTGAGTCGTTTAATTTGATTGTATACATGCTTTAATTTAAGATTCATGTTTGATTTATAAATTTTAAAGGGATATATCAATTTTATAGACAAATATAATCATCCAAAATGTGTCATTAATGTGCGAGTAATTTTAAAAACAATTTTGGGTTATATATATTATTGCGTACTAGAAAATTCTTATTAATTGTAAAATTAAAATCTTTATTCATAGAAATATTTAACATAAATTTAGATAGAGATAATAAAATTTTTTACATGATAAACCATATAAAATCCATTATATAATCAAAATTATAAGATTCCACTCTTCTCTTTTATTAGAACAGATGAGATTACAAGCTAAAAATTCAGTAGATTTTTTTCGTTAAGCCACTTGATTTGATTATAAGTATGTTCGATTCAAAGATCATTTGATCCTTCGAATAAAGCTTCAAATTTCTGATTATGCCTTTGAGGTTTATTTTGAGCTTATTTGGATTCAAATCAATCCATCCTTAGTGTCGGAGTTGAGTTCATCTCATTAAGACATTCAATTTTATTATCAATTTATTAAAATCAACATTTGAATTATTATGAATTTAAGTTTTGAAGATATAATCATTTATATTGTTGCGCGCTAGAAAACCAGTTGCGGTAGACTGAAAGTTTACGCCTTAGCCTTGTTGTGAAATCCAAGTCACACAGTATTTAAAGTGAAACAAGAAAACCTGCAATTTTACATAGAAAATCTCGAAAAGAGCAAAAAAATCACGGGGCCTAACCCAGTAAAAAACTTCCACTATATATTTGTTTTGGAGTACAAGTTTTCCTGATAACAGGATTACATAAGTGTATATGAGAAGAGGCGATATGGAATCCCAAAATCGACAACAACGTATATAATAACGTTGTTGTAACAATTCTAGTGGTAGAGATGATGATAACAAGAGGAACAATCACTATGATGAGTCGTCATGATGATGGAAGGACGGAGATTGCGGTGGATCTGATGTGGTTGGCCGGCAGGTATTGGTAACCAGCGTGGTGGTCAACCGTCGAGTAACACGATTATGCTGGAGGATTTTCAAGCTCTCTCTTTCTTTCTCCCCTCATGAGGAATGACGGGCTATTTATAGATTGGAGGAGTGGCGTACATGCAAAATCCGAACCACTCCTCTCCATCAGACGCCCCATGATGATTCCGTTGATATATGATGTATTTTGTGTATTTGAATGCTCAAATGAAATCAGAATTATGAGATCTTGGGCTCGTTAGATCCGCCTCATCGAGACACTCGATTTGACTATAAACACTCTATGTTTGAGGGTTATTTAGGGATTTAACTAACATCCCAGATTTTCCAAGGATATTTTAAGTGTTTGATCTCGACCAGTTTCAACTTCGGATCAGCTTGCTTTTAGCATCAAGATTTGTGCTTCGACTAGTAGTATTTTAAGTGTCATATCATATGCTCTCTTTTTGGATGACATTATCTCAATCATCCAAAAATATATATGTCAAATACTTGAAAATAGCAAATTCTTCAATGAAATTTGAGGGTTCATTAACCACACATTTTGAGAAAACATATCATCATGAAAGCATAAGATTATGACTATATGGAAAGATCGGTAGATGTGTAGGTATCTTGTAGTCGAATTTCAGATTCTGGACCCATCCAGTCTGAGCAGGGAGCTGGGGCGCCATCCGCGTCTTGAGGCGCATCAGCATGATCATGGACCGATTGGTATGAAGGCCAAGAAGGGCAACATGGTGGCGTCTGTGGGTATGGCAATGGCCAGTCGGTGCTCGGGGAGCTTCAATATGTGTCAGGCGCTGGAGCTGGGCGAGCAGGCAAGCCAAGCCATCTGTATGAAGTATGATTCTGCAGGTCGAACCTGGAGACCGAATGCGAAGCGGGTTCGCGAGGCAGCCTCTGAGGATGGGCAGAACCTGGTGTGGGATAGGCTAAGCAGAGCGGGAGTGCGGTCAGACCCACACACCTTGGCCAGTCTTTGGTCCTTGGCAGACTGTGGCTGTTTCCTACGTTTCTTTTCACCGCTTTGAGCGGTTTAGGCGATTTTTGGGCGATTTTTGGAAATTTTTGATATTTTTACCCTTATAGGGGATCTATAAAAACCCTCCTAGGGCCAAGGCAGAAGACAGGTTTTCTTCTTCTTGAGAGAAGGTCGTTTGGAGGCGATCAAGGCCCGTAGTTCATACGAAAAGGCTCCAATTTTCCCTCAAAAGAAGTGTTAACTGACCTCGTCGGACCGACCGGGTTTGAAGGCGATCAAGACCCGTAGTTCATGCAATGCTCAATTTTCGCTAACCTCGACCGGCCGTTTGGAAACAAGGCCCGTGGTTCATCTGACAAGGCTCCGTTTTCCTCGAAAGAGGTGTCAACCGACCTCGTCGGACCGACCGGGTTGGGCGATCAAGACCGAGTTCATACAAGAAGACTCTAGTTTTTCCTAGAAAGAGGTGTCAATAACCTCGTCGGACTTCGTTTGGAAGCGATCAAAAATAATAGTGGAAGCGGGGTTGGCCGGTGATGCCGATGATGGTGGCGGCGTCTGGTGGCAGTGGTCAGCGAGATAACCAGCGGCGATATGCAACCGCGATGACCAGCGATAGTGGCAGCCGTATGGCAATGACCGGCAACAAAAGTGGTTGGCGCGGAATGGTAATTACTGGCGGCGTGTCAACCGGCGGCGGCGTTAGTAGTTAATCAGCGAAATTAATACGTGTAATCTGCGGCGCAGCAGCGGTGGTTAGCGTAAACGAGGTGTCGCAGCAACAATCAGCAGTGGCGACGCGTATCAGCCAGATAATACGTGACGATAATTAGTGGCCGGAGATGCCAGCCGTGCCAGCTAAGCGGTGCTGGCAACGTTGCAGCCGTGAGGGTGGTAAATGAACCAGCGGCAGCAAGTAATTAAGCATGAATCGCAGCGGATAACCAGCGGGATGACGGCAACCGTTAGCAGCCGAGTAAATAGCAATGGCGATAAATAAGCAATATGCGCGTGAGCAGCGAAGGATGATGGATAGTGTTTAAAGATTACCGGCGATAATCGGCAGTGGCCAACGATGGTTCATGATGAAGCGGCAGTGGTTAAGCGCAATTAATCGATAATATGGCAGCCGTATCTGAGCGTATCGTCAGTAATCATGAGGTAACCGGCGAAGTATCTGATAATGAGCGAAATTAAGGCAACCACCAACGGTGGTTCGGCCAATGAGAATCAGCAGCAGCAATAGCGAGCTGACCCTCAGTATCAGCGAGATACCGGCGGCGATGGTGGTAACCGGAGATGCGCGATAATTGGCCGGCTGAACCAGCAGTATGATGAGTGGTGCGGCAAATGGCGTTGCGGACGCGTGGTGATAGTAGTGATCGGCAGTAGTCAGCAGCGTGACCAGCAGCGGTTGGCGGCAGGGCGACGGCGGTAGCGGTGGCGCTATAATTAACGATGGCGACTAGCATCGGTAGTCGGTGGGGATAACCGGCGGCAGCGTGGTTCTGCAAAGTGATGGTGGCGATGGTAGATAACCGATGATGATTTTGACCTATCCGAGGTTGTTTGTCAGAGTGTGACTTGATGATGTTAACCCGATGACGTTAACCTATGTGGAAGAGGTTGCATTGAATCCGCTGAGGATTTTTGACCTATCCGAGGTTGTTTGTCAGAGTGTTTGCTCAATGATGTTAACCCGATGACGTTAACCTGTGTGGAAGAGGTTGAATTAGATCCGAGATTTTGACCAATCGAGGTTGTTTGTTAGAGTGTTACGATGGCGTTAACTTGTATGGAAGAGGTCGAATTATCGGTGAGCTTTTGACCTATTCGAGGTTGTTTTCGTGGTGTTACGATGATGTTAACCTGCATGGAAGAGGTCGTGGGAAGTCCACCAAGGACCTTTTGACCTATCCTAGGTTGTTTGTCAGAGTGTTTGCTCAATGATGTTAACTTGTATGGAAGAGGTTGAATTGAATCCGAGAGATTTTGACCCATCCGAGGTTGTTTGTCAGAGTGTTACCCGATGGCGTTAACTGTATGGAAGAGATCAATTGAATCGAGAATTTTGACATATCCGAGGTTGTTTGTCAGGGTGTTACCTGATGACGTTAACCTGTATGGAAGAGGTCGTGGGAAGTCCACCAAGGATCTTTTGACTTATCATAGGTTGTTTGTAAGAGTGTTTGCTCAATGATGTTAACCTGGATGGAAGAGGCTGAATTGAATCGGCGAGATTTTATCAGGTTGTTTATCGAGTGTTACGATGAACGTGCTATGTGGAAGAGGTTGAATTTAATCTGCGAGGATTTTGACCCATGAGGTTGTTTGTCGAGTGTTGCAGATGGCGTTAACCTATGAAAGAGGTCGAATTGAATCCGCTGAAGATTTTTGACCTATCCGAGGTTGTTTGTCAGGGTGTTACCTGATGAAGTTAACCTGTGTGGAAGAGGTTGAATTGAATCCACTGAGGATTTTTGACCCATCCGAGGTTGTTTGTCAGAGTATTACCCGATGACGTTAACCTGTATGGATGAGGTCAAATTGAATCTGCTGAAGATTTTTGACATATCAGGTTGTCGGTTTACGATGGCGTTAATGGAAGAGGTTGAATTGAATCATGAGGATTTTGACCCATCATCAAGGTTGTTTGTCGAGTGCTTGCGATGGCGTTAACACTAGAAGAGGTTAAATTGAATCGAGGATTTTGACCCATCTAAGGTTGTTTGCGAGTGTTACTTGATGGCGTTAACTATATGGAAGAGAGGTCGAATTGAATGTTGATATTTTTGACTATCCAGGGTTATTTGTCATGGTGTTACTGATGGCGTTAACACGTGGAAGAGGTTGAATTGAATCCGAGGATTTTGACCCATCAGGTTGTTTGTCGAGTGTTACCGATGGCGTTAACGTATGGATGGGTCGAATTCTCGAGGATTTTTGACCTACAGGGTTGTTTGTCGAGATTTTACCCGATGGCGTTAACTGTATGGAAGAGGTCGTGGGAAGTCCACCAGGACCTTTTGATCTTAGGTTGTTTGTCGGTGTTACCGATGGCGTTAACTGTATGGAATTGAATTAATCCGAGGATTTTGACCTCGAGGTTGTTTGTCAGGTGTTACGATGGCGTTAACTATATGGAAGAGGTCGTGAAGTCCAACAAGGATCTTTTGACTATCTAGGTTGTTTGTCGAGTCTTTGCCGAGCGTTAACGTATGGAAGAGGTCGAATTGAATCCGAATTTTGACCCATCGAGGTTGTTTGTCGAGTGTTGCAGATGGCGTTAACTGTATGGAAGAGGTCGGAAGTTCAAAGACCGTTTGACTATCTAAGTTATTTGTCGGTGTTACCGATGGCGTTAACACGTATGGATGAGGTTGAATTGAATCGGCGGATTTTTGATCCATGTTTGTCAGTGTTACGATGGCGTTAACTGTATGGAAGAGAGGTGAAGTCCAGGACTTTTGACCTATCTGGTTTTTTGTCCTTTCGATGGCGTTAACTTGTATGGAATAGGTCGAATTGAATCCACCGAGAATTTTATCGAGATTGTTTGTCGAGTGTTGCAGATGGCGTTAACGTATGGAAGAGGTCGAATCAAAACATCCGTTTGTGTTTGTAGCCAAAGTTGCTCCTTAACCCTGGTCTTATTTTTCCATGAGTATGATTGGAAAATCATAATTTGCATAGCTATATCTTTTCTCAATGTTGAAATATCCTCCAACTTTGACTTGTTTCTTCGGATGATAATCGATTAGATGCTTAACATATTAATATTGACGATCTTCTGAGATTAAGAGTTGTCCCCAGTTTTTGACAAAATCTGAAGGAACGAAGTTTGATAAATCTTCATTCTTCGCTTGCGCTCCTTAAAAGCTTGCAATGCTCCACCTCGATAGTGGTTTTGATCTTGTTGAAAAACTTGGCCGCCATACAAGATGAAATAATGGGAATCAGTTTCCCAAGGCGTTATGCTAGAAAACCGATTGCGGTAGAGTGAAAGTTTAGCTTGCGCTGTGAAATCCATCACACACACAGGTATTTATAGAGTGAACAAGAAAACTCCAGAATTTTTACATGCAAAATCTCGAAAAAAGGGAAAAACCATGGGGCCTAGTCCAGTAAAAAGTTTCCACTATATATTTATTTTGGAGTACAAGTTTTCCCGATAACAGGATTACATATAGTCCGCGTTGAGTTGCGATTCTTGTGTAGTAGAGATGATGGTGAAACGGAGAGCGACCATTGTGATGAGAATTCGTCGATGGAAATCGGAGATTGGCGGCGTGAGGATTAGCGGTGGCTGGCGACGGCCCGGCGTTGTAATAACGGGGGAGGTCTGCGACCGTTGAGTGGTGGCACGATTATGTGTGGAGGATTTTCAAGCTTTAGAGTTCTCTCTCTCTCTTGCTTGACCTCCCCATCATATAAGGAATAAAGAGCTATTTATAGATTGGAGGAGTGGCGTACATGAAAAATCCGAACCACTCCTCTCCATCGGACGGCTCATGATGATTCCCTTGATCATATGATGTATTTTGTGTATTTGAATGCTCAAATGAAGTCAGAATTATGAGATCTTGGGCTCGTTAGATCTGGCTCGTCGAGATGCTCGATTTGGCCTCATGTTTGAGAGTTATTTAGAGATTTAACGAAATCCAAAGTTTCAAGGATATTTTAAGTGTTTTATCAGGTTTAAACTTGAATCGCTTTCTTTAGTCAAGATTTGTCTTTCATTAGTAGTATTTTAAGTGTAATATCATATATTATCCTTAGATTCATATTATTTTGCAAGATTTTAGGAGATCTAATAGTACAATATTAAGAAGAAAAATATTTATTTCACTATTAAATTTACCGTATTTATGAATTTAATATTATTTTAAATTGATAATTTTTTAATAAATTTATTAAGAATGATCTAAAAACTCACATCAAATAATTTCCCTTACTTTTTAATTTATGTGACTACTATAGTGAACGATTCGAATCCAGATTCCAGATAGATAACTGCGGTTACTTTACTACAGTTATTTTTATTTTAAAATGCATTCTCAAAATAAAATATAATAAGCATTGGTTAAGAAAACCTGTTAGCCGCTGGTCTGTGTAATTTTCAGCCAATTAAGATGTATTATTATATGGCTATTGTGGCCTTTTTTTTATTAAAATATTATGTTCTAATTTTTATATAATAAGAGGATAAAGTAGAGTACTTTAAAATATATAATTTCATATATTTTATTTAGAATGTATTTGAGATAATTTTTTAATTATTTTATTTTTAAAAAATAGATAGAAAATAATCAGTCATATTTATCTATCAAATTTTTAATTATTTTTAAAAAATTATTTGAATTTTAAAAAGAAAAATATTTATAAAATTCATAATAATTTTATAACTAATTTTTCAAAAGATTACAACTCCTCTAAACATATTCTTAATAAGAGCAGCGAAAGTTTATTATTATTATTATTATTATTATTATTATTATTATTTATTGATATGACATTGAAAACAAGTTGATCCTCGCTTGAAACTACAGTCAAATCACTTAAAATATCCTTGAAAACTTTGGGATATCGGTTAAATCCATAAATTTTAAGCATGAGTATTTATAATCAAATCGAAGGCCTTAAGCCGAATCTAACAAGCAAGATCTCATAATTCACCGTTTGAGCATTCAAATACTTAAAATATATCAAATGATCAAAAAATCATTAGCCGTCAGTGAAGTGGAGTGGTTGATTTTGCATGATTTACGAGACGCCATCAAAATATCATTCCTCATATGAGGAGGGCAAAGGGAGAAGAGAGAGCCCAAAGTTGAAGATCCTCTAAACACAATGCGTACCACTGACCGTCAACCACCGCCACGGCCGCTATCGGGCCGCCATCGATCCTCGCCGTGCCAACATTCGTTCTCCACCACGAATTTTCATCGCCGGGCCGCCGCTCGTTGTTCTATATTATCATCCGTCAATTATTACCATTGAACGTGATTACATAGTTGTTCCTTTCTCATATAATTAATCCGTTATCGGAAGATTTTGTACTAAAATACATAGTGGAAGATTTTACTGCCCCCGTAATATTTCCTCTTCGAGATTTTTCTAAAATTTTAGTTTTTCTTTAAATACCTTTGTCTTTGGATTTTATAACAAAGCAAGAAAACTTTCACTCTATGAATCGATTTTCTACACAATAATAATTATTATTATTATATGTAATTATTTTAATTAAATTAGATCTTCTGAATTCTTTTAAAATTTTCATATAAAAGAATCATGCTGCCTAGAGAAATTTTAACTGTTATTGAAGTAAAATTTGATTTATACCTATTAATTATTATCATGATTTTTCTAATACTCAATAATAATAAAAACAGTAATGTTGACTACATTTATTTTATTTTTCAAGATATATAATCATTTTTACTTAAATTAAAAATTAAGCATGTATTTGACATAGATTTCTGAATGTTTTATTTTTTAGAAAATAATTATACGTGTATTTTACTATTTTTTTTTAAAAAAAATTGTAACAAAAAATTACTTTTTAATAAATTAAAGTTTGAGTTTTTTAAAAAAGTTATTTTTTTCAATAATTTTATAATCAATTTTGCAAAAAGCCAGGGCTCTTTAAACAGACCCTAAGACTGTGAATTCCACAAGATTTTTTTAATACAATTTTAATCAAATAATAGTGTAGATTAATCATAAATTAAGATAAATTTTAGGCGGGCTGATCTGAGAAGCACTTGCGAAAATGAAGGGAAAAGTTGGCCGCTTATTCCAACCTCGGTGGAGCTTGTGATTAGCTCCCACTCAGCCATGTGAAAATACTTCATTACCCCTCATTAAGATTTAAGAAATAATTACTTGCTAATACAAGAGATTAAGAAGCTTAACAATAAAGCATAAAAAAACATATTTTATTTACTTAAAAAAGTTGAAGTCAACTAAAATATTTTTATAAATTTTGTTAAAAAAAATTAATTGTTTTAGTCTTTGACCAGTTCCCTTCTGAATTATTATAGTCGACTAATTGTGCCTGCTGAACCGGCCATTTTGACTAACAAAATATTATTATAAGTAGAGAGAGAAAGAAAAAAAAAGTGTTCTTATTTGAATTATTATTATTTCTATGTTTAGGTTTTTATAATAGTGTTTATTATGAATCAAATTTCCCAAGCGCGACACTTGAAGGCAAAATAAACAATCACATATTTTTTAAAATTAATAAAATGTAATTATATATATCAAAATTAAATTCTTTTAGTTCATTAAGTCATTAGTCAATGATTCTTACTATTTTTCTTTTTTTTTCTTTAATCTTGATGAATATTTAAATCATCTTATAATTTGACAAAATAGTACAAACATAAATCCTATATTATATATCACAATCAATGATGTAATTTTGAATTTGAAGTTTATATTAAATAATTGATGCAATAAATAAAGTTAAATGGATAATAGTTAAGAGAATAAAACTTCACACATATTCATATTTGTATATATATAGGCGGAACCAATCATTTTTTTTGGGTAGGCAAATTTATTATGTAAATTAATTCATATTAAAATTAATTAAATTGAATGATTCATGATTCGAAATAAAATTTTATATTTCATTTTGGTCGATATCTTAAAAATTGATCATAAATTTTTCATCCTATTTTATACTTTTTCCTAGATTTGAATAATAATTCATTCGGAATCAAATCATAGATTTTTTTTTCTTAATATAAGATATTAGTCAATCAATAAATTAGTCATCACAGATTAAATTAGGTTAAATTGTGCAATACTATTATGTAATATTTTTATTTTAAAAATATTAATTTGTTATTTTTATATTATAATATTTCTTATCAATCATCATCATTTTTTTTTAACTATTTCATAAAATTGAAGCATATAATCAGATTAAAAAGTTTATTAACATAATATTTATATATGAATAAGGGTAGAAAATAAAATGAATGAATATAAAGAAAATAAAGCCAGCAAAAAATTTAATAGGCATATATATATATATATATATATATATATATATATATAAACTTATTATTTGAAATAAAGCATGACTCAAATAAAGATAAATAGTGTCAAGAAATGATCTACGCGATAACATGACTTTTACCAAATATGAAAATTTTAAATTAATGTTAACCCAATTAGTTTTCGTGTTAGATTCTGATTAATAAAAAACTAACAGTATGACGTAATAAATATTAAAATAATTAAATATATATCTAATTAAATAATATAATAATTTAAATATATGATAAATATATAATAAAAATAAATAAAAATATATAAATAATATTACTAGTAATTATAATTTTAAAGATATGAAGCTCATTTAGTTATAGCTATTATGAATTATAAATTTAGATAAATATATTAAATATATCAAAAAATTATTATATAAGTTTATGAAAATTAGTATAAAATATTCTAAAAACTTTGTAAAATATATCTAATATGTAAATATTATTATAAAAATTATATTTTTGTAATAACAAATATAAAATTTTAAATATAAAAGTTATTTTAAATTTTTAATAAAATATAGCTATCATAAAAAAAATATAGTATATAAAATATTATTATAAAAATATATTTTTTAAATAATTTTTTATATTATAAACTATAATTTGTAATAAAAATATAATGTTATAAATTCAAATATTATTTTTATGTTCTTATATCTTAATGTCCTTTACTATTCTCAAAATTAAAATATAATTGCACTATTTATTCTCACATCATAAAGAGAAATAAATTTATACTCTTTATATACTAAAAAGAGCTCTAAAAAGTAATCTTGTAAACTAATTGAGTAGTTGCATGATAGTTACATCCACATAATTACATTTATATTAATAAAATAAGATTTTAAAATTTATAAAAGAAATTAAAAATTATTATTAAAATTTATCTAAAAATAGTGATTAAGAGAGAATTTATTGAACTGGCGAGTTCTTTAAAATCGGGACTAGTTCACCGATCGAACCCGCAGTTCTCCCTAGTTTGAAACGGTCCAATGTGAATCTGATGTGATCAGACGCCTCAATGCTTCATGATTGAACTAGTTTCGACGGTACACAACACTGATTATCCCAATCCACTCGATAACCTAATAATGATGTGATATAATTTCGTCAACACGGAAGAATTTATTCATGAGAAATTATTGCGTGCGGTATCTGAATCATCTAAATTAATGTATACATAAATATTATATAATCACAATAATATATAATATATGCACATTAATTTGATGAATTCAGATACCTCATGCAATAATTTTCTTTAATTTGGAGGCTAAGACCAATATGCCAACACTACTTCACATTTTTTTTTTTATACTTCTTTATATTTAAGAATTAAGATCGTTTTCTAAGCGATATTTTTGATGTTGCGAGGCCGACTCTATGCACCGGTCCAATTGTTGCTTAAATTTTTCTTTGTTTTTTCTTTTAATTATTTTTTTTAATTTCTTAAGCTTGCTTTCGGCCCCTATTACTTTCAATCTACCTCATAGAAAAAAAAATAAAAAAAATAAAACGATGATGTGTCCACCGATTATTGGTCGGATCCAACTTAATTTCCATTATTAGTTGACACGTGGCTATCCTGTGGGCCAACAAAGTGCCAGCATTTAAAACAAAGCTTAAACAATTAGCTAATCTTAATTGAATCTTCATTAAATATTGAACATTTAATTAAAATTGAATTAAATTGGTCTTTGTTGTTTTAAATTTTAATATTTGTTTTTGGTCTTTCATATTGTCGGTTTTTACATTTCAGTCCCTTCACTTTCAAACTCGTTGTGGGAAATTTTTAATAATTATTAATTAAATAAAAATTATAGTTGACTTTCATATTGGAAATTATTTATTATTATATTTACATAATTACTTTAAATTATTTAAACAAGGGGTTATATTTTTTTTTATATATTACATTATGGGAAAGATAAAACATCTTAAACAATGATTAACGGCTCGTAATGGAGCCATAACTTTGTATTAAGTGGTCAATAATGATGTAATTTGTATTATTAATAAATTATAATTTGACTGTGCAAATCCTCAACTTTATTAGTGGCATTTTGCATTTAAATTATAAATATTTCTTAGCCAAAGAAACCGTACAAATTCAATTCATAAATATAATTTTTTTCTTTTAAATAAATTGCGAGTTTTTGGCTTATTGTATTAAAATTGAGAAAATATATTTTCCATCAAATAAAAAAAACAATTAAATTAAAGGACAACAAATGCTGTTACAATAATTGTTGTGTAGCAAAATATTGATTGGTCTTTTCAGTGTTTTGAAGAAAAGTTAAGGATGAAATAAAATGCTTTGCAATGATTCGACAAAAATAATAATTATAATTGAAGGAAGAACCGAGAACGCTTTAAATTGTAAAGATAAATATAAGAAAATCAAATAAAACCATTAGAACTCAAATGATTATTATTAATATAATAATATTGATATTAATCCGAATAAAACCATTAAAAGTGATATATCTCTCTAAAATTTATAAATCAAATATTGATTTCAAGTTAAAGCATAGATTCAATCAAATTGATTCAAATGAGATGAGCAATAATAACGGCCAAATCGAAATAAAATGAGCTCAAATCAAGTTCAAAAGTCACATATGAAATTTCGAGATATTGATTGGATGATCAAATGACTTCCAAATTTGACATGCTTATAGTCGAATTGAGCGGCTCGATGAGATGAATCCAACGAGCCTAAAATCACTCAAATTGAAGTCGTTTGGACGGTCAAATCACCCAAAAACTATCTATGATCAAATGAATCGATATGAACCGTCCGATGGAGTGTTTTGGGATTTTGACAATAATGACCAAAATACTCTCTCAAAATTCTATAAATAAGACCACATTCTTGTCATGAAGGGAGGAATGAGCTATAAGTGAACTTGGAAGAAAGCTCGAAGAAAACTATAAGTTTGAAGTCATCACCGCCGCCACAATCACCGCTTATCAGTTCGATCGCTACCAACGATCGTTACATCCTAACTATGATATCATTGTAAATCGACTGAATTTCCCTTTATCAAGATTTTTCACATACAACCTTGTAATCTCGTTATTGGGAAGATTCAAACTTTGTACTCTAAAGTTGATATATAGCGAAGTATCTTTACTGGACTAGACCTCGTGATTTTTTTCTCCTCTTTCTAGGATTTTTCCACATAAAAATTCTGGAGTTTCTTATTCTCTTTTCAATTATCTGCGTTCGTGCTGAATTTCTATTCAAAGCTAAGGCGTGAAGGTTTATTCTACCGCAACTAATTTTCTGACACGCAATAAGAAGACACCAAATTTAATTAAGATATCTTATGCTATGATCATGAGAGTCTTGAGGCATATGAATTGTTATGAGATCATTAGTGGGTAATAAGTTTGAATGGAAGCTAGGAGGTAAACCCTAAGTATCAGCAATTAAAAGGAAATTGTGAATTATTAATATACTTTGTATAATGCTTGATGATGTATGCTAGAAGCAAATAATGATTGATGACCAACTTAACAGTTTTCTTGATAAGAAGGGAGATGGAGTAACCTACAATGCTAATTCTGAGCACTAATGACTAGTGAGCAATGAATGTAAATAGTTGATATACATCATATAATGGTAAACAATGAATGCTAAAAATTGAGCTATAATGGATAATCAAGTTGATCTTTCCCTAGTCAAGAGGGAAGCTCGGGGTATCAAAGTGATGTGTATAAAATAATGATCATTAGTTTCCTTAAGCAATGGTTGAGATTCATCTTGATCTTTCTCATGACATGGGAGAAGATCAAATGACTATGAAGGTGGGTGTCGAAGATTGATCATTTAAATGCATCAAATGATGGTTAATAGGGAATATTAAAAATACGATGATGATGGATACTCAGCTCAATCTTTATCCTAGTAGAAGAAGAAGTCAAGTAATGAAAATTTACATAATGTACTAAATATATATTCTGAGAAGGTAAACATTCTATTATCTTTCAAATATTTGTCTAATGAGCTTGAATCCTTTCTCCACATGTATTGCTACAAGCGCTTATATCTTTAACAAATTTGATTCTCTTTCTAGTGTTCAAATTAAATAGCCATGCATGAATAACATTAAATAGCAAATCTTTATCTTTCTTTGTTGCATTACAATAATGTCATGGCATGAATTTGAATGTTTTTGGAGGTTAAAGTATAGTCTTACTTTTTTATGGACATCTTTAACTTATTATGTATTAGAATCTTTATTATAATAAAATGAGAAATTTATTGTCTTACTATTATACAAAGATCTAACCACACCAGCATAAATAAGCAAAGAGAAGCATATACAAAAAACGCACACATAGCCCAGTTGAAATACTTTCACTAATTTGATAGAAGACTAATAAAGGGTGGTATTTCTTATAACTAGATAAGATATTAGTACAATATGATAGACATACATTGTAGAATATATCTCTCTTATGGAACATCTATGATGGCTTTCGATGTGTAAGTTTGTGATTTGTCATTTGTCCATGGTGGTATCCAGCATAGTTACAAATTGCATGACAAGAAAGATGGGTGGTATGTTGATAGCTGATAAATAGCAAAATCAAACATTAATATATGTTAGAAGTAAAATAATCAAAGATATTTGAAGTTAGAAGGTGGTCAACAATCAACTTGATTGTTCTCTTAATAAAAGAAGAGATAAGGTGACTAGAAAGATAGCTGCGACACTTTCTTAGCTGACAAACATTAGATGTCAATCAATGATAACTTTTGGGTAATGATGAATAAAAGATGAAAGTTTACACAACAACTGATAGTTAACTCTATTATTTTTCTTATATGAGGGGAGGTAAGTGACAAAAATACAATTCAACATCAAGGATTGATAATCATCAAATCTTAGCTATTTGTCATCATTAACTTAATAATTGACAAAGAATATTAAAATTTAAATAAAGTTGAATAGTCAAATTTATCTTTCACATCATATAATTGACAATTATTCTTCTAATGAGAGAGACAAACTAATAACTAACGAGATACATATTGAATATGGGTGGCTAACCAGCGTTGAATATCTATCTTCGATGGGCATAATATTATGATATAACAATAGCTTTCAGAATTAAGTGATTGCGGGCAATCAAATTAGTTATTTTCCTAATAATAGAAAAGGTCAAATAATCACTAAAGTTAGAATTAGATGTTAGTGAATCTCAACATCATAAAATTCATAGTGAATATCCTAATTAGTCTGCAACCAGCATTAATGATGGAACCATGAGACATCAATGTTGGTAGCAATAATGTGTGTTAGTGTTGATCAATAAACAATGTTAATGATTGATGTGCAAATCTTTAGAATTTTCTATATTAGAGGATTCTCTCCATTAAGGATACTACTATAATATAAAAATAAAACATATGTACAACTTAGGAGTTTCCTAACATTCTTGTCAAAAATCAACACTTTATTGCACAATCCAAAATGGTCCTCATTAGTAATTAATAATTTTTAATATCTCAATACCTTAATGATCTCAAAATTAAGTGATTATTTGCTTACCAAAATTTTCTTACAGAGACACTCATTTTAATTATAAGTATATTGAATGCAAAAGATGTTTGATCCCTCAAATATAATTGAGAAGTTTAGAATAAAACCCTTAAATGCTTGATTTAGATTCATTTTAACCCAAGTTAAGATGTTTTTGACATCAGCTAACTCATCTCATTATAGCATATTATCTCGACTATAAATTCACAGAAAAACTCTAATCAAGTTAAAAAAAAATTATCGCAAAATACTCGTATAATATATTTGATATTCGAAATGTATCAAAATCACTATTTAATTAGATAATTTTAAATTTACTTATGATGTCTAAACTATTAAATATTTAAATTCTAGAATTGAACTTAAAATGAGTTTAAAATATCCTTGGCAACATGAATCACACATTTGTCATCCATATAGGCGACGATAATTATTATTTTTATTAAAATAATAATAATAATTGTTGACGATCATAGATACTCATAAGGCTCCTAGGCTTATGAAAATATGCCAAATGATATATTATAAATATTTCAATTTTTATTTATTTATTTATTTTTGCTGTAATATAATGAATATATCTATGTGGTTAGATTCTTCACCTGCAATTATTTATTTATCATTAATATATAAGAAAAATATTGTCAGGAAATATATCCTATTTACATATTTTGAATCCAAGCTTAAACCAAATTGTAAGCTAATCATAATAATATATTTTATTTTGTCATAGTTATGAAACTTACAATAGAATGCATAGATTCAGTATTTTTCTTAATATTTTAAGCCCAAAAAATATTGAACTCCTAAACAACACGATCCCCGAGTCATCTTGTCAGTAGTTCTGGGCCTTATTCGTTTATTTGGGCCTTTTAAATTTAGTGGCCCTTGAATAACTATATTAGACTTTCAAGGGAGCACTGTAGCTACTCTTTGGCCCATATATTATTCAACATTGATCCATCTTGAGCCTCTCTTTGAGATCCCACATTATGGCATCTCAGGCCCATATATTGTCACAATATCATTAAAAAAGAGTCAGAATTAATGCTCTTATCTTTACTAATGTAATAAGCTATATTGTTTAAATTCTAATTTTTAGAACCAAGAATCACTATTTAGTTATATATTTTATGAAAATTATCTTTAATTAGAATTTTAATCAAACATTAGTATGCCTATGAGACCAAAAACATGATGATATATCTTTTTACTAACAAATTATATATGAAGATAATATTATTAATATTTAGTACTTATTAATAGTTCAAGATGACAATTTTCTTTTTACCGACTTATTAATAGCTTCATTCTTTGATTTAAATCTATTTAGACTAAGATTTGAGCAATTATTTAAGCTAATTTGTGGCTGTTAAAAGAAAATTGTGTCCAACTTTTTCAAAGAAAAATACTAAAAATAATTTTTAGAAATTTTATAATAACTCTATGGATGTTTCTATGGATGTTTTTATTTACAACTATTGCAACTAAAGAGCCCTAATGGGATACTTACAACTAGATGTAAATGATGCAAGCCAAGCCCTATTCACCCCTGGCTTGAGCTTAAGCTTGATTACTTAATTGAGTACAAGCTTAAGCTCGAGCTCAATCTTATCAATTCTATTTGGCTCATTTATTTTGAAAAGAGAAAAATCATTTTAATTCAAGCATTAGGTATACAAAAATGATTAAAAAAAACAAAATTTGATGATAAAAAATAATACATCACTTATTATAAAAAAATGATATATAATTAAAATTTTTTTTTAATATTTCATGCATGAGCTCTTAAATTTTAATTTATTTTAAGTCAGCACCCTTTTCTGCTCACAATACATATTTTTTTTTTCAATATAATGAATTCTTCTCTTCCGCGCTTAATCTTTTTCGATTAAGATTTTTCACATAAATTCATGTATTTCATGGTTCATTTTTATGATTAATCTCTTTATTATTCTTAAATTTGCTCTTCTTCCAAATTCACATAACCTACAATTAATTGTTTGTCCTCTTTAGAGATTCCATCCACATTCTTTATTAAGAATTAATTGTGTGCAAGGTAAGATTTGAATATAGAAGGAATCTCAACCACTCCAAAATCATTAATATTTTTTTAATTTAAATACTTTTATTTATGATCAAAAGTGTCAATTTCTATTTAGGAATCAAGAAATGACTCAAATTTAATATCAGTCTAGCTTTACACATCAAATCTTTTATTATTTATTTATTTATTTATTTAACAGTGAATTAAATGTAAGAGTATCAAACACTTCAATTGACTTTGACTTTTCCATTTTGCAACCTTTTTCTCATAAAGAAATGCTGAGAGCTTATAGAGAATTTTGATGAGTTCACACTAAGGAGCTATTTGAATTGAAATAAAAATGTAAATTAAAGTAAATATAGGAGTTTTAAATTTTTTTTATGTCTAACACTATGTAAAGTAAAATTTCGAAGTGATGCAATACATTTGGAATTCACCAAATAATTATATTTTAGTGTATTTAGAATTTCATAATTTTGAATTCAAATCTGGCTAATAAAAGTTTAATGCAATCAGCATACCGTAGCCATCCAAACTTTCAAAATAATTTATATTATATTTATTTAATAAAATTAAAAAAAAATTCATGAATTTATAAAATTCTCGATAAAATAACCTAAAGTAATCTAAATATATTATATATTTTTTACACTACATTCCTTTTTCAGACAATTAAATAGCCCTAAGGAATATATTTAAGACACTTGCAACTTACTCTAAAAATATTTTAAAATTATATATATATATATATATATATATATATATATATATATATATATATATATATATATATATATATATATCTATAGCTATAAGTAGCTATGAGAAAAAAATAATATTCTTTTAATTTAATAGTATGAGATTTCACTCTCCTTCAAGAGAGGACAAAGATTCATAATTATATGCACGTGAGATTTTCACTTATTAGTCTACATTTAAATTTAATATTCTAGAAACATTAAAAAGCTTATATGACTATATATATATATATATATATATATTATCATATAATTTTTATATATTTATGTAACTAACTACTAAATTTAGATATTTACATGCACAACATTTTAAATCTTTAACAGTACTTCAAAAAAAAATTACTATTATTATTTTTTTTATAAATGAATACAATTTGTCATGTATAAATAAAATATTAAAAATATAATTATTAAATTTTAAATATTGGATATAAAAATATATAAAATATATTGTTATATGTATGTAATTTAAAAAAAAATTATTTAAATTAGAAGTATGATTGCGTATGGAAAAACCTCAAAAAAAAAAAAAAAAAGGCCGCCTTAGTTCCCAAGAATCGATTAATTCGAGGGCCATATAAACAATCAAAACTTTTGCGAGAAGCCATAGATAGAAATTCTCTCCCGCCCGCAAGCGTAAGATTCCGAGAATGACAGCTAAAACTGATAGCTATATTTATGAGTATTTATTTCCTTAACAAATAAATCAGTCTAAAAAAGGTTTTTTTTTTCGTTTGGAGTCCCCATCCATCCTTCCATCCTCACTTTATGAACGCGAATACTTTTAAGTTTTAAGAGTATTTTTCATTGAATTTCTTTAGTTTGCATTAATCAAATTGTAGCGAATTCAATTCTCTTGTCTTATTTTAATTCATTATGTAATTATATTTTAGTTTAATATTAAAATTATAATGATTATATAATATGTTATTGAATTATTATTTTATATAAAGTATTGAAGCTTAGTGATTGAGAGTAAAGATTTTCAACCTATGATGCATCGATACTATGAAAAATTAGGCGTACAGTGTCCGACACGGTAGAGAAATGTTCGATTAAAATAATATTAAAAAATTAAAAAGCCAACTAAAATAATTAAATTAAAATTATATAAAAAATATTTTAAATATTATTTTTTATATTTAAAATTATTGTAGAGAGTTTTAGAAATTTAGAGAATGATATTTGAGTAAAATAGAATATATATATATATATATATATATATATATATATATATATATATATATATATATATATATATATATATATATATATATTACAAATAATTAAAAAATATATATATAAATTTCCCTAATTAAAAATATAAAAAAGTATAATTAAATTATAAATTTAGAATTGATAATAAATTTTATTCATAAAATTATTAAAGTATAATAAAATAAATTACTTAAATATATATATATATATATATATATATATATATATATATATATATATATATATATATATATATATATATTGTTGACCTCCATACACGCGCCATAAGTCAAGTCGAGCTCACAAGGTGCATTCGACGAGCTTCAGCACACAAATTGGAGCTGAAATGCAGTGGACAACGTTGAAAATCAGTCGAAATGATTTTCGATTGACAAATGGACACTGTCATCGCGATCAGAACGTCAAAATTGATCAGAATAAATATCTTGCATAATTCGACGATTGATTAATCAAAAAGGGGGTCGTCGAAGTGCTGACATGCATATCGAGGTCGGGAAGCCACGACGTTATCCAAATGATCTACGTTCACGAAATTGATCACTCTGTTAGTGTTGAAATGTCAAAACCTATCAAATGAGACTGTTCGCTCAATTCAGATGGGTATGCGTGAATATCGAGCAATAAGACACAACAACAAGCAAATAAGAGCTAAAATACACTCGACGGCACCGAAAATCAATCAAAATGACATTCGATCGATGAACGGGCTCCTCCATCTCATTCAGAATGTTAAAATTGATCAAAATAGATATCTTGCATAATTCGATAGTTGACTAATCAAGAAGGAGGGTCGCCGATGCGCTGACACGTATATCGAGGCGGGAAGCTGAGACGTTCCCCAAATGATCTTCATTCGTGAAATTGATCGCTATGTTAGTGTCAAAACGTCAAAACTATCATATGAGATTGTTCAAGCTCAATTCGGATGAGTATGCACGAATATCAAGCGAGCGGAAGCAACGACGAGTAAATTTGAACTGAAATTTATCCTGATTTGACGCTGACTTGAATCAAACGGCCTCTGATTGCAAAATGGATTGCTCCGTTGCGTCCGGAACGTCAAAGTAACCTAAAATCGACATATATATTATCTATATGATGATGTCGGTGCAAAAATCTAAATTAGGGTAACTAAAATAATAAAAAAGTAAATCCTATAAATACCCCTCATGAAATCCTAAACCCTAATTTTTCCTATTCTCCCTCCTTAACCCACAGCCGACAGCCCTCTCACGATTTCTCCCTCTCTCCCGTATGGTCCGACTCTTCCCGCACTCTCTCCCCCCCGTTCACGCCTTTCTTATCGTGGTTTATACCACCCATACACGTCTTTCTTGGCATGGTGGGCAGACCCAGCATACTCGAAGTAGCCCTATATATAGGGACGATGCCGAGATGTTGTCAAAATGCTGCCAAACTTCACACCGATAGGAGGACCTGCATAGCTTGATAATAAACTATATTGTAATATAAAATTATTATTTAAATTAACATTGCAGGTGTATAAGTACCCATAAACGTCTTTCTTGGCGTGTGAGAATCTTTCGTGGTACCTTAGTCTACCATCTCATCTTGGCATTGTGGGAAGATGCATTAAGGCCAAGATTTATACCACTCATATATGTTTTTCTTGGCATGATGGCGGGCCCAAAGATACCCAAGTAACTCCCTATCTGGGGCGATGTGGGATCTTTGTCAAAATCGCCAAATTTTACACTGATATGATTAATAAACTGCTTAACAAAAATTCAATAATAATATTAAAATTAATGTTTTAACTTGACATTGCAAATATATAAGTACATGTATATGCCTTTCTTGACATGACAGGGAAATATGTATCTCATATAAGTACTTCAGAGACCTGTACATATCTTTCTTGACATGGTAGGATGACACATTCGACCATGGTGTTTACACCACCCCATACATGACTTTCTTAACATGGTGTTTACACCACCTATACATGCCTTTCTTAGCATGGTGTCGACCCTGCGTTGTAGCCCTCATGTGAGGACAACCAGAGAAATTTCAAAATCTTGTCAAATTTATCTAAAAAATTTCTTTTACTTGCAATGAAATTCAATTAAAACAAGTAATATTATATAAATTCCTTAAGTTTAAATTAATGCTAAATCAAATACACCCGTATGGGCCCCGACACTATATTGAATGCTTAAATTCAAGTGTATGAGGATGCTGCACGAGTTGCTTCCCGGTTGGGTCTTAGGACCGAGTCCGGGTTAACAAAACCTAAAAACTTAATAATGTTATTATAATATCTTTAATCTAACAAAACATCTGACAAGCTAATTCTGTCATATGATAACAGATATGACTCTCTATTATTAAATTAATAGAGTCGATAGGATCTGAAACAGCGAAATAATAAATCACCCTGATGATGACCATGTTAAATAAAAATTTTAACTGGAGGGGATACTTCTATCAAAATATGAGTACAATTTTAAAACAAATTGACTTAGATTGAATATCAATCTAAATGCAGAATTTAAAATATTATTGAGCTATAAATGTCTAAGTGAAAGTCAATATTAAAAACTCAAAGCTAAAAATTTAACTCTCCTTCCGCAATAATTTATTAAAAGTGACAAATTAAGAAAATGTAAC
This sequence comes from Cymbidium sinense, assembly GCA_021442155.1. Classification (NCBI taxonomy): domain Eukaryota; kingdom Viridiplantae; phylum Streptophyta; class Magnoliopsida; order Asparagales; family Orchidaceae; genus Cymbidium; species Cymbidium sinense. Next base: position 107,068,728 of record CM038215.1, read on the forward strand.
AACAAAGGAAAGTCAAATCAAGTATGTAATTATATTTACTCAAACAATCTCATGCCAAGAAAGACGCTGTCCGACCGCTGACTGGCCAAGAGGTTTTACATGATGCAGCTATGTGAGTCCTATAACCTGGATTGTCACCAAATGACCTACTATATCGCATGATCAGATGCTCCCCAATGGATCTATCCTTTGAGTTGTGAATCATAGGGTATACTTGATAGGGTAAAAAGTCCTCTGTCAGCTAAGATAAACTTAAGCTTGTCTCTTTAGAGAAATACCATCCCAGGTTTACAAGGATTTCTTGGACGATGTAACCCATGTGTTGCTGATAAGGATCTTCTCGACGGGTCGACTATCTCCGACCAAGTAGACTGAGACCATCGAGATGACCAACCATGAGATCGGGACGGCACATCATCGCTCACCCAACCATCCGCTTAAGGTAAATATAATAAATTTCATAAATCTAAATTCTAAAACTCACACGCCTATTATGCTATACTGTTTACCCAACGACCAAATTTTGAAGTTCTCTCAAGATTGAGAGTAATTAACTATAGTGCTTCTATAAGAAACAGAACCAGATTTAAAGTCCTCACTAAATGAGGAGGAAATCTCTGTGTCTTATCTATTATTCCATTCCAAAATTACACCATATTTAAATGGTCTCTTCATCTATATGAAATTTTCGAGCATATATATATATATATATATATATATATATATATATATATATATATATATATATATATATATATATATATATATATATATATATATATATATATATATATATATATATATAACTTATCTAATTAATTTAAATTTCTTAATTAAATAGCTTATATATTATTATTTTTAATATTTTATCTATTTAATTTATACACATTATTCTTAATTATTATTATAATATCGTGTCTAACGCGCGTTCGTGTCCCATATTTTAAAAAAAAAATGTCATGTGTCCGTATCGTGTCGTGTTCGTGTCCTTGTATTCGTGTATGTGCATCATAGCTTTAAACTAAGGGGTCTTGAGTTCGAATCCTTGCACATTTATTGTGTATATGAATTTGAGATTAAGAGTGTGTTTGAGATATCTTTTAGGTTACTTTAATTTTTAAAAAATAATCATAATTATATTTATCTACTAACTTTTTGACTGTTTTTCAATAAAATTTATGTTTAAAAGTTTCTTTTGAGAATCATGACTCTCAAAATAAATAAAAATAATATTTACTTTTAGAGAAATTTGAGCTTTAAAAAAGCACACATGCACTATGTGAGACTCGAACCGAGGCTATAACGAAGGGGGAAAAACCGAGACTGACTACTGTAATAATAAATAAATAAATAAATATATATATATATATATATATATATATATATATATATATTTTTATTTATTTATTTATTTATTTATAATGCTCATAATAGTTTTTCAAAAAATTATTCTTACTACAATAGCTTTCTAACCATCTTTAACAAAAAATTGAAGCCACCTAAATAGGCAATAAATTCATTCAAATGTTAAAAAAAATTATTATTTTATGAAAAGGCCCGTAAGATGAAATTAAAAAGATAAGAAGTTATTTTATCTGCTTTTTATTATATCAATATTTAAACTCAATTTTAACCATTTCATTCTATTTTTCTTTCAAATCTGTAGAAAGGATGAAACGATGAAGGAAAGAGAGATGAGAGAAGCTAACGGTTATATTTGTAAAATTGTAAGACCAAATTATAAATTTTAAAATATGTTGGTGTTTAATGCATTCAACAAAATGGTTGATCTAACAATTTCGGCTTCTTCTCAAAACACCCTTTTCAAATGAATCATTTTCTTCAAGATTACGATAGTTGGGCCAATCTTCTCCTTCCCAACAATGTTAAGTTCTGTTAATTATGTTCGAAATTTAAAATTTATTTGAAGATCATTTAAATTTTAATTGACTCGTAATTAAAATCAATATTTTAGAACTCAGAAAATAATTTAATCAAATTTAATTTAAAATAGCAAAGCATGCCCTTAATTTTTAATTTTTTTTTGTTAAGTAAAAAAAAAAAAAAGCAGCATTCAGCAGACCTGCAATTGGCAAAAACAAACTTCTCTGCAACTTGTAAATATAACCTCTAAGCCTCAAATTCATGCGTTCAACGACTCTTTAGCACCCATTAAGAAATCAAGAATCTGTATTCAGTTTGAACTATGCTTCGCAAAAAGCTTGCAGTTTGTCTGTATTCGATGATCATTTTCTTCGGGGCGTATTTTTCTTGGCATAAAAAAAAAGTTAATTATTTTACTTTTGAAATTAATGTATTATACTATTAAATATGCAGTGGAAATGCTACATTTATATATTTATTGATCATCAAAAAATTTATTTATTTTCTTAGCTAATTTTCTTTTTCGTATTCTTGTTTTTCTCTTTATGAGATTTTTATAGAGCATGTGACATGATTTATCAACGAGGGATACTTTGATATTAATGGCTACGTAGACTAAGATGAGAAAGTGAATGCAAGTAACATAATTTTAATGGTTGAGAACATAAGTTTTCAACTAAGCAGTATTAAGTTCAAGATCTTATATATACAGACTTAGGTGTCAATTCGAGTCGATGGGTCAGGTTCGGATCTGACCCAAATTTGACCTGACCTGAATATGTTTTAACCCGAACTCGACCCTTTTATTAAATGGGTCAAAAAATTTTAACACGAATCTGACCCGACTTTAACTCGATTGACCCGACACAACCCGAATGATTTATTTATATATGTATTTTAAGTCAAAATTGAGTCATCGGATTCATGGGTAAAAATCAGGTCAATTTTGGGTTCGTGGGTCAATTGCAAGTCAAATTCGAGCTGGTCAAAATTGAGTCAATTTCAGGTTGGTGGGTTAACCTGAACCCGAACCAAAATATCAAACGGGTCAATTTTTTCAACCCGAACCCGAACCATGATAAGTTATTTGGACAGATTCATTCTAAGAGTCAAGCTCATCGTAGGAGTTGAGTTCATCTTAATAGATGAGTTCATCCTCATTATTGAGCTCATCAAGAGGGCAAATTTTATTATAAGGGCTCAATTCATTTCTTAGGGCTAAATTCATCTTAAAGATTGAGTCAAAGAATGAGTTGAGCCTACCCTCAAAGAATCAAATTTTATTTGATGATATTATGTTATTTTTATGCTGCATTATTATTTTATACTGAATAAACTTGATATTACACTTAAAATTCTACTAGTCGAAACACGAATCTTGATGTCGAAAGCAATCTGATTCTGAATCAAGACTAATCCAGATCAAACATTTATTATCAATCGATTCTTAAACATGGAGTGTTTATAGTTAAATAGAGCGTATTGACGAGCCGGATCTAACAAGCCCAAGATCTCATAATTCTAACTTCATTTGAGCATTCAAATAAACAAAATACATCAGATGATCAAGGGAATCATTTTGAGCCGTCCGATGGAGGACTGGTTCAGATTTTGCATGCATTTACAGAAACGTCACCTCTCTAATCTATAAATTGCCCCGCATTCTTCACATGAGGGGAGGCCAAGCAAAAGAGATGAGAGAGCTCTAAAACTTGAAAATCCTCCAAGATATCATAGCATTACTGACGGCGCCGACCACTCGCTACCACCAACTGCCATGCCGCTGCAGCCGCCATCGCCGGTCATTACGGTATCACCATCATCGGCCACCGCCACATTATCACGCCCATCTCCATCCACCACCATCGTGCTTCGCTCATCTCGCTTAACTACTGACGCTAGACGCTTATCGTTGATACTGCTGCATCGCATTGTTGACCACTCCGTGGCCAACCCATGCACCGGTTGCGTGGCTAATCTCCACTTAATCATTTCGACGGTCATCACCATCGCCGGTCGCTGACATACTGCTGCCATTACCGCCACCATATCTCCGCTGGTTACTACATCATCCGGTCATTCTCGCTGATTAACATTGGTCGCACTGCTGACATTAGCGCCATTGCTGCTGCCAATTACCTCGGCTACAATCTGTTGCTGGCCGGCTGCTGCTGGTTATCGCTACTCGTTGCTGATTACCTTCCGCTTAATCTTCATCCTAACCGCTACATCAGCAATTTATCTTCGCCACTACCACTATCGTTGCCAGCCATCTCGCTGACTACTAAAGTTAATCGCAATTGTTGATATTGCTGCTAGTTACGCTGGCCATCGCATCGCTCGTTGGCCACTACTATCATCACATTTGCTAACTATCGCTGGTATTGTTGACCATTGCTGTTTACTACTGGCTAGAATTACTTTATCACCTCCCACCATCTCGTACGTTGCTGACCATTGCCGCTGACACCGCCGCTAATCCACCGACGCCGGTCACCGCCAGACTATCCGGCCATCTACCGACACTACCACCGACGACCGCCATCGCTATTCGTTGACCCCGCGTTATTCATCATCATATCTACTACTACTCAAGAATCTTATAATCTAACCATGATATATATAGTTGTCGACTAAATTCTCATTGTCTTCTTATATATAATTTTGCAATCTTGTTATCTAAAAATTTCAGATTTCCTGATTAATAAAACTAAGGCAGAACTTTACTCTAACACAATTAATTTTTTTAGCACGCAACAAAACTAATAAATAATAATCATTTTCATGTACAATATGAAATTATCCTGTTAAGCTATGCAATTAAGCTATTGTAACTTTCATCTCATATAATTTACGTAAAAGTTAATATTAAATATCTTAAATTTCATAAATAATTAAAAACAATATTATCAATAAATGTCGTCTTTTTTGCAATTGAATATTTATTATATGAATATAAAAAGCATATATTTTTAAGAAAGAAGTATTATCTTTTCGTTGTTAATTAATTTTTTGTTTAATTAACCAATTATGAAAAAAGCACATGCCTGAGGCTTCAGCCACCGAATTTCTCGAGAACTCACTAAATTCAACTTGTGGGGTCCAGTACAGAATTGCTGGGTTGACTGATGAAAAAAACAGCTGAAGTAGCCACAGATCCCAGCTTGAGGAAATTTGCCTGTTATATATATATATATATATATATATATATATATATATATATATATATATATATATATATATATATATATATATATATATATATATATATATATTATAAAATAACACTTAAAATTTTTATATTTTCAATAAAATTATTTTATTTTATAAATTCAATTTAATGTCGTTCTTCAGTGAGGAAAATTTTTAAAGTAGGCATATTCTTAATTTTAAGTAGTAATTTAGGCATCAAAAAATTTTTTTTATGAAAATAAATCTAATCGTCAGATTATGACATCTGTCACTAATGTAAATGTCTGCGATATTTTTTTTTTATTTTTTTTGACTTCGTAGGAGAGAGAGAGAGAGGGGGTTATTAATTTTTAATTAATATAAATATTTTAAATATATAATTTAAAAATATTTTTATAAAATATTTAATAACTAAATATTTATATCTTTAGTTAATTTATTTATTTATATATATAAATAAATATATAATTTTAAAATATTTTAATTATATATATAAATTTAGAAATTTATTTAATAATTTCTTATTAATTAATATAATTATTTAAAATATATAATTTTATTAATTTTGTTAATATATAATTTAAAATATTTAAAATATATAAATAAATAATTTTAATAAATAAATAAAGAAAGAAATAAATTATTTACATATTTTATAAATAATATAAATAAAGTAATTATATATAAAATATTTAGTTATTTATATATTTAGTTATTTATATATTTATTGGCTTTATATAATAAATAAATAAATATATAAATAACTAAATATTTTATAAATATATAAATAACTAAATATTTATATAATTTAAATTTTTTTTATTTATTTTATTTTAACTAATTATAAAATAAATAAATATTTTTAAATAAATAAATAACTAATTAAATATATATATATATATATATATATATATATATATATATATATATATATATATATATATATATATATAACTATTTATTTTATTTATATATTTTAAATATTTTTAAATTATTTATATAACTTAAAAAATATTTATATAATTTAAATATATAAATAACTAAATAAATTTATAAATATATATATATATATAATTACTTTATTTATATAATTTATTTCTTTATTTATTAAAAATTATTTATTTATATATTTTAAATATTTTTAAATTATATATTAACAAAAATTAATAAAAATTATATATTTTAAATAATTATATTAATTAATAAAAAATTATTAAATAAATTTCTAAATTTATATATATAATTAAAAATATTTTAAATTATATATTTAATTATATATATATAATAAATTAATAACTAAATATATAAATATTTAGTTATTAAATATTTTATAAAAACATTATTTAATTATATATTTTAAATATTAATTAAAAAAAAACCAAAAAAATATCCGCGTTAAAACGGACATTAGATCGATGTGGCTCACACCACGAAAATCGTCGTGACGACTGCCTATTTTATAAAAAAAAAAAATTTGATGCATAAATTGTTAATTAAAGTTAAAAATGTGTTTATTTTAAAAATTTTCTGATTGTCAAAAAGTTAATATTATTTAATTGATTTGATTATATTTTCAAAATATTAATTTTATAATTAATTATGAATTTATTTTTTATTTTGGATTATAAATTAATTTTTTATTTTTATAAAATTGATCAAATGAAAATTTTTATATTATATTATTTTTTAGTTATTGCATCAATAAAATTATGTTAATAAACAGGTGAAAAAAATTAACATAAATATTGTTTTAACAAAAAAAATATTGTTTATTCTTCTTAACATATATTAATTAACTTAAAAAATTAAACTAATTATTAAAATTAATTCTATTTGGGATCATCCAAAATAAAACTGAACTATCTATTCTATTAAATTTGATTTAAATAAAAAACAAAATCGAATCATTGTTTAATTTTTTAAAAACAAAATTAATTGGTTTAACTAATTAACACGTTAAAGCATTCAAAGCTACTAATTTCTCATTTGTTTTTTTATCTTTTAAGTGTTTGATGTGAAGATGTATCTGATGCAATTTTCTTTTTAGTCCTGCATGCGTTATATTAATTCCCAAAATAATTAAAACTCTTCTTTGACGACGTTTCTCATTATAAATACTCTCTCCCCAAAAGGTTTATGCTTTGTGAATCCACAGAAGTTTTAGTTTTCCTTTCTCTCCCTTGTCGCAGTTCTTGCTTGGTTTCAGAGCCCAGCCTGTAAGTTTTTTTTTTTTTAATGGAGTTCAATTTGCTCTTTCTTCTTCTATGATTTTAATATGTGTTCTTTAAAACAAGATTTTGGGACTCAGAATCGATGAGAGTCCATGGTTTTCTTTTCTTTAGGTTTCAAAAAGGTTCTGTTTTGTTTGAATCAACTGAGAAGCAGTAAATGAAAAAAAAAAAAGAATTTTAAATTGGTTCTAACGATGGGTGGGGTTGGATTTCTTCGAAGTTAACAGCTTTATAAGGATTTGTACTGAAAATTATTGTTTTTTTGTCTGAACTTTGTGTTTCTTCTTAGCACTGATGAAGTGAATTTTTGGTGGGATGAATTGTTCTGTAGTAAGGAATTGCAGGTTTCTGATGTTATTTTATTGTATTATTTTTGTAAATCCCTACTATTTTGAAGGAGAAATATGAGAAATATGTTATTTTCTTAGCACTGATGAAGTTTGGTTTTTGTACTGTTTGGAAATTGATAAATCCGAGAGTAATGCCATTTGTCTTTCGTATTGTTCATAAGAACATTTCCATTTGTTCATGTATACCAATTCTTGAGACTAATGAGTTGGGAAATTATATTTTTTTTCATAAAATATAAAGAAAATTTACGTACATATCATATAATCATTATATATTTATATCTTTGATATTTTCAATTTATATATATATATATATATATATATATATATATATATATATATATATATATATATATATATATATATATATATATATATATATATATTGCAATTTATTTAAAAAAAATAATATCAAATAGTGATAATTTTGATGTGATACTAAAGATTTAAATGTTATTTATTAAAATTTATATGTTAGATATGTAAATATATATGAATTATGTGGTATATATGTAAATAGTTTAAAATAGAAATATGGGTGCACGTGATCGCACGTGCATGCATTTATGTGTGTGTGAGGCTTGCATGTGGGTGTATGATCAGATTTAGGATATTTTCAAATACATTTTTTGGTCATATTTTCAAATACATTTTTTGGTCGGAAAATGACTGTTTTCCTGTAATAACATCTTTTAACTACGCATGAAACTGAAAAGATAAGAAGTCATATATAAGAGCCAAAATAACCAAAAGCCATAATTCATCTCATTATAAACTGTATAACAAACTAAAAGCTATATAGTAATCCATGCACTGTCTTCCCTTCGTTTCAATCGGCAATGCTGATCTGAAATGCTTTGATTTAAATTGCAGAGAAGTGTAAGTGGCCTACTAAATCAGATATAGTATCAGGTGACATCTTTGCTGTTGAAATGTCGACGGAGATCGAAGATAACTTGGATAATTATACGAAAGATGGGACAACAGACATCCATGGAAAGCCAGCTGACAAGAAGAAAACAGGCAACTGGAGGACTTGCCCATATATTCTTGGTATAGAATTTCTGAGCTTCTGTTCTTTCTGCTTAGTGTAACTCTATTTGCGACCACATTCTGTTCTTTTCTGATGCAATTATGCTTATGAACTCTTCCATCTACAGCCAACGAATGCTGCGAAAGATTGGCGTATTATGGAATGAGCACCAATCTGGTGAACTACATGAAATCTCGTCTCAATGAAGGGAATGCTGCGGCGTCGAGGAATGTGAATAACTGGTCTGGAACATGCTACATCACGCCACTGCTGGGAGCTTTTGTGGCTGATGCTTACTGGGGCAGATACAGAACGATTGCAAGTTTCATGGTCATCTACATCTTTGTAAGAATCGTTTTCAGAAAATTAATCAAAAAAAATTTTTTTTTTCATGTTTTGGCAGGGAAATTTAGATTAATCATGTTGATCTTTATAGGGCCTGGTGCTTCTTACTATGACAGCATCTTTGAAAGGGCTGAAACCTGTCTGTGATGGTGGTGGTTGCCACCCGACGACGGGACAAACAGCAGCGGTTTTTGTTTCCCTCTATCTAATTGCGCTTGGAACTGGAGGAATCAAGCCTTGTGTGTCTTCCTTTGGTGCAGATCAGTTCGATGATTCTGATGAATCTGAGAAGAAAAGCAAGACCTCTTTTTTCAACTGGTTCTACTTTTCAATCAATATAGGGGCACTCATTGCTTCATCAGCACTGTACATGCATGGGGGGGCTGGGGCTTTGGAATTCCAGCAGTCGCAATGGCTATTGCAGTTGTTTGTTTCTTTGTCGGCACGCCATTGTACAGACATCAGAAACCTGGAGGTAGCCCTCTCTAGAATCGCGCAGGTTCTCGTGGCATCACTTAGGAAATATGACGTGAAAGTTCCGGATGATAAATCTTTATTGTATGAGAGTTCTGACAAAGAGTCTTTGATCGAAGGCAGCCGCAAGCTTGAGCACACAGAACTGCTGAAGTAAGATATGAATCTTTTTTTTTCTTTCTTTAAATTAGCAGAGGAATCAGTCATTACAATCGGTTCCATCTGTAATTTCTTTGTTAGGTTCTTCGATAAAGCAGCTGTGATGACAGAGGAGGACACACTGAAGTCCCCCGTAAATCCATGGAGGCTCAGCACAGTCACCCAAGTCGAGGAACTCAAGAGCGTCGTGCGCCTCCTCCCAATATGGGCCACCGGGATCATCTTCTCCACTGTATACAGCCAGATGAGCACAATGTTTGTTCTACAGGGAAACACTCTGACCCTCACATGGGGTCAAACTTCTCCATCCCTCCGCCTCACACCATCAGCGTCATCGTCTGGGTTCCACTCTGACCGCATTCTCGTCCCAATCGTCCGCAAAATAACGGGCAACGAGCGCGGCTTCACCCAGTTGACTCGAATGGGCATAGGACTCTTCATCTCAATCTTCGCCATGTTGGCCGCCGGCATTCTGGAGGTCATCAGGCTCCAAACTATCAGGAGGCATAATATGACTACAAAGGTTTCTTGCCCATCTCCATATTTTGGCAGATTCCTCAGTACTTCATAATTGGAGCAGCGGAAGTCTTCACCTTTATTGGCCAATTAGAGTTCTTTTATGATCAGGCTCCAGATGCAATGAGGAGCACATGTTCTGCCCTCTCGCTCACCACGAACGCGTTGGGCAATTATCTCAGCTCACTGTTGGTTACTATCGTCACTTCGATCTCAACTAGGAATGGGAGGCTTGGATGGATTCCTGATAATCTGAATCGAGGTCATTTGGATTACTTCTACTGGCTGTTGGCTGTGCTCAGCTTTCTGAATTTTCTGGTTTACCTTGTGATTGCAAAGCTCTACACTTACAAGAAACCCGTACAGGTTCAAGGTTGATTTTTTTTGTATTAAAGAAGACAACAACAGATTTGGGGTGGTTTGTCATTGCATGATAGATGAGAAATCTTCTGCATCTCAAATGGAAATTATTTTTATTTTTATAATTCAGTTTGGGCATTTGAGTTGCAGATTCAAATTATTTAAGAGAGAGCAATAATATCAAGATAACAGTTCATGGTCAATAATGAGCAAGCAATATGAACTTTTGGAAGCAGATTAAAGTGTTCCAGCACCGATCGAGAGACAAAATGATGTCTTTAATGCTAAAATTTAAATCTTTATCTGTTGTGATGGATGAGAATGCAAAATCATTATTGGTGTTCTGAGCAGGAGGGGGTGATGCTAGTAAAAAAAACAACTCTTTACTCTTTCATTATATTCATCGATAAGTTGTTTTTACAAACGTATTTCATGTGTGTTCTCAGAGTTATATAAAGGAGCTTTTAACAAGTAAAGCTAAATTAATGACAGATAGAGTGAGTGAATAAGATATTATTTTCGCTATAATTAAGTTAATCAAAATAAATCAGATAGCTACAAGTGACTAATAGATCCAAAGTTTTTACCAAATCATGAAGGAACTCACATCGAACAAAACAGTCACACCATCAAAAAGAGGCCACATTTTACTCTCTCTTCACTTGAGTGAACAAAACCCTCACCCAAGATAAAGGTTAGCCAAAGCAAGGAGAGATGGAGTGGATTGGATTATTATTTATCTTGCTTCCCACTTCAAGTTTCTTCTAATTTTTTTTTTCAATTTTCATTTTATCTAACAATTGGCGAAATCCTAATGATGATAATCTTTAATTTAAATATGTCACTATGAGTTGAATAGAAGGCCATTGGGATATTGAATTCAAGGTTGGGAAGCAAAATTTAGGGCTGTGGGACAATTATGTTTTTGAAAGGTGATTGTAAGTGATGTGTGTGTTACAAATATTTTTCTTTATAAAAATTTAAAAAAAATTTTCGACATTCACTCTAGCTTTTTCTCAAAATAGTATTTTACTACAAAATTTTAAAACCGCCAAAATATAAATTAATGAAGCTACTTTACTTTCAAAAAAGCAAGTAGCTAAAGTCTCAAACTCTTGACCTCCACATATGTGTCATAAGTCAAGTCAAGCCCACAAGTCAAATTCGACTGACTTCGGAGGTGACATTACGCAAACTAAGGCTTAAAATGCACTGGACGTCACTGAGAATGGTAGAAACGACTTACGATCGGAGAACATACTTTGCCGTCGCATTTAGAATGCCGAAATTGATCGAAATATAAATATTACAAAATCTAACGATTAATCGAATCATTAAGCTATAAATGTCGACATGCATAACGGAAGAGGCTGCGACGATGACCAAACAATACGACATTTGATCACGCCTAGTTTCAAAATATCAAAATATCAGATTGTACACAATGGACGAGAGTGCAAATGTCGAATAATCATAAGGGCGTAAAATGGTGGGCAAATACTGACGCGCCAAAATCAACTCAAATGACCTCCGATCGATGAACGGACTTCGCCATCGCGTTCAAAATGTTGAAACTGGTCAGGATATAAATATTGCATAACTTGTTGATTAACCGATCAAGCGATCGAATCGACAATGTTTCTGCATGCATATCGAGGTCAGAAGGCGCCGACACAAGCCAAAGGATCTTCATTCGCAAAAATTGATTGTGTTGTTACCTTTAAAACGTCGAAATCTATCAAGTAAGACTATTTGCACTCAATTCTAACGAGTCTGCATGAATGTCGGTCAAAGCGGCACATGCATTTTGATGGACCAATTTGAGCCGAAAACCAAACGTCACGATCAAACGGACTACCCTTGGTTGAACATCGAATAATTTATATTGATATATATATATATATATATATATTGATTATCTAATTGCGTCGGCGTAAAACTCAATTTAAAAATCAACTTAAAGTATCTAAATTACCCTAAATCAAATCAAACCCTAATCCTATTGGACCGGTTTCTATTGAAAGAATGATCCTACCAACCATCCTCATGACCTTCTTCCATCATGCATGCTAGGCTTTTCCCCTTCTTCACTCGCATGAAACCCAAACTAAAGCTTCCACGCCTCCCTCCTGCGAGCGACGCATTTCCACTTTCTGTTTCCTTTTGAGTTTTCCAACTGTTCAGAAATTTTTCCAAGATGATCGAACTCCTTTATTGTTTTTTCTCCTTTCATTTTCCTCCAAAAATCAGAAGACATCTCCACCCATGATCCCTTCTTCCCTTTTCCTAACCAGAAGATCTCATCCAAAATGATTATTTTTATTTTTTCCTTCCCAATCAAAGAACTCCCCTCTTCCTCCTCCATTTCATTAATCCCCTCATTTCCACAAAAAAATAGAAAATTTCGCTTCTTTCCCTCTCAAAATCAATCCACTTCAAGATCATTAGCAAGAAGAACAATCACAGGTGGTTCATGCTTCTTCAGACTCTGCATTACCTCTTCAAGTCACTTTTGAGAACGGAAGAATACCATCATGAGGCGTACTTCTTTTCGGTTTCAGGTCTGACTCAGCATTCCTCTTCATAGTCGCTTCCCCACAACCGGGGAAGAATCACATGAGGGATCTTCTTTAGTTCCTGTCTCCTCCCCTAAGACCCTTCTTCATCTAACGAGAAGAACACCATCATGAGGTGAGTTCTTCTCTTGATTTTCAGCATACCCAACATCGTTCACTTGTCGATCATTGCAACGAGCAGAAAGATTAGTGAGAACATGTGGGATATGTGAATGTAGATATATACATGCTTATGTTTCTTTGCAAGTTTGAAGGTCTCGTCGTGCTCATGAGGGCGCGATGAGATGAAAAATATGCTACATCATGAGGAATAAGTAAGCAACATCCAGATGTCGCCTCCCCAACGAAATGCAAATTTCATCAAAATCTCATGACTTAGAAAAAAATGGAAAGTAAAAGAATCGCTTAAGAACTTCACATGAAACATAAAATTAAAATTCAAATTAAAAACTCCAAACAAAAAAGAAGAATATATAAAAAAAAAAAAAAAACAAAAAGTTATGAGATTTATTCAAGTAGAGCTGAAAGCCCGCTAAAGTTTCTAACCGCTCCCTTTCAAAATGCTCCAACTTCAACCCTTAAAATAAATGAAATAAAATAGGAGACTCTCTCTTCGCCTTATTTATAAAAATTAGAAGGGGTAGTGAATGATTTACTTTCAAAATAAAAGTAGGGAGAAAATGAATGAAAAGTTCAAAAAAGAGGGAAACGAATGTTTTGAATAAAAAAACAGAGGAAAATGAGAATTACTTTGAGAGGTAAATCTTCTCTTAAAATAAAAAACTAAATTGTCCTTTGAACCAATAGCTTCAAAATAAAATTCTCCACCAGATCTGCAACTCTTTGTACAAGCAGACAAAAGAAGATACTAAATTGAAATCTATAAAAATCATAAGCTTTCCTTCAATCAAAAATTAAAAAATTTCATCCTAATTATGATTTTTAAAATCAATGATTTCATTAATTAAAATTAAATTAGCTACAAAAATATGCATGTTCTGACATAGAGATTTCAAGTGCAAATTTTAAAAAAGGTTGCATAAATTGGAATTAAATGAAAATACAAAAGTAATCTCATAATTCAAAAATAAAATTAATTAAAATTACTAATCACACCCATAATTTGAAAGCTTAAATTCAAGTGTTTGAGGATCTGGTTTTCTTAGTCTTGGACTAGTTGAAGTTAACAAAATTTAAAACCTATAATAAGAGTTTCAAATTAGAAATATCTAGTCGTGATGACGATGATAGTAGATCTAATCCTCTGTTAGCAACTAAATAGAGTTGACAGGATCTATAGCTCTTAAACATATTCAAATTAATCAATTTTTCAAATCAAATTAAGTAGCAATCTGAAACTCTTAAATGAAATTCTATCATTAAAAACTTAAATCAAACTCAATTCATCCACATTCCACAACTGTTTGTCGGAGGTGATAAATTAATAAAACTCTAGCTCACAAATGAGCCAATGTCAAATCAAGTGTCACTCTTAATCAATCTCACGCCACTAAGGAGGCTGGTGTCCCAACTGCTGGGCTTGGCTCCATGATGAAGCAGCATTTAGTTCTCGACGGTGGTTTGGCCAGACTCCATTATATTACGATCAATGATCGAGCTATGCTCCCCAATGGCTCGCCTTTGAGTTGTGAATCAGGTTATATTTGATAGGCAAACAACCTCTGCCGTAAGGTAGACTTAAAAGTGTCTACTTAGAAAACACCACCCAAGTCTAGATTTCTTGACGACATAACCCACGATGAGGATCCTTGTCGTTGGGTTGACTACCTCCTCGACTAAGTAGACTAGGACATGACGGGGATGAGAACCACATCATTCCCCAACCATCCGTTTTAAAATGATGAATTTCATAATTTTAAATTCTAAAACTCCATATGCACTTATACTCTACATGAGCAATGACTAGCCTTAATCGAAAGTTCTCTATCACTCACTTAGAGGGGTAATTAACTATAGGGGCTTGCGCCTATAGAAAACCTGGAACCAGATATAAAATCTTCACAAAATGAGGGTAAAATCTCTGGGCAGTGTCTTATCTACTATTCTATCTACCTTCTGAAAATTGCACCGACACATTAAATCACTCTCTTCAATTCAACATTTTTTCTAGAGGTCGTGGCAAATTTTTGGAGCCCAAAGATTTCTGGCGACTCCGTTGGGGACATGATTCTCTTTCCATCTTTGGTTAGTCATATATCTGCACTAGTAACAATAAAATTTTTGAAAATTCAAAACAAAAAATGGTGATTTAAGTGTGTAATAAATTCAATGTGAGGCTCTATGTAAGATGAATCATTCCATAGAGTATATCTTTATTACACTATTATTTTGCTCTGTAGTACCTCTGCTTCTTGAAAGTATGTGATGAAATAATAATTGCTAATTACTAATCCCCATCTTTCACTTTTGTAGAATGGATCTACAAAGCACTCCTTTCACCGCCTAGTGGGTAACATCTCTAGCCAAGCCGTCATCAACACAGAGATATGAGCTACAATTCAATTTGGTAGCTTGAATTTCCCATATCGTAGTAACTCAAGTACCCACTGTGGTAATTCGTCCGAGGCCATGAAGGAAGGCCTCAAGTTCTGCTCCTACTAGCCATGCTTCTAGTTCAACAACCAATGCTTATCAAGAGTTCTCGACAGAGAACTTCGGTTTTCAAAAGGCAGAATCAACCGTGAAGAAAAGAACCGTAGGCCAAATTGCTTATACTTTATTAAACCTTTCCTTAGAAAGCATGATCATGAAGCTTCCTCATCAGGAAGTAAATTAACCAAAAGACAGAGAAGAAGGAGAAACACTGAGCTGAGGGCTCAATAGATACCCTTTGAATGACCTAACGATAAGCGATACTGCCACCAGAAGCGAGTATCCCTACCCACAATAACTTTGACAACTTAAAGTGGGTAAAGAGGAATAGCCCTACTGGCAAAATAAAGCAGTCCTTCTAGAACCAACCACGTTAAGCTCCACCACTACAGAGAAGATAACCCGAAACACTATCTGTCAGGATACATAAAGTTCTCAAAGTAGCCAAGGACATAGGTCTAATGAATTGAAAATTTCAGAGGCTTGTGGTGATGAAAAATACTGAAGCTCCACCAAGAAAGTTGTCATCTCTTCGTAACCAGGATATTACACTTTGCATGGTGAGCATTGAGCGACACTTGGACTGTCAAGTATCCATTGTAAAGGTCCCATGAAAGGATAAGCAAATATGGAGGCCAAGACCCGTAATGAAGTCTCAAGAATGGAAGAGGTGTGATATCTCGATACATATACTCAAAATCCCTCAAAATAACTCATCAAGTGGATACTCAAAAGAGGGGATATGATGAAAGACATGATGGTCGAGAGAATCCCTCCCATCATCGATTAGATTCACCCACAAGAGAAGGTTGACTTTGATCGTTCCTTTAATAAGAAGTATTCACATTGAACCAGAGATCCACTGGAAACGTCGATCAAAAATTCATGTGCAAGAAGAAAATAATGAAGAGAACACTATGGAAATGGAAGTTGTTTATACGGTCGAAGATATAGATGAACTCTTCGCTCAGTACCATCAACGTGAACTCAAGAAACCTGAATCTAAATTTGACATTTATGAAGAAGAGTCTTCACATAAGCAAATAGAGGATGAATCTTCAATCTTTGTTGAAGATGAAGAAGAAGAAGGCCATAATAAGAAAGGTATCATGGGTGTCGAAGCTGTCTGTATGGTTAAACCAAAAAATGATCAACCTGATACACACTTTTATAATCAGTGTTGTCGTTTAGCCCTATCAATAGCTACCCCTGCAAATGTACAATAAGAAGGACAGTCAAGTTCTTTCCCTGAAAATGAGCAAGGAGCAGAACGATAATAAGAAATAGAAGAAGAAGATGAGTCTGTACTGATTGATGCCATAACATTAGCTAGAGAGTAAAGAGAAATGCATCATCAAATGAAGGTCAAAGATAAGGAGATTGCACAGCTTGATACTAAAATGAATGATATGATGGTATAAATGAACATCATGATGGAGTTATTATAGATTGCACAGCTTGGTACATAAATGAATGATATGATCGTATAAATGAACATCATGATGGATTTATTATAGAAGAATATCACATTAAGTGTATCATATGCCTAACCAACTAGCAATAAACTTATATATACCACCAAATATGGTACCTCAAACTCTATAGTACATGCTACGCAAGAAGCGAGAATGAAGTTAACCCACTACCTCTCCAACCAACAATTCAAAATCTAGACACCTAAGAATAACAAACCGGAAATGATAATCAATGAAAAGATAAAGGCTCATAGCCTTAAGTAAAAAGCTGAGTAAGGTCGCCTTACCCAATTGAATATGATCAAGTGTCGTACTCGAAAGATTACTCAATGCTAAAATTTAATACTTTTAGCGGGCTTGGTAATCCAAAGCAACATCTAACTCAATTTAAAGTTACTTGTGGTAACACAAGAGGGAATGATGCATTACTTTTTTGTCAATTCGTTAGTAGCCTGACATCAGCGGTTTTCAAATAGTATGTAGAATTGCCAAAATGATTCGATTAAAATCTTTGTTGAATTAGAGACCATATTTGTGAAGAGGTTAGCCAGTGCAACCGAAAAAATCACAATCGCTGACCTTGCCTTATTGAAAAGGAGGAAAGATGAGTCAGTGACAAAATTCATAAGTCGTTGGTGCAACCTAAGTATGAAGTGCGAGCAACAATTAGAAGAAAAACATGTGATCCAATTACTAATAGGCAATATGGATGATAAAATGATACCATTTATGTATCATCGCAACATTTCAAGACTTGTTGATAGGTGGGCTAAATTCAAAAGTTAAATCGCCTCTAAGTCAAGTCTACGCAGATAAAGCAAAGAGAAACAAACCTTCGACTCAAGAAGAAATAAATTCACCGCTTCTATAGCTCAAATGGCTGTGATAATAATGTGGATAAAGGAAAGTAGCCAATGTATAATGATGATAAGGGAAAGGCGCCTGTCTATTCTAATCCACAACCAAAATTAGTATTGAGAGACAATGACAAACCTTGGACTTTTTCAAGTGGTGGGGAGCGTCCTAAACAAGCGACAAGAGATGATGAGCGAATGTGGTCATCTCTTAAGAAAAAGATGAACAAAGAATATTCTTTAAGGGACAAGGCTAAATTATTTGGAAAGTAGTCAAAGCTGTCTAAATTACCAAATTAAAAGCTCAAGAAGTCAAGTCAACAATCCAAATTATGTCTATCATGATGATCAGTCATCATAACAAAGATTATTATGTCTTCAAAGATTGGCTAGAAAGAAAGTATCGACGAGGTGAATTTACACTATCCGATAGTATTCTAGTCAACCCAAAAAGAGAGTCTATAAGGATGATAACATCCTCTTCCGTATCATCCAACAAAGACAAATAGAATGAGAAATTAGTTCATACTGAAGAATGATAAATAGTAGTCTTCAAAAAGAGCATAAAAATTCTAAAGCAGCTAAAAAATGTCCCTAGTGTTAAGTGAAAATCACCACTTGCACTTATATTGGACATAAGAGAGATGCCTAAACCAAGTATTTGGGCTTCTGATTCTGATAAGGCTACTTCACAAAGATGAGAAGCTCTACTAAATGCAGCCTCATAAATCAAAGAAGTCGGCTAAGAAAAATAAGATCAAGAAGAGAACTACAACTCAAAAGATCATTAACAATTTAGAAGAGTATCACCAGCCTATAAGACAACCATTTAGGCTTATGGACTTCATGCATAAAATTCACATTGCTGAATTAGATGAAAAAGATAATGGTGAATCTTATCTAGCAGAGACATGCCGCATCATATGCGTGATGTCAGATGTTCTTCAGCATCAGTTACTCTAAAATGATAAGGGAAGTCGGTCGACACAACCCATCAAAATTTTATCAAGAAAGTAAGAAGAGCCGAGGAGTTAACGTCAATTTTGTTTAATGACTCAACAAGACAATAAATTCGATGAAGATCTATATTTTTCGATGGAGAAGAGTCGACTCATCGATATCATCATGAAACGCATGACGTTGAAAATGAGTCTAACCCTTTTGGCCAATCTTCCAGATAAGAAGAGAATTTGAAGAAACTACCTCTTGAAGAATCGAGCAAGATAAGGTGATTCAAGTTCAGTTGAGAAGTGATAAAGTCTTACCACCTTCATCAAAGAAGAAAAATACAAATAAATATAAAGACAAATAAATTGAAGTCAACGAGAATATTATTCCCAAAAATCTTAGAGTGAAGCCTAAATCAAGCGATAAGATATATGATAATATTCTATAACATCTGAGAAAGATCCCTGCACAACTAAGTGTGTACAAGGCTCTCTTGATGTCAAAAGACCTCTGAGAGATTTTGATACATGCTCTTAAAGATCCTGAGAGTTATAAAGCTTATTTTGTTGAAAAATGCATGATTGGAGCATTGCAAACTCAAGATCTCCCAGTAATCACATTTTTTGAAGAAGATCTTATGTTGAGAACGACAGATCACAACCATTCTCTATATGTTACTACAGAGAGTGATGACATCTCGATCAGTCGAATATTGATTGATCCATGTTCTTCTATCAATCTTATGAGTATAAAGGTATTAAGAGGATTATCACTTGATATCCAACATCTTGGGAGAGATAAGTTGATGGTTCATGGTTTCAATGAAAAGGGTAAAAAACTCTGGGTTCTTTTATTCTCCCGCCAAGTTCGTGGATTTATATACAAGCCAAGTTTCATGTAATCGATGTCGATACATCAGATAGCTCTCTGGTGGTCGCATGAGTATGGCATGGTCCCATCAACTATGCATCAATGTATGAAGTATCCGAAAGATGGAGAAGAATTCAATCTACCTACAACCATTCTCATCAATGAAGCAAAGATCTATGAAGATGCAAAATATTTCATCCTCAAAGAGCCTAACAAAAATCTCTTAAAGCGATAGATCCACTTCGTGAACTAAAAGCAATTTCACAAAGTGAAAGAGCAAAACAAAGGAGAAGAAGGCAATGCCGACTCTCCCTAAAGCACTTGATGCACCTAAGTCAAGAAATCAATTCCTCATTTGGGAAGTGACAGAAGAAGGAGAAGATATTCATCAAACCTAAGGGAACTTATAAGCTTTCAAGAAAAGCAAAGAGTATGAAATAAGTGATTCTAATTCAACTATGATTTTGAATCTACTTATGAAATAGATGGTCGCATCAAGAGGATAGCTCACTTGTGATGATGACTCACTCAAAATTATACCCATCCCTCAAGAAGCTTCAAAGAAATCATCACCGAGGTTCATAATATTGAAGAATTGATAACATTTTATGTGCACCATTGAGTGAGAGTGGCAGAACATGAACTCTATTTTACAAATCTAAATAGTCTTACCTTTGAGTTTACTCAACATAAAATTATGAGATAGTGCCAACAAGAATACCAATATATTATCCATAAAAAATTAAAGAATGATGCATAAGCTTGGAATTCATATGGAACTACTAAACATAGACTCAAATCTTTAACAAGATGTGGAGCCAAAGAAGTCCTCAAGCATCAAGAAGTGATAAGTCATAAAGGTCAGGGTTCATCCATAAATCTCATCAAAATGGAGCTTGTTATAATATAATAGAAGTCGAGATAGAAACTCATAGATGAAGAAGATGATTCCCATGAAATTCTTCTTAAAATGATGAAGAAGTAGAAGCCAAGCCCGCACTGAAGAACTCAAGATGTGGACAAATAGCTACTATGGATGAACTTAAAGAAATCAACCTAGCCGAGGATGATCCCCCAACTTTCATCGCCTTTCCATGAGAAAGTTGAAGAGCTAAAATGCTACTTTGTGAATTGGATTATTTTGGACATATTCTGAAATGCTTATCCTGGATGTAGCAGTTCATAAACCTATTAAACCTGATGCAACGCTTTAAGCAAGCTCCTAATGAGATTGAGATTGAAGAACGTAATTGTAAATTAAAAAAAAAAGATAAGCTTCATCTAGAGGAGAAGTATGTAAATTGAAGCCAATATTGTCCCAGGAAAGAAGAACGACCAAATCTATTCAACTTCGGACTTAAATTAGGCATGCACAAAAGATGACTTTCCGCTTCCAATATCAGAACTATTGGTGGACAACACTTCTAACTATGGCATGTTCTCATTCATGGATGGATCGTCAAGATACAACCAAATCAAAATGGCACATGAAGATGAAAACTATACATCGTTTAGAACACCTATTGTCATCTATTGCTACACGGTCATGCCCTTTGGCTTGAAAAATACTGGAGCTACATACCAAAGAGCCATGACGCATATTTTTGATGAGTTGATTAATCAAAAGGTGGAATGTTATGTCGACAATTTGGTAGTAAAGAGCTTGAATCATGAAAACCACTTCGAAGACTTGAGAATTGTATTGGAGAGAATCAGAAAATATGATCTCAAGATGAATCCTCTAAAATGTACATTTGGGGCATCCTCTAGAAAATTTCTTGGGTATATTGTACATCACAGATGTATTGAAATTGATCCTTCTAAAATCAAGGCAATTGTGGAGATTCCTCCACCAAAGAGTTTGCGTTAGCTCCATTCTTTACAAGGATAGCTTGCATTTCTCCGTTGATTTATATCAAACTTATCAGAACGTTGTCAACCGTTTGCAAGGTTAATGATGAAGGATGCTCCTTTCAAGTGGGATAAGGAGTGTTATGAAGCTTTCAATAGCATTAAAAGCTACCTATTAAATCTACCAATCCTTGCAGTGCCTACTCCTAGGAAGCCCCTCGTTCTATACACACATGCATTAGAAGAGTCTCTTGGAGCATTATTGGCATAACACAATGAAGAAAGCAAAGAGAATGCTCTTTATTATATCAGTCAGAGGCTGATTAAAGCATAAATGAGATACTCCGAGAAAGCTAGCATTGATTTTGTAGTCCAAAAGCTTCACTATATGTTATCTCACAAGATTACCTCATCTCAAGGATCGATCTAAGTACTTGATGACAAGACCAAGGATGTCGCAAGATGGATGAGATTGTTTTATAATTTGATATCACATATGTTAGAAAAGCAAGAAGACAAGTCTTAAAAGATTTTCTAGCTGCACATCCTATCCTTGAGAACTCTTCTCTTAATGATAATTTACCTGATGAGAAAATTATGCTCATTCATGAAAGAGAAAAATTACAAATGTGAGAAATGTACTTTGATGGAGCCTCATCGATCAAACAAGTCCAATATCTAAATTTCTCAAGAGCAAGAGCAGGAATCGACATCGTCTTCATAACACCAGAATGAGGGATAATGAGATGATCATATGGATTGATCGAGCCAAGAACTAATAATGAAGTCAATATGAAGCATTAGATGTCTTGAAGAAGCTATAGGCATTCAAAACTTGCATATTTTTAATTCTGCTTATTATAAATCAAGTACTTTACATCTATAGAATTAACAAGCTTGAGTTAGCTTTCTATCACAAGAGTTCTCGAGCTTATGAATCATAAAATATCACACTAACTCGAGTCTCGATCAGAATAGTAAAGATTGCTTAGCAAAATTAGCTAAGAAAATGGCAAAGTATGAATGGTGATTATGTCATGATCAACATATTTACTGATGAGTTATTAGAGCCAAGAAAGTATCAATCCCCGCAGTAGAGGGTTGTCAAAGGACCCATAGAATGTGACTGCTGTTGCTCCTCATACTCCCAAAATCAACAAGAAGTTGTACCAAGAAGAGCTAAGAATGACATTGCCAAAAAAGCAAGGTGAAGCCTTTGTTGTAAGAGTCACATGATTGGAGGCAACCCTTCATCGACTACTTTAAAGAAGGCAAATTACCAAATAATAAATCACGATAGCCAAATTAAGAAGAAAGAATGTTATGCTATGCTTTCATCAACAACACTTTATATCGTAGATCCTTTGAACAAATGTATATGATGCCTAAATAGATGAAAGCACCAAAGTGATGGTTGAAGTTCATGAAGGACTTTGTGGTGCATCATTCAGTCCCAAGATGATAAAGATCAAAAGATGGGCTATTATTGGCCATCTATGAGAGATCAGATCAATCATGCTAAGAGGTGTCATGAATGTACATGGGAATATAATCCATCAACCTCAAATCCATTACACCAATGATAGCATCCGGCCATTTGAATGTTGGATATAGATGTAATTGGACCAATTGATCCACCATCGTCTCACGACATCGCTTCATCCTAGAAGGATCGACTTTTTCTCTAATGGGCTACCCCATTTAAAGAGGTTACTGCTAATCGATTGATCAAATTCTTCATGCATAATGTGGTCTATAGATTTAGAGTGTCGCACTAAATAATTTATGATAACGACACAGCCTTTAAAAGTGCAAAGATTTATAGATTCATTGATCGACACAAAATTGATCGGCGATACTCCTTAATATATAATCCAAGAGCAAATAGTTTGGCGTAGGCCTTCAACAATAAGACATTAAAGCTCAAGAAGATTCTCACTAAAAATAAGAGAGAATGACATACAAGCTAATGAGGCACTGGGCATATCGAATCACCTACAAGACGCAAAAAGCCACTCCTTATTCATTGGTATTTAAATTGAAATATTCTTCCGCTTGAAGTTGAGTTGCCTTCACTTCAAGTATCCAATACAATCTAATCGAAGATCAAAATGCTCATGAGAATGGAGGAACTCGACGCACTTGATGAAGTTAGACAAGCTCATCAAAATCTGAAGTTTATCGAGCAAAGATGTCGGCTTTTGACCATCATGCCTCAACATTCCAAAAGGAGAATTGGTCATGTCGAGAAGACCAATTATCCCCAATCAAAAAATTTGGTGGTAAATTTGAGCCTAACTGGAATGCCCTTTTGCCATCAAAAAGTATACCAAGGAGGGGCATACCAACTCATCATTAAAGGGTGAAAGACCAATGCCAATGGTCGATACTTGAAAAGTATATACTTGACAACATTCTCGGTAATAGAAATCCCCATGCAAGATAGGGGCATTTTTTTTATCTATTTAGGTCAACATCATGCTTCGTGCCAAGATCCCTAAATAAACATACTCCATATGAAAACTTTTGTGAAAATTCACATGTATTTTAGATTTTATATATGAAACAATGTTACATGTTAAAACCTCCTTAAGAGTATGTCAATTCAAATTGATATATTTATGTAATTTCATCTTGAAAGTTCTTCCAAATGTGTTTTAGAATTCCCCCTGCAAGATAGGGGGTATTTTTTTAGTTTATGTCAAGTTTATTTGAGTTGACATCGTGCTAAAAGACAAGATCCTCGAATATATTCTGATTCAGGTTGACATCGAGCTTTATGCCGAAATCCCTTAATACATCCCTAATTATTATCATAAGTTGCGTTCTTACAAGAACAAAAAGAATCTATTTCTATGCATGAAAAGATAACCCTAAATGTCAAAAATTTATCTCCCGATTTGCCAAATTGAGATCAAGTCAAGAACTCCGATTTGAAGCTTCAATCAATAAGTTGGAAAACATCAACCTCTACATCCCAAGTCTAGACACGGATGGTTCTAAAGGTCTCCTCAACAAGCTCACAAATGGTCGAGTTGTTTCCTCAACAAAAGAAAAGCACAATGAAAGAGCGTCATTCATGACAAAACCACCAACCCACTACAGCTTAAGTAAAAAAACTCGAGTAGACAAGCCCAAAAATGGCCGAGTTGCTAACGCTCTCCTCACTCAACAAGCTATAAGAAACGACCGTAGTGAAAGAGCCCATGCTCATCAGTCCAATGATGATAGATGCTCAATCTCAAACCAAATCCAGCTTAGTGATTATAAGCAACCAGGATCCAAGAAATCTTTCTACTTGATCGATAGATCAAGACAATATGAGAAAACTCTCAATTCAGGGTTGCCTCAAATCAATCTATATATTTCCCGCAGAGTGATAGCTCAATTTATTCTCAAATGATATGATCAAGCTCAAAGCATAGATCAAAGATAATCTCCTCAGCAAGTCCATCAAAACATAAAGCACGTGAGGAAGCAATTCCATAGTTCATACAAAGTCGATGGTCAACTAAAAGAATTTTGGTTATTCGCTGTTAAAGCACACATTGCTACTAATAACTCAACATTGACTATATAAGCAAGGTATCATCTGATGTACCCCTTCAATGAATCCATCAAAGCAGCAAGTACATGATTCATGGCGTACATACACTTCTTAACAAGTCAATATGGACAAATCATGTCATTCTTTCATCAAATATGTCAAGCTTGAAGCTAGGACTGGAGGAATTTTAAATCTGACTAAACACGGATAAACCAATTCCCTAACATAATCCTTCATCAAAACAAATAAACTAATTCCTCCATCAAACTCAACCAAGCATGAAGCTAAGATTATAGGAAACTCAAATCTGCAATGACATAAAAGAAAGAGATCTTTAGTAAAGTCATTGAAGCAGAGAGTAGATGGTGTAAGAACTCTTATATATCTGATAAGTCAATGCTGACAAATTGATCAATCCATCATTTAGCATGTCCTAAATAAAGCATACTAATGACAAATCTATAAAACACCGCAAGCATCAAGCTAAAATAATAAATTTCTATGGCTACCCCAAAGGTCAACTAACAAAAATGTGACTCACATGTGAATCACATTTGTTGGGGCATTTATGACCTCCATATATGTCATAAGTCAAGTCAAGAAGTCAAATTAATTTGAGGTGATAGTATGTAAACTAAGGCTCAAAATGCACCGACATCATCAAAAAATGGTCAAATGATGATCGAATGACTTCATCGTTAATGTCAAATTGATTAAAATATAAATATTAAATCTAACGATAAATCGATGCTGCTCGAATATCAATGGACACGCATATCGAGTCAAGAAGTTAATGATGACCAAATGATCTCCGCTCATAAAATTGATAATGCGTTAGCTTCAAATATCAAAAACTATCAAATGAGACCGTCCACACTCAATGGATGAGTTTGTAAAATGTCGAAAGTGATACAAATCGAAATTGAAATACCTGACGCACCAAAATCCCAAAATGACCTCGATGAAAAGATTTCGCCATCGCATCGTAACATCAAAATTGGTCATATAAATATTGTATAACTTGTGTTGTTCAACCAAAATCAATATGTGCATGTAATGCATATCGAGGTCGAGAGCCGAAGCTAAATAATCTCCGTTCACGAAATTGATTGTGAAGTTAGCTTTGAAATGTTAAAATCTATCAAGTAAGACTATTAGCACTCAATTCAAACAGGTCTGCATGAATGTCGAAAATAAGCAGAACGCGCATTTTTTAAATGGACCCACTTGATTCGACTTGAAACCAAACGGCCCTCAGAAACATTTGTCCCATTACGTTTAAATATCTAATAACCTTATATTAATATATATATATATATATTGATTATCTAATCACTTCGGCATAAAACTCAATTTAAAGATGATTACTTAGTTTAAAAATCAACTTAAAATCCCTAAATTACCCTAAATCAAATCAAACCCCATCTATTTACCCCAATTGAATGAACTGCTGACCAACAGCACCCTTCCTCCTACGACTTTCTTCCTCATGCACGCTTTTATCCCTTCTTCTCAGACGAGAAACCCAAAGGCTTCTCCACGCTTCCTCCCTTCACGGAGCAAGACAATTGTTCCTTGTTCTCCTTCATTCAACAGCTGTTAGAGCTCCAACTGTTTCATGTAACTTTTCTCTCAAACATGAAGAGTCCTCCTTCCCCTCATTTTTCATTTCCTTCTTGCCCAAAATCCAAGAAAGTTTTCCTCCTCCAAAACAAAAGATAAAGATATGAGTTTCTTCTTGTTCTTCCCCTTTTCTTCCTCCTAATCCGAAATGACTCTTCTTTTTCTTATTTTCTTTCTCCTTCCTAAACCAGAAGATCTTCATTCTTTCCAATCCAAAATTTATTTTATTTTTTCCTTCTATTAAACCAGAAGAACTTTCCTCCCATTTCACTAATTATTTTCAACAAAATAAATTTTATTCTTTCCTCAGAAACTACCCTTTATTTATCATTCAGAAAAGAAGTCACATTCTTCATCGCCCTCAGATCCTTCAGTTTTCATCAGAATGAGAAGAACACCGCCATGATTCTTCTTCGTTTCTCCGTCGCATCTCCTTCCATTACCTCTTCAAAGTTGTTCACAACCAGGGGAAGAACATCATGAGGCGGTTCTTCTTTAGGTTTCGACGTCGCCCCATTTTTGTCTTTACCCTTCTCTCTTCACCGAACGGAGAAGAACATCCTCGGGTTCTTCAGGTTTTTTTGACATACCCAACCTCGCACTTATTTCGCATCATTGCAACGCAGTAAAGATTAGTAATATATGAGATATGAATGTGGATATATATATATATATAATATATATATATATATATATATATATATATCTGGTATATACAAGGCTTGTGTTTCTTGTCGGTATGAAGGCCTCTGCCGCTCATGAGGGCTGATGAAAAATGAAGATCGCACATGCCACGCATAAGGGGCATACCGAGTAAGCCAAACATCCGGACGCCCCTCCCCTAAATCATCAAAATCTCATGACTTAGAAAAAAATGGAAAGTAAAACAATCGGCTTAAGAACTTCACAATGAAACCTAAAATTAAAATTCAAATTAAAAAAACTCCAAACAAAAGGAAGGAAAATAAGATGCACAAACACCATAAAAAAAAACAAAAATGGGGAAAAAAAACTTGAGATTTATTCAAGAAAAGCCCGCACAGCTTTCTAACCGCCTTCCTTTAAAATGTTCAACTTAAACCCTTCAAACAAGGAGACTCCCTCTTGGCCTTATTTATAAAAATTAGAAGGTGGTGAATCACTCAAAATAAAGGAGGAAATGAATGTAGAAAAGTTTGAATAAAAAGAGGGAGAAAATGAATATAGGAAAGTTTGAATAAAAAGAGAGAGAAAATGAGAATTACTTTGAGTAAATCTTCTCTTAAAATAATAAACTAAATTGTCCTTTGAACCTATAGCTTCAAAATAAAATTCGCCACTGGATCTGCAACTCTTTGTACAAGCAGACAGAAGACGATACTAAATCGAAATCTATAAAATCATAGGGCTTCCTTCAATCAAAAATTAAGGAATTTTATTCTAATTATAATTTTTAAAATCAATGATTTCATTAATTATATGAAATTAGCAAAGCTACAAAAAAACCTACATGTGCTTAAACATAGAGATTTCAAGTGCAAATTTTAATATCTGAAAGGCTATGCATGCTAAATTGGAATTAAATGAAAATACAAAATCAATCTCATAATTCAAAAATAAAATTATCTAAATTACTAATCACCGTATGTCATGATCTTTTAAATTCAAGTGTCGAGGATCTTGCGTTGTTTCGATTAGTCTTAGGGGGTCCGGTTAAAACCTAAAAACCTATAATAAGAGTTTCAAATCAGTGAAATATCTGACAAACTGGTTATGTCATGTGACATTAGATCTAATCCTCTGTTTAAACATAGTTGACAAGATCTATAGCTCTTAAACATATTCAAATTAATCATTTTTTTAAATCAAATTAAGTAGCAATCTGAATCTACTTAAATAGAATTCTATCATTAAATCTTAAATCAAACTCAATCCATCCACCTTTCGCAACTGTTTATCGAGGGTGACAAATTAAGAAAACCCTAGCTCACAAATGAGCTAATGTCAAATCAAGTGTTATGCTATGTTCACTCTCAATCAATCTTACGCAAGTAAGGATGTGGCCCATGTCCTCTAATTGCGTGGCAGGCTCCATTATATTATGATCACGATCATAGCTCGTATGCTCCCCAATGGCTCTGCCCTTTGAGTTATGAATCATAGGGTATACTTGATAGGGAAAATAATCCTCTGTCAGCTAAGGTAGACTTAAGATTGTCTCCTTAGACAAATATCACCCCAGGTCTACAAGGATTTCTTGGACGTAACCCATGTGTTGCTGATGAGGATCCTTCTGTCAGGTTGGGTTGACTACCTCCTCTAACTAAGTAGACTAGGGACCGTGACTGCCCAGGATGAAGAAACTATGGGATCTAGATCGGGCACGTCATCATTCTCCCAACCATCTGGTTTAAGCTGAAATGATGAATTTCATAATTTTAAATTCTAAAAACTATCTTTGCTACTATATCGATCTACGCATTAAGCGAGCTAAGCAGCCTTAATGAAAGTTCTCTCTCACTCAGAGGGGTAATTAACTATAGGGGCTTGCTTTAGAAACCGAACCAAATATAAAGTCCTCACAAAATGAGGGCAAAATCTCTGGGTAGTGTCTTATCTACTATTCCATCTGCCTTCTGAAAATTACACTGACACCTTAAATCACTCTCTTCAATTCACCATTTTGTCGAGAGGTCGGTGGTGAATTTTCGGAGCCCACGTACCCTTAGTGTTCTTCTCTATGTTTTTGCTAGAAAAATTTGTTGCCCCTTCTTACTCATACTTAGTCCATATTCTCTCTCATTCCGAAGCATTCCTATTGATGTATCACAACCACATATATATACAAATTAGTGATGAAATCCAAAACCAGGATACTGCATCGAGATAGAGGAGCATTGTCACTGTCAATAAAACAAATCTCAAGACATAGGACGTGATTATGGTGGGACAACCTCTTCAAAGAAGAATCAAGACTACTTCATCTCCCAATTTTGTATGATCAACCACATATCAGTTTATTTATTAAGAACAAAATTATATTTTATTGCTTATAAATTTTCTTTTCTCAAAAATAACCAAGCTAAAAGAAACTTGTTTCAACTCTCTTTCTCAATAGATTGTTCAAGAAAGATCTTTCTTTTAATTATGTTTGCTTTTGTTTGGCCTATAAAAAGATGCCTCATGTATCCTTTCATTATCAATGAATTATAAAGCTCATTTCCTTAGAAATGCTTGAGAGAAAAAGAGATGTTGGTCGACCTCTTGAAATTTCATCAAACGTCTTGCTCATCTTAGTAACTAATCTTCTTCTTTTCTAATTCTTTTCAGTTTTCTTTCTTAAGGATTTCTACAACAAGTTTACACACAACCCTCAAGCATATAACACATCCTCTCTCTAAGCCAATACCTCAGCTCCTCATAAAACCTAATTTGCCTAATCCCTCATTAACCACCTCTTCATACAAGCAACCATCAAACTTCAAGAGTGCCCTCATCTTCAAGATTATCATCCCCAATATATTAGTATCGAGTAAAGAGTTATAAGGTCTCTCTCTCTCTCTCTCTCTCTCTCTCTCTCTCTCTTTCTCTCTCTCTCTCTCTCTATATATATATATATATATATTAATGAATAGTGTAGCATTACTTAATCAATTCTAAGCAAAATTTTTTGAGTATTTGAAATGGAAAAATAAATTTATTATTGTTATTATATTTAAATATCTAAGAAAGAAATAAGATTTGCTACGACAATTAATATGATAAAAATAAATAAATATCATTATAAATTCTCAAAAATGATTTTTGAGTAGGGGTGTGCATAATTTGGTTTAAACTGAAAATCCGATTAAAACCGAAGTGAAATTTTTTATTTGGATCGGTTTTTTAATTTTATTTTGGATTTTGGATTTAATTTTAGCTAAATTCAGTTTTTGGATTATGGATTGGATTTAACAATTTGTAATCCAAAAAACCGAAAATCGACACTTATTGGTGACGGTCAGTAGGGACGGGTAAGCATGTCGATTTTGTGGCCGCATTATGCCGCCGTCTGACGTAGACTAGCGAGTAGCGGCCCTTGTTAAACTTGCACCCATGATTAGGGTGGGCTGTATGCAATTGGGCCCTAAAAGTGATTCCATATTTTGATATTTCCATTCATGAATGATGATTCATCGGTGAATGAGGGCGAAAGGGCAAGCCCCAAAGGAAAAAAACAATTCCACTTTGGAGTTTAGGTATTGGTATTCATAATCCCATTCCTTTCATCCTTTGAATCCTTTCTAGTTTATGCTCGTCTAGGAGAAGCGGATGTGATGTTCTCTACTTCTCTGAATCTGTAGTTCTCTTCAAAAGTTTGATAATTCGACATTCTGTAATTCTGTTTGACTTTTGGTTGTAGACTTGTAGTTATCGATGACTTTTGGTTGTAGACTTGTCATATACCTTTATGGGCATGGGGCTGTGCGAGAATTTGGGTGGCGAGTGTCTACTTCGTTGACATTATGCCTTTGGTAAGTCTTATTATTATTATGCCATTGGAGTTTGGGATCTTGGGTTGGTGTTGTTGATGTTATGCCCCTTTGGGTTGGACTCTTGTTGTTGTTAAATGTGATGACTTATTGACTTTGAGTAGTTCTTCTTTGTTGATGTAATTTCTTGACTAGCTGAAATTTCTTTGTTGTTATTAAGCCTTATTTAGATATTCTACAGTTTATATTAAACTAAACATATTGTTATTTTACTCTACTCATCAGTTGAAGAATCGTTTGAACTTTAAGCTGATATTAAACCTTTGGGCTGCTGTTGATGTTATGCCTTTGGGATTATTTTATCATTGCTTTCAATGCTTTGTTGTGCTTATCACGTCTTTTCGGTTTGTTATTTGTATAGAATGTAGCAATACATCATTATTAACAAAAAAATAAAGTATTTTTTTTTTCTCTTTCTATCTGGATTATAAATGGAACTTTGAAGGCTTGAAATATCTTAAAGCAAGTTGAATGCTTTTTAAACCATCTTGTGGCAAGTCGTTGAATGCTTTTAGCTTTTGTAATTCTAGTAGTATTCCACATTCCACAAAGTTGTCTATGCAATTTTTTTTGTTTAGGAAATTTGAAGCTCTTTCATGCTTTCTTATTCTACAGTTTTGTCAGTTTATATTAAACTAAACTTGATTGCTATTTTACTCTCCTCTCTGTTATTTGCATCTTAAATTGTAACTTTCTACTGCTCATCAGTTGAAGAATCATTTGAATTTTAAGGCAGTATTGCATATAGGAAGTCATGTCGCCTTTTATTGTGGTGTGACTATACAAGTGAGTATAATGGTTGCTAAAATTGCCTATATATGTTATATAGTCGCCATATATGTGACTATCTGTCTTTGAATAGGAACCACCAATCTCAGCTTTGATGCTACATTTCATTACTACGGTAGCTTTATATGTGATTGTAACCTCCAATCGAGTTTGGATCTTTCATATTGTTGCTCTTAGTAATTTTTGATGGCTCGATGTTACTATATCTATGATGGCTTTGATGTTACATTTTGACTCTTGGTAGTTTTATATGTGATTGTAACCTCCAATGACTTTGGATGCTCATATTTTGCTCTTAGTAATTTTTGGTAGTCTTTTCTTTTTTTAATTTAACTTTAAATTTTTAGTTTCTCTTTTGTCTTATTACATGTTTCTAATCAGTTTGGTTTTTTAAAGCTTTTTGGTAGTGCAGGTATATTATTACAAGTCTTAAACTCATGGTCTGAAATTGGAGCATTACAAGTCGGAATATGTATTTTTTTTTTAGTCAAATTCTTCACATTCAATGATGTAATTGCTTTAGGCTTTAGCATTCGGAGACTTAGAGTTCGATTTTTTTTCATTATTGACCTTGTAATCTGCTCAAAAATCTCCCATTTGAAAATTTAAATTGACTTTGTAAGACTCCATAAATTATGTTTGTTAATATAATTCCATTTATCTATTCATAAGAAGGTTGATCGATGTTTTGTACCTTCTGATTCGTTAGCTGTTGCAGTTGGTTTTTACTTTTAAAAGTTACTTTATCTTAAACAATTCTTATAAATATTTAAGCATTTTAATTACTAGTAATTTATTAATCATAGTATTATTATTGCTTATTTAAATATTTAGATATTTAAATTTTTAATTATATTATATATTTTCGATTTTGTAAAAACCGAACCGAAAATCCGAAATTTTTTGGTTGGATTGATTATATTAAATCTTTATCTGATGATTTTGGATTCAATTTTTCAAATTGAGCATTAGCAAATTAAAAAATCGATTCGTCCAATCCAACCGAATGCACACTCCAATTTTTGAGTTTTAACATGATGTCAAAATAATAATTTATCATTATTATTTTATTTAATAAGAGACAGGAGAAATATTTCAAACCAACAGTATGAGTGCGAGGCTTTAGTGAAAGACAAGAAAAAAATTATTTAATAATATTTGAGTAAAAGTGATTAAAATTAATTTTTAAATTCTGAAATTTATTAATTATTTACTATTATTACTATTATTATAATAAGTCTAAAATATATTAGATCTGAATTTTTATTTTATTTTTTTCGATTGGCGTGAGAATCATACCACCATTTTTTTTAATTTCTTGAGAAAAAAATTGCATTAATAGAAATTAGAACAATTCAATCTCATCAGTGGGCTCTTAGTAATCAGTCCATGAAAGAAGTTTTAGTTGGACTGCAGTTTCTGTGCTTGAAGAGGGAAAATTTATGGGACTATAGGCAGCCGCTTATTCAGTTGATGGACCTAAAGGGGAAGTTCGTTTCGAGCATGTTAACGCACAAGTTCACGATGTTTTAATTAGCTTAAAAATCTTCTCATCTCTCCTAATCGAACCGGATATAAATAAATAAATAAAAAGTTGATAATCATGAATTTCGTTTACAATTTAACATTTTGTGACTATTTTTGCAATAAAATTACTTTGTTACTTTTCATAATAGAAGATTTTCATAAGCATCATAAGACTCTATTTTTTATTTTTTTTATTCAATGAATTATTTTATATAATTTTTTAGGGTATATTCAAAGGGTTTCAAAATGAGTATGTTTGGGAAAAAGTTGGAGTAGCTCTGGTGGCAGATAAGATTAGAGAGAGTCGTCTTAGATGGTTTGGCGACATAAAGCGTTCTCCTCTTAGGAGTAGATCGTTAGATTCATGTTAAGAAAGGTAGAGGTAGAACTAAAAAGATATGATTAAGTTGTATAAAAAATGACCTTAGATTTGCCTTCCTCGACATGGTCTTCGATGGTACCGCGATAAGCCAAAGAGTTCTTAAAGTCTTCCACTGCCTTCAAGGAGATTTCATTTGCTTCCGCTTCTGACATTATATGCTCATTCTCAGAAAGACGATCTTGTAATGCTTTCTTCTCCAGTTCTAGAGCTCTCTTCTCCGCTGCAAGTGCCTTGAGTCTTTTCTCTTTCTAGCGAGTCTTTGTCCTCACCTTAATCAGCTCATCACGAGTGCACTCCACCTCTTGACACTGGAGAGAAAGAGAAGTCGACATGCTCGCTAGCTCAGTTCTGCACCCGCACCCGGTTAGTTGATCCTCCAAAGTCGCCACTTCTTTGGCCTTAACACTCATCTTTCTCTCATACTCGCCTTGCAGATATTTTACCTTCACAAATTCAGTATTCCACTCGTCTAAAGAGACACTCAAATGAGCCATCAGTCTTAATGTTTGAGTTATCTATAAAAAAAATCATCACAAATATTACACAAAAGAAAAGAAGGAAGAAAAGAAAAAAAGAAGAAAAAAAAGAAAGAAAGGAAGACAACGTACCAATTCATTCCGCTCGTTGGACATATGTGATTTAACACCTCTTGAGAATATGCGACTTAGAACTCCTCATCATGAGTTGAAACGACTAAACTCTCGGAGGGCCAACTAGAACATCTTCTTCGCAGATATCTGACGTAGTCACTTCAATGCATATCTTCTTTTTCTTTAGGGAAGAAATATTGCCACCACCCTGATTTCGTGACGGGCTTCTTGAAAGAACTCTATGAATATGAGGAGATATTTTATCACCTTTACTTGACCTCTTTAGTGGAAAAGAATGAGATCTCCCTGCCTGGATGGAAAGACCAAGCTTGAACATTCTATCTTCAACTATATATTTGCTAATATGACGTAACTCATGCTGTAAGCTTTCTACATCAGGAACATTAAGAGTTGTCAAGATCTTATTCTCTACAATCAACAATGGATCTAGAAGGTCATTCAATTTTCCTCATCTCTTAGGAAGGCCCCACTTATTTTTCACAAAAAAGAATCCATTAGACCAATTCCTAGATGGATCCCGTGCTAAAAATTCTATCCAATTCTTTATAGTCCGATAAGAAACGTGTCCTCGAGCATCACATGTGAATCTACACATTCGGCACAAGTATTTGATGTTCAAAGTAACACCACGCTCTCTAAAGAAGATAGTCAAACCAACGATGATCACTAAAGCTCGAAATGAAAATTGTGACAAAGCTACACCACATATTTTGAAGATCTCAATCAACTCGAGAGCCAAAGAGAATTGCAATCCCACATAAAGAATCATCTCAGAATCAGTAAAGTACCATGGTTGAGGTGAACGGGCTCGATCAGACTTTTTAGCAACAATGACCACTAACTCATTAGGGAAGTAAAATTTTCTGCGGAACACCATTAAACTATTTGATGTGATAGTGGATGATATATCGTCTGTAGCCATCACTTTATGGGTTTTCTTCTAGCCATCACCCTGTGAAATATATGATAAATAAAGAGGAAGAAATGACAAAAATCTGAAAATTTTGTAAATCAGCTTACTTACCCTAATACTTGGGCATATCCTTTTTTGACTATCTCGCTCACGGATAGCTTGCGATAAAATTTTTTGTCTGCGATCTGACGAAAAAGATACACATACATATGAGAGAGAGAGAGAGAGAGAAGATACTCCCCTCTAATGATGCTCAGAAATTACCTGCTAAACATTCTGAGTCGTTTGAATGATGGTTCCGAGATAACGCTTCTCCGCCACCTTGGCGGTTATCGACTGTTGAACCATCCATTGAAGTTGTAAGAAATCCAATTTCTTACAAGAAAAAGTAGAAACCGCAGGCCTTGATCGCCTCCAAACCCAGACAATCCGATGAGTATAGTTGATGCCTCTTTCGAGGGAAAACTATACCGCATACGTACTTGGCCTTGATCGCCTCAAACCGATGGTCCGATGAGTGCTTGGCCTCCCGAGGGAAAAGCGTAGACATGGCGTATGTAATGGGCCTTGATCGCCTCAAACTCACGTCCAACGAGTGCTTGATGCCTCTTTGAGGGAAAAGCAGACATGGCGTATGTACCACGGGCCTTGATGCCTCAAACCGGACAGTCGAAGTGAGACGCCTCTTCGAGGGAAAATCGTGAACAACGTATGCCGGTGATCTCCGAGACCCTCACTTAAGAAGAAGAGATGCCTTCTCCCTTAGCCCTAGGGGGGTTTTTATAGACCCCTTATAGGGGCAAAGGGTAATCATCAAAATCAAAATCGCCAAAATCGCCAAATCATCAAATATCTCGTCGTTTGGGCCCGAGTCTTCGCCAGCTCGTGGCCAGCCATGCGCTACCAGCTGTGCCTGGCCAGCGTCTGGCATATCCAACCCGCCCGACATGTCCGTTCAGTGACCCCAGGACCATCCCCACCCGACCTGCCCGCGCACCACTGGGCGCATGAGCGCCGGCAGGAGTCTTGTAGCCAGCGCTGCGCCAGTGCCGTCGCGCTTCACTGGTCGCAGGTAAGGGGGGATGACTCCGAACCTCGAAAACTGGTTCGTGCATACACACACACACATCCATCGCTCTTAGTCAATTTTGTGTTCCCATGAAGATCTGTTCTCTCAAATTATATGGTTAAAGGACTCTCAAATTTCATTGAAGAATTTGTTATTTTCAAGTATATGACGTATATATTTTTGGATGATTAAGATAATATCATCCAAAAATAGGGAGGCAACTGATATGACATCGAAAGTTCTACTAGTCGAAGCACAAACCTTGATGTTAAAAGCAAACTAATCCGAAGTTGAAACTGGTCGAAATCAAGAACTTAAAATATCATTGGAAACTTTGGGATATTAGTTAAACCCCTAAAAAGCTCTCAAACATGAAGTGTTTATAGTCAAATCGAGCTTCTCAACGATTCGGATCTAACAAGCTCAAGATCTCAAAATTCTGACTTCATTTGAGCATTCAAATATTTAAAATACATCAAATGATCAAAGGGATCATTTTGAGTCGATGAAGTGGAGTGGTACGGGTTTTGCATGTATTTATAGAGATGTCACTCCTCCAATCTATAAATAGTCTCTCATTCCTCATATGAGGGGAGCCTAAGCAGGAGAGAGGAGAGAGTCCTAAAGCTTGAAGATCCTCCAAGCACAATAGTGCTACCACTTTCGGCCGGTCGTCAACCAGCCCCGGTCCATCATCTGCGCGATCCTTGCCGTCGTCAACCTCTCATCTCCATCGCGACCCTATCATCGCTGTTATGTTGTTACCATCATGCTACACGCTTACGAGCGTGGTCACTAGTCGTTGTTCCTCTCATATACAATTGTAATCTCGTTATCGGGAAGATTTTGTACTCTGAAACAGATACATGGTGGAAGCTTTTTACTCGGCTAGGCCCCGTGGTTTTTTCCCTCTTTTCGAGGTTTTCTATGTGAAAATTTCTAGAGTTTTCTTGTTCACTCTTTAAATACCTGTGTGTGCTGGATTTCACAACAAGTCTAAGACGTAAACTTTTACTCTACCGCAACTGGTTTTCTAGCACGCAACAAATATGTTATTGAATTATTATTTTATATAAAGTATTGAAGCTTAGTGGTTGAGAGTATAGACTTTCAACCTATGATGTACTGATAATACGAAAAATTAGGCGTGTAATGTTCGACACCGTAGAGAAATGTTCGATTAAAATTATATTAAAAAATTAAAAGGCCAACTAAAATAATTAAATTAAAATTATATAAAAAGTTTTTTAAATATTATTTTTTATATTTAAAATTATTGCAGAGAGTTTTTAGAAATTTAGAGAATGATATTTGAGCTAAAAACAGAAAAAAAAAATATTTTTATTACAAATAATTAAAATTATACAAAATTATAATTAAATTTATAAATTTAGAATTGATAATAAATTTTATTCATAAAATTATTAAAGTATAATAAAATAAATTACTTAAATTATATATATATATATATATATATATATATATATATATATATATATATATATATATATATATATATATATATATATATATTGTTGATCATGAGCATATATCAAGTCGAGCTCACAAGGTGTATTCGACGAGCTTCAACACGCAAATTGGAGCTGAAATGCACTCAACAGTGTTGAAAATCAGTCGAAATAATTTTTGATCGATAAATAGACTCTGTCATCGCGTTCAGAACGTCGAAATTGTTTAGAATAAGCATCTTGCATAATTCGACGGTCGACTAATCAAAAAGGGGGGTCGTCGAAGTGCTGACACGCACATCGAGGTCGGGAAGCCGCGACATTGTCCAAACGATCTTCGTTCACAAAATTGATCAATCTGTTAGTGTCGAAACATCAAAACCTATCAAATGAGATTGTTCGCGCTCAATTCAGATGTGTATGTGAGAATATTGAGCAATAAGACACAACAACATACAAATCAGAGCTGAAATACACTCGACGACACCAAAAATCAGTCAAAACAATATTTGATCGACGAACGGGCTCCTCCATCTCATTTAGAATGTCAAAATTGATCAAAATAGATATCTTGCATAATTCGACAATCGACCGATTAAAAAGGAGAGTCGTCGATGCGCTGACACGCATATCGAGGTCGGGAAGCTGAGACGTTCCCCAAATGATCTTCGTTAATAAAATTGATCGCTCTGTTAGTGTCAAAACATCAAAACCTATCAGATGAGACTGTTCGCGCTCAATTCGGACGAGTATGCGCGAATATCGAACTAGCGGAAGCAACGACGCGTAAATTTGATCTGAAATTGACCCTGATTTGATGCTGACTTGAATTAAATGGACTCTGATCGTGAAATGGATTGCGTCTTTGCGTCCGAAACATCAAAGTAACCTAAAATCGACATATATATTGTCTATGTGATGATGTCGGTGCGAAAATCTAAATTTGGGTAACTAAAATAATAAAAAAAATAAATCCTATAAATACCCCTCATGAAATCCTAAACCTTAATTTTTCCTATTCTCCCTCCTTCGCCCACAACTAACTCCCCTCTCACGATCTCTCCCTCTCTCCCCGTATGGTCCGACTCTTCCCGCTCTCTCTCTCTCTCTCTCTCTCTCTCTCTCCCCCTCCCGTTCATGCCTTTCTTGTCGTAGTTTATACCACCCATACATGTCTTTCTTGGCATGGTGCGCCAAAGATAACAGCCCTCTATATGGGACGACTGGATGTTGCCAAAATGCTGCCAAACTTCACAGCGATAGGAGGACCTGCATAGCTTGATAATGAAATATACTGCAATATAAAATTACTATTTAAACTAACATTGCAGGTGTATAAGTACCTGTACACGTCTTTCTTGGCATGGTGGAAAAATATGTTTCAGCAGGTACCTTAGAGTCTCATTCATGCCTTTCTTGGCATTGTGGGAATGTGCATTCATGCCATGGTTTATACCACCCATATATGTCTTTCTTAGTATGATGGCGGCCCAAGATAGGTAACCCCCATACAGGACGACGGGATCTTGTTAAATGTCAAAGACCGACGTTAATAATCTGCTTAACAAAAATTCAATAATAAAGCTAAAATTAATGTTTTAACTTGACATTGCAAATATATAAGTACATGTACATGCCTTTCTTGGCATGACAGGGAAATATGTCTCTCATATAGATACTTCAGAGACCCGTACATGTCTTTCTTGACATGGTAGGATGATGCATTTGATCATCGTGTTTACACCACACATACGTGACTTTCTTAACAGGTGTTTACACCACCTATACATGTCTTTCTTTGTATGGTGGGCAGGCCCAGCTCCCGTTGTAGCCCTCTATGTGAGGACGACGCCGAGAGGTTACCGAAATGCAGTCAAAATTTTATCTAAAAAATTTCTTTTACTTGCAATGAAATTCAATTAAAACAAGTAATATTATATAAATTCCTTAAGTTTAAATTAATGCTAAATTAAATACACGATGGGCATAATTAGTCAATGCTTAAATTCAAGTGTATGAGGATGCCGCATCGTGCTTCCTATTGAGTCTGGGATGTTAACAAAACTTAAAAATCCAATGATCTTATTATAATATCTTCAATCAAACAAAACATCTGAGAAATTAATTCTGTCATATGACAACAGATCTGATCCTTTATTATTAAATTAATGAGTCGATAGGATTTGAAACAGCGAAATAATAAATCACCCTGATGATGGTTGTATTAAATAAAAATTTTAACCGGAGGGGATCCTTCTATCAAAATATGATTATAATTTCAAAACAAATTGACTTAGATTGAATATCAATCTAAATACAGAATTTAAAATATTATTGAGCTATAAATGTCTAAGTGAAAGTCAATATTAAAAACTCAAAGCCAAAAATTCAACTCTCATTCCGCAATAATTTATTAAAAGTGACAAATTAAGAAAATTCTAGCTCACAAAGGAGCCAAAGTCAAATCAAGTATAAAACTATATTTACTCTCAAACAATCTCATGTTAGCAAAGACGTGGCCCATGTCCTCTGACTGTGTGGCTTGGCCAGTAGGTTTCACATGATGCAATTATGATCAGAGTCCTCTAACCGGGTGGTTGTCGCCAAATGTCCCCACTATATCACGGTCACGATTGTAGCCCGATGATCCCCAATGGATATGTCCTTTGAGTTGTGAATGATATGGTATACTTGATAGGGCAAAAAGCCCTATGTGAGCTAAGGTAGACTTAAGCTTGTCTCCTTAGACAAATATCATCCCAGGTTTACAAGGATTTCTTGGATGATGTAACATGTGTCGCGATGGATCCTTCGATGAAGTCGACTACCTCCTCTCGACTATAGATTATGGACAGACTGAGATAACAATGGGATCTAGATCGGGCATGTCATCGTTCACCCAACCATCCGCCTTAAGTTAATATAATAAATTTCATAAATCTAAATTCTATAACTCCATAATGCTATTATACGCCAAAGCAAGTTACAACGACTAGCAATTGAAAGTTCTCTCTCAGTATTGAGGGGGATAATTAACTATAGGTGCTTGCGCCTATAAGAAACTTGAAACCAGATTTAAAGTCCTCACTAAATGAGGAGGCAATCTCTCGGTAGTGTCTTATCTATTATTTCATCTGCCTTTAGAAAATTACACCGATATTTAAATGGTACTCTCTTCATCGGTATGTGCAAGAAATTTTGAGCCACAATAATACACAATATATATTTTATATATATATATATATATATATATATATATATAACTTATATAATTAATTTAAAATTTTTAATTAAATAGCTTATTTATTATTATTTTTTTATCTATTTAATTTATACACAGTATTCTTAATTATTATTATAATGTCGTATCCAACGCGTGTCCGTGTCCCATATTTTTAAAAATAAAAATGTCTTGTGTCCGTGTCGTGTCATGTTCGTGTCCTCATATTCGTGTATGTGCATCATAGCTTTAAACTAAGGGGTCTTGGGTTCGAATCCTTGCACATTTGTTGTGTATGTGAATTTGAGATTAAGAGTATGTTTGAGATATCTTTTAGGTTGCTTTATTTTTTAAAAAATAATCATAGTTGTATTTATCTACTAGCTTTTTGACTGTTTTTCAATAAAATTTATGTTTAAAAGTTTTTTTTTTGAGAATCATGTCTCTCAAAATATCATGGTTGTTAGAAAGCTAATGTTTGACTTTTTAAAATAAAAATAATATTTACTTTTTAGAGAAATTTGAGCTTTTAAAAAGCACACATGCACAAGGTGAGATTGTGAGACTCGAACCCAAGCTATAACGAAGGGGGAAAAACCGAGACCGACTACTTCTGCGCAAAAAAAAAAAAAAATTATAATACTCATAATAGCTTTTCAAAAAATTATTTTTACTACAATAGCTTTCTAACCATCTTTAACAAAAATTGAAGCCACCTAAATAGGCAATAAATTCATTCAAATGTTAAAAAAAATTATTATTTTATGAAAAGGTCCATAAGATGAAATTAAAAAGATAAAAAGTTATTTTATCTGCTTTTTATTATATCAATATTTAAACTCAATTTTAACCATTTCATTCTATTTTTCTTTCAAATCTGTAGAAAGGATGAAACGATGAAGGAAAGAGAGATGAGAGAAGCTAACGGTTATATTTGTAAAATTGTAAGACCAAATTATAAATTTTAAAATATGTTGGTGTTTAATGCATTCAACAAAATGGTTGATCTAACAATTTCGGCTTCTTCTCAAAACACCCTTTTCAAATGAATCATTTTCTTCAAGATTACGATAGTTGGGCCAATCTTCTACTTTCCAACAATGTTAAGTTCTGTTAATTATGTTCGAAATTTAAAATTTATTTGAAGATCATTTAAATTTTAATTGACTCGTAATTAAAATCAATATTTTATAACTCAGAAAATAATTTAATCAAATTTAATTTAAAATAGCAAAGCATGCCCTTAATTTTTAATTTTTTTTGTTAAGTAAAAAAAAAAAAGCATTCAGCAGACCTGCAATTGCCAAAAACAAACTTCTCTGCAACTTGTAAATAGAAGCTCTAAGCCTCAAATTCATGCGTTCAACGACTCTTTAGCACCCATTAAGAAATCAAGAATCTGTATTCAGTTTGAACTATGCTTCGCAAAAAGCTTGCAGTTTGTCTGTATTCGATGATCATTATCTTCGGGGCGTATTTTTCTTGGCATAAAAAAAAAAGTTAATTATTTTACTTCTGAAATTAATGTATTATATTATTAAATATGCAGTGAAAATGCTACATTTATATATTTATTGATCATCAAAAAATTTATTTATTTTCTTAGCTAATTTTCTTTTTCGTATTCTTGTTTTTCTCTTTATGAGATTTTTATAGAGCATGTGACATATGTTAATAGCAAATTCAAATTTATCAACGAGGGATACTTTGATATTAATGGCTACATAGACTAAGATGAGAAAGTG
Source organism: Cymbidium sinense (assembly GCA_021442155.1). Classification (NCBI taxonomy): domain Eukaryota; kingdom Viridiplantae; phylum Streptophyta; class Magnoliopsida; order Asparagales; family Orchidaceae; genus Cymbidium; species Cymbidium sinense. The sequence continues at coordinate 107,111,865 of CM038215.1, forward strand.
AATGCAAGTAACTTAAATTTAATGGTTGAGAACTGATATGACATTGAAAATTCTAGAAGACAATTTTGACGTCAAAAGCAAGATCATCAAATTAGTGGATCAAGACTTAAAATATCTTTAAATTTTAATTAAATCCATAAATAAATTCTTGGCAGAGTGTTTATAGTTAAATCGAAGCGCCTTGACGAAGTTAACAAGCAAGATCTCATAATTAATTTCGTTGAGCATTCAAATACTTAAAATACATCAAATGATGAAATTCTCATGTCCAGACGTGGATTGATTGATTTTGCATATACAGAGACACTCCTCCAATCTATAAATAGTCATTTCATGAGGGGAGCCCAAGCAGAGAGGAGAGACCCTAAAGCTTGAAGATCCTCCAAGCTCGTCACCACTCCTCACGCCAACCACCGCCGTCGCCACATCCTCCCCGTCAATCTCGCCGGTTCCATCATAACGACTTTCATCCTCGGGCCGCCGTTGTTCATCATTACCACTAACAAGTACCACATGAACGGAATACATTGTCATTGTTCCTTTCTCATATATAATTTTGTAATCGCATGAAGATTTTGTACTTTAAAAGCACACATAGTGGAAGATTTTACTGCCAGTGATTTTCCCTCTTTGAGGTTTTCATAAAATTCGAGTTTTCTTATTCACTCTTTAAATACCTATGTGTGTTCAAAGTTATGTAAACTTTCACTCTACCAAACCGATTTTCTAGCACAAGCTTTGACAGTCATGGAAAATAATCTTTCAATCAATTTTTGAAATTTCGCATACCAAAGGGAATACTCAACAACGAGCTCTCGCTCAACTCAGTCACTCAAAACCATCAACAAGCACCCCCACGATAGTGACCCTATGAGAAGGTGCGATAGAATCTCTTTAGAAGATGTCCGCCAAATGGAAGAGTCTCAAATGAGATGATCCACTTTACGGAACACAATGATACCACGAAACACATCTTCCCAAGATTGATCGTTATGGGAGGTCAAAATGCTAATCTCCTGACATCAAGTTCCTCCGAGACCATGCGATCTCCTCGACACACGCGGCTCACTCATCCATCACGCAAACCTGTTAATCCACCAATTATTATCGGTAGATGACACATTCTCGGTGACCAGATGTTATACATGCAAAATTATGACGCTTAATGCAAGATGAATTTCACCTTCAAGACACTGTTTTGTCAGGTCTTTCCTGTTACCCTCAAAGGGCAAGCTCGCACTTGGTTCTACTCCCTTCCAAGGGGATCCATCCGCACTTTGTAACTCACCAAGATTTTGTGCAACAGCTTCATTGCAAATAGGAGGATCATTAAAGATTCCTCCCATCTAATGAGGGTGAATCACTTAAGAAATACTTCCAAAGGTTCTCTTTAAGCTCACAAATACCGAGGTAGACAACTATTAAGAGAGTTTTTTGAAGGACTCCGTGCCTTTACTTACTAATCAGACACGGTCGCTCATATGTCACTTAGTTCATCATGTGGAAGCACAAATTTCTATCGATGAGGCTATTCGCAAATAATTTGAACAATCTATAGAAAACGTAAAAGCATCCTGAATGCGAATCGACCGTCCATCAAAAGAAGCAACAAGGCAACCGCATTCTCCCACCACGGCCCCCATATCAATGACGTGAACCACGACCAAAAAAGGAATACACGCAGATGAACATGTCTCGTGTCAATCTCTTGATGGCTATTCGAGATGAAGAAAACATCAAGTGGTCGCATCCATTGAAACCAAATTCAAAAATTATCAATACTTCCATTGAAGTCGTACATATAAGGCATGTAAACAACTCAAAGAAGAAATTGAGAGCTCATTCAACAAGGATATCACGCCAATTTATGAAGAATCAATCAATCAAATAAACATACCTCCAACTGGGCAACCGATCATCACAAAAATAATAAAATAATCATCAAATAATTGGGAAAAAACAATCGCAGAGGACACTATCTAATTAAGTTCTCATTACCACCTCTAAAGAGCAAAAAAAGTCTCGATTGATCATTCCATCACTTTTAATGACTCGGACTTAGAAGGAGTCCATGTTCCTCATCAAGATCCACTTGTCATCAGTGTAGGGATCAGTGACCCATGTTATAATATTAAGAGAATTTTGATTGATAATGAGAGTTCTATTGATGTCTTGTTTTACTCCACATTTCTTATCATGGGCCTGGTTAGGGAAAAGATCTAACCCACTGCAGGACCATTATACGAGTTTGATAATCGCCTTATGCGAGTAGAGGGGACAATCACCATTCTTGTTGTCCTTGGTGAATTTTCTCGACAAGTGACTCATTTAATTTAATTCATGATTGTCAAGTCAGATTCAGCATATAACGCTATTTTTGGAAGGCCCCTCCAATCAATTTGACCGATCTCATATCAAGATGAAATTTTCAAACCCTATTGGGGTGGTCGGAAATCATGATCGAATCATGTTGTCTCAAATAAGCTCAACCCCGCTTCGTGATCAAAGATCGAATTTTTTTTGAGATGAAGGAGTACCGAAAGCTTCCCTGTCGAAGACTTGTCTTTGTCGATGACCAACCATTACCAACGTAAGTTGGATCTCCGCATCAACAAAGGGAAAATACATATACTTCTTGCAAAATCAAGACATCTTCGCTTGAGTCGACGGACATGCATCGACAATGTGCTCCCTCATGATTGATCTGACATTCAAACCGATCATCCAGAAGAATCAAAGTTTTGCACCTGATCACCTCCAGGCTATTGAGCAAGAAGTTAACAAGCTTCTAGAAGCGAGATTCATACGAGAGGTATATTACTCTACATGGTTATAAAATGTTATCATTGTTAAGAAAATAAATAGAACATGGAGAATGTGTATTGATTACACTGACCTCAATAAAGCTTTCCCGAAAGATAGTTTTCCTCTTTCTCAAATTGATCAATTGGTTGATGCTACGTCTGGACATCAAATGCTCGCTTTTTTGATGCTTACAATTACAAAATGGACCCAACAGATGAAGAAGCTATATCATTTCAAACATATAAAGGTTTATACTGTTATCAAGTTATGCCGTTTGGATTAAAAAACACTGGTGCTACTTATCAACGTCTTATGAATAAGGTTTTTAAAGACCTATTAGGCCGTAAAATAGAGGTATATGTAGATGACATGCTAGTAAAAAGCTTGGAAGAATCACAATATATTTCTGACTTAGAAATATTCTTTAACCTTCGTCGACATTATAACATTCGACTTAACCCGACCAAGTGTGCTTTTGGGGTTACGCCGAAAAATTTCTATTTATGGTAACCCACCGTGGAAGTCAACCCCGAGAAAATCAAAGCTCTCAAAGATATGACTCATCCAAGAATATCAAGAAAGTTCAACGTTGAATGGACGAAATAACGTTATCCGCTTTATCTCGTTTTGGGATAAATACTTGTCATTCTATTAGGAGCTAATAATTTTCTGGAGATGAATGTCTCTGAGCAACTAAGGAGTATTTAGCATCTCCAACCCTACTATCCAAGACTATTCAAGGAGAGATGTTATACTTATATCTCGCAGTCTCTTCTCATACGATAAGTTCAGTTTTAGTGCGAAAAGAGAATGGGATACAATAACCAATTTACTATGTAAGCAAAATTTTCTCTGATATAGAAAGTCGTTATCCACTTGCAGATAAGGTGGCTCGCTTTCTCAAATAAAAATTGCCCATACATCCAAGCTCATACTATCGGCATTTACACTCATTTACCATTAAGGGCCATCCTATAGAAACCAAAAGCACCTGGGAGGTTAATTAAATGGTATGTAGAATTGGGAGAATTTGATAAAAATTTTCTACTTCGGTCTGCAATAAAGTCTCAAGTATGATTAGGGATAATTGATCTTCTCAGCATGAGGACCAATTCTCCTTTTTAGAATGTTCGAGGCTGCACCGTATGATCAAAAGCCTTGTACATCTTTGCTCGATAAACCTCTAGATTTTGATGAGCTTGCAGTCTAACTTCATCAAGTGTGTCGAGTTCCTCCATCCTTAGACGAGCATTTTGATCTTCAATTAGGTTGTATTGGATGGCTGCTTGAAGTGAAGGCAACTCAACTTCAAGCGGAAGAACTATTTCAGTTCCAAATATCAATGAATAAGGAGTGACTTTAGTCGGCATCTTTTAGGTGGTTCGATACGCCCACAGTGCCTCTATTAGCTTTGTATGTCATTCTCTTTTATTTTTAGTGAGAATCTTCTTGAGCAGCTTGACTAATGTCTTGTGAAGGCCCCCGCCACTATTTGCTCTTGGATTATATATTGAGGAGTATCATCAATCAATTTTGTATCAATCAACGAATCTATAAATCTTTGCATTTTTGAAGGCTGTGTCATTATCAGAAATTATTTAGTGCGACACTCTAAATCTATAGACCACATTATGTATGAGGAATCTGATCAATCGATCAGCAGTAACCTCTTTAAATGCGGTAGCTTCAGCCCACTTAGAAAAATTGTCAGTCGCTACTAAGATGAAGCGATGTCCAGCTGACGATGGTGGATCAACTGGTCCAATTACATCTGTACCCCAACATTTGAATGGCCAGGATGCTATCGTTGAGTGTAGTGGATTTAGAGGTTGATGGATTATATTCCCATGTACTTGACATTCATGACACCTCTTAGCATGATTGATACAATCTCTCACTCTAGATGGCCAAAAATAGCTCATCATTTTGATCTTTACTATCATCTTAGGATGTGACTGATGTGCACCATAAAGTCCTTCATGAACTTCAACCATCATTTTGGTGCTTTCATCTGTATTTAGGCATCGTAGCCACATTTGTTCAAAGGATCTATGGTATAGAGTGTTGTTGACGAAAGCATAGCATAGCATTCTCTTCTTAATTTGAGCTGCCAGTGATTTATTATTTGGTAATTTGCCTTCTTTAAAGTAGTCGATGAAGGGTTGCCTCCAATCATGTGACTTTTCTACAACAAAAGTTTCACACTGCTTTTTTGATTTTAGGGAGTATGAGGAGCAACTTGGGTCACATTCTGCAGGGTCAGCTTTGATAACTCCTCTACCTACGGGGATTGATACTTTACTGGCTCTAGAACTCATCGAGTGAATATGTCGATCATGACATAATCACCATTCATACTTTCCATTTTCTTAGCTAATTTTGCCAAGTAATCGACTTAACTATTCTCGGACTAAGAGACTCGAGTTAGTGAGATATTTGGCATATGATTCATAAGCTCGAGAACTTGCTTGTGATAGAAAGTTAACTCAAGCTTGTTAAATCTATAGATGCAAAGTACTTGATTTATAATAAGCTGAGAATCGCTAAAAATATGCAAGTTTTGAATGCCTATAAAAATAGCTTCTTTAAGACCTGCCATTAATGCTTCATATTCAGCTTCATTATTAGTTCTTGGCTCGGTCAATCCATATGATCTTCTCATTATTCCTCCTTCTGGTGTTATGAAGACGATGTTGATTCGTGCTTTTGCTCTTGAGGAATTTAGATATTGGACTTGTTTGATCGATGATGCTCCATCAAAGTACATTTGTCAAATTTGTAATTTTTCTCTTTCATGAATGAGCATAATTTGCTCATCAGATAAATTATCATTAAGAGAAGAGTTCTCGGGGATAGGATGTGCAACTAGAAAATCTACTAAGACTTATCCCTTCACTGCTTTCTGTAGAACGCATGTGATATCAAATTATAGAAGCAATATTGCCCATCTTGCTAAGCGACCTGTCAACGCTGGTCTTGTCATCAAGTACTTCAGTGGATCGATCCTTGAGATCAGGGTAATCTTGTGAAATAACATATAGTGACGAAACTTTTGGACTACAAAAATCAATGTTAAACAGTGCTTTTCTATCAGAAAGTATCTCATTTCTGCTCCAATCAGCCTCTGACTAATATAATAAAGAGCATTCTCTTTGCCTTCTTCATTGTGTTATGCCAATAATGCTCCAAAGGACTCTTCTAATGCATGTGTACATAGAACGAGGGGCTTCTTAGGAGAAGGCACTACAAGGATTGCTAGATTTAATATGTAGCTTTTAATGCTATTGAAGGCTTCATAGCACTCCTTATCCCACTTAAAAGGAGCATCCTTCTTCATTAACCTTGCAAACGGTTGACAGTGTCCTGATAAGTTTGATATAAATCGACGGATGAATGCAAGCTGTCCTTGTAAAGAACGAAGCTGACGCAAACTCTTTGGTGGAGGCATCTCCACAATTGCCTTGATTTTAGCAGGATCAATTTCAATACATCTGTGATATACAATGTACCCGAGAAATTTTCTAGAGGATACCCCGAATGCACATTTTAGAGGATTCATCTTGAGATCATATTTCTTGATTTTCTCCAATACAATTCTCAAGTCTTCAAAGTGGTTTTCACGATTCAAACTCTTTACTACCAAATTGTCTACATAACATTCTACCTTTTGATTAATCAACTCATCAAAAATATGCTCATGGCTTTATGTAGCATTTTTCAAGCCAAAGGGCATGACCGTGTAGCAATAGATGCCAATAGGTGTTCTAAACGATGTATGTTTTTCATCTTCAGGTGCTATTTTGATTTGGTTGTATCCTGACGATCCGTCCATGAATGAAAATATGTCATTGTTGGAAGTGTTGTCCACCAATAGTTCTGATATTGGAAGTAGAAAGTCATCTTTTGTGCACGCCTAATTTAAGTCCCGCAAGTCAACGCACAGACAAATTTGGTCATTCTTTTTCCTGATTGGGATAATATTGGTTATCCAATTTGCAAATTTCGATCAATTTTTTAATTTATGCATTACCTGTTCTTCAATCTCCAATCTCATTCGCCCATGAGCTTGCTTAACAAGCATTGCATCTGGTTTAATATCTAGTTTATGAACTGCTTCATCAGGGGATAAGACTGACATTTTAGAATATGTCTAGGCAAAGAAATCCCTGAATTCATAAAGTAGCATTTTTAGCTTTTCAACTTTCTCATCGTAAGGCGAAAAGTTGACGGGATCATCCTCGCCTCTAGGTTGATTTCTTTAAGTTCATCCATAGTAGCTATTTGTCCAGCATCTTCGAGTTCTTCAAGTGCTGGCTTGGCTTCTACTTCTTCATCATTTTTAAGAAGAATTTTATGGGAATCATCTTCTTCGTCACTATGGGTTTCTATCTCAGCTTCTATTATATTATAACAAGCTCTATTTTAATGAGATTTACGGATGAACCCCAGACCTTTAGTGATGAACTTATCACTTCTTCGCGATGCTTGAGGATTTCTTTGGCTCCACATCTTGTTAAATATTTGAGTCCTATGTTTAGTAGCTCCCATATGAATTCTATGCTTATGCATCATTCTTTGTAATTTTTGTGAATAGTATATTGGTATTCTTGTTGGCACTATCTCATCAGAGTTTTTATGTTGAGCAGGTAAAGGCTAAGACTCTTAGATTTGTAAAATAGAGTTCTGCTTCACACTCACTCAACGTGACATAGAAAATGTTATCAATTCTTCAATATTATGAACATCCAAAGGATGATTTCTTTGAAGCACCGGGATGGGTATAATTTGAGTGAGTCATCCGACTTTGCCAAGTGAGTCCTCCTTCTGATGCCTATCTGAACTCTATTTCTATAAGTATATTCAAAATCATAGTCTGAATCAGAATCACTTATTTCATATTTTACTTTTCTTGAGAGCTTATAAGTTCCCTTAAGTTTGACAGGAATATCTTCTCCTTCTTCTATGTCACTTCTTAACTGAGGAATTGATTTTTATGACTTAGGTGCAAAATCGATTGCTTTAGGGAGAGTCGGCATTGCCTTCTTTCTTCCTTTATTTTTCTCTTCATTTTATAAATTGCTTTAGTTCTCAAGTGGATGCTACCACTTTAAGAGGCTCTATTGGCTTAGGCTCTTTGAGGATGAAATACTTTGCATCTTCATAAATCTTTGCTTCATTGACAGAGAATGGTTATAGATTATCAGGAATTCTGAATTCTTTTTCATCTTTCAGATACTTCATACATTGATGCATAGTTGATGGGATCATACCATACTCATGCAGCCATGGCCGACCCAAGAGATCTCTAAATGATGTATCAGCATCAATTACATGAAACTTGGCTTCTGTATATAAATCCCTGAACTTGAGCTGGAGAATAAAAGAACCAAGAGTTTTCTATCCCTTTTCATTGAAATCATGAACCATCAACTTATCTCTCCCAAGATGTTGGATATCAAGTACCTCTTAATACCTTTATACTCATAAGATTGATAGAAGAACCTGGATCAATCAATATTCAGCTGATCGAGATGTCATCACTCTCTGCAGTAACATATAGAGGATGGTTGTGATCTGCCGTTCCCAACATAAGATCTTCTTCTGAAAATGTGATTACTGGGAGATCTTGAGTTTACAATGCTCCAATCATGCATTTTTCAGCAAAGTAAGCTTCATAACTCTCCGGATCTTTGAGAGCCTGTATCAAAGTCTCTCGGAGGTCTTTTGACATCAAGAGAGCCTCGTACACACTCAATTGTGCAGGGATCTTTCTCAGATGTGATAGAATATTATAATTTATCTTATCGCTTGATTTAGGCTTCACTCTATGATTTTTGGGAATGATATTCTCGTTGACTTCAATTTATTTGTCTTTATCATTATTTGCATTTCCCTTTTTTGATGAAGGTGGTAAGACTTTACCACTTCTCAACTGAACTTGAATCACATTATCTTGCATAAATTCTTCTGAAGATGTAGTTTCTTCAAGTTCCCTTCTTATTCTGGAAGATTGGCCAAAAGGGCTAGAGTTATTTTTCAACGTCATACGTTTCATATGTGATGATATCGATGAGTCTGACTCTTCTCCATTGGGAAAACATAGATATTCATCTGAATTATTGTCTTGTTGAGTCATTAAACAAAATTCGATGTTAGATCCTCGTGCTCTTCTTACTGATAAAAAATTTTGATGATCGAGTTTGTCCGACTTATCATTTTCGAGTAACGATGTTGAAGAACATCTCGACATCATGAGATGACATGTCTCTGGACAAGATTCACCATTATCTTCTTCATCTAATTCAGCAATGTGAAGTTTAGGCATGAAGTCCGTAAGCCTAAATGGCTGCCTTACCGGCTGGTGATATTTTTTTTAAATTATTTAAAGATCTTTTGAGTTGTAGTTCTCTTCTTGATCTTCTTTTCTTAGCCGCCTTCTTTGATATGAGGCTCGCATTTAGTAGACGCTTCATGTCGTGACGAAGCCTTATCGTATCACGAGAAGCCCAAATACTTGGTTTAGGCATCTCTCTTATGTCTAATATAGGTTTAAGTGGTGATTTTCACTTAACACTAGGGATATTTTTTAGCTGCTTTAGCATTTTCATGCTCATTTTAGAGACTACTGTTTATCTTCTTCAGTATGAACTGATTTCTCCTTCTATTTATCTTTGCTGGATAATACGGAAGAGGACGTAATCATCCTTGTAGACTCTCTTTTTGGGTTGACTAGAACATTTTGATAGTGTAAATTCACATCGTCGATACTTTCTAGCCAATCTTTGAAGACATAATAATCTTCGATAAGATGACCGATCATCCATGATAGGACGTTTTGATTGTTGACTTGATCGCCTTCTTCAAGCTTTTAATTTATGGTAATCAGACTAGCTTTGACCGCCACAAATAATTTACACACTATCCCTTCTAAAAAAATATTCTTTGTTCATCTTTTTCTTAAGAGATGACTGCATTCGCTCATCATCTCTTGTCACTTGTTTAGGACGCTTCCCACCACTTGAAAAAGTCCAAGGTTTGTCATTGTCTCCCAATACTAATTTTGGTTATGGATTAGAATAGATAGGTTTCTTTCCCTTATCATCATTATACATTGGTTGCTTTCCTTTATCCACATTATTATCACCCGCTTTTCGCCATTTGAGTTATAAGAAGCGGCATAAATTTCATTTCTTCTTGAGTCTGAAGGTTTGTTTCTCTTGCTTTATCTCAGATAGACTTAGATTCAACTTTTGAATTTAGCCACTATCGAAAGCAAGTCTGAATTTTTGCAATCGCCATGCATATATATAGTACCATTTTATCATCCATATTGCCTATTAACAATTGAATCACATGTTTTTCTTCCAATTATTGCTCGCACTTCATACTTAGGTTGCGCCAACGACTTATGAATTTTATCACTGACTCATCTTTCCTTCTTTTCAGCAAGACAAGGTCAACGATTGTGATTTTCTCGGTCGCACTGGCTAACCTCTTCACAAATATGGTCTCTAATTTAGCAAAGGTTTTAACTGAATCATTTTGGCAATTCTACATACCATTCGAAAGCCGCAGAGGTCAGGCTACTAATGAATTGGCAAAAAAGTAATGCATCATTCCCACTTGTGTTACCACAAGTAACTTTAAATTGAGCTAGATGTTGCTTTGGATTATCAAGCTCGCTGAAAGTATTAAATTTCAGCACTGAGTAATCTTTCGGGTACGATACTTGATCATATTTAGCTGGATAAGGGTGACCCTTACTCACCAACTTTTCAGCTTGCTCTGTATGGACCGCTTTATCTTTTCATTGATTATCATTTTCGTAGCTTAACATTCCGTGTGCTAGCCGATTTTGAATTGTTATCGGAGAGGTAGTGGGTTAACTTTGTTCCTTGCTTTCATAGTATGTAGGAGTTTGAGGTACCATATTTGTGGTATAGATTGTTAGCTGTTGTTGGTTAGCAAACAAAATAGGTCCTGCACTTGATGTGATATTCTTCTGCAATAACTCCATCATGATGTTAATTTGTACCATCATATCATTCACTTTGGTACCAAGATGTGCAATCTCTTTATCTTTGACCTTCATTTAGATTTCTTTGCTCTTGCTAATGTTAACCAATCAAGATGTGTTCTTCTCTTCTTCTTCTTCTTCTTCTTCTTCTTCTTCTTCTTCTTCTTCTTCTTCTTCTTCTTCTTCTTCTTCTTCTTCTCTTCTATTTGTTGTCTACTCCTTGCTCATTTCGTGGAAAGAACTTGACAATTCTTCTTGTGCATTTGAGGACATATTATGGCTAAACGACAACATTATAAAGTATATACCAGTGATCGATCATTTCTTGGTTCAATCATATAGAGAGCTTCGACACCCATGATATCTTTCTTATTATGGTCTTCTTCGTCTTCTTCTTCAGCGAAGATTGAAGATTCATCCTCTATTTGCTTCTGTGAAGACTCTTCTTCATAAATGTCAAATTCAGGTTCAGGTTCCTTGAGTTCGCGTTCCTGCTGATGGTGCTGAGCGGAGAGTTCATCTATATCTCTGACCGTATAGACAACTTCCATTACCATAGTGTTCTCTTCATTATTTTCTTCTTGCACACGAATTTTAAATCGATGTTTCCAGTGGATCTCTGGTTCAATGTGTGGAATAAACACTTCTTCTATTAAAGGACTGCGATCAAAGTCGACCTTCTTTTATAAGGTGAATCTAATCGATGATGGGATCCCCTAGAGGATTCTCCGGGGTATCGACCATCATATCTTTCATTAATGATATCCCCTCTTTTGGGTATCCACTTCTGATGAGTTATTTAGAGGCAGATTTTTGAGTATATGTATCAGATATCACACATCTTCCATTCTTCAGGACTTCATTACGGGGTCTTGGCCTCCATATTTTCTTATCCTTTCGTCGGGACCTTTCGACAATGGATTCTTCGACATGAGGTCTAAGTGTCAGCTCTGATGCTCACCATGCGAAGCGCACTGGACTCGCTGGCTAGTTACCAGAAGAGATAGCAACTTTCTTGGTGGAGCTTTAGTATTTTTCATCAGCACAAGCCTCTAAAATCTTCTTCATTAGCCTCTTGCTACTTTGAGAACTTTATGTATCCCGCGCATTGTTTCAGTGTTTCTCCGTGGAGCTTGACGTGGTTGGTTCTACACTACTTATTTCGCCAAGAGAGCTATTCCTCTTACCCACTTTAAGTTGTCATTACCGCTTACAGAGTATCGCTTCGGTCATTCAAAGGGTATCTATTGAGCCATCAGCTCAGCGTTTTTCTTCTTCTCTGTCTTCTGGTTAATTTACTTCCTGATGAGGAAGCTTCATGATCATGCTTTTCAAGTACAAAAGGTTCAATCGCCGCAACAGCTTAATTTTCCCACTAACGGTTCTTTTCATCACGGAAGCTTCAGATTCACTTAGCCTTTTGAAAACTGAAGTTCTCTGTCAGGAGAACTCCTTGATAGCTGGATGTTGAACCGTTGGCGCATATAGTAAGATTCAATAACTTGAGGCCTTCATCATGGCTCTAAGAATGTACCACGTGGGTACTGTGAGTCACACAGATAGTGAAATTCTACCAAATTGAATTGTATTCCAACATCTCCTATGATGACGGGCGCCGCTAGGTAGATGTTCACCACACCCTAATGGTGAAAGAGTGTTTTGTAGATCCATTCGCAAAAGTGAAAAGATGGGATTAGTACCATCAGTAGCAATACGTAACCGAACGAAGTACAGCAAAATAATAGTGTAATAAAGATATACTCTATAATAATAGTGTAATAAAGATATACTCTATAGAATGATTCATCTTACATAGAGCCTCATATTGAATTTATTACACATTTAAATCACCATTTTTTATTTTGAATTTTCAAAAATTTTATTGCTACTATTGCACATATATGACTAACCAAAGATGGAAAGAGAATCATGTCCCCAGAGGAGTCGCCAGAAATCTATGGGTTCCAAAAATTTGCCACCGACCTCTTAACAAAATGTTGAATTAAAGAGAGTGATTTAAGTGTCTGTAATTTTTTAGATGAATAGTAGATAATATACACTAGAGATTTCACCTCATTTTGTGAGGACTTTATATGGTTCTGTGTTTCTATGCAAGCCCCATAGTTAATTACCCATCTCAAGTGAGAGAGAACTTTCAAGGCTAGCATAATTTAATGTAGCATAAGAAGGAGATTGAGTTTTAGAATTTAAAATTATGAAATTCATCATTTTAGCTTAAACCGATGGTTGGGGAATGATGGTTCTATCATCCCTGCATCAGGGTCCCCTAGTCTACTTAGTGAGGAGGTAGACCCAACCTCACGTAAGGATCCTCATCGAACACATGGGTTACGCCATCCAAGAAATCATAGACTTGTGGTGTTTATCTAGACAATTTAAGTCTACCTACCAGAGGGTTGTATCAAGTATACATGATTCACAACTCAAAGGGCGAGCCATTGGGAGCATGTGACGAATCATAATATAATGGAGCGAGCCAAACCACCGATCGAGGACTCTGGTCATAACTTTCATCTACGTGGATCAAGCCAGCTGGAGGACACAGCCACATCCTTAGTGGTGTGAGATTGATTGAGAGTGACACTTGATTTGACATTGGCTCATTTGTAAGCTAGAGTTTTATTAATTTATCACTCCGATAAATAGTTGCGGAAGGTGGATGGATTGAGTTTGATTTAAGTTTTTAATGATAGAATTCTATTTAAGTAGTTTTAGATTGCTACTTAATTTGATTTGAAAAATTGATTAATTTGAATATGTTTAAGAGCTATAGATCATCAACTCTTTTGTTCTATGAGGATTAGATCTGTCTGTTCTCTAGATATTTCCGATTTGAAACTCTTATTATAGATTTTTAGGTTTTGTTAACGGATCTAAGACTAAATCGGGAAATAACCCACGCAGCATCCTCAAACACTTGAATTTAAGCTTTCAACATAGTGTCGGGGCTCATGCGAGTGATTAGTAATTTTGGTACATTTATTTTTGAATTATGAGATTAATTTTGTATTTTCATTTAAGTCCAATTTAGCCTGTGCAACCTTTTCAGACATTAAAATTTGCACTTGAAATCTCTCATGTCAGACATGCTTTTTTATAGCTAATTTCATCTAATTAATGAAATTATTGATTTTAAAAATCATAATTAGAATGAAATTTCTTAATTTTTGATTGAAGGAAACCCTATGATTTTTATAGATTTTGATTTAGTATCTTCTTCTGTCTACTTATATAAAGAGTTGCAAATCCGGTGGCGAATTTTGTTTTGAAGCTATTGGTTCAAAGGACAATTTAGTTTGTTATTTTAAGAAAATATTTACCTCTCAAAGTAATTCTCATTTTCCTCTCTTTTTATTCAAACTTTTCTACATTCGTTTACCCCCTCTTTTTATTCAAACTTTCCTACATTCATTTTCTCCCTCCTTTTATTTTGAAAGTAGACCATTCACTACCCCTTCTAATTTATAAATAAGGCTAAGAGAGAGTCTCCTATTTTATTCAATTTATTTGAAGGGTTGAAGTTGGAGAATTTTGAAAGGGAGCAGTTAGAAACTTTAGCGGGCTTTCAACTCTGCTTGAATAAATCTCATAACTTTTTATTTTTATTTTTTTTTTGTGTTTGTCGCATATTATTTTTTTTCATTTTTGCTTGGAGTTTCTTAATTTGAATTTGAATTTTAGGTTTCATTGTGTGAAGTTCTTAAGCCGATTCTTTTACTTTCCATTTTTTTTTCTAAGTCATGAGATTTTGACAAATTTTGGCGACATTCAATGGGGGGCGACATCTAACGGATGTTGGCACTCGGATCATCTCGTGCGTAACAATGTCTTGACCTCATGACGATTTTTATCACCTTCATGACCTCAAACCATGCAAGAAACACAAGCATATATATATATATATATATATATATATATATATATATATATATATATATATATATATATATATATATATATATATATATATATATATATATATATATATATTCAAATTCACATATCCACATGTTCTCACTAATCTTTCTGCGCGTTGCAATGATCGGCAAGTGAACGATGTTGGGTATGCCGAAAACCAAGAGAAGAACTCGCCTCATGACGGTGTTCTTCTCCTGTTACGGCGAAGAGAAGGGTCTTAAAAGGGATGGAAATAGGAGGCGACACCGGCATCCTAAAGAAGAACCTGCCTCATGACGGTGTACTTCCCTGGTTGTGGGGAAGCGACTTTGAAGAGGAATGCAGGAGCGACACCTGAAACCAAAAGAACTCTCATTGTTCTCAGTGGATTTGAAGAGAATGACTCTGATGGAAGAAAAGAAAGAACCTCATGACTGTTTTTCCTCTACAGATTTGAAATAAATTGATTTTATGAGGAAAGAGGCAAAATTTTCTATTGTTTTTTGTGGAAATGAGGGGATTAATGAAATGGAGAAGGAGGAAGAGGGGAGTTCTTTGCAGTTTGGAGAAGGAAAAGGAAAAAACAGAAAACAAAAGAAAAATAATAATTTTCGGATTGAGGAAAAAAAGGAAGAACAAAGGAAAGGAAAAAAAGAAAAAGGAAGAAGAAGGAGAAGATCATTGTGGTTTGAGGAAGGGAAAAAGAAAAAACATAAAAAAAGGAAAACAAAGAAAAACAGAAGTCATTTTCGGATTGGGGAAAAAACGGAAGAAGAAAAGAAAGGAAAGAAGGAAAAGGAAGAAGAAGAAGAAGAAGAGAAACTCATGCCTTACCCTTTCTTTTCTGTTTTTGGAGGAGGAGGAAAACTTGCTTGATTCGGATTAGGGCAAGAAAAGGGAAAACCGAAAAATGAGAGAGAGAGAGAGAGAGAGAGAGAGGTGTTCTTGTTGTCGGTTTGGAGAAGGGAAAGGTTACCCTTTGTGTGGAAACGATTGGAGGCTCTAGCGAGCTCGTTCGAATGAAGGGAGGGAAATGAGAAGGTGGAACGGTTTGCGTGCGGCTCGCGTGAAGGGAGGAGTTGGAGCGTGGAGGAAGCTTTGCGTTCGGGTTTCTCGTGCGAGCAGAAGGGGGCGGACAAAAGCCTAGCGTGCGTGAGGGAAGAAGGGTCGCGCGAGGGACAGGTGCGGTTCAGGCCGAGCGGTTATGTTCAATAGGAACCGGTCCAATAGGATTAGGGTTTAATTTGATTTAGGGTAATTTATAGATTCTAAGTTGATTTTTAAATTGAGTTTTACGCCGACAAGATTAGATAATCAATATATATATATATATATCAATTTAAGATTATTCCGATGTCAACGCAACCAAGGCCGCAATCATGTTTAGTTGCAAAGGGTCCATTTGAGCTCAAAATGTGCGTCGCCGCTTTCGACCACTCGACATTCATGCAGACTCTTTAGAATTGAGTGCGAATAGTCTTACTTGTTAGATTTTGATGTTTCAAAGCTAACGACGGAATCAATTTTGCGAACGGATATCTTTGGCGGCCGACCTTTCCTCGACCTCGATATGCGCGTATTGCGTTGTCGATCGACGCTGATCGGTTGATCAACAAGTTGTGCAATATTTATATCGACCGGTTTCAACATTCACGAAGTCCGTTCATCGATCGGAGGTCATTTGAGTTGATTTTGGTGACGTCCAGTATATTTCAGCCTCAATTTACGCGCTGTCACTTATGATTATTCGACATTTGCATAAACTCATATGAATTGAGTGTGTACAGTCTCATATGATAGTTTTTGATGTTTCGAAGCTGATGACATGATCAATTTTATGAACGGAGGTCATTTGGTCATCGTCACAGCTTCCCGACTCTGATATGCATGTCGACACATTGATAGCTCGAGCGCTTAATCGATTGATCGTTATATTTTGTAATATTTATATTTCGATCAATTTCGGCATTCTAAACGCGACGGCAAAGTACGTTCGCCAATCAGAAGTCATTTCGACCAATCTCAGTAACGTCCAGTGCATTTTAAGCCTTAGTTTGCGTACTGTCACCTCCGAAGTCCGTCGAATTTGACTTGTGGACTTGACTTGACTTATGACACATATGTGGAGGTCAACAATTTGAGACCGCTTTCTAGCTACTTTGATTTTTCAGAAAGTAAAGCAGCTTCATTTGGCTACAGTTTTTTGGCAGTTTTTCAGAAAGTTTTGTGGTGAAAATACTATTTTGAGAACTAAAACTGTTAGACTATGGCGGCTGTCAGAAAGTTATTTTTTGAATTTTTTATAAAGAAAAATATTTGTAACACACACATGAGCTTTACAATCACCTTTTCAAAAAACTATAATTGTCCCAAAGAGGCCCTAAATTTTACTTCCCAACCTTGAATTCAATATCCCAATGGCCTTCTATTCATACTCATAGTGGCATATTTAAATTAAAGATTATCATCATTAGAATTTCACCAATTGTTAGATTAAATGAAAATTGAAAAAAAAAAAAAGAAGAAACTTGAAGTGGGAAGCAAGATAAATAATAATCCAATCCACTCCATCTCTCCTTGCTTTGGCTAACCTTTCCCTTGGGTGAGGGTTTTGTTCACTCATGTGAAGAGAGAGTAAAATGTGGCCTCTTTTTGATGGTGTGATTGTTTTGTTCGATGTGAGTTCCTTCATGACTTGGTAAAAGATTTGGATCTATTAGTCACTTGCAGATATCTGATTTATTTTGATAAACTTAATTATAGCGAAAATAATATCTTATTCACTCACTCTATCTGCCAATAATTTAGCTCTACTTGTTAAAAGCTCCTTTATATAACTCTGAGCACACATGAAATACGTTTGTAAAAACAACTTATCGATGAATATAATGAAAGAGTAAAGAGATGTTTTTTTTACTAGCATCACCCCCTCCTGCTCAGAACACCAATAATGATTTTGCATTCTCATCCATCACAACAGATAAAGATTTGAATTTTAGCATTAGAGACATCATTTTGTCTCTCGATCGGTGCTGGAACACTTGAATCTGCTTCCAAAAGTTCATATTGCTTGCTCATTATTGACCATGAACTATATTATATTGATATTATTGCTATCTCTTAAATAATTTGAATCAGCAACTCAAACGCCCAAACTAAATTATAAAAATAAAAAAAATTTCCATTTGAGATGCAGAAGATTTCTCATCTATCATGCAATGACAAACCCCAAATCTGTTGTTATCTTCTTTTATAGAAGAAAATCAACCTTGAACCTGTACGGGTTTCTTGTAAGTGTAGAGCTTTGCAATCACAAGGTAAAACAGAAAATTCAGAAAGCTGAGCACAGCCAACAGCCAATAGAAGTAATCCAAATGACCTCGATTCAGATTATCAGGAATCCATCCAAGCCTCCCATTCCTAGTTGAGACCGAAGTGACGATAGTAACCAACAGTGAGCTGAGATAATTGCCCAACGCGCCCGTGGTGAGCGAGAGCGCAGAACATGTGCTCCTCATTGCATCTGGAGCCTGATCATAAAAGAACTCTAATTGGCCAATAAAGGTGAAGACTTCCGCTGCTCCAATTATGAAGTACTGAGGAATCTGCCAAAATATGGAGATGGGCAAGAAACCTTTGTAGTCATATAAGTTATGCCTCCTGATAGTTTGGAGCCTGATGACCTCCAGAATGCCGGCGGCCAACATGGCGAAGATTGAGATGAAGAGTCCTATGCCCATTCGAGTCAACTGGGTGAAGCCGCGCTCGTTGCCCGTTATTTTGCGGACGATTGGGACGAGAATGCGGTCGTAGAGTGGAACCCAGACGATGACGCTGATGGTGTCGAAGATGGAAAGAGAGGCGGAGGGGATGGAGAAGTTTGACCCCATGTGAGGGTCTAGAGTGTTTCCCTGTAGAACAAACATTGTGCTCATCTGGCTGTATACAGTGGAGATGATGATCCCGGTGGCCCATATTGGGAGGAGGCGCACGACGCTCTTGAGTTCCTCGACTTGGGTGACTGTGCTGAGCCTCCATGGATTTACGGGGGACTTCAGTGTGTCCTCCTCTGTCATCACAGCTGCTTTATCGAAGAACCTAACAAAGAAATTACAGATGGAACCGATTGTAATGACTGATTCCTCTGCTAATTTAAAGAAAGAAAAAAAAAAAGATTCATCATACTTACTTCAGCAGTTCTGTGTGCTCAAGCTTGCGGCTGCCTTCGATCAAAGACTCTTTGTCAGAACTCTCGTACAATAAAGATTTATCATCCGGAACTTTCACGTCATATTTCCTAAGTGATGCCACGAGAACCTGCGCGATTCTAGAGAGAGGGCTACCTCCAGGTTTCTGATGTCTGTACAATGGCGTGCCGACAAAGAAGCAAACAACTGCAATAGCCATTGCGACTGCTGGAATTCCAAAGCCCCAGCCCCATCCCACATGCGTCTGGATGTACACCAGTGCTGATGAAGCAATGAGTGCCCCTATATTGATTGAAAAGTAGAACCAGTTGAAAAAAGAGGTCTTGCTTTTCTTCTCAGATTCATCAGAATCATCGAACTGATCTGCACCAAAGGAAGACACACAAGGCTTGATTCCTCCAGTTCCAAGCGCAATTAGATAGAGGGAAACAAAAACCGCCGCTGTTTGTCCCGTCGTCGGGTGGCAACCACCACCATCACAGACAGGTTTCAGCCCTTTCAAAGATGCTGTCATAGTAAGAAGCACCAGGCCCTATAAAGATCAACATGATTAATCTAAATTTCCCTGCCAAAACAAGAAAAAAAAATTTTTTTTATTAATTTTCTGAAAAAGATTCTTACAAAGATGTAGATGACCATGAAACTTGCAATCGTTCTGTATCTGCCCCAGTAAGCATCAGCCACAAAAGCTCCCAGCAGTGGCGTGATGTAGCATGTTCCAGACCAGTTATTCACATTCCTCGACGCCGCAGCATTCCCTTCATTGAGACGAGATTTCATGTAGTTCACCAGATTGGTGCTCATTCCATAATACGCCAATCTTTCGCAGCATTCGTTGGCTGTAGATGGAAGAGTTCATAAGCATAATTGCATCAGAAAAGAACAGAATGTGGTCGCAAATAGAGTTACACTAAGCAGAAAGAACAGAAGCTCAGAAATTCTATACCAAGAATATATGGGCAAGTCCTCCAGTTGCCTGTTTTCTTCTTGTCAGCTGGCTTTCCATGGATGTCTGTTGTCCCATCTTTCGTATAATTATCCAAGTTATCTTCGATCTCCGTCGACATTTCAACAGCAAAGATGTCACCTGATACTATATCTGATTTAGTAGGCCACTTCCACTTCTCTGCAATTTAAATCAAAGCATTTCAGATCAGCATTGCCGATTGAAACGAAGGGAAGACAGTGCATGGATTACTTTATAGCTTTTTAGTTTGTTATACAGTTTATATTGAGATGAATTATGGCTTTTGGTTATTTTGGCTCTTATATATGACTTTTTATCTTTGCAGTTTCATGCGTAGTTAAAAGATGTTATTACAGGAAAACAGTCATTTTCCGACCAAAAAATGTATTTGAAAATAGCTTAAATTTGATCATACACCCACATGCAAACACATAAATGCATGCACGTGCCATCACGTGCACCCATATTTTTATGTTAAACTATTTACATACATACCACATAATTCATATATATTTACATATCTAACATCTAAATTTTAATAAGTAATATTTAAATCTTTAATATCACATCAAAATTATCACTATTTGATATTATTTTTTTAAATGAAATGTAATATATATATATATATATATATATATATATATATATATGTTAAATTGAAAATATCAAAGATATAAATTTATAATGATTATATGATATGTACGTAAATTTTCTTTATATTTTATGAAAAAAAATATAATTTCCCAACTCATTAGTCTCAAGAATTGGTATACATGAACAAACGGAAATGTTCTTATGAACAATACGAAAGACAAATGGCATTACTCTCGGATTTATCAATTTCCAAACAGTATAAAAACCAAACTCCTATTCATATTTCTCCTTCAAAATAGTAGGGATTTACAAAAATAATACAATAAAATAACATCAGAAACCTGCAATTCATTACTACAGAACAATTCATCCCACCAAAAATCCACTTCATCAGTGCTAAGAAGAAACGCAAAGTTCAGACAAAAAAACAATAATTTTCAGTACAAATCCTTATAAAGCTGTTAACTTTGAAGAAATCCAACCAATAATCATGTTTAAAAACATAATTAATAAATTATGTATTAAAAAAAATTAAAAATAGACACAGTCATTCATTAAATGGACGACTGATATTGATTGTACCTATAAGTGGCTAGTGACCTAAAATATTAAAAAAAAAATCTTATTGCGCTACGTGCTGCAATTCTAAGAGAATTCAAGTTGAGGTTAGGGATTAATTTTATTATTTATTTATTTTTATATTTTTATTTTATTTTGTTTTGTTTTACTTAAAAATAAAATTTGTTTTTATGGTACTTATTATTTTTAAAAATATTTAAAATATCTTTGAGATATTTTAAATATTTTTAAAAATAATATTATTTAATTTTAAAAATAAAAAATAAAATCACATAAAAAATATTTTAAATAAATATATTTTTTTAAAAAATAACATAAAAATAAAAACAAAAAAAATAAAATAAAATTGATCCCAAGCACAGCCTTACTAAAAATTTTAATGTAGGAATGGGAAAAGGAAAAATAATAATAATAATAATCTTAGGAGCTGTTTGGTGGGATCAATTTTATTTTTTTTTATTTTTATTTTTATGTTATTTTTAAAAAAATATTTGTTTAAAATATTTTTTATGTAATTTTTTTTAAAAAAATAAATAATATTATTTTTAAAAATATTCAAAATATCTCAAATATATTTTGAATATTTTTAAAAATAATAAATACAATAAAAACAAATTTTATTTTTAATTAAAACAAAACAAAATAAAATAAAAATATAAAAAATAAATAAATAATAAAATTAATCCCTAACAGCTCTCAACTTGAATTCCCTTAGAATTGCACCACGCAGCGCAACAAGTTTTTTTTTTTTACGCCAGTCGACTGTTAAGTTTAACCGACAATTGTGTCTATTTTTAAATTTTTTTAATAACTAATTCACTAATTATATTTTTAAACATATTCATTCTAAAAATTTTGCCAAGAAAAAATTGTATTAGATACATCTTCACATCAAACGCTTAAAAGATGAAAAACAAATGAGTGAGAAGAACGCTGCGTGAGAAATTAGTAGCTTTCAACGCTTTAACGTTTAATTAGTTAAACCAATTAATTTTGTTTTTAAAAAATTAAACAATGATTCGATTTTGTTATTTATTTAAATCAAATTTAATAGAATAGATAGCAGTTTTATTTTGGATGATCCCAAATAGAATTAATTTTAATAATTAGTTTAATTTTTTAAGTTAATTAATATATGTTAAGATGAATAATAAATATTTTTTTTGTTAAAACAATATTTATGTTAATTTTTTTCTCCTGTTTATTTACATAATTTTATTGATGCAATAACTAAAAAATAATATAATATAAAAATTTTCATTTGATCAATTTTGTAAAAATAAAAAATTAATTTATAATCCAAAATAAAACAAATTCACAATTAATTATAAAATTAATATTTTAAAAATATAATCAAATCAATTAAATAAGATTAACTTTTTTGACTATCACTGAAGAACGACATAAGATTGAATTTATAAAATAAAATAATTTTTATTGAAAATATAAAAATTTTAAGTGTTATTATATATATATATATATATATATATATATATATATATAAAAGAGGCAAATGACTTAATTTTTAAATTAGCCCTAATTAATAACTTAATTAGGTAATTAATCCAGTTAAAAAATTTAAATAAAATATCATAATCATGATAAATGATTTTTTTAAAAAATCGTTAAATTTCACATTTTTTTGGTCATATTAATGTGTCGGATTATTGTTAGTATCGTTGGAAAGGTAATAAAAAATTCTACAACTTTCAGTTAGTTTAATGAATCTAATAGATAGCTTTTAATGTATAAATTTTGAAGTTAAGGAAAGTATTATAAAGAACCCCCTTTTTTTCATTCATAATACAAGGATTGTTGAATACATATAATCCATTCGTAATATCAAGTACTCTTATTATATTCTATATATAAATTGAGCTTTAATGGATTTACTCATTCTTAAAAAATAATCAGCTCTTTTCTTATATTTGAAGATGTTATTTTACACTTTTAACATTTACTTTTCTAAAACACATTAAAACTTGTAATGTGAATTTTGACTCTAGATGTATTTTCATTTGACTCTTTATCATAATAAATACATATATGATAGTTTTAAATTATTTGAACTATATGTAATTCCACATTAAATCTTCCATCCTCTCAATGAATTAACCAAAATAAATAAACAATAAACATCACTAGATTACACATGAAGTAGAATGAGTAAACATAAAAAAAGATATAAGCCACAAATACATGCCATCAAACGCAAAAAAAATATAATACATCTATCGATGCCTACGATGGAATCGCATTCGCTGGAGAGGATTGGAAGCTAGATCACGCGATGATGTCGATGGTCCTCCTCCTCTTCCATCCGCTCCACTGGTCTAACATCCTAACTAATAGAAATCAATAAAAAACGCAAATTGGTAAACTCCATACGACGGTCATATGAAATGATCATGAAATGACTGGACCATATGCCGGCGGATGCCGCGGTCATGTGCATTTGAGATCACATTACTCGATATGAATCTGGGTGTAAATGTATGGATGCCCCACCGCAGGATGACTACATCCATTGATGGAACATCACTGCTACTGAAAGAGAATGTCTATCCTCAGACGAGTGTCAGATATGTATATCTTACCCGCCACCAACAATTCCTCATATTTATTGAAAGATGTCTGATATTCGTATCGTCACCTCTGCCAAAATAATGTCGAAATATGTCCTCAGTATTCAAGATGTGGTCACACTGCATATACAGAAATTTATATGTATCGTGTTAAAAGCAAATTATAATACTATGCATTTACTAACCATCGCTTTTCGCGCCGGGCTATGTCGAGGAAGTGTGTCTTCAACATATATCATGAATGATACCATCTCATGTATCGAGCTCGAATCATGTTGTAATGAATCCACAACGACAACCCGACTCACGCCTTCGTCAGTAATGTAAGAGTGGTAATGGACCCAATCAACATCAGCTTTTCCTCGACCATCAACCCGTACGAACGATGGATCTATCGGGGCAACATCAATGTGGAGACATGCGAATTAGCAACGATCAAAATTACCTACCCTCTTCCAACATATCTGAGTAGCCATATTTCGCCCCGTAAAGATATATCCGAACACGCAGCGGATCGATATCCATATGGCTCTGGATGACTAGATATAACATAAGTTATTATTTTAATAAACCCAATAAACATTACATCAAACCAACATTGACTCGATAAGTCCGCCCAACTCATCCCCATAAGCTCGATATTAAAGGCATTTCAACATAACCTTCATTCCATCGAATCCTATACTAAGTCACAATGTTAGGATATGGAACAGTAACGCAGTCTTCCACATGAATTACGCATATCTGTAGTAACGAACACATCTATATGTGGCGTTGATTTTGTTGTTTCATGTAATTCTCAGATAGATGAGTGAGCACAAATAACCCAACAGTGAACGTGTCAATATCAAGTAATGGCGATACCGCATGAATTTAACCTCAACCTCCAGAATGATGATCTAATAATTATTGATTATTTTACTATCATAATTGCAATGATTATGAAAAATTGGTGAGAATCGAGCATTGATCAATCATATATGACAACCGGCTTAAATAACCATAATAATTGAGTTATATTTAATCCATTTTCAATAACGTTCAATCAATCAATAAAAAGATTATTCAATCATTATTCAATCTTCGTTCAATGAAGTTCCTAAACATCACATACAACCTCAATTATAATTGATTTATCAAATAAAGTGTTACAATAAACAACACAATTGAATGTCAATGCCTTAAACATATGTAACAAATATGCGCACAAATTAACCTTCCCTACAAAAATATAAAACCATAGAAAATGAGATCTACCACAAATTTTCATGAAAATCAAACTAAATTTTAAACATACCTACTATATGCATAAAATTAAAAATCTAACAAGTTTTTTTCATTTAGGGTGAAAAATACCTAAATCGGCGAAAAAATCTAACCAAAACATTTCCGATCTTCTCCTTCACCGGCAGCAAGCTTCCTTGGCCGGTGGCGAGGTGAGCCCTAGCCGGCGACGGGGATAAACGCCGGATCTAGAACGGGATGGAGCGACAGAAAACCCGAGAGCTCGAGTTTATTTCGCCCTAAATCTGTGGGATTAGTCGGGCGACGGCAATCGACTGCAAAAGTGGCCGTCACCGACCAATATGCTATTTTTAAAAAAAATTTAACTGAATTAATTATCTAATTATGTTATTAATTAGAGCTAATTTAAAAATTAAAGGCAGGCAAATTTCCTCAAGCTGGGATCTGTGGCTACATACGATTTGTTATTTCAGCTGTTTTTTTCATTAGTCAACCCAGCAATTCTGTACTGGACCCACAAGTTGAATTTAGTGTGTTCTCGAGAAATTCGTTGCCTGAAGCCTCAGGCATGTGCTTTTTTCATAATTGGAAACAAAAATTAATTAACAACGAAATGATAATACTTCTTTCTTAAAAATATATGCTTTTTATATTCATATAATAAATATTCAATTGCAAAAAAGACGACATTTATTGATAATATTGTTTTTAATTCTTTATGAAATTTAAGATATTTAATATTAACTTTTACGTAAATTATATGAGATGAAAGTTACAATAGCTTAATTGCATACCTTAACAGGATAATTTCATATTGTATATGTAAATGATTATTAGTTTATTCAGTATAAAATAATAATACAGCATAAAAATAACATAATATCATCAAATAAAATTTGATTTTTTGAGGGTAGGCTCAACTCATTCTTTGACTCAATCTTTAAGATGAATTTAGACCTAAGAAATGAACTGAGCCCTCATAATAAAATTTGCCCTCTAGATGAGCTCAATCATGAGGATGAACTCATCTATTAAGATGAACTCAACTCCTACGATTAGCTTGACTCTTAAAATGAATCTGTCCAAATGATTTAGCATGGTTCGGGTTGAATAAATCAATTGCTTGATATTTTGGTTGTGACCACCAATAAAATTTCACTAATCTTTGACTGCAATCACCCACAAACCCAAAATCAATTTTTTTACCCACAAAATTCAATTGAATATATATATATATATATATATATATATATATATATATATATATATATATATATATATATATATATATATATATATATATATATATATATATATATATATATATATATATATCATTGTTTGTCAATCGAAGCAAACTGGGTTCATGTTAAATTTTTATGACCCATTTAATAAATGAAGTTCTAAGTTAAAACATATTGTGTGTCAAATTTGGGTCGATCCAACCACCCGTCAATCTCAATTGACACCCTAAGTCTGTATATATAAGACTTGAACTTAATATCGCTTAGTTGAGAACTTATGTTCTCAACTGTTGCATGCTAGAAAATCAATTGCGGAAGAGTGAAAGTTTACGCCTTTTTAAAGAAGACACACACAAAAGATTTAAAGAGTAACAGAAAACTGCATTTACGAAAAACCTCAAAAGAGAGGAAAATCACTCCGATAAAATCTTCCACTATGTATCTATTTCGAGTACAAAAATATTCCATAACGATTACAGAATAGATATGAAATGAACAATGACTATGTAGTAATGCTCGTGGTAACAATCACAGAGTAGATGAACAACAACGGCATGATATAATGTCGCCAGATGGATGACGAGGTGAGGACGGCGAATCGACGGCAAAATGATGGTTGCGAGAGCAGTGGTAACGACGGCTGGAGGATCTTCGTTTTGGTCTCTCTCCTCTCGCAGCCCCTCATGAGAATGAAAGCATTTATGACGGAGAAGTGACGTCTGTGAATACACGCAAAATCCAAACCACTCCACTTCATGGCTTAGAATGATTCCTTTGATCTTTTGTATTTTAAGTATTTGAATGCTCAAACCAAGTGAATTAGAGATCTTGGCTTAGATTGTCAAGACGCCGATTTGACTATAAACACTCCATGCTTAAGAGCTATTTATGGATTTAACTGATATCCCAAATTTTCCTAAGATATTTTAAGTGCTTGATCTCGACTAGTTTCAATTGAAGATCAACTTGCTTTTGACATCAAGATTCGTGATTAAATAGAATTTTCAATGGTATATCATATTTATTTTGGATGACATTATCTCAACCATCCAAAATATTTATGTCATATAATTTGAAAATAATAAATTCTTCAATGAAATTTGTGAGTCATTAACCATGCATTTGAGAGAGGTGATCTTTATGTGAGCATAAGATTATGATCAAGGTGCAAGGCGCGGATGTCTATGCACTGATGCAAGATTTCTTATGGACCCATCCTGCACTTACAGCCACTTTATTGGGCGGCAGCGAAAGCAAAAGACCTAGCGATATTGGCGAAGGCAAGAGTGAATCGCCATCGGTAAAGCACGCGGCTACTGGTTCTGCGAGACACGAGGGTATTTTGTCCATTTTTCACAGTTTTGGGCGATTTTAATCCATTTTTCTGAGATTTTTGACCTTTTTGCCCTTATAGGGGGTCTATAAAACCCCCTATGGCCAATGGAGAAGGCACACTTCTCATGTGCTCTAGTGCTTCTCTTCTTCTTGAGTGAAGGTCATTCGGAGGCGATCAATACCCGTAGTTCATGCAAAGAAAGCTCCGCTTTCCTAAAGAGGTGTCAAGACCTTGTCTGACCGACCGAAGTTCTGAGGCGATCAAGACCGTAGTTCATCTGCAGGCTCTAGTTTTCCTCGAAGAGGTGTCAAGACTCGCCGACGGATCGGGTTCAAGGCACCGCACGTAGTACGAGGCTCCGTTTCCCTCGAAAGAGGTGTCAATTGACCTCATCGGACCGACCAGGTTTGGAGGCGATCAAGACCCGTAGTTCATACGGCAAGGCTCCAATTTTCTCTTGAAAGAGGTGTCAACTTACCTCGTCGGACACGGTTTGGAGCGATCAAAGCGTAGTTCATATGTCTCATTTTCTCTCAAAGATCGATGATTTCTTTTGAAGTGACCTGCAGATAGGGGCCACAACTTCATTTCCTGAGAGATTATTACGGCATGCGAGTTTGTACAAGTCGGCCTATCAACTTGCTCATTCAAGATGGTTTGGAAATCCACCAAACCTGATGGTAGCTATTTTCCAAAGATTGATGCCAAAACGGATGCGCCAGAGAGTAAATTTGATAGTACTGAGTGCCATTCTGGAGATGTTTAAAAGGTAAAAATTAGCAATTAAAAATAGCTACAATCTCACCTTAAAGATAAGACAACAGATATTAAACACATGCATTCAATAAAGTCTCAAATGACTTCAGACTTTATGTCGCAAGCTTCTAAGTTGTCAAGATTAACTTATCATTTCTCATTTCATTTTTTTATATATACTCCACTGCAATTATAACTTAGATTTGAGTAGCCAAATATGGAAAGAGAAACATTTCCCCAGCGGAGTCGCCAGAAATCTGTGGGATCCAAAATTACCACCGACCTCTCTTTAAAAGAAAAGAGTTGTTTAAGTGTGATAATTTCATGGATGAATAGTAGAGACACTACCCAGAGATTTCATTCCCATTTGGTGAGAACTTTTATATCGGTTTCAAGTTTCCTATAGCAAGCCTATAGTTAATTTAATACCGAGAGAGCACTTTCGATTTCAATGAATCAAAAAGAAAGTATATAATCGGTGAGTGGAGTTTAGAACTTATGAAATTTATTATTTTAATTTTTGTGGGGGAACGCATGCCTAGATCCCATGGTTCATTCCGCCGTCGGTCCCCGGTCCACAATGAGGAGGTAGGACCAACGATCGGATCCTTGTCGAACACATATGCCCAAGGTGTCCTTGTAGACTGGGTGGAGTTTGTCAGGGGACAAATATAAGTCTACCTTAGCTAACATAGGGTTTTTTTGCCCAACCAAATACATTCTATATTTCACCAAAGAGCAAAGCCGGAACATATGGGCTACCGCCAACCGTAATTTAGGTGTCATATCACTGAACCACCCTACGAGGGCTCAGGTCGTAACCGCCATTTATGTGGTGTCATATCGCGTAAAATCACGCGGACAGAGGACACGCCACCCTACGCTTTGTGGAATATTTGAGTGTGAAGATAATTATACATTTGATTTGACATCGCTTTTGTGAGCAAAGTTTTCTTATACCGAAACAAA
Source organism: Cymbidium sinense (assembly GCA_021442155.1). NCBI lineage: Eukaryota > Viridiplantae > Streptophyta > Magnoliopsida > Asparagales > Orchidaceae > Cymbidium > Cymbidium sinense. The sequence continues at coordinate 107,141,088 of CM038215.1, forward strand.
CAATCATGGAGAGGTGGATTGATTTTTATTTTTTATTTATTTGTTTTAATTTAAATAATTAATTTCATTTTTTATTTTTATTTATATTTTGTTATTTTTTTGAATTTTGATCATTTTATGATTGATTTTATATTTGAATATATGATCATTTATCATTAAAATTTTAATTATAATTACCCTTCTCGATCATAGGGCTAATATCAATTGATAGACCTTGTCTACTGCCTAGTTTTCTGTAAGACGGGTCTAATTTATTATCTCAACAATATAATCCTTCAAAATCTTGTCCACTCTATAAACATGAGGATTTTGGGACTTTTCTTCCTAAGAATTTGAATTTAGAAGCTATGTCGTTGGTTCATATCTTGTATTATATGACAAAATTACCGATATTATTAATTTGAAATTCTTATAATATCAAATTTTAAATTTTGTTAACTTTAATTCAAGGCCAAATCGAGATATGTAGCTCTATTTATATTTGACTTAGTAAGTACTCCAACATGCCATATCCGTTTTGAAAATTGCATGGACATTAAGATGTCTAAGTTGGAGTTTATATGTCGAATTTTGATTTTTGGGTTTTGTTAACCCGGACCCGGTCCGAAGACCAAACCGGGATTATGTAGCATCTGTTCTTTATGTTTTATACCTAACTTGCACATTTCCTTGTTGTTTGAATACTTCAACATACATACAAGTATCTGTTCTTTTAAAATATTGTACGAACATTAAATGTCTAGTTGAAATGTATGTTCAATTTGTAAGTTTAGGTTTCAATATGATATTTTTGGGTTTTGTTAACTAACTCCAAGACCAAACCAGATATGCATATGTTCTTGAAAATATGATATGTATATTATACATTTTATGTCACAAATCAGGGTATGAGATAAATAAATTATGTTAAAGCCTATTTGATCAAATGTAAGGCAATGGACATAGAATGAATTTAGGCACTTGATTTGGGCTAAAAATCCTCTCTTTATGTAACAGATCAGCAAAGAAGAGGGGCTGAAATAAATCATTTTGAAGGCCCATATGACTAAGTATGAGGTAATGGGCCTAAAATGAATTTAGGCACTTGATTTGGGCTAAAAAATCTTTTATGTAACAAATCAGAAAGAAGATTAAATAAATCATTTGAAGGCCCATATGACCAAGTATGGGTATTGGGCCTATAATGAATTTAGAATTTGATTTAAAACCCTTTCTTTATGTAGCAAATCAGCAAACATAAAGGGCTAAAATAAATCATTTTGAAGGCCATATGATCAAATATAAAGTGATGGGCTTAGAATGAATTTAGGAATTTGATTTGGGCTAAAATCCTTTCTTTATGTGGCAAATCAAGAAACATAAAGAAATAAATCATTTTGAAAGCCCATATGATCAAATATAAAGTGATCCTAGAATGAATTTAGAATTTGATTTGGGCTAAAAACCCTTTCTTTATGTCAAAAATATAAAGTGAAATAAATCATTTTGAAGGCTATATGATCAATCACCATAGCCCATTTTTTTAATAAAGGAGAAGACAAAATATGAGTAAATGTCATATGTCATTTAAGAGAGGCAAGTGTTAATTAAAATCCACATCCTTCACATGCAAGCTCATGGCAAGTGGGGACAAATACTCATTAAATTTATTAAGAAGATATGACAAAGAGTTTATTTTCCTTCAAAGGAAGTGAGAGATAAGGGCATGCTAATGTCCATGCATGTGCATGTGATATGACAAATGGCATTAAATTAGATTTCTTTGCATGCAATTTATGACGAGGCACCACATGTGTCGATGTCATAAGAATAGATGATAAGAGGAGAGGGCTGAGCCTATATAAATAAGAGGGATTTCCTTCATAAAATACTACATTTCCTACTCTCCTTTTCTTCCTTATACCACAAGTTTAAGTTCTTTCAATCTTGCAAAGAGGGTTAACTTGTTACATATACTTGTGAGTTTCTTCTAACTCAACAATTTTTTTTTTTGATATCTTCTTGATATATGTCATGTCATATGGTAGATTTAATTTATTCCATATGTGTTTCAAGTCTTCACTATGTCTCATGTATGTATGTAAATCATGGGAATGACAAGTAAAGTAGGGAGGTATTCATGTTTGAGTATATGTCTAATGTGTATTTCAAGACATGTCAATTAGATAGAATCCACTTTATGTCATACTTGCCACAAATAGGATAGCTCTTATTATATAGAGATTGAAGCATGAGTATTCATATAGGACCTAAAGAAGTATTTTAAACCAATATGTTAACTTAAACATTTCATCATTTCTTTTCTATCTCCTTTTTTTTTAAAGAAAATCACCGCTTCCGATCATCCCCGATAGGGCTACTGAGACTAGGCCTTCCCACCATGCCAAGAAAGGCGTAGGGTCGTGACACCTCAAAATTTATTTGCCCATCATGCCAAGAAAGGTGTGCATGGGTCAGATAGCACGATTTGCCAGCTGAACAAGATTTCGCCACGCTGGAACAACGTGAACGTGTACTTATCAGTTTTCCGCCACATTGGAACAATGTGAATGAATTATAAAGAATATTTTCCCGCCACGCTGGAACAACGTGAACGTACTTATTAAAGTTTTCCCGCCACATTGGAACAATGTGAGCAATTATAGAATCATATTTCCCGCCAGCTGGAACAACGGAACGTACTTATACAAGTTTTTTCGCCGCATTGAATAATGTGAACCTGCACTTATAGAAGATACATGGAACAACAATGCTGTACTTATCACAAGTTTTCGCCATTGGAATAATGTGAACAGTACTTATCACAAAGTATATTTAGAAATTTGCATTTGTATGTATATATTTGCATACATACTTAAACAAGACATAGCATCTCGCTATAGCATCATTTTCATCACTATTTCATTGAATTTTGCATTTGAAACATTCAAATAGAAGTCAGAACATAAGCTTTTAATCACATGTAACATTTCTATTCTTCTCATTTTAAATATAAAGAGGAAATACCATTAGCAACTAGTACTAAGAAATGTGCAACAATCTTTAAGTATTTCATTCTCTTTGCTTAGCAATCCAAAGGAGACAAATATAAATCATGTTTTGCCTCATAGTTGTTTGAAAGTAATATTTGATTTGTAAAATCATGGATGAAACAACTAACTCCATTTAGTATATATAAATATGAACAAAAAATATTTGCTTGCATGATAACATGATTTAGCTACTACATTCCTAGACATTGCCAAATGATAGAGAAAAGCCAAATAGAAATGAGAAAAATATCATGGGAATCACAACCCCACTTTATCATTTCAGGCCAACATCAACATAGGATTATACCCATGAGTAATACAAATATCCTTGCTCTCTTTTCTCTCATAACTCAAGAGTAAGAAAAAGGCATAGAACAATGTATCTTGCATGATTCCAACCTCCAAATACTCATGGACAACAAACATATAATTGTTTTAATGCAAGATGGAGACTTAGCAATTGCTTTTGAGTAAAGTATGAACAAGCACTAGGCAAGATGCAACTTAAAATGAAACTAAGCACCAAAAATGAAAGCTTTAAACTTACACAAAGCCACATTTCAGATTGTACTTCAAAGGCTTATTGACTTAGTGATCACAAAAGAGAGGAAAACAAGCACAATGCTAACAAAGCCAATCAACCGCTCCTCCTCCTCTTCCTTTAGCATGATGATTATATGAAATTTACTCCACATAGATTAAACAATCACACTATGTTTAATAAGTCCAACAAATCTGAACTCTTCCCTTTTGGAGTTATATTATGAGAACAAGAGCAATAGAATACTTAGCTTGCCCATTAGAAGCAGCAATAGAAAGTTTAGAGAAAACCTAAAGAGTTTTTGGAATTTTTCAATGATTGGACATGAACCATCGGATAAACCACATATCACATGGCAGGAGGAGAAAGCATCATCCAAGGCCCAATGGAGAGGAACAGATGGACAAAAGGAAAGGAGGAAAGGCAAAGATAATGGGCTCTCTCATAACCTTAATTTTAAAGTAAAAGCTTATAGTAAATCCAACATATCACACAAGCAGTGGAGGAGAAAGCCTCAATCCAGGGAGAGGAAAGAGAAAAGAGGAGGAACAGAATGAGCTCCTGGCTCAACCTAGGAGAAAACAAAACCGAAAGCTTGTAGTATAAATCTAATCACCTTAATTTCATGCTATCAGAAACCCAAAACAAATCCAATAATAAAACACAAATGGAAGAGGAAAGAAATCGCATTTCCTTCAAGAGAAACCCACATAACAAAATATAACTTAAGATTGAAACGAAATAACTGGGTTTCGGTTGGAAGAGGAATTAGGAAGGATCGAGTCCTCTCTGTTGCTCATAGGGTTGGAATCAGAGAGGAACAAGGACACTTGGAGCTCAGTAGAGGGAGAAGACCGTGGGTGGTTCGGTGAGAAGCAAGAGGAGAGAGAATCACCTAGAGCTTCAAACAGAGCCGCAGGAATGAGAGAGAGGGATCGCGAGAGAGGGGAGAGCGTGAAATGAGGGTCAACGTATCTTTTCGATCTTTAGGGCCGACGGCCTCTTCTGATTGGCTGAACGAGTGGCGGGTTAGGTAGGGATAACGGGGTTAAGAGATTAGACTAATTGCAAACCAGTTTAATAATTAAGGTAATTAGCCATAATCATATAAATTTTGACAAATCATCCTAATAATAAACCCTAGCAATATGGGTGTCAATTTTAGGTGTTTCGTAACGCAACGTAACGATCAGTGATCGTGAGGCTATTCGGACAACGTCAATGGCGGTCGTAGTGAAATTAGGTCTAAATTGTATGACATCGCATTCGAATTGACCGATGTTCGCGCACACTTTGCTGAATCAGTCTCGGAAGACATCGTTTGATTGGTCTCGACGTTTCGGCGACGACGGCGCGATCAATTTTGTAAACGGAGGTCGTTTAGACATCATCGAGGCTTCTCGACTTTGATATGTGCATATTTTCATTAAAAATTAATTTTAATTTTTGGATCGATCATTAATTGATTTGATATTTTCTATTTAATTAATTTTAATGCTTTCGTTGCATTATGACGTCGAATTTTCTAATTGAATTGAATTAGATCGATCTCGATCGTGATTAGGGGGGTGTTAATTTCCACCATATTTATTTAATTTTAAGTAGCATATAGTTGTAGGTCAACAAATGCCCCCAACAAACATGGTGCACGCATGGAGCAGACCGTGTTTGTTGTACAATGAATTTCATGGATCTCCAAGAGATTTGCTTGGATGTCACGCAAGTTGTAGTTTCTACAACTCGATAATACGATCGGCCTTTGATAAAAGTGAGTATAACTCAAGTTGGGCAAACATTTGCATCACCGCAATAGCTCGTTGAACCGGTATTTGTGTCATTAGTCCAATGTTTTGCTTGACTAGATGAAGGGAGATGATTTGACTTGTCATCATCAACTTGTCAAGAATTTGATGCATCTTCAACCCTATGTTTCGATGACTTGTTGAAGACTTCCTCGAGTTTAAAATTTATATTTTCTCCTCCGGCTGCCTGATGGAGTTGATGAGATGAGCATGTCTTCGGTCCTGTGCTTTGTGCTTTGATGGACTTGTTGAAGACTCAGTCTCGAGATTTGGAATTTGTATTTTCCTCCTGTCCTGACTTTGTGCCTTGGTGGGCTTGATGGAGTCGGTGAGATGAGAACATCCTCGATCCTGTGCTTTATGCTTTGACGAACTTGTTGAAGACTTCATCTCGAACTTTGGGATTTGCATTTTTCTTCTGTCCTAGCTTTGTGCCTTGATGGACTTGATGGAGTTGATGAGATAGAAATGTCTTCGGTCCTGTGCTTTGTGCTTTAACGGACTTGTTGAAGATTTCATCTCGAGGATTTGGGATTTGTATTTTCCTCCTGTCCTGGCTTTATGCCTTGACGGACTTGATGGAGTTGATGAGATAAAAATATCTTGATCCTGCTTTTGTGCTTTGACTTGTTGAAGATTTCATCTCGAGGATTCAGATCTTGTGCCTCCTTTATCCCCGGCCTCATGCCTTGATGGATTTGATGGAGAAAGTCTCAATTATCTTGGAGATTTATCGGTGATACAAATTACCTTCCTCTCGCTGAGGCTTGTAGAAGGATAAATGCCGGCGACCTAGCTCGTGAGCTTGTGTTGTCAATGGCAAGAGTCATCCCATGCTTTGCACATGTAATGGACATCTTGATGACAAAACTCCCTTAGATTGACATTTAGCTTTATATGAACATTGGGATAGCTTCTTGTCCCGCTTTTGCTTGATTGGACTTATCGAAGAAGAATTTCCTTGCTTGCTTTCTGCTTTGATAGACTTATGAAGGAGTTGAGATTTTACATTTGTATTTGATTCCAAAGGCTTTGGCCTCTTCGAGTAAGGATATCTTTATTTGTTGTAGAATTTTGAAATGACCTACCAATAGGATAATTTTCCGTCTGGGTCACTTGAACTCACCAAGTTGGAGAGATTTGGGGATTTGGATGCTCTTGTCTTTGAACTAACGAAGTAGGAGGATCCCTTACTACCTTTGGTATTGAGTAAGATCCGCTGACTTCGCGTATTTTGGCATGTGAGTCCGACCTTATACACCTACTTGAGTCGGACTTGAGCAATTGATGAAGGATTTTATCCTCGCTAACGAGGGATCTCTTACACCTTTGTGGCGTTGAGTAAGCATTGCCGAATCGACCATATTTTGGCATGTTAAGTCCGACCTTATACACCAACTCGAGCCTTTAGATTTGAAGTGGGATGATAAATGTATATCCAACTTGGTTTGTTGAAGTTTGCAAACTTAAAAATTTTCTTCTTTGGTCAGTAAGACTTTTAAATTTGAACATTTGAACACATAATTTTGATTATGCACGTGGGGATCTCGACAGATGATGTCAACCCAAAGAGAAAGAAAGACCCTGTCTACTGTGAATGCCGATACTTTACTATAAAACTTTAAAAAAATGCCCCCTATCTAACAGGGGGATTTTTATTTTATTTTGGAAATGCATTCTTGTGTTACAAGAGAATTTCCAATGAAAATTTTCATAAGTGTTTGACAATAAAGATTTTCAAATGCAAGATTTGTCCAATCACACTTTCATGTGTAATATTTCTTTAAATCACCATTGATGGCATTGGTCTTTCACCTTTGAAGTCAACGAGCTGATAGGCTCCCCCTTGATATACCTTTTCAATAACAAAAGGTCCTTCCCAATTAGGTTCAAATTTACCGCCAATTCTGTGATGGGGAATGATTGGTCTTCTCAGCACCAGAACTAATTCTCCTTCCTAAAAAGCTCGAGGACGTACTGTATGATTGAATTCTTTGGACATCCTCGCCTGATAGACTTCTAGATTTTGTTGAGCTTGGAGCCTGACCTCGTCAAGCGCGTCAAGCTCTTCCATCCGTAGACGAGCATTCTCATCTTGGGTGAGATTTTGTTGAATGGCTACTGAGAAGGTAGTTCAACTGAGTGGCAAAGCGCTCACCCCCAAACACTAGCATAGGGGTAGACTTTGTAGGAGTTTTGTAAGTGGTACGGTAAGCCCATAACACTTCCACAAGTTTGGTATGCCACTCCCTTTTATTTCTTGTGAGAATTTTTTTAAGTAATTTGACTAGTGTTTTATTAAATGCCTCAGCCAAGCCATTTGCTCTCGGATTATAAATTGATGAATATCGCCAATCAATCTTATGCCGATCAACAAATTTGTAAACTTTAGTACTTTTGAAGGCTGATCCGTTATCTGAAATGATTCGGCGTGGTATACCAAATCTATAAATAATATTGTGGGTAAAGAAGTTAGTCACTTGTTCAGCTATAACTTCTTTAAATAATGTTCACCACTTGGAGAAGTAATGGTCGCTAAGATGAAGCTGACCACCGATGATGGTGATCAATTGGTCCACACATCCCCGACTCAAATGGCCAAGATGCTATCGTTGGATGCAACGGATTTGGAGGTCGATGAATTATGTTAGTGGACCTGGCATTCATGGCATCTCTTGGCATGATTGATACAATCTTTATCATATACGGCCAATAGTATCCAATTTTTTAATTTTGAAAGCCATTTTAGGACATGATTGTGCACCACAAAGTCCTTGATGGATTTCAACAATTACTTTGTTGGCTTCTTCTATTCCCAAACATCGTAGCCACATCTGTTCGAAGGATCTACGATAGAGAGTATTGCCAACATAAGCATATAGTCGAAGCCTTTTCTCAAGTTGTGAAGCTATCGACTTATTACTTAGCAATTTGCCTTTGAAGTAATAAGGGTCTCGCCTCTTCCTTCTTCAACTATAAGAATTTCATCGGTTTTAGCCAGTTGAGGTCTTTCATCCGGAATGGTTTGAAGCTTGTCTTGTTGACTTTGGAAAGTAATTTATAAGAGTGTAAGGAGCAACATGAGTCGCACCTATTGATTTGCATTTGATGACCCTCTTCCAGGATTTTAAACTTATTGGGACTCGAAAGTGTAAACACTACAGTTAATAGCCATCCATACTGCCATTTCTTTAGCTAATTTAGCTAAACAATCGCTTGCTATTCTTAGCTCGAGACTCGAGTCATAATGACATTTGAATTTGCTTCATAAGCTCGAGAACTTCGTGATAGTAATTCAAGCTTGTTGATTTTGTAAAGGCCCAACACTTGATTAATGACTGAGAATCGCCATAAATTTGCAAATTCGGACTACCATGGAAATGGCTTCCTCTAAACCCGCCACCAACGCTTCATCGCTTGTTGGTTTGGGGTTGAGTTAATTTATAAGAATGTCTTTATGCCACCTTCGGTGTGATCAAGAGACCAATACGCTTGAGCCTTTGGGAGATTTGAGGGTTGAGTGTATCTAATGGACGAAGCTCCATCAAAATACAATTCCATATTTGTTGCTTTTCTTTTCATATATGTGCATGATTTGCTCATAGAAGATCATCGTTAAGCAATGAGTCTGCCGGTATGGGATGAGCGGCAAGAAAATCTGCCTGAATTTGCCCCTTCACCACTTTATGGGGTACATTTGTAATATCAAATTGTAATAGAAGGACGGCCCATCGTGCTAAGCGACCTGTCAACGTTGGTCTTGTCATCAAGAACTTCAATGGATCGATCCTTGAGATAAGGGTAATTTTATGAGATAACATGTAATGACGTAGCTTTTGGGCAGCAAAAATTAACGCCAAACAATGCTTCTCAATTGGAATAATACGCTTCCCCTATTAGTCGACTAATGTAGTATAGAGCATTCTCCTTTCCTTCCTCATTATGCTGCGCCAACAAAGCACCTAGAGATTCCTCCGTCGTACAAGATGAGAGGCTTTCTGGATTGGAGTGCAAGAATGGGTGGGTTCAACAGATATTTCTTAATACTGTAGAAGGCCTCTTGACATTCTTCATCCCACTTGAAAGGAGTATCTTTCTTCATTAATTTTGCAAAGGGTCGACATCTGCCTGACAGATTTGATATAAATCTTCTAATGAATGCAGATGTCCTCAGATTGAACGAAAGACTCCTTGGAGGAGGCATTTCGACAATCGCTTTGATTTTGTTGGGATCGATTTCAATCCCTCCACGGCGCACAACATATCCAAGGAACTTTCCCGAAGAGACTCCAAAGGCGCACTTGAGAGGATTCATCTTGAGATCATATTTTCTGATTCTTTCAAAGACGATCCTTAAATCATCGAGATGATCTTTGCGATCTATACTCTTGACAATGAGGTCATCAACATAGCACTCTACTTTTTGATGAATCAACTCATCAAAGATTCGTGTCATAGCCCTTTGGTATGTAGCTCCAGCATTCTTCAAGCAGAAAGGCATGACTGTATAGTAATATATACCAATTGGTGTCCTGAATGAGGTATGCTTCTCATCTTAAAGAGTCATCTTGATTTGATTGTAGCCTGACGATCCATCCATAAATGAGAACATGTCGTGGTTTGAAGTGTTATCCATTAACAGTTTTGATTCAGGAAGCGGAAAGTCATCCTTTGGACATGCTTTGTTTAAATCTCGACACGAATAATCAACATTCTTCTTCTTTATAGGACAATATTATTCCCTATATTTTTCTTCTCGAATAAAACCAGCTTCAATGAGCTTCTTGGTTTCTACAATCACCTATTTTTCAACCTCCAACCTCATTCATTTAGAGGCTTGCTTGACTTGACCGCTTAATTGTTAGTTTGTGAACCGCTATATCGGGATAAGCGGCATTTCAGCATATGTCCAGCAAAGCAATCCTCAATTCAAGAGTATGGTTTTAATTCTTCCACTTTATCTTCGTGAAGTAGGCACGATGAACGTGAGGATCCTCCTCGGTTCCCAAATTAATTTCTTTAAGTTCATCCATAGTAGTGCCTCCCCACCATCTTCAAGCTCTTCGCTCTGCTTCTTCTACTTCTTCATTATTTGTGAGACTAACATTAAGAATGATATTCTCAACTTCATCATCACTCTCTACTTCTATTCCTGTTATAGCGTAACAGGTATATTCTTGTGGATCGTTGTCTTGGATGAAACCAAGGCCTTTGGTTGTGTGTTTATTTCTCTTACCAATGGTTTGAGAACCTTTTGGGTACCACATCATTTCAAAGAGCTTAGTCCTTACTTACTCTCTGGACCCCATGTTTGCGCATTAGATTTTGCATCTTTGGAGAGTACTATTTTAGTATCCTTGTGGGCATAGCTTCTTCTTCTTCAGATAGTTGCATTACCCAATCAGGATCCTCTTCTTTACACCCCTCGGATTTATAAAATAGGCTTCCTGGCCCGTGCTTTCCAGGGAGAGGAGGTACATAGAAGGTCACCAGTTTCTCGACTTTGTGAGTTTCTCAAGAGGTGATTTCTTTAAAATGTTGGGAGGGAGGGAGTGACTACGAGTGTAGTCTCACGATGGATCTATGATTATTTTAAAGTAGTGCATTACACCTTACCTTCAAAAGCGATTCAAACTCATAATCGAGTCAAATTGATTTTCCTCAATCGCTTTTACTCAAGAGTCATGGACCTTTGGATTTAGAAGGAATACATTCATCTTCTTCTTGATCACCCTAGATGAGGGACGGTTATTAATTTTGGACTGTTCTTATATCCCTAGGAATATTTGGAACAACCTCTTTTCCTTTATTCATTTTATCTTCTCCCTTCTTCTTAACTTGTTCTTTTATGGGTTTTGAAGTAGATGCGATTTGCTAGTTGTTTTGTTAGCTTTGATTCCCCGGAAGGAAATAACTGGAATCTTGATAAATCTTCATTTCACCGCAAAAGGTTGCATGTCACCCATAATTTGGCATTCTTCTCCATCCTTTGTATATTTCATATTGATGCAATGTAGATGGGACAATACCATACTTATGAAGCCATGGTCGACCCGAAGGGCTCAAATGAGTGATCGATCACATGAAATTTAGCTTCGTGAGAGGTCTCCAAATTTAAGAGGAAGGACGAATGACATAGTTTTCTCCCTTCTCATTGAAACCTTGAACCATGACTTTATCTCATCCCAGATGTTGTACATCTAGAGATAGCCATGTAAGAGTTCTCAAGTTCATAAGATTCATGGAGGAACCGGGATCAATTAAGATCCGCGGTATTATAATTTCATCACTTTTAGCTGTAACATACAGAGGGCGATTGTGCTCTGCAGTCTCGAGCATTAGATCATCTTCTGAAAATGTGACGATTGGAGGCTCTTGAACATGCAAGGTCTCAGTAGCTCAACAAAATATGCTTCAACTTTCCGCTCTTTGAGAGCTTCAATTAAGGTGTTACGAGATCTTCGACATTAGAAGTGCTTCAGATACACTAAGTCGCGAATTTTTCTTAGATGGGATAGAATATTATAGTCGATCCCTTTTGATGAAGGCTTCTTATTTGAACCCTTAGGGATAGCTTTTCATTGATTTCAATTTCTTTTTCTTTATCTTTATTCATTGGCTCTTTCCTCTATTGGGATGGTAGCACTCACCACTTCTCAACTGCATTGAGCTACTTTTCGATCCAATCTTCATATGACTCGCCGCTTCCGCCGCCGCCTAATGATAGACTAGAAGATTCAATTATCCCAACTTTACATTTTTTATATTTGTTGATATGGTGAGCTCTGATTCATCTTCATCTGGGAAATAGAGTTCCTCTAAGCTGCTGTCAAATTCATGATCAAGCAAGACTCAGTAGGAAGTTCTTCAGCTTCTTCCCCTGCTTCTTCATTGATCTGAAGATTTGTAATGAATTCTGCAAGCGTGATAGGTCGTCTTGCTGATTGTATATAATCTTCCATGTTATTGATGATCCTCGTTACATTGCACCATCAATAGTAGTGACATTTTGCTACGCTTCTTCTTTTATTTAATTTATTTTTTTCATTTGGCGGTTTCCTTCTGCGGTATTTGGCTATCTTTTCGTGAGATGAACTAGCCTTCCCATAACTTAGGTTTTGTCTCAACTCAAGTACAGGCTCAAGTGGTGATTTCCACTGAATACTTGGAACGCCTTCTAGTTGTTTTAACATTTTCACAGTCTTTTTAGAGACTGCGGCCTGCCATCCTTCATCATCGACCAACTTCTCTTTGCCTTTATCATTGCTCGAGAGATGATGAGATTACATTCTTTCTCATACAGACACCGAGATATGTCTTATATGGAATATTTGATGATATTTTGTTGATGATATATTTTGACTTTTCTTAAAAGAATACTTTTATTCACTTTTCTTTTAAAAGAATACTATTCATTTTCTTTTGTTGCTTTTTGGTCGCCACCTTCACGACCTCGGTACATCATTACCTCCAAGTATGAGCTTGGGTTGTGGAGCAGGATTGAACGACTGCCTTGGTTTTTCTTGATAAATAGGTAGTCTTTCTTTGTCTATGTTATAGACTAACCGCTTACCTGTATCCTTCTTGTATGAGGTGAAATGCATTTCACCTTTCTCTAGCTTTTACTCTTTTGGATTTATCTTGTCGGCTCGAGTGACAAATTTAATTTCTCAAATTTAGCCACCCTATCAAGTAGTTCTTGAAATGTGATAATTGAAGATGAAGTGGCCATCTTATCATCGTGTTGCCCATCAATAATTGGATCGCATGCTCTTCTTCTATTGTTCACATTTCATACTCATATTTCGCCAACGCGTAATATATCGCATTGATTCATCTTTTCTTCCTCTTCTCAAGAGAGATCGAATCGTTATCTTTTGACTAGTAACCTTTAACGAACATATTTTCAAGTTCGGCAAAAGTCTTGACCGAGTCATTTGATAACTCAGCATACCATTCGAAAGCAGTCGAAGTTAAACTACTAATGAATTGACAGAATAATAATGCATCATTTCCCCCTGTGTTACCATAGGATGCTTTGAACTGTGCTAGATGTTGTTTAGGATTACCATTTCCATCAAATAGATTGAACTTTGGCATTGAATATCCCTTTTGATATAGAATTTGATCATACTCTGCAGGATATGGGCGACCTTTGCTCACCAATTTTTCTGCCTGCCCCGCAGCTATAGCAGCTTTAATCTTCTCATTCAAGATAATATCAAGTTAAGAGGCTGTCACGGCTTCAGATATAGCTTGTGTATTCTGAGAAGCAGCTTGTCGAGCTAACTCATTTATTTCAATCCTCACTTCAGGCTCAATTTGGACCCTTGAAGCATGTGAGATCAAATTTATTGGAGGATTATCGCGTAGGGCTTGATTTGATGATTATTTGGGGACAGGTGTTGGACTGCTGAATATTTCTCGCATTAATCATCGTGCGCATCATCATCATTTCGCTCATTTTCATATTCAACTGAGCGATTTCTTTATCTTTGGCTTTCATCTGACACTGAATTTGTCTCTGCGCCTCTGCCAAAGTGGTAGTATCGGTGAATGTGGGATTTTCTTCCCTTTCTTCTTCCTCTTCTTGTTGTTCCTCTCTCTCGAAGACTTCGAGGATGCTCCTCTATTTGAACATTTTGTTGTTCTTGGGTTGAGAGTATATGTATGGTATATTACACGATGCTCACCGACTTGTTGTACCATAAACACCACTTCAACAGTCGTTGCCTCTTCCTCTTCTTCTTCATCCCCTTGGATACGAATTTCAGATCGACGTCTCCAATGGACTTCCGACTTCAAATGTGGAATTGAAACATCTTCAGTTAGAGGGCTTTGATCGAAGCTAACCTCCTCTTGATGGGATGGAGTTGATTGATGACGGGATCCCCTGGAGGATTCTCCAAGGTGTCTACCGTAATAAATTTTATCATCTAGGGTCCCCTTTTAGGCTCCCATCGCTGATAAATTTGAGTTGGGACGGATCCGGGAATTCACACCAGATGTCACGCCATGCCTTTGTCTAAAGTACTTTTTGAGGCCCAGGCCTCCATATCGCTACCTTTCCACCGGACCTTTCGGTGGATTCTGGACACGTCCCAAGTGTCACACCGATGCTCACCGTGTGGGACATGGATCTATGGCCCCGACATTGAGTTGGGATGAGGTCTCCTTGGAGGAACAGTCCTAACATCCTTGATAACAAGACCCTGGTACCTTCTTTTCATCAGTCCTCTCTCCTTGGCAACTTGAAAAACCCGATGCACTTGTGCAGATATAGTTTCGGACTTCCTCGCAGGAGGAGCTGGAACCTGATGATGTTGGGTCCGATAAGACCGAGACCACATGCTCCATTTTACCCATTTAAGGTTGTCAAACCGGTTATGAGTTGGAACACTCACTGCTGGCTCCAGAGTTGATTGTGCAGCTGGCTGCATGGGCAATAAATGTTGAACACATAGCTCAAGATTTCTCTTTCATCGTTGCCTCTGGCTAAGCTTGCTTCCAGACGAAGAAGCTTCAGCATCTTGCCTCCCAGGGGCGAATGGTTCAGCTGGCAGGATTGCATTATTCTGAGGGACTAAAGAGACAGTCCGCCCAGTAACAACCCTCTTCATGATTATTGTCTTAGAGGGGCCAAGCCTCTCAAAGACTGATGATTTCTTTTGAAGTGACCCTGCAGCAATAGGGGCCACAACTTCAGCAGGCCTTTTGAGAGATTGTTGCACATGGCGTGCAGGACGAGTTTGTACTTCAGCAAGTCGAGGCCTATCAACTTGCTCATTCAAGATGGAAATCCATGCTACCAAACTGGATGGTCTCAGCTTCCAAAGATTGATGACGCAAAACGGATGTTGGCACCTTGCCGAGAGTAATAGGATGTGATTCTGAGTGCCATTCTAGAGATGTTTAAAAGGTAAAAATTAGCAATTAAAATAGCTACAATCTTACCCTATAGATAAGACAACAGATATTAAACACATGCATTCAATAAAGTCTCAAATGACTTAAGACTTTATGTCACAAGCTTCTAATTTGTCAAGATTAACTTATCATTTCTCATTTCATTTTCATTTCATTTTTTTTATATATACTCCACTGCAATTATAACTTAGATTTGACTAGCCAAATATGGAAAGAGAAACATTTTCCCAGCGGAGTCGCCAGAAATCTATGGGATCCAAAATTGCCACCGACCTCTTCTAAAAGAAAAGAAAGAGTTGTTGATAATTTCGCGGATGAATAGTAGATAAGACACTACCTAGAGATTTCCCTCATTTGGTGAGAACTTTTTATATCTAGTTTCGGTTTCCTATAAAGCAAGCCCCCTATAGTAAATTACCCCTCCCAATCGAGAGAGCACTTTCGATTAGCTAGTCATGAATCGTTAAAAAAGTATATAATCAGTGGAGTGGAGTTTAGAACTTATGAAATTTATTATTTTAATTTAAAACTTTTTGTGGGGGGAACGATGACGCGCCCGATCTAGATCCCATGGTTCCGTCGTCCCGGGCTGTCGTGGTCCCTGGTCCGCTTAGTCAGAGGAGGTAGTCAACAACCCGACGGATCCTTGTCGAACACATGGGTTATGTCGTCTAAGGTGTCTTGACTGGGTGGAGTTTGTCTGGGGACAAATATAAGTCTACCTTAGCTAACATAGTTTTTTTTGCCCAACCAAATACATTCTACATTTCACTACCAAAGAGCAAAGCCGCTGGGGAACATATCGGTGCCGACCGTAATTTAGTGGTGCCATATCATGGCGAACCACCGGGTCAGGGCTCAGTAACCGCCATTTATATGGTGCCATATCACGCAAAAAACCACGCGACAGAGGACACGCCACGCCCCACGGGCTTTAGGAATATTTGAGTGTGAAGATAATTATACGCATTTGATTTGACATTGGCTTTTTGTGAGCAAAAGTTTTCTTAATTTATCACCCGAAAATAAACAATTGCAGAGGGGTGGATTGATTTTTATTTTTTATTTTTTAGTTTTAATTTAAATAATTAATTTTATTTTTTATTTTTATTTATATTTTATTATTTTTTTTGAATTTTGATCATTTTATGATTGATTTTAGATTTGAACATATGATCATTTATCATTGAAATTTTAATTATAATTACCCTTCTCGATCATAGGGCTAATATTAATTGATAGACCTTGTCTACTCTGTCTAGTTTTCAACAGAGGATCGGGTCTAAATTTGTTATCTCAAGAAGTATAATCCTTCAAAATCTTGTCCACTCTTGTTTGAACATAGGGGATCAGGTTTGGGACTTTTCTTCCTAAGAATCTGAATTTAGAAGCTATGTCAGTTGGTTCATATCTTGTATTATATGACAGAATTAGCTTCTCAGATATTATTAATTTAAAATTCTTATAATATCAAATTTTTAGGTTTTGTTAACCCGGACCCAGTCCGAAGGCCAAACCAGGATATGTAGCATCTGTTATTTATATTTGACTTAGTAATTACTCCAACATGCATACGGATATCTGTTCTTTGAAAATTACATGGACATTAAGATGTCTAAGTTGGAGTTTATATGTCAAATTTTGATTTTGTTAACGTCCAAAACAAAACCGGATTATGTAGCACTGTTCTTTATGTTTTATACCTAACATATGTCCTTATTGTTTGAACACTTCAATATACATACAAGTATCTGTTCTTTTAAAATATTATACGGACATTAAATGTCTAGTTGAAATGTATGTTCAATTTATAAGTTTAGGTTTCAATATGGCATTTTTAGATTTTGTTAACCCGGACCTGGTCCGAAGACCAAACCGGGATATGCAGCATATGTTCTTTGAAAAATATGATATGTATATTATTTTGGCCAAACCCCTTTTATGTCACAAATCAAGGGTATAACAAATAAATGTTGAAAGCTATTTGATCAAATGTAAGGCAATGGACCTAGAATGAATTTAGGCACTTGATTTGGGCTAAAAATCCTCTCTTAATGTAACAGATCAGCAAAGAAGAGGGGCTGAAATAAATCATTTTGAAGGCCCATATGACCAAGTATAAGGTAATGGGCCTAAAATGAATTTAGGCACTTGATTTGGGCTAAAAATTCTCTTTATGTAACAAATAAAAGAAGATAAATAAATCATTTTGAATATGACCAAGTATATATTGGGCAGAATGAATTTAGGAATTTGATTTAGGCTAAAACCCTTTCTTTATGTGGCAAATAAGCAAACATAAAGTGAAATAAATCATTTTGAAGGCCCATATGATCAAATATAAAGTGATTGGCCTAGAATGAATTTAGAATTTGATTTGCTAAAAACCCTTTCTTTATGCAAATCGAAACATAGCTGAAATAAATTATTTTGAAAGCCCATATGATCAAATATAAGTGATGGGCCTAGAATGAATTTAGGAATTTGATTTGGGCTAAAAACCCTTTCTTTATGTGGCAAATTAGCAAACATAAAGGGGCTGAAATAAATTATTTTTGAAAGCCTATATGATCAATCACCCATAGCCCATTTTTTTGATAAGGGGAAGCAGAAGACAAATATATGAGTAGATGTCATATGTCATTTAAGAGAGGCAAGTGGGTTAATTAAAATCCACATCCTTCACATGCAAGCTCATGGCAAGTGGGGGGAAAAATACTCATTAAATTTATTAAGAAGATATGGCAAAGAGTTTATTTTCCCTTTCAAAGGAAGTGATAAGGATGCACAAGGGCATGCCACATTTCCATGCATGTGCATGTGATATGACAAATGTCATTAAATTAGGTGATTTTCTTGCATGCAATTTATGATGAGGCACCACATGTGTCGATGTCTTTAGAATAGATGATAAGAGGAGAGGGTTAGGGAGGCCTATAAATAAGAGGGGATTTCCCTTTCATAAAATACCTACATTTCCTACTGTCCTTTTCTTCCTTATACCACAAGTTTAAGTTCTTTCAATCTTGCAAAGAGGGTTAACTTGTGCCACATATATTTGTGAGTTTCTTTTCTAACTCAATAATTTTTTTTTTGATATCTTCTTGATATATGACATGTCATATGGTAGATTTAATTTATTCCATATGTGTTTGCTTCAAGTCTTCGCTATGTCTCATTTATATATGTAAATCATGGTGGGAATGACAAGTAAAGTATGGGAGGTATTTATGTTTGAGCATATGTCTAATGTGTATTTCACTACATGTCAAGCTAGATAGAATCCACTTTATGTCATACTTGCCACAAATAGGATAGCTCTCATTATATAGAGATTGAAGCATGAGTATTCATATAAAGAAGCATTTTAAGCCAATATGTTAACCTAAATATTTCATCATTTCTTTTCTATCTCCTTTTTTTTTAAAGAAAATTTTGGCGCCCTTGTCCATCCAAGATAGCGCCGGAGACTATTCCCACCACAAGAAAGGCGCATGGGTTAGATAGCACATCATTTTCGCAATGTTGAACAACGAGTAAGTACTTATATATAGATTTCTGCCACGTTGGAACAAGCATGTACTTATACGTTTTACCACATTGGAACAATATAAACGGGTACTTATAGCATAGAGCAATAAATTTGCATTCACATGTATATGAAATTAAAGTATAAGCATTTATATATGACATTTCACCTCCTTTTTTTTTGAAAATTTCAGCAGCCTCCCGGCATCATCCCTGCATAGGGGGCTGCTTCGAGAAGCTAGGCCTTCCCACCACGCCAAGAAAGGCATGCATGGTAGGTGTCGCGAGACACCTCGGCCG
The DNA here is from genome assembly GCA_021442155.1 of Cymbidium sinense. Lineage (NCBI taxonomy): Eukaryota > Viridiplantae > Streptophyta > Magnoliopsida > Asparagales > Orchidaceae > Cymbidium > Cymbidium sinense. The sequence continues at coordinate 107,160,218 of CM038215.1, forward strand.
AAGATTTATTTGCCCACCACACCAAGAAAGGCTGCATGGGTTGCATAACACTGATTACATTTCCACGTTGGAACAACGGAGCAAGTACTTATCATACAGTTGCCACGCTGGAACAACGTGAACTTTATCACAAGTTTCTCCTACCGCATTGGAATAATGTGAATGGGTACTTATAGAAGCATATTTCTGCTTGGAACAACGTAAATATTTATCAAAAGTTTTCCAGCATTGGAATAATGTGAACGGTACTTATAGAAGCATATTTTCCCCGCCACATTGGAACAACGCGGAAGTGTACTTATTACAAGTTTTCCACGATTGGAACAATGTGAACGCAATAAAGAAGCATATTTCTCCGCATGTTGGAACAACGTGAACAAGTACTTATCACAAGTTTTCCCGCCACATTGGAACAATGTGAACGGGTACTTATAGCAAGCATATTTTCCTACCACGTTGGAGCAATGTGAACAGGTACTTATTACAAGTTTTTCCGCCGCATTGGAACAATGTGAACGCACTTATAGAAGCATTTTCTCGCCACGTTGGAACAACGAAGTACTATCATAAGTTTCCACCGCATTGGAACAATGTGAACGCACTTATAGAAGCATATTTCCCCGCCAGCTGAATAACGCGAACATACTTATTATAAGTTTCCGCCACATTGGAATAATGTGAACGGGTACTTATAGAGATATTTCGTCACATTGAAACAATGTGAGTGTACTTATTACAAGTTTTCCGCATTGGAACAATGTGAATGGGTACTATAAAGATATTTTCCCGCCACGTTGGAACAACGTGAACAGGTACTTATCACAAGTTTTCCTGCCGCATTGGAACAATGTGAATGGGTACTTATCACAAAAGTATATTTAGAAACTTGTGTTTCCATATGTATATATTTGCATACATACTTAAACAAGACATAGCATCTGCTATAGCATCATTTTCATCACTATTTCACTTGAATTTTGCATTTGAAACATTCAAATAGCAAGCTGTAACATAAGCTTTTAATCACATGTAAGCACATTTCCATTCTTCTTATTTTAAATATAAAAGAGGAAATACCATTAGCAACTAGTACTAAGAAATGTGCAACAATCTTTAAGTATTTCATTCTTTTTTCTTAGAATCCAAAGGAGACAAATATAAATCATGTTTTGCCTCATGATAGTTGTTTGAAAGTAATATTTGCAAATCATAGATGAAACAACTAACTTCATTTAGTAGATATAAATCAACAAAATATTTGCTTGCATGATAACATGATTTAGCTACTACATTCTAGACATTGCCAAATGATAGAGAAAAGCCAAATAGAAATGAGAAAAATCTCATGGGAATCACAACCCCACTTTATCGTTTCAGGCCAACATCAACATAGGATTATACCCATGAGTAATACAAATATCCTTGCTCTCTTTTCTCTCATAATTCAAGAGTAAGAAAAAGGCATAGAACAATGTATCTTGCATGATTCCAACCTCCAAATACTCATGGACAGCAAACATATAATTATTTTAATGCAAGATGGAGACTTAGCAATTGCTTTTGAGTAAAGTATGAACAAGTACTAAAGATGCAACTTAAAATGAAACTAAGCACCAAAATGAAAGCTTTAAACTTGCACAAAGCCACATTTCAGATTGTACTTCAAAGGCTTATTGACTTAGTGATCACAAAAGAGAGGAAAATAAGCACAATGCTAACAAAGCCAATCAACCGTTCCCTCCTCCTCTTCCTTTAGCATGATGATTATATGAAATTTACTCCACATAGATTAAACATCACACTATGTTTAATAAGTCCAAAATCTGAACTCTTCCCTTGGAGCTATATTATGAGAACAAGAGCAATAATACTTATTTGCCCATTAGGTAAAAAGTTTAGAGAAAACTCAAAGAGTTTTGGAATTTTTGCAAGGATTGACATGAACCATCGGATAAACCAACATATCACACCACGGAGGAGAAAGCATCAAGGCCCACAGAGGAAACAGGACGAAAGGAAAGGAGGAACCAGGCAAAGATAATGGGCTCTGCTTAACCTTTTCAGCAAAGTAAAAGCTTAGTGTAAATCCAACATATCACACAGAGGAGGAGAAAGCCTCATAATCCAAAGTGGAGAGGAACATGGACAGGAAAGGAGGAACCGAGAATGATTCCTCCAACCTAGAAGGAGAAAACAAAACCGAAAGCTTGTAGTATAAATCCAATCACCTTAATTTCATGCTATCAAAACCCAAAACAAATCCAACCATAAACACAAATGGAAGAGGGAAACAGAATCTACATTTCCTTCAAGAGAAACCACATAACAAAATATAACTTAAGATTGAAAGCAAAATAAACGGGTTTTTGGAAGAGAATTAGAAGGATCAGTCCTTGCTACAGTTGGTGCTTCAGAGAGAGAAACACGGACTCAGAGGAGGTCAGAGAGGAGAAGGAGCACTGGGTTCGATGAGCAAGAAGAGGGAGAGGGAGAATCGGACCCTAGAGCTTCACAGAGCCAGAACGAAGAGAGGGATCAAGAGAGGGGAGAGCATGAAATAGTCAACGATCGTTCAATCTTATGACGCCTCGACAATAAAGGGCGTTAGGTAGGGATAACGGGTTAAGAGATTAATTGCAAACCAATTTAATAATTAAGGTAATTAGCCCTAATCACATAAATTTGGCGAATCATCCAATAAACCCTAAATATGGTGTCAATTTTAGGTGTTTTTTTAAACACAACTAGAATCAATTTCATGATGAGGTCGTCGACAACATAGTGAAATGAATCTAAAGCACGTATTAATGAATGTCCGTGCACACTTTTAATCGAAAGGCTTGATAGTCTTAAGCGATGACGCGATCAATTTCGAAACGAGGTCTTTAGACATCGTTCGACTTTGATATGCGATATTTTCATTAAAAATTAATTTTAATTTTGGATCGATTATTAATTGATTTGATATTTTATTTAATTAATTTTAATGCTTTCATGCATTATAACGAATTTTCAAATTGAATTGAATTAGATCATGATCGCGATTGGGGTGTTAATTTCCACCATATTTATTTAATTTTAAGTACATTGTTGTAGGTCATAACAACAAAACTTAAAACCTATAATAAGAGTTTCAAATCGTTGAAATATCTAAGAATGTTCGTGTGATAGTAGATCTAATCCTCTCATAGAACTAAACAGATTGATCTATAAGACTTAAACATATTCAAATTAATCAATTTTCAAATCAAATTAAGAATCAAACCGCTTAAATGGAATTCTATCATTAAAAACTTAAATCAAACTCAATCCATCCACCTTCCACAACTGTTTGTCAGGGTGATAAATTAATAAAACTCTAGCTTACAAATGAGCCAATGTCAAATCAAGTGTCACTCTCAATCAATCTCACGCCACTAAGGATGTGGCTCGTGACCTCTGACTGCGTGGCTTGGTCAAGATCATGAAGCGCTTATGACCAAAATCCTTCGACGTTTTGCAAATGCTCCATTATATTAAGATCACGATCGTAACCTGTATGCTCCCCAATGGCTCTGCCCTTTGAGTTGTGCATCATAGGGTATACTTGATAGGGCAAACAACCCTCTGTCAGCTAAGGTAGACTTAAAATTGTCTACTTAGATAAACACCACCTCAAGTCTACAATGATTTCTTGGACAACGTAACCCATGTGTTGCTGATGAGGATCCTTCAGGTCATTACTACCTCCTCACTAAGTAGACTCAGGACCAATGATAGAACCACATCATTCCCCCAACCATTTGGTTTAAGCTAAAATGATGAATTTCATAATTTTAAATTCTAAAAACTCCATATGCTACTACAAATGCTATGCATTAAGTGAGCTAATGACTAGCCTTAATAGAAAGTTCTCTCTCACTCACAAAGATGGGTAATTAACTATAGGGCCTTGCGCCTATAAGAAACCTGGAATCAGATATAAAGTCCTCATAAAATGAGGGTGAAATCTCTAGGCAGTGTCTTATCTACTATTCCATCTGCCTTCTGAAATTGCACCGACACCTTAAATCACTCTCTTCAATTCAACATTTTGTCGAGAGGTCGGTGGTGAATTTTTGGAGCCCACAGATTTCTGGCGACTCCGCTGGAGACAGGATTATCTTTCCATCTTTGGTTAGTCATATATGTGCTATAGTAGCAATAAAATTTTTGAAAATTCAAAATAAAAAATGGTGATTTAAATGTATAATAAATTCAATATGAGGCTCTATGTAAGATGAATCATTCCATAGAGTATATCTTTATTACACTATTATCTTGCTCTGTAGTACCTCTGCTTCTTGAAAGTATGGGGTGAAATAATAATTGCTAATTATTAATCCCCATCTTTCACTTTTGCAGAATGGATCTGCAAAACACTCTTTTCACCGCTCAATGGGCGCAGCGAACATCCGCTCAACAACGCCGGGCCATCAACACAGAGATATCGTAGCTTCAATAAATTACTTAGTGAAGAATGCCTCAAGTCTTACAACTCGTGCCAACCAACAACAAATAATCGCTATCAAGGAGTTCTCCACGTGAGAACTTCGCCAAAAGGGTAAGTGAATCAAGCTGTGATGAAAAGAATCGGCAAATTAAGTGCTGCAATTGAACCTTTTGTACTTGGAAAGCATGATCATGAAGCTTCCTCATCAGGAAGTAAATTAACCAGAAGACAGAGAAGAAGGAGAAATGCTGAGTTGAGGGCTCAATAGATACCCTTTGAACGGCCTAACGAACAAGCGATACTGCCGCCAGAAGCGAGTATCCCTACTCACAACAACTTTGACAACTTAAAGTGGGTAAAGAAGAATAGCTCTACTGGTGAAAAAAACCAGTCCTTCTAGAACCAACCACATCAAGCTCCACCACTACAGAGAAGACAGCCTGAAACACTGTCTGTCAGGATACATAAAGTTCTCAAAGTAGCCAAGGATAGAGCCCTAATGAAAAGAATATTTCAGAGGCTTGTGGTGATGAAAAATACTGAAGCTCTACCAAGAAAGTTGCTATCTCTTGATAACATAGCACACGCATGGTGAGCATCAGAGCTGACACTTGGACCTCGTGTCCAAGAATCCATTGTCGAAAGGTCCCGGTGAAAGGATAAGCAAATATGGAGGCCAGGACCCCGTAATGAAGTCCTGAAGAATGGAAGAGGTGTGATATCTGATACATATACTCAAAAATCCGCCTCTAAAATAACTCATCATAAGTGGATACCCAAAAGAGGGGATATCATTGATGAAAGATATGATGGTCGACACCCTGGAGAATCCTCTAGGGGATCCCATCGCTGATTAGATTCACCCTTATAAAAGAAGGTCGACTTTGATCGCAGTCCTTTAATAGAAGAAATGTTTATTTCGCACATTGAACCAGAGATCCACTGGAAACATCGATTTAAAATTCGTGTGCAAGGAGAAAATAATGAAGAGAACACTATGGAAATGGAAGTTGTCTATACGGTCAGAGATATATATGAACTCCGCCAAAGACTATCACAGAACATGAACTCAAGGAACCCAACTCAATTCGATATTTATGAAGAAGAGTCTTCACGTAAGCAAAGGATGAATCTTCATCGCTGAAGAAGAAGAAGAAGACCATAATAAGAAAGATATCATGGGTGTTGAAGCTCTCTATATGGTTGGACCAAGAAATGATCAGCTTGGTACATGCTTTTATAATCAGCATTGTCGTTTAGCCCTATCAATAGATGCCTCTGCAAATGCACAAGAAGAATGACAGTCAAGTTCTTTTCCTGAAAATGAGCAAGGAGCAAAATGACAATAAGAAATAGAAGAAGAAGAAGAAGAAGAAGAAGATCATGTACTGATTGACGCCATAACATTAGCTATAGAGCAAGGAGAAATGCAGCGTCAAATGAAGGTCAAAGATAAAGAGATTGCACATCTTGGTACCAAAATGAATGATATGATGGTACAAATGAACATCATGATGGAGTTATTGCAGAAGAATATCACATCAAGTGCAGCACCTATTTTGTCTGCTAACCAACAGGTAGCTAACAATGCAACTTCTATACCACCAATCACTGTGGTACCTCAAACTCCTACAGTACATGCTACGCAAGAAGCAAGGAATGAAGTTAACCCACTACCTCTCCAGCCAATAATTCAAAATCTGGCTAGCACACCTGGAATGGTAACAACTGCTTAACTGGAAATGATAATCAATGAAAAGATAAAGGCAGTCATAGCCTTAGAGCAAGTTGAAAAGCTGGTGAGTAAGGGTCGCCCTTACCCAGCTGAATATGATCAAGTGTCATACCCAAAAGATTACTCAGCGCTTAAATTTAATACTTTCAGTGGGCTTGATAATCCAAAGCAACATCTAGCTCAATTTAAAGTTACTTGTGGTAACACAAGAGGGAATGATGCATTACTTTTTCAGCAATTCATTAGTAGCCTGACCTCAGCGGCTTTCGAATGGTATGCAAAATTGCCAAAATGATTTGGTTAAAACCTTTGCTGAATTAGAGACTATATTTATGAAGAGGTTAGCCAGTGCAATCAAGAAAATCATAATCGCTGACCTTATCTTGCTGAAAAGAAGGAAAGATGAGTCAGAGACAAAATTCATAAGTCGTTGGCGCAACCTAAGTATGAAGTGCGAGCAACAATTGGAAGAAAAATATGTGATCTAATTGCTAATAGGAAATATGGATGATAATATCTATGCATGGCGTCGATCGCAACATTCCAAGACTTGCTCGATAGTGTGGCTAAATTCGAAAAGTTGAATCGCCCTAAGTCTGAAGTCTACGCAGATAAAGCAAAGAGAAACAAACCTTCAGACTCAAGAAGAAAGGAAATTTATGCTGCTTCCTATAACTCAAATGGCGAAAAGTGGGTGATAATAATGTGGATAAAGGAAATCAATCAATGTATAATGATGATAAGGGAAAGAAGCCTTTTATTCTAATCCACAACCAAAATTAATATTGGGAGACAATGAAAAACCTTGGACTTTTTCAAGTGGTGGGAAGCGTCTTAAACAAGTGACAAGAGATGATGAGCAAATGCGGTCATCTCTTAAGGAAAAGATGAACGAAGAATATTTCTTTAGAAGGGACAGTGTGGCCAAATTATTTTGGCAAGCAGTCAAAGCTAGTCTACAGTTATCAAAAATTAAAAAGCCTGAAGATGTTGATCAAGTCAACAATCCAAATTACTATCCCTATCATCGGATGATCAGTCATCTTATCGAAGATTATTATGTCTTCAAAGATTGGCTAGAAAGGAAGTATCGACGAGGTGAATTTATATTATCCGACAGTGTTCTAATCAACCCAAAAAGAGAGTCTACATGGATGATTACGTCCTCTTCCGTATTATCTAGCAAAATCAAATAGAAGGAGAAATCAGTTCATACCGAAGAATGACAAACAGTAGTCTCCAAAAAGAGCATGAAAATGCTAAAGCAGCTAAAAAACGTCCCTAGTGTTAAGTGAAAATCACCACTTGAACCTATATTGGACATAAGAGAGATGCCTAAACCAAGTATTTGGGCTTCTTAGCATTATTCGATAAGACTACTCACAAAGATGAAGAGTACTAAACGCAGGCCTCATAAATCAAAGAAGCTGGCTAAGAAAAAAAAGATCAAGAAGAGAACTACAACTCAAAAGATCTTTAACAATTTAAAAAAGTATCACCAGCCAGTAAGGCAGCCATTTAGGCTTACGGACTTCATGCCTAAACTTCACATTACTGAATTAGATGAAGAAGATAATGGTGAATCTTGTCCAGCAGAGGCATGTCGAATTATCTGCATGATGTCAAGTTCTGCAGCATCAGCTACTCCAAAATGATAAGGGAAGTCAGACAAACTCGATCAACCCATCAAAATTTTTATCAAGAAAATAAGAAGAGCCTGAGGAGCTAACATCTGAATTTTGTTTAATGACTCAACAAGACAATAATAGTTCAGATGAAGATCTATGTTTTCCCAATAGAGAAGAGTCAGACTCATCGATATCATCACGTATGAAATGTATGATGTTGAAAAATAACTCTAACCCTTTTGGCCAACCTTCCAGAATAAGAAGGAAACTTGAAGAAACTACATCTTCAGAAGAATCTGAGCAAGATAATGTGATTTAAGTTCAGTTGAGAAGTGGTAAAGTCTTACCACCTTCATCAAAGAAGGGAAATGCAAATAAAGATAAAGACAAACAAATTGAAGTCAACGAGAATATCATTCCCAAAAATCATAAAGTGAAGCCTAAATCAAGCGATAAGATAGATTATAACATTTTATCACATCTGAGAAAGATCCCTACACAACTGAGTGTGTATGAGGCTCTCTTGATGTCAAAAGACCTACGATAGACTTTGATACTGGCTTTCAAAGATCCGGAGAGTTATGAAGCTTAATTTACTAAAAAATGCATGACTGGAGCATTGCAAATTCAAGATCTCCCAGTAATCACATTTTCTGAAGAAGATCTTATGTTAGGAATGGCAGATCATAACCGTCCTCTATATATTACTGCAGAGAGTGATGACATCTCGATCAGCCGAATATTGATTGATCCAGGTTCTTCTATCAATCTTATGAGTATAAAAGTATTAAGAGGTACTTGATATCCAACATCTTGGGAGAGATAAGTTGATGGTTCATGATTTCAATGAAAAGGGGTAGAAAACTCTGGGTTCTTTTATTCCCCCGCTCAAGTTCAGGGATTTATATACAGAAGCCAAGTTTCATGTAATCGATGCTGATATATCATTTAGAGCTCTCTTAGGCCGGCCGTGGCTGCATGAGTATGGTATGGTCCCATCAACTATGCATCAATGTATGAAGTATCTGAAAAATAATTCAGAATTCCCGATAATCTACAACCATTCTCTGTCAATGAAGCAAAGATCTATGAAGATGCAAAGTATTTCATCCTCAAAGAGCCTAAGTCAATAGAGCCTCTTAAAGCGGTAGCATCCACTTCAGGAACTAAAAAGCAATTTTACAAAGTGAAAGAGCAAAAATAAAAGGGGAAGAAAGAAGGCAATGCCGACTCTCCCTAAAGCACTCGATTTTGCACCTAAGTCAAGAAAATCAATTCCTCATTTAGGAAGTGACATAGAAGAAGAAGAAGATATTCCTGTCAAACCTAAGGGAACTTATAAGCTCTCAAGAAAAGTAAAATATGAAATAAGTGATTCTGATTCAGACTATGATTTTGAATATACTTATAGAAATAGAGTTCAGATAGCTGCATCAAGAAGGATAGCTCACTTGGCAGTCAGATGACTCACTCAGAATTATACCCATCCCTCAACAGTGCTTCAAAGAAATCAGTCCATTGGATGTTAATAATATTGAAGAATTGATAACATTTTATGATCGCATCAAAGGAGAGCCAATATAGAACTCTATTTTACAAATACAAGAATCTTGAATTTTATGAATGAGCAAAGCTTAACATGATGTGGAGCCAAAGAAGTCCAAGAAGAATACCAATATCTGGTCATCAAAAAATTATAGAAGAGATAGAAACTAGTGACAAAGAAGATGATTCCCATGAAATTCTTCTTAAAATGATGAAGAAGTAGAAGCCAAGCCCGCACCTGAAGAACTCGAAGATGGTGGACAAATAGCTACTATGGATGAACTTAAAGAAATCAACCTAGGAGCTGAGGATGATCCCCGTCTAACTTTCGTCAACGCCCTTCTGCCTGATGAGAAAGTTGAAAAGCTAAAAATTCTACTTTGTGAATTCAGGGATTGCTTTGCCTAGACATATTCTGAAATGTCAGGCTTATCCCCTAATGTAGCAGTTCATAAACTAGCTATTAAACCAGATGCAATGCTTGTTAAGCAAGCTCCTAGGCGAATGAGATTGGAGATTGAAGAACAGGTAATCCATAAATCAAAAACTTGATCGAAGTATGCAAATTGGATAACCAATATTGTCCCAATTAGGAAAAAGAATGACCAAATTTGTCCGTGCGTTGACTTCCGGGACTTAAATTAGACGTGCACAAAAGATGACTTTCTGCTTCCAATATCATAACTATTGGTGGACAACACTTCCAACAATGACATATTTTCATTCATGGACGGATCGTCAGGATACAACCAAATCAAAATGACACCTGAAGATGAAAAACATACATCGTTTAGAACACCTATTGGCATCTATTGCTACACGGTCATGCCCTTTGGCTTGAAAAATGCTGGAGCTACATACCAAAGAGCCATGACGCATATTTTTGATGAGTTGATTAATCAAAAGGTAGAATGTTATGTCGACAATTTGGTAGTAAAGAGTTTGAATCGTGAAAACCACTTCGAAGACTTGAGAATTGTATTAGAGAGAATCAAAAAATATGATCTCAAGATGAATCTTCTAAAATGTGCATTCGGGGTATCCTCTGGAAAATTTCTCGGGTACATTGTACATCACAGATGTATTGAAATTGATCGTGCTAAAATCAAGGCAATTGTGGAGATGCCTCCACCAAAGAGTTTATGTTAGCTCCATTCTTTACAAGGATAGCTTGCATTCATTTGTTGATTTATATCAAACTTATCAGGACACTGTCAACCGTTTGCAAGGTTAATGAAGAAGGACGCTCCTTTCAAGTGAGATAAGGAGTGCTATGAAGCCTTCAATAGCATTAAAAGCTACCTATTAAATCTACCAATCCTTACAGTGCCTACTCCTAGGAAGCCCCTCGTTCTATACACACATACATTAGAAGAGTCCCTTGGAGCATTATTGGCATAACACAATGAAGAAGGCAAAGAGAATGCTATTTATTATATTAGTTAGAGGCTGATTGGAGCAGAAATGAGATACTCTCCAATAGAGAAGCACTATTTATCATTGACTTTTGTAGTCCAAAAGCTTCATCACTATATGTTATTTCACAAGATTACCCTGATCTCCAGGATCGATCCGCTGAAGTACTTTATGATAAGACCACGATGTGTCGCTTGGCAAGATGGGCGATAGCTTCTACAATTTGATATCACATATGTTCCACATAAAGCAATGAAGGGACAAGTCTTAGCATTTTCTAGCACATCCATCCCGAGACTCTTCTCTTAATGATGATTTTCGATGAACAAATTATGCTCATTCATGAAAGAGAAAAATCATAAATTTGAGAAATGTACTTTGATGGAGCATCATCAATCAAACAAGTCTAATATCTAAATTTCTCAAGAGCAAAAGCACGAATCAGCATCATCTTCATAACACCAGAAGGAGGAATAATGAGACGATCATATGGATTGACCAAGCCAAGAACTAATAATGAAACTGAATATGAAGCATTAATGGCAGGTCTTGAAGAAGCTATTTTCATATGCATTTAAAACTTGCATATTTTTAGCGATTCTCAACTTATTATAAATCATGTACTTTGTATCTATAGAATTAACAAGCTTGAGTTAGCTTTCTATCACAAGCAAGTTCTCGAGCTTATGAATCATATGTCAAATATCACACTAACTCGAGTCTCTTAATCCAAGAATAGTAAAGTCGATTGCTTGGCAAAATTAGTTATGAAAATGGCAAGTATGGTGATTATGTCATGATCGACATATTTACTCGATGAGTTCTAGAGCTAGTAAAGTATCAATCCCCGCAGGTAGAGGAGTTATCAAATAATGCGATGTGACCCGGTTGCTCTCCTCCCAAAATCAACAAGAAGTTATACCAAGAAGAGCTAAGAATGACATCACCTCAAAAAAAGTATTGTTGTAAGAGTCACATGATTAGGCAACCCTTCATCGACTACTTTAAAGAAGGTAAATTACCAAATAATAAATCACGCTCAAATTAAGAAGAGAATGCTACGCTATGCTTTTGTCAACAACACTCTATATCGTAGATCCTTTGAACAAATGTGGCTACGATGCCTAAATACAGATGAAAGCACCAAAGTGATGGTTGAAGTTCATGAAGGACTTTGTGGTGCACATCAGTCAGGTCCCAAGATGGCAGTAAAGATCAAAAGGATGGGCTATTATTGGCCATCTATGGTGAGAGATTGTATCAATCATGCTAAGAGGTGTCATGAATGTCAAGTACATGAAAATATAATCCATCAACCTCCAAATTACACCCAACATACATCTCGGCCATTGAATGATGGGGTACATAATTGGACCATTGATCCACCATCATCACCGGACATCGCTTCATCTAAGATGACTATTTCTAAGTGAAGCTACCCCATTTAAAGAAGTTACTACCGATGATCAACTTCTCATAATTGTGGTCTATAGATTTGAGTGCACAAATAATTTTGATAAAGGCACAGCCTTTAAAAGTGTAAAGATTTATAGATTCGTTGATCGACACAAAATTGATTGATGATACTCCTCAATATATAATCCATAAAGCAAATGAGGCCTTCAACAAGACATTAGTCAAGAAGATTCTCACTAAAAAATAAAAGAGAATGACATAAATAATAGAGCTACATATCAAACCACCTAAAAGATGTCGACTAAAGCCACTCCTTATTCATTGATATTTAGAACTAAAATAATTCTTCCGCTTGAAGTTGAGTTGCCTTCACTTCAAGTAGCCATCCAATACAACCTAATTGAAGATCAAAATGCTCGTCTGAGGATGGAGGAACTCGACGCACTTGATGAAGTTAGACTACAAGCTCATCAAAATCTAGAGGTTTATCGAGCAAAGATGTCTGGCTTTTGACCATATGAAACATTTAACATTCAAAAGGAGAATTGGTGTCGAGAAGACCAATTATCCCCAATCAAAAATTTTGTGGCAAATTTGAGCCTAACTGGGAATGCCAATTTTCCATCAAAAAAGTATACCAAGGAGGGGCATACCAACTCATCGACCTAAAGGGTGAAAGACTAATGCCGCCAATTAATGGTCGATACTTGAAAAAGTACTATACTTGATAACCACATTCTCAAGGTACAATAGAAATCCCTATGCAAGACAGGGGCATTTTTTTTTTGTATATCTATTTAGGTCGATATCATGCTTCGTGCCGAGATCCCTAAATAAACATACTCCATATGAAAAACTTTTCTGTGAAAATTCCCCTGTTACATAAGGGGCATTTTAGATTTCTATACATAGATGAAAATAATATTACATGTTAAAACCTCCTTAAGAGTATATCAATTCAAATTAATATATTTGTGTAATTTTATCTTGAAAGTTCTTCCAAATGTGCTTTAAAATTTCCCCTGCAAGACAGGGGGCATTTTTTTAGTTTATGTCAAGTTTATTTGAGTTGACGTCGTGCTATAAGACGAGATCCTCAAATATATTCTGATTCAGGTTGATATCGAGCTTTATGCCGAAATTCCTAAATACATCCTTAATTATTATTGTTAAGTTGCAGAGTATTACAAGAACAAAAAAGAATATATTTCTCTGCATGAAAAGGCAACCTTAAATATCAAAAGTTTATCTCTGAGATTTGCCAAAATTCTTGAGATCAAGTCAGAAGAACTCCCGATTTCGGAAGCTTCAATCAACTGAGTTGGAAAAACATCAACCTCTACATCCTGAGATCTAGGACATGGATTGGTTCTAAAGGTTGGACTCAACAAGAACACAAATGGCCGAGTTGCTGACGCTCAACAATCTGCGAGAAAAGGCCATAGTGAAAGGGCTCTCGTTTGTCAGTCTGATGACAAAACCACCAACCCACTATAGCTTAAGTAAAAAAACTCAAGTAGCCCAAATATGGCCGAGTTGCTGACGCTCTCCTCACTCAACAAGCCGTAAGAAATGGTCGTAGTGAAAGAGCCCCTACTCGTCAGTCCAATGATGATAGTTGTTCAGTCTCAAACCAGATCCGTCTTAGTGATTATAAGCAACTAGGATCTAAGAAATCTTTCTACTTGATCGATAGATCAAGACAATATGAGAAAACTCTCAATTTAGGGTTGCCTCAAATCAATCTATATATTGCCCGTAGGGTGATATCTCAATTTATTCTCGAATGATCTGATCAAGCTCAAAGCACCGATCAAAGATAATCTCCTCATCAAGTCCATCAAAGCATAAAGCACAGGACCGAGGAAGCAATTCCATAGTTCATACAAAGCCGATGGCCGAACTAAAGGAATTTTGTGATTATTCAGTCTGTTAAAGCACACGTTGCTAGATTAATAACTCAACATTGACCATATATAAGCCGGAAGGCTGGGTCATCTGTATGTACCCTTCAATGAATCCATCAAAGTAGAAAGCACAGGATTCATGGCGTACATACACTTCTTGACAAGTCAAAATGGACAAATCAGGTCATTCCTTCATCAAGTCTATCAAGCTTAAAGCTAGGACAGGAGAAATTTTAAATCTGACTAAGCATGGATAAACCAATTCCCTAACAGAATCCTTCATCAAAATAAATAAACCAATTCCTCCATCCCAAACCCAAGCTAAGATTGAGGAAACTAAAATCTGCAATGACATAAAAGAAAGAGATCTTTAGCAAAGCCATTGAAGTGAGAGTAGATGGTGTAAGAACTCTTATCTATCTGACAAGTCGATGCTAACAAATCGGTCAAGCCTGTCATTTAGTATGTCCTGAATTAGGCAGCATACTAATGATAAATCCTATTAAAACTCCCTAAGTTATCGCAATCGAAGCTAAAATGATCCAAATTTCGTGGCTAGCCCAAAGGGTCAACCAGTTTTCAACAAACGTGACTCACTCCATATGTGAATCACATTTGTTGGGGGCATTTGTTGACCTCCATATATGTGTCATAAGTCAAGTCAAGTCCACAAGTCAAATTCGATAGACTTCGGAGGTGATAGTGTGCAAACTAAGGATCAAAGTGCACTGGACATCACTAAAAATGGTCAAAATGACCTCCGATCGATGAACATACTTCTCCATCGCTTTCAAAATGTTGAAATTGATCAAAATATAAATATTACAAAATCTAACGATCAATCGATTAAGCGCTCGAGCTATCAATGTGATGACACATATATCGGAGTCGAGAAGCTACGATGATGACCAAACAACCTCCGTTCCTAAAACTGTTCATGTCGTTAGCTTTGAAACATCAAAAATTATCAAATGAAACTATTCACACTCAATTTGGATGAGTTTGTATAAATGTCGAATAATTAAAAGTGACAGTGCATAAATCGAGACAAAAATACACTAGATGTCGCCAAAATTAACCCAAATAACCTCCTATCGATGAACAGACTTCACCATCGCATTCAGAATGTCAAAATTGGTCAAAATATAAATATTGCACAGCTTGTTATTCAACCAATCAAGTGATTGAATCGACAATGTGCATGCACGCATATCGAGGTCGGGAGGTGCTGATGCAAGCCAAATAACTTCCGTTCACGAAATTGATTGTGTCGTTAGCTCTGAAATATTAAAATTTATCAAGTAAGACTATTAGCACTCAATTCAAACACGTTTGCACAAATGTCGAGCGGTCGAAAGCAGCGACGCGCATTCTGAGCTGAAATGGACCCAATTTGACACCGACCTGAACCAAACGACCTCCGATTGCGAAATAGACTGTCCCGTTTCATTCGGAACATCAGAATAATCTTATGTTAATATATATATATTGACCATCTAATTGTGTCGGTATAAAACTTAATTTAAAGATGATTTCTTAATTTAAAAATCAACTTAAAATCCCTAAATTACCCTAAATCAAATCAAACCTAATCGCTTTAATTTAATATAGCTCTAATGACAAACCTGAGTGTCTTGGTTTATTCATTCTAACCATCGCTCTTTCAGGCACCAAACCAGTAGGGAAAAGGAACTTGCCGCCAGCATTCCTCCGCTGTCCATCCAGAAAGACTTCTTCCCTCGATTTGATTCGGCCCAGTATGGGCGCCCTCATGATCATGCCTTGTCGAGAAGTAGGTCACAATTGAATTCTCCCTGGGCTTCTTATGCTTCCTCATTAAAAACCGATTCACGCTTCCTCCCATGTAAACAACCGTTCTTCGTTCTCCTCCTTCTTCAAAGAGCTTAGAGCCTCCAACCATCTCAATTCAGTAACCTTTCCCTTCTCCAACGATGGCCTTCTCCCTCTCCCTCATTTTCGATTTTCCCTTTTCATCCAATCAAGAAAGTTTTCCTCCTCCTCCAACTAGAAAAGATTCTCTTCTTTTCCTTTTCTTTCTTCCTTCTTTTGTTTTTGTTTTTCCTTTTCCTTCTCCAAACCGCAAAGAACTCCCCTCTTCCTCCTTCTCCATTTCACTAATCCCCTCATTTCCACACACAAAAAAACAAAAAAATTTGCCTCTTTCCCTCACAAAACCAATTTGAATTTTGCCACAATCGCTTCGCCGTAACCGGGGAAGAACACCATCATGAGGCGGGTTCTTCTTTCAATTTTGCGTCGCCTCAGATTATCTCTTCAAAATTCGCTTCATCGAAGAGGAAGAACGTCATGGTATTCTTCTTTCGTTTTGACATCATTCTCACATTACCTCTTCAAAGTTGTAGCATGCCAGGAAGAACATCATGTGGTTCTTCTTTGGGTTTCTGTCGCCTCCCATTTAGTCCTTTTTAACCCTTCTCTTCAAAGCGGAGAAGAACACCGTCATTAGGTAAGTTCTTCTCTAGGTTTTTGGCATACTCAACCTCGTTCACTTGTCAATCATTGCAATGCGCAGAAAGATTAGTCAGAACATGTGGGATATGTGAATATATATATATATATATATGTTTGTGTTTCTTTATAGGTTTGAAAGCCTCGTCATGCTCATGATGATGAGGTAAAAACTGGATCTTGTCCTGAGACCTTTGCTGTTATGAGATCATCTCGGTAAAAACATCTTAGATGTCGCTCCCCAGCGAAATCTTGACAAAATTTTTCAAAATCTCATGACTTAGAAAGAATGAAAAGAAAAGAATGAAGAACTTCACACAATGAAACCTAAAATTAAAATTTAGATTAAAAAACTCCAAACAAAAGGAAGAAAAATAATATCAAACACAATAAAAAAATAAATTGGGGGAGAACACTTACGAGATTTATTCAAGCAGAGTTGAAAGCCCGCTACAGTTTCTAACTGCTCCCTTTCAAAATGCTCCAACTTTAACCCTTCAAACAAATGGAATATAATAGGAGACTCCCTCTTGGCCTTATTTACAAAAATTAGAAGGGGTAGTGAATGGTCTACTTTCAAAATAAAAGGAGGGGGAAAACGAATGTAGGAAAGTTTGAATAAAAAGAGGGAGAAAATGAATATGAGAAAGTTTGAATAAAAAGAGGGAGAAAATGAGAATTACTTTGAGGATTAAATCTTCTCTTAAAATAATAAACTAAATTATCCTTTGAACCTATAGCTTCAAAATAAAATTACCATGATCGCAACTCTTTACAAGCAGAATGACGATATTAAATCGAAATCTATAAAAATCATAGGGCTTCCTTCATTCAAAAATTAAGAAATTTCATTCTAATTATAATTTTCAAAATCAATGATTTCATTAATTATATGAAATTAGCTAAGCTACAAAAAAAACCTGCATGTACTCAGACATAGAGATTTCAAGTGCAAATTTTAATGTCTGAAAAGGTTATGCAGGCTAAATTGGAATTAAATGAAAATGCAAAATCAATCTCATAATTCAAAAATAAAATTACCTAAATTATAAATCACCCGTATGGGCTCCGATACTATGCTGAATGCTTAAATTCAAGTATCTGAGGATCTGTGCGGGTTGTTTTCAGATTTAGACTTAGGACTAGGTCCAAGTTAATAAAACCTAAAATATATAATAAGAGTTTCAAATCTGAAATATCAGCTGGTTCTCGGTGACAAGATAATCTTCTATTAGCAACTAAACATAGTTGACAAGATCTATAGCTCTTAAACATATTTAAATTAATCATTTTTTCAAATCAAATTAAGTAATAATCTGAAACTACTTAAATGGAATTCTATCATTAAATCTTAAATCAAACTCAATCCATCCACCTTCCGCAATCATTTGTTAGGGATGACAAATTAAAAAAATTCTAACTCACAAATGAGCTAATGTCAAATCAAGTGTTATGCTATGTTCATTCTCAATCAATCTCCGCCGGTAGGTCAGCGGCATTATCATTTTGCGAATCCATTATATTACGATCATAACTCATTATGCTCCCAATGGCTCACGCCCTTTGAGTTGAATCATATGGTATACTTAATAGAGCAAACAGCCCTCTGTCAGCTAAGGTAGACTTAAGATTGTCTCCTTAGACAAATACCACCCCAAGTCTACAATGATTTCTTGGACAACGTAACCCATGTGTTGCTGATGAGGATCCTTCTGTCAAGTTGGGTCGACTACCTCCTCTGACTAAGTAGACCAGGACCATTTGCTGGGATAACGACCATGGGATCTAGATCAGGCGTCATCATTCCATCCATGGTTTAAGCTAAAATGATGAATTTCATAATTTTAAATTCTAAAACTTATCTTTGCTTCTATATATTATTACGCTAGCGACTAACTTATCGAAAGTTCTCTCTCACTTCGAGAGGTAATTATAGGGGCTTGCTATAGGAAACCGGAACCAGATATAAAGTCCTCACAAAATGAGGGCGAAATCTCCGGGTAGTGTCTTATCTACTATTTCATCTGCCTTCTGAAAATTACATCGACACCTTAAATCACTCTCTTCAATTCAACATTTTGTCGAGAGGTCGGTGGCGAATTTTTGGAGCTCACACAAACATACCCTTAGTGTTCTTCTCTATGTTTTTGCTAGAAAAATTTGTTGCCCCTTCTTACTCATACTTAGTCCATATTCTCTCTCTACCGAAGCATTCCTATTGATGTATCACAACCACATATATATACAAATTAGTGATGAAACCCAAAAATAGGTTACTGCATCGAGATAGAGGAGCATTGTCACTGTCAATAAAACAAATCTCAATACATAGGACGTGATTATGGTGGGACGGTCCCTTCAAAGAAGAATCAAGACTACTTCATCTCCCAATTTTGTATGATCAACCACGTATCAGTTTATTTATTAAGAACAAAATTCTATTTTATTGCTTATAATTTTTTTTTCTCAAAAATAACCAAGCTAAAAGAAACTTGTTTCAACTCTCTTTCTCAATAGATTGTTAATTCAAGAAAGATCTTTCTTTCAATTATGTTTACTTTTGTTTGGCCTATAAAAAGATGCCTCGAGTATCCTTTCATTATCAGTGAATTAGAAAGCTTATTTCCTTACAAATGCTTGCGAGAAAAAGTGATGTTGGTCGACCTCTTGAAATTTTGTCAAACGTCTTTCTCATCTTGGTAACTAATCTTCTTCTTTTCTAATTCTTTTCAGTTTTCTTTCTTAAAGATTCTACAACAACACAAGTTTACACACAACCCTCAAGCATATAACATATCCTCTCTTCTAAGCCAATACCTCAGCTCCTCATAAAACCTAATTTGCCTAATCCCTCATTAACAACCTCTTCTACACCTCAAGCAACTATCAAACTTCAAGAGTGCCCTCATCTTCAAGATTATCATCCCCAATCTGTATATTAGTATCAGAGTTAAGAGTTATACGGTCTCTCTCTCTCTCTCTCTCTCTCTCTCTCTCTCTCTCTCTCTCTCTCTCTCTATATATGTATATATATATATATATATATATATATATATATATATATATATATATATATATATATATATATATATATATATATATATATATATATATATATATTAATGAATAGTGTAGCATTACTTAATCAATTCTAAGCAAAAAATTTTGAGTATTTGAAATGGCAAAATAAATTTATTATTGTTATTTTATTTAACATCTTAGAAAGAAATAAGATTTGCTACGACAATTAATATGATTAAATAAATAAATATCTTTAAAAATTCTCAAAAATGATTTTTGAGTTTTAACATGATGTCAAAATAATAATTTATCATTATTATTTTATTTATTGAGAAAGATTTCAAACCAACAGTATGAGTGCGAGGCTTTAGTGAAAGACAAGAAAAAAATTATTTAATAATATTTGAGTAAAAGTGATTAAAATTAATTTTTAAATTCTGAAATTTATTAATTATTTACTATTATTACTATTATTATAATAAGTCTAAAATATACGAGATCTGAATTTTTATTTTATTTTTTTCGATTGGCGTGCGAATCATACCACCATTTTTTTTTTATTTCTTGAGAAAAAAAATTGCATTAATAGAAATTAGAACAATTCAATCTCATCAGTGGGCTCTCAGTAATCAGTCCATGAAAGAAGTTTTAGTTGGACTGCAGTTTCTGGGCTTGAAGAGGGAAAACTTATGGGCCTACAGGCAGCCGCTTATTCAGTTGATGGGCCTAAAGGAGAAGTTCGTTTCGAGCATGTTAACGCACAAGTTCATGCTTTTTAATTAGCTTAAAAATCTTCTCATCTCTCCTAATCGAACCGGATAAAAATAAATAAATAAAAAGTTGATAATCATGAATTTCGTTTACAATTTAACATTTTGTGACTATTGTTGCAATAAAATTACTTTGTTACTTTTCATAATAGAAGATTTTCATAAGCATTAAGACTCTATTTTTTATTTTTTTATTCAAAGAATTATTTTATATAATTTTTTAGGGTATATTCAAAGGGTTTCAAAATGAGTATGTTCGGGAAAAAGTTGGAGTAGCTCTAATGGCAAATAAGATTAGAGAGAGTCGTCTTAGATGGTTTGGCGACATAAAGCATTGGCCGTCCAATGACCCGGTTAGGAGAGTAGATGCATTAGATTTGTCTTATGTTAAGAAAAGTAGAGGTAGACCTAAAAAGATATGGTTAAGTTGTATAAAAAATGACCTCATTATACTTGAATTAAATGAGAATATGACAGATAATCAGACATAATGAAGACGGTGGATTCATGTAGCCTACCCCATTTAGTGGGATAAAGGCTTGTTGTTATTATTATACTCAAATCTGCAATGACATAAAAGAAAGAGATCTTTAGCAAAATCATTGAAGCAGAGAGCAGATGATGTAAGAACTCTTATCTATCTGACAAGTCGATGCTGACAAATCGGTCAAGCCCATCATTTAGTATGTCCTGAATTAGGCAGCATACTAATGACAAATCCTATTAAAACTCCCTAAGCTATCGTAATCGAAGCTAAAATGATCTAAATTCTGTGGCTAGCCCAAAGGGTCAACCAGTTTTCAACAAACGTGACTCACTCCATGCGCGAATCAAATTTGTTGGGGGATATTTGTTGGCCTCCATATATGTGTCATAAGTCAAGTCAAGTCCACAAGTCAAATTCGATAGACTTCGGAGGTGACAATGTACAAACTAAGGCTCAAAATGCATTGGACATCACTGAAAATGGTCGAAATGACCTCCGATTGGCGAACAGACTTCTTCGTCCCTTTCAGAATGTTGAAATTGATTGAAATATAAATATTGCAAAATCTAACGATCAATCGATTAAGCGCTTGAGCTATCAATGTGACGACACGTATATCAGAGTCGAGAAGCTACGATGATGATCAAACGACATCCGTTCATAAAACTGATCATGTTGTTAGCTTTGATACATCAAAAACTATCAAATGAAACTATCCACACTCAATTCAGATGAGTTTGTACAAATGTCGAATAATTAAAAGTGGCAGTGCGCAAATCGAGATAGAAATACACTGGACGTCGCCAAAATTAACCCAAATGACCTTCGATCGATGAACGGACTTCACCATCGCATTCAGAATATCAAAATTGGTCAAAATATAAATATTGCACATCTTGTTGTTCAACCAATCAAGCGATCAAATCGACAATGTGCATGCACACATATCAAGATCGGGAGGTGCTGACGCAAGCCAAATAACCTCCGTTCATGAAATTGATTGTGTCGTTAGCTCTGAAATGTTAAAATATATCAAGTAAGACTATTAGCATTGAATTCAAACAGGTTTGTATGAATGTCGGCGAAGCGATGTGCATTTTGGTGATTGGACCCAATTTGATGACTTGAACCAAGCGACCTCGATTGCAGCAATCCGTTCGTTGAACATCGAATAACCTTATGTTAATATATATTGATTATCTAATCGCGTCGGCATAAAACTCAATTTAAAGACGATTTCTTAATTTAAAAATCAACTTAAAATCCCTAAATTACCCTAAATCAAATCAAACCCTAATCCTATTGGCCCGGTTCCTATTGAGCCGCTGCTCGACTGACACTTGCGACTCCCTGTGGGTCCCTTCTTCCCTCCCGCTTCTTCGCTCAGACGAGAACCCACCGCAAGGTTTTCTCTCCAATCCCTCCTTCATAGCTGCGACACAAACTGTTCCTTTCGCTTTCCCTCCCTTTGTTCAAAGAGCTAGAGCCTCCAACCATTCCCACTCAAGGGTAACCTTTCTCCAAATTGATTGAGAACTCCTCCCTCTCCATCATTTTGATTTCCTTTTTGCCCTAATCCAAGAGTCCTCCTCCAAAATAGAAAAGATAGGTAAGACATGAGTTTATTCTTGCTTTTTCTTTTCTCAACCAAATGACTTCTATTTTTCTTTGTTTTTTCTTTTTCTTTTATGTTTGTCCTTTTCCCTTCCTCAAACCGCAAAGATCTTCTCCTTGTTCTTCCTTTTTCTTTTTTTTTTCCTTTCCATTCTTCTTCCCTTTTTTTCCCCAATCCGAAAACTATTTCTTTTCATTTCTTTTTTTTTTTCTTTGGTTTTTTGTTTTTTCCTTTTCCTTCTCTAAACCGCAAAGAACTCTCCTCTTCCTCCTTCTCATTTCATCCCCTCATTTCCAAGAAAACAAAATTTGCCTCTTTCCCCAGAAAACCAATAATTTTCAAACCGCTTCAGAATGGAAGAACACCATCATGAGGGTTCTTCTTCGATTTTGTCAGACTCAGATTATCTCTTCAAAGTCGCTTCATCGTAACCGAGGAAGAACACTATCATGAGATGGGTTCTTCTTTCGTTTCACCGTCACAGATTACCTCTTCAAAGTCGCCACAGAGGAAGAACACATGAGTGGTTCTTCTTTAGGTTCGGCGTCCCATTTCGTCCCTTTAACCTTTCTCAGAATCAAGAAGAACACGTTATTAGCGAAGTTAGGTGTATACCCAACCTGCTCACTTGTCGATCATTGCATGAGATTTGTCAAACATAGATAAATGAATATATATATATATATATATATATATATATATATATATATATATATATATATATATATATATGCTTTTGTTTCTGGTTTGAAGGCCTCTGTGCTCATGAGGGCTGAGGTGAAAATGCGGTGTCATTAAGACAAGCCACTTTATGAGGGCATACCAGTAAACAAGATCCGTAGATGTTGCTAATGAAATCACAAATTTTGTCAAAATCTCATGACTTAGAAAAAAAATGGAAAGTAAAATAATCGGCTTAAGAACTTCACAAAATGAAACCTAAAATTAAAATTCAAATTAAAAAACTCCAAACAAAAAGGAAGGAAAATAATAAACATAAAAAAAAAAAAAACAAAATGGGGGGGAAAAGCACTTACTTAGAGATTCAAGTAGAGTTAAAGCTCACGCTTCTAACCACTCCATTTCAAAATGCTGGAATATAATAGGAGACTCCCTCTTGGCCTTATTTATAAAAATTAGAAGGGGTAGTGAATGGTCTACTTTCAAAATAAAAGGAGAGGGAAAATGAATGTAGGAAAGTTTGAATAAAAAGAGAGGGAAAATGAATATAGGAAAGTTTGAATAAAAAGAGGGAGAAAATGAGAATTAATTTGAGGATTAAATTTTCTTTTAAAATAATAAACTAAATTGTCCTTTGAACCGACAACTTCAAAATAAAATTCGCCACCGAATCTGCAACTCTTTGTACAAGCAGATAGAAGGTGATACTAAATCGAAATCTATAAAAATCATAGGGCTTCCTTCATTCAAAAATTAAGGAATTTCATTCTGATTATAATTTTCAAAATCAATGATTTCATTAATTATAAAAAATTAGCTAAACTATAAAAAAAAAACTTGCATGTGCTCAGACATAGAGATTTCAAGTGCAAATTTTAATGTCTGAAAAAGTTATGCAGGCTAAATTGGAATTAAATGAAAATACAAAATCAATCTCATAATTCAAAAATAAAATTACCTAAATTATAAATCACCCGTATGGTCCCCAAGACTATGTCAATGTTGCGTTCTGAGGATGTCAGGGTTGTTTAGTCTTGGGACTAGTCCCAGTTAACAAAACCTAAAACCTATAATAAGAGTTTCAAATCGGTGAAATATCCGAAACCACTCATAGTGACGTAGATCTAATCCTCTGTTAACAACTAAACATAGTTGACAAGATCTATAGCTCTTAAATATATTCAAATTAATCATTTTTTCAAATCAAATTAAGTAGCAATCTGAAACTACTTAAATAGAATTCTATCATTAAATCTTAAATCAAACTCAATCCATCCACCTTCCGTAATCGTTTGTTGGGGGTGATAAATTAAGAAAACTCTAACTCATAAATGAGCTAATGTCAAATCAAGTGTCAAGCATTCTCACTCCGTCAGTACCAGGTCCTCAATCGCATGGTGCTCCATTATATTATCGACCATAACCCGTATGCTCCCCAATGGCTCTACCTTTTGAGTTGTGAATCATATGGTATACTTGATAGAGCAAACAGCCCTCTGTTAGCTAAGGTAGACTTAAGATTGTCTCCTTAGACAAATACCACCCCAAGTCTACAATGATTTCTTGGGCAACTCATGTTCGATGAGGATCCTTCTCAAGTTGTCGACACTCCTCTCGACTAAGTAGACTAGGGACCGCGACTGCCTGGGATGACGAAACCATGGGATCTAGATCGGGCACGTCATCATTCGCCCAACCATCCGGTTTAAGCTGAAATGATGAATTTCATAATTTTAAATTCTAAAAACTTCATATCGCTTTCTATAATGCTAGCATTAAGCGAAGCAACGACACTTAATCGAAAGTTCTCTCACTCACCGAGGGGTAATTAACTATAGGGGTAATTAGGCTTGCTTATAGAAACCCGAACCAGATATAAAGTCCTCACAAAATGAGGGTAAAATATCTGGGTAGTGTCTTATCTACTATTTCATCTGCCTTTTGAAAATTACACTGACACCTTAAATCACTCTCTTCAATTCAACATTTTGTCGAGAGGTCGGTGGCGAATTTTCGGAGCCCACACAAACGTACCCTTAGTGTTCTTCTCTATGTTTTTGGTAGAAAAATTTGTTGCCCCTTCTTACTCATACTTAGTCCATATTCTCTCTCTACCGAAGCATTCCTATTGATGTATCACAACCACATATATATACAAATTAGTGATGAAATAAAAACCGGATACGACGGATAGGAGCATTCCTGAATAAAAACAAATCTCAATACATAGGACGTGATTATGGAGGGACGACCCCTTCAAAGAAGAATCAAGACTACTTCATCTCCCAATTTTGTATGATCAACCACGTATCAGTTTAATTATTAAGAACAAAATTATATTTTATTGCTTATATTTTTTTTTCTCAAAAAATAACCAAGCTAAAAGAAACTTGTTTCAACTCTCTTTCTCAATAGATTGTTAATTCAAGAAAGATCTTTCTTTCAATTATGATTGCTTTTGTTTGGCCTATGAAAAGATGCCTCATGTATCCTTTCATTATCAATGAATTAGAAAGCTTATTTCCTTAAAAATGCTTGCGAGAAAAAGAGATGTTGGTCGACCTCTTGAAATTTTGTCAAACGTCTTGCTCATCTTAGTAACTAATCTTCTTCTTTTCTAATTCTTTTCAGTTTTCTTTCTTAAAGATTTCTACAGCAACACAAGTTTACACACAACCCTCAAGCATATAACATATCCTCTCTTCTAAGCCAATACCTCAGCTCCACATAAAACCTAATTTGCCTAATCCCTCATTAACCACCTCTTTTACGCCACAAGCAACCATCAAACTTCAAGAGTGCCCTCATCTTCAAGATTATCATCCCCAATCTGTATATTAGTATCAGAGTTAAGAGTTATAAGGTCTCTCTCTCTCTCTCTCTCTCTCTCTCTCTCTCTCTCATATATATATATATATATATATATATATATATATATATATATATATATATATATATTAATGAATAGTGTAGCATTACTTAATCAATTCTAAGCAAAAAATTTTGAGTATTTGAAAGGCAAAATTTTTAAACTACATGATTAAAATTTAATTAAGAAAGAAAATTTTTAAAATAAATTTTATAAGACGGCCGATCAGATGTGCATAATACCATTAACGGGCGACTATTGAAATGAAATAATTTTTTTAAAAGGAATTTACATATATCACAATTACATATTTACATATTTCATCAGTTAGCGTATTTTTTTTTGGCCTAAATTTTTTTTTTAAAGGAGAATTTAATATATCATATCAAAGATAAAATATTTTTTTATTTAAAAAGAGAATTTACATACATATCATTCTGTATTTACATATCTAACATCTAAAGTTAGATATTTACTTATCTAATATTTTTCTATGCTTAAAAAGATACATTTCTTTTTTAAAAAATGAATAAAGTGGTATTTTTGATGTGATATTAAAGATTAGAGTGTTATATATGTAAAAATTAAAATTTATGTGTTAAATATATAAATACATAAGAATTGTGTGGTATATAAATCCACTCAAAAAATACAAATTTTATAATTTTGTTGAGAGACCTCAACTTTAATTTATCTTTATTTTAATAAATATCTAAATTTTATATTTAAAATATATTTATTTTTATTTACATAAAAGATATATTTTATTAAAATTTAATAATCTTTTATATGTAAAATTGAAGTTTAGTTATTATATATGTAAATACATAAGAATTGTGTGGTATATATATAAATCCCCCCAAAAAATACTAATTTTTTAATTTTGCTTAGGCCAGGATATGTTTAAAAATATATAATAAATTTATAATAAAAAAAAATTAATTTCATATTTACATAAAAAAATTTATACATATATATTATACATTGAAGCTAAATTTATATAATAGAGAACCTAAATTTATATAATATAGAAGCTAAATTTTATTATAAATTTATTATACATTTTTAAACGTATCCTGATCTAATAGAGAACTTCATTATTATATTTTTACATATTTAAATTTAAAATTTCATATTTACATAAATATTATAAATTTTTTTAATTTTATATAAAAAAGATTATTAAATTGTAATAAAATTTATCTTTTTATGTATATAAAAATAAATATATTTTAAATATAAAATTTAGATATTTATTAAAAAAAGATAAATTAAAGTTGAGGTCTCTCAACAAAATTATAAAATTTGTATTTTTTTGAGGGGATTTATATAAATACCACACAATTCTTATGTATTTATATATTTAACACATAAAGTTTAATTTTACATATATAACACTCTAATCTTTAATATCACATCAAAATATCACTTTATTCACTTTTAAAATGAAATGTATCTTTTAAGCATAGAAAATATTAGATAAGTAAATATCTAACTTTAGATGTTAGATATGTAAATACATAAGAATTGTGTGATATGTATGTAAATTCCCTTTTTTTAAATAAAAAAAATATTTTATGCTGTGTGATATGTATGTAAATTCCCTTTAAAAAAAAAATTTAGGCCAAAAAAAAATTTTACGCTAACTGATGATAGATATGTAAATATATAAGAATTGTGTGATATGTATGTAAATTCCCCCTTTTTAAAAAAAAATTATTTCAGTGTGATCGCGTTTATCGACTGACTGGCAGACATATCAAGCGCCTCGTTAAACGATCTTTTAAAATTTTTCAAAACACGCTATTCCGCTAATTAAGATTTTAATACGTTATAAAATTTTGCCTATTTAAAATGGCAAAATAAATTTATTATTGTTATTTTATTTAATATCTTAGAAAGAAATAAGATTTGCTACGACAATTAATATGATTAAATAAATAAATATCTTTAAAAATTCTCAAAAATGATTTTTGAGTTTTAATGATGATGTCAAAATAATAATTTATCATTATTATTTTATTTATTGAGAAAGATTTCAAACCAACAGTATGAGTGCGAGGCTTTAGTGAAAGACAAGAAAAAATTATTTAATAATATTTGAGTAAAAGTGATTAAAATTAATTTTAAATTCTGAAATTTATTAATTATTTACTATTATTACTATTATTATAATAAGTCTAAAATATATGAGATCTGAATTTTTATTTTATTTTTTTCGATTGGCGTGCGAATCATACCACCATTTTTTTTAAATTTCTTGAGCAAAAAAATTGCATTAATAGAAATTAGAACAATTCAATCACCATTTTTATTTATTTTTTCATTCAAAGAATTATTTTATATAATTTTTTAGGGTATATGTTTCAAAATGAGTATGGAAAATTGGAGTAGGCCTAAACAGATAAGATTAGAGAGTGCCAGATGATTTGGCATATAAAAGATCGGTTGTCCAATGACCGGTAGAGATTTGCCTTATGTTAAAAAAGTTAGAGGTAGACCTAATATATATATATATATATATATATATATATATATATATATATATATATATATATATATATATATATATATATATATATATATATATATATATATATATATATATATATATATATATATATATATAACAAAGCAAAATTCTAAGTGATTTTCCATATACTCTCTAAAATTGTATTATTTACAAACTAAAAAAAATCTCAAAGTGCACAATGATAAAATTTAACTCAATACCTTGTTTTGTTTTCATAAAATTTTCAATGAGTTAGTTATAGTCAGGTAAATACAAATTTCAATAATTTATTTGTCTTACTTAAATATTAATTTTGTTAAAGTTCATAATTTTATGTATTATTTAAATATTTATTCAATATGTTTTGCTTTTTATTGCCAATCAATAAAGACAAGTTACCGTTTTGATGAGACTTTGAATTTCAATATTTTTTGAGCTGAGAATCAAGCTCTTTGAGAATACTTTCTTTACATAAGGATACAAAAAAGTCAAGTCAAAGACTCATCAGTGAATATCAGTTATGCAAAAAAATTAATTAATTAATTATCCGAGTGGTCCTATGAAGGGTGAATGAATTTTAATCTTTGAGTGGTTATTTCCTAAAATTGCAATTTTTAGAAAATTTGGCTACTTTTTAATGGAACTATGTTTATATTATAATTTAATTATAGCGTATAAAATTAAATTAATATATTTTATAAAAATATGTGCTTTGCTAAATGTATTAAAAAATAATTATTTATAAGTCTATTTCATTATTTGTCATGTAATTTATATATTATTTGTAAAAAGTATATATACATAATGAGATAAAATAGAAAAAATTTGTGATATTTTGAATTTTTTTAATGAGATTAATAATATTATTTCAAATATTGAATACTCATATATATATATATATATATATATATATATATATAGGACCAAAAATTCTCTACCAAGACAATCTGCAAGTTGATCTAAATCAAACCTACAGATCAAGACTTAAAATATCATTAAACTTTGACATTAGTTAAATTCCTAAAAGTTCTCAAATATGGAGTGTTTATATAAATCGAGGCCTCGACGGCCTGCCCAACAAGCCAAAGATCTTACATGATATCATTTGAGCATTCAAATGTACAAAATACATCATATGATCAAGGGGATCATTTTGAGCCGTCCGATGAAGTGGAGTGATACGGGTTTTGTATGTATTTACAGAGAAGCCACTCCTTCAATCTATAAATAGCCCATCATTCCTCATATGAGGAGGCGTGCAGAGGAGAGAGCTCTAAAGATCCTCCAAGCACAATCGAGCAAGACTGACGGTGCCAACCACCACCGTCGGCCGCCACACCGATCTCGCTGCCGTCAAACCATCACAGGTGTCATCATCACCGACCACTATCGTTTGCCATTATCGCCAACATCGCCAACATCGTATTACCAAGAACTATCGTCCCTTTCTCATGATAATTTTGTAATCTCTGTATCGAAGATCAGTACTCAAATGATACATAAAAGCTTTTACCTGCCAGCCGTGATTTTTCTCTCTTTTCGAGATTTTTTACGTAAAAATTCTGGAGTTTTATTGTTCATACTTTTTATACATGTGTGTGTGTTGGATTTCACAACGACGCTAAGGTGAAAACTTTTACTCTACTGCAACTGGTTTTCTAGCATGCAACAATATATATATATATATATATATGTATATATATGAAAAATCATGCAAAAGGTGATATCTTAGATAAATCATGACAGTATATATTTTAATATTATAAAAAAGGGAATATATTATAATAAAATATTTTTGAAAAAGGAATTTACTGTTGAGTCGTATGCAATCAGTTCAAACTTTATACCTCCACTCAAATACTGATGGACCCCTCGAGTGGAAAACCCAACGCATACGTTGGAATAATGCCTTCCTTATTCCCTCTGACCACTAAGGTTCCATGGCAAAGATCTATAAAGAATATTGTAAATCCCTAAGAAGGATTTGCATAGAAATTGGCTCTCTACCCTCTCTTTTTCTTCTTCTTCTTTTTCACGTGAAGCCAAATAAATGCACTATCCCTCTCATTGGGATTCTCCAACGAGAAGGATTTGGCATTTTGCTTTGTATCAATGGAAGTGGCAGTCTTTGCATGGTTTTTATTAATGTGAACGTACCCTAAAAAGGTTTAAAAGTTTGGGAGTTTGAGTTCTCTCTTAAGAGCGGTCATCAGCACCCCTAATATATAGGAGCTTTTAATTATAGAAGAAGCCTAAGCTTAAGTTGTTTGCTGTATGGGAGCCAGCTTTCATTCAAACTGTTAAAATGTAAAGCAAAGGTTCCTCAATAAGGGCAAGCGGCACAGTTTTTTTTTTTTTTTTAAACATAGTCACATGTTGTAGTAATCATGAGCTCGTTCTTTTTTTTTTTTTTTTTTTGTTTCTTTTTATTGGCCCTACTTTCATGCTTGTCTGAGGCTTTTTAACTTGCATGGATGATTTGCTGGGGACATATTTCTTGAACTGAGAATTTTAAGATAGAAGAATATTTAGAAGTTTCAAGGTTATAGAAACAGCATCAATTTCTCACTATTGTTTGGAAGAAATTTATCTGTGTCAGTACTGTGATAATTTATATCTGACTTAATCAAAGTGCGTATTACAGTTCATTTAAGTAATAGAATTATATATTTCATAATAAATAATTTTGAACCTTCATTCATTTGTTTGGTTTTGTCAAAAGAGAAAACGAAAAATAGTATAAAAAAATCATATTTTATAACTGTGCACAAACTCTAGCTATAATTTTTACTATAGAAGCCATTCATGATTACATTTAGCAGCTCTTGATCATGCTGAAATCATGCAGGTATAAAAATCTCTTGTACTCCTTCTGTCTCTTCTTGCCAGTTTAATTTCCACTGCTGATAACTTTTTTGTCTCTTCTTATACAGAAATCAGTTAATTCTTATGTTTAGATTGAAATTTTGAGGCCTTAGGATGAGAAATATTAGACTTTGGCTCAAAAAGAAATGATTTTTCTTATTTACAAACTTAATATTTAGATTTTAAAATGAAGCTTCAGATCTCTGCATTTGTTGTGCTCTGTATGATTTACATGATATTATTATAAACAGAAGTAATTGGATGATGATAGTTTTTTTTTTTAAAAAAAAAAAACTAAGTTTTATATATTATATATGTATTTTCTTTTTAATATTTCTCACCTTCCACCTATAAAACAAATAAAAAAAAAGAGTTACTTTAGCTCAAAGAATTAATGGCAAGAAATTTAAACCTAGCCATGTGAATATGCGGTTTTCTTTGAATTTGGAACTGTCTCGTGTCTCGATTAAATTGTTTTAATATTCAGAGAAAAGCTATTAATCACGCGTAGTACCTCGAGCTTGTTTCCCCCTGTAATTAAAATAATAAGAAACAGAAGAAGTGAAGGTGATTAGTAAGGACACATGGCCTCGCTTCTTTCTTTCTTTCTTTGTTCTACTCTCTCAAGTCATTCTCAGTCAGCAAAGTAGATGTTTGTTTTGCTGTAGCTGATTGAGAGTAATTAGATGCGAGTTCATGAACTGAGCATCTCTAGAAAGTTGATTTCAGTTTTTTTTTTTTTTAGTTTGCATGTAATGAGCTCTATATATGAAGCTCCATTATGGTCATTACAATAAAATTATAATGTCATGATTCAAATAAATTATATTTTTTTTGTAGATTTAAAATGGTGTCTCTTTCTAAAAAAATATATATATTATCTCAAAAAATAGAAATATATATATATATATATATATATATATATATATATATAATTCATAAAATATAAGACAAATTAATTAAATAAATTGTTTCATAAAGATTTTACATCAATGATTTTACAAAATAAATTAGATTTATTTTAATTTTTTAGGTTATATATGTGATGTTGGCATGTTCCTAATACATAAGTGATCTATATGCTATAAATCTCAATCTCTACATAATAAGATATGCATTTGTGCACAAGTTTCTTCCAATGAATAATTTTTTTTTATCTAAAAATAAACAAAATTCATCACAAATATGTATAGTGATTGGATTCCTCTCTCTAACAGTCAAGTTGCAAATAACCTCAACTCAAGAAATGGATGAGACACTTTGTTCTAACATTCAATGGATCAATTGATTCAAAGGAACATAAAAAGAGGCCACCATCATTATAGTAATCACAAATATCATCACAATCTTTAGAGTATCACATATAACAAAAAAAAGTGTCACAATCAATAGCTAATAGAGGAAAAAAAAATAGAGATCATAATAATAATACAAGTGTTGTACAAATTGTTGGGGAAATAGAGATCATAGAGTATGCGTGAAAAATCAGTTCTAGTGCTTTAGAGTGTATACATAATAAGTGAAATTAAAGTAAAAGAAATCACACAGAAGACGTCAGATTTAACGTGAAAAAAAAAATCCGAGAATAGGAAAAAATCACAGCCACCATTAAGAAATCCACTATGAAAAAAGATTCGAGAAGAATAGTATAAATTACACTAATCTCGAGCCTCTACATGCATCAATCTCTCTAGAGCACTCACTTCATTCTTACACATGAGATAATTTGATAGAAGGTACTGAAAATTAAAAAAAAAAAAAAAAAAAAAAAAAAGCTAAATACGAAGTCTCTGACTTGTAGCGTCATGGTGTCGCGACCTCGGCGTTGCTATTCTCAAGGCTTTTCTTCACGGGATTGAGCGCCGCGACACAATACTATAATGCCAAGGTGCTGACCTCTCTATCAATCTATCTTGATGCCCTAATTTAGCGCCAAAGTGTTGTTCTCTATGTCGCCCTAGGCAAATTCATTGTTATGGTGCTATCCTTCTGGCATCGTCGCACAGCTTCTCTGGCGCTGAGGCGCTACACACTACAAAAAAATTTTTTTTTTGTGGCGTTGCCCTTGAACTCACGAACAAGTGGAGGGCTACCCCCCTACAACCCTTTAGCGAGCTCACTGCCAAGCTCAACTGATATAAAGGATTGGAGGTGAGTTGATAATACATCTTAGATTAATTGATAAAATCAGACTATGCAAAATTAACATAGATCAAAATATAAATGTATTGTAATCAATCCTAATTGTCAATCACAATGTTAATCATCGTCAAACAAAGTTCTTATAGTGTTAGGTTACCAATTTGTATGACAAGTGCTCCTTATGTCCAGCTATTTTACACCCAACAACTTTCAAACTCGGGTGTATACATTTTGTTTGATTGAATGCAATTGGCGCACATAGAATTGAGGGAATTTATCATATGATTATAGTATATAGAGATATGATATAACCCATCTTATTAAATTCACAATTTTAATTTATATTTTCATTCATCATAAAAGTTTTTGTTATGGTCATTTAGATATTTTTAAACATTCATTTACAATTTTCATCATCTTTAATTAAAATATTATACAATATATATTAAAATAAAAATAAAAATAAAAACACTACCTAATCGAACTTCAAATTGCTACATGCATATCAGAAATTCGACAGTTCGTAGAACAAACTATCAAAACCAATGGAAATTCAAATAATTAAACACAACATGCATTAATTTCGATCAAATTGTTCTAAAATTTCATCAAAATTATAAATAAAAAGAAGAAGAAGAAGAATTAGAAGAAGAAGACGAAGAAAACATAAAAACTAAATTAAGTTCTCCAGTTCCATCGTTCTCTGTGTATAAAGAATCTTTGTCACCGAGTGGCGGAAAAGAGAATTTGGGATCCCATGCAAAGGGAGAAATGTGAACAAGAGCTGAAGCTGTCGCAGGCCTGCTTGTTTGAACTCGTGAGCTTTTTCGAATTCCAACGCTCCCTTATTCACATGCAATGGGCTCCATTCGCCTTTCACTTTGGTAATTCTTTAGTCAGTGTCAAGGAGGAATAAAGAGCGACGAGCCATGCCCACCCATGACTCCCTATTATACTGTCTTACCGGATTGGAATACCCTCCATTTTTGAACATTGATTGGAGCTTTAAATCATTATATTTTAGTCATTTATTTCATTTTAGATGCGCTCTTCTTCTTCTTCTTCCTCTTTTGCATGATTTTCATTTGTAATGGATTCGTTTTGATGTTTTTTTTTTCAGATTGATTGCAGTTAGTATATATATATATATATATATCATGTCATAGGGGATAAAAATGAAAAATCATTTTATTATAATTTTTTCGATGCTTGAATAGTAATATACTATTAAAAAATTACGCCAGTGGCGCCACTCATTGATGAATCTTACTATCCCTGAAGACAAATCGCCTACAGAAACTGGCACCGTACATTGATGACTACTACACACAAAAAAAAGAATAACAATCACAGAAGAAAATAAAATAAAATAACATTCTGCTGGTAGGGATGATGATTATATTTGAAACTTAAAATTTTACCTTAAAATTATTAAAATATCAATATAAATTGATTTGCACTAATTTCAAAATGGCTATTCTAAAATTAAATAAATTCAACTTTAAATTGATTTGATGACACTATGTATATACTTTAAATATTTTATTAATTGAAAGGTGCAAATCACATAGAAAAGTAAATAAAAAGATTGATTACAAATTGAATCTCAAACTAATTACAAGTAAATGTTTAGTTAAATTCATAAATTAATCTTAAATTCGTTTCTATCATGACATCCTAAAAGCATATAAGTACGTTAAAAAACTTTTGCAGTTAAATATATTTTAATTTGTTTGATATTCATTGTAATAAAATTATTTATTTCTGATTAGATTCAAAGCCAGATTAAGAAGATCAAAAATTACTCGATGACTTGATTTAAGGACATAATTTTAAGCTTTTTATATCAATCGCGTGTCAGCAAGAACTCTGTCATTTCATTAATGTTTCTCGAACGGTTGCCCTGCAATGACTTTATGATTGAGACAAATCCTATATTATGCTTACTATTATGATCATATTTATTTTTTAAATAACAAATTATTGTATTGTATTTTCTTAAATAATCTTCAGGCCAATAGAGCACAAGACGTTTTATTCCTATAAACAAAACTTGTTTCTACAATGTTCTAACATTTTATGTAGACTTGCCTAAGATGGTAAGCTTACCTCCTCTCAATAGATAAAGAAAGTGGACAGTCCCTCACACCCAACAAATCGCATCCCGCCGAAATCTTAAGTTCTTAACAAAAGAGAGAATTGAAGGGTAAGTCTACCTCCACCAGAAGCTACAGTGAGACAAATATTGGCGCAAACTGCGAAGCAAGCGAGATAAAGAAGGAGAGACACGTGACATATTATACAGGTGGCAACTTCGTGTCACCGAGCATCAGGATGAGAGGAACAGCACCAAATTTATATCAGCATCCTCACGTGACAGCTGCCATTGTTTCAGAAACTCTTCTTTCATATATATGAGAGCTTCTTCTACCTTTTGTCCCCACAAACAAATGAAGAAAAGAAAAGAGAGAGAGAGAGAGAGAGAGAGAGAGAGGAGAGGCATTATTCATGTTAATTGATATCACATGATTGCTATGATACATATAATAATCAAGCTCCCAAAGACACAGTAGAACTTGTTCAGTGGTTCTTGTTGTTTCGTCGTCATCGGCTATGGCTTAGTATTTGTTTCTTGCTGTTCTATCTGCTAATGATTAGCTCGTGAAATTTATTTGCATGCTGCATGAATATTCTTCTTCATTCCTTGGCTTCCTATTTAGTATGGGTCTAAATGAGTCGAGCTTGAGCGAATAAAACTCTTGTTCGTGTTCGGCTCATGTTTAAAATAGCTCGAAATTTCACTATTCGTGTTCGGCTCATTTGAAAATCGCTTTGTTTGTGTTCGGCTCGTGTTGGAAATTGGCTCGAAATAATCTAAATGAGGATTCGAACCTGGGGCCAATCTTTTATATAACAAAAGTTCTAATCACCAAACTATGCTTGTATTTGTGATAAAAAATTGTGTTCGTATAGATATAATAATAATAATAATAATAATAATAAATAATAATAATAATAATAATAATAATAAATAATAATATAATATAATTTTTTATTTAAAGAATCGGAACACCGATCAAACAAACGATGTTGTTCACGTCTACTGCTTATATATCGAACCAAATCTGTTTATTCGGTTTAGTTAACGAACCAGCGTAACACGATTATTCGAACGAGCTTTTTTTGATATACTATTGAGTATGTAGAGTGGGTAGGGAGTTGTGGTCGCTCTCTTAATTTTTTTTTAAGTATCATTAATCCGTATTGTACTGTTGATATAATACAATGAATAATAAATCGGGATAAATTAATCGAATTCAACTGAGGCTTGATCTATTGTAAGTTATTTTTTTAATTTGTTTATTATTTCTTATTAAATTCGAGTACTAAGCATGTCGTACTTGAGACTAATTTATTATTCATTTGATATTGATGATTTAAAAGACAAGATAATTATATTATTATATATATGTTAAATAATTGTAATAGGAATATATAAATGATAAGAAAGAGACATGTTACAAAATATAAATCAAGAAACACAAGTGAAAGAATCATAGTGGGTAAAATACTATTATATCCATGTTATGAAAAATATTTTATTTAATTATTTATTTATTGCTCTATTTTTTTGCTTTTATATTGGTATCATTTGCATTAAGTAAATATATAATCTTATATATTTTCTATCATGATATAAGGGTAGAAATGATCCTCCATCAAGCATTTATCTTCTCTTCTCCATTCTTTCAATAACAATCATACCTCACATGTCAATAAAATACTCGAGACAACCTCAACACTATAGCAACGCCATTGTATATCAATTTATCCCTTGGTCTCCTCCCCCCTATGATGTACGCATATGAACATATGTATATAGAGACGGGACAGTTCTAGTTTTAAAAATATAGACACTGTCACGCATTGAATATGATATTATAATAATAAATTAATAATATATATATATATAATAGAAAATTATTAAAAATAATAAAAATAAGTCATTTAATTATAAAAATTAAATTATAATAAATATATATTATTATTTTTTCTTTCTATCTCATTCTCTAAATTCTCAAAACTCTCTAAGATAATATAAAATATAGCAAATTATATTTTTAAAAGATTTTTTAGATAATATTAATTCAATCATTTAGGATATAAATTCTCTTTTAATTTTTTATATTGTTTTAATCGGATACATCTCTATCGTGTCCGACATATATTAGAAGCGTGTAATACGTATGCTACACATGTCTAACATGATATCTCATTTTAAGTATCGGCATGATAACCTCCCCATATGTCAAATTAGTAAACAATCTTCTTATGTTTTAAAATCATTAAGTAATCTCTCTTCCTACAATAAGCTCTATTATGATACCCTCACCATCAATTCCAATTTTTGGGGCTTTCAAGACATATTTGCTCTCCTCTAAATAATCAAACCTCTTTTCGACCTCACTATCATCTTACATCTCTCACATGGTGCATATCTCTCCACAAAGGCCCACCCCCCTCTCCTTCTTAATGGATATCACCTACTCTACCTCTTACTATGATGGCACATTCCTTGCTAATAACATTAAAAGTTTGAACTTGTCTAAGTCATCAACCCCTTTAATTTGTCCACCTATCACTACAACTACTCCATTGTATGTTAATTAGCCACTATCTCCATCTCAATACAATCCCCTATGAAATTGTTCAAATAATAAAAAAAATTACATACATACTATATTTAAATTATATATATATATATATATGCATTTCCTTTTAAAACGAGTATAGTAATGATATTTTTGATGTGATAATAAAGATTTAGGTACTATTTAAAGGTTTAGGCATTATTTATATAAATATTAAAAATCTAGCTATTAATAATGTAAATATTTAAGAATTATGTGGCATGTATGTAAATACCCAAAAAAAATTATGCTTAAAATTTTCTTTTCATTAATGGCCCACATTAGGAATTTAAGTCATGATATGCCTCTTTTCTCTTCATTCCTCTGATCGCTTGAGCTTATTAAAGAATATATCAAAGAAAAAAAAATTGAAGGACTTCATTTTATTAATTTTTGTGGAATTCACTTTAGAATTTGCTTAAGCATCCTTTATAGGAAATTTATCCCTAAACCCTACATTAAATCCACTTTTGGAAACAACTTGAAGCTACCATTTTTATCTTCTCATAATCTTAATTTGTATTTATCATAACATCACAAAATTATTGTGAAATTTTTTAAAATAATAATTTAAAAACAATAACAAAATTATAGAAAATGATGTTATACCATGAAGTTAAATATATCTCATTTTGTAAGAAACAATCATAAAAGAATATTAAATGTTAAATTAAAATCAAATATTGTTAAACTACAATATTAACTTGTATGAGAGTCCATTTGATTCCATAGAAAATTTGTTTGAATAAACAATAAAACTCAAATGTTCAGCTCAATGGTCAGAAACAAGAAAGAAGACATCTTGGAATTGGGGACCTTTACTTTAACCAAGAGTGCTTGAATTCGCTACACATATGTCAGTGTGAGTTTACGAATAATTTCGCTCAAATGTCCCAAACAAAAAAATTTAAAAAAAAAAACACGAAGAATCTTATTAGGTTGACTCGGATTCAACTCGTTTGAGTGCCAATCATGCGAAGAAAAATAAAATAAAATAAAACTTGATAGATTGATTTTACACTTTTCAAATTTTTTTATTTTATTGGAGTGAAATATTATATTCTCTTGAAAAACTTTATATGAAAATAATTTCACATAATCACTTGATATAATGTACTAATAAAAATTCTTTCAAATAAAATATGGAGCACGTACTTCTCTTTGAGTGGTTCATTCATTTTAAGTGATTGAAACATTCAATAAATATAGCGTTAATGTTTATTAAATTTAATTATTTATTATTACATAAAAAAAATTACATTTTTAATTTTGTAATTAAAAATTATCAAACGTTCTTTGAATAAATGAGAGATTTACGTAAATACCACAAAAAATCAATGTTAATCACACACACATGTATATATATATATAATTTTTATTAATTTTAAATTTTAAATTTTATATAAATAAATATTTAAGATAAATTTCCAAGTATGTAGAGTTCTGTCCTAAATCTTGAGCCTGTGCATCCCTGCTGGTGATTACTGAAATACATACACACCTAAGTCTTCGCACGTGTGCCAAAATCAACGAAGAGCAAATTGAACTCATGAATCCAACCCACCGCCATTACTGGGCTTGATGAGAGGTATTTCTGGGCCAGGTTTCTTCGATGCC
Source organism: Cymbidium sinense (assembly GCA_021442155.1). Taxonomy (NCBI): domain Eukaryota; kingdom Viridiplantae; phylum Streptophyta; class Magnoliopsida; order Asparagales; family Orchidaceae; genus Cymbidium; species Cymbidium sinense. The sequence goes on from CM038215.1 coordinate 107,200,096, forward strand.
GCACTACCTTAAAAAAAAAAAGTTGTGGGGCACTGCGCCTACCGAGGATTACCACGTTCAAATCACACCTCACATGGGTGGAATTAGGATTGACACTCGTTATCAAAAAAAAAAAAAAAAAAACTCATGAATCCAACGGTCCATAATCATAAATGTTCAGTTTGGTACAGGATAAGCACGGAAATTGGACGAGTAGGGTTCAAACCTGGTTTTTATGACCGCGGTGCAAAACATTGGGCCAAGCCCAAAGGGTTCCTTTGTGAGAGCTGTTGTAATATTCAGAAAACACATGGGTGAAAAGCGAAAAATACAAAAAGGTAAAAGTGTAAAAAAAAAAAATTAAAGCGGAGACACCACAGGAGCGTGCTTTTGCTTTTTTTCCCCTCTCTATCTCTCTCATAATATACCTTTAATTTATTATTTTTTTTATTTTCAGTTCATTTATAAATCTTTACTTGGGTTGATAATATTGGGCTCCATATATTATATATATTATCAAATTATCAGATGTTAGTAAGCAGGTAATATTCAAAAATTATTTATTTATATTGCAAGCATTCAATATTCAAAAATTATTATCTATTAAATAGCATTTTTTAAAATTTAATTACACTTCAAATGCTTAATTTTAGCTCAAATTTAGATAAGAGCATTTTTTATCTAGTTATGAATTTAACTCTTAAAAGTTCTTAACATCAAGATTTTTGATTAATTGATAGATTTTTTTTTAAATTTGTCATAAGAATTATTCTTATATTTTTGTCTATCATGTTAATATTTATGAATGTTTAATAGTTTAATTTTATTTTCAATAAAATTTTTATTTACCTTTCATCATATACATGTTTCACGTAATTTTATTGACATTAAGAAAAATCTTTGAGAGATTTTAGTGTTGTAGTTCTGAATACAAATAAAATGAATCTGATAGATTACTTTAAATTTTTTTTATAAGAGTTTTACAAATTGATAAGTTTTTTTTGTGTTTGATTGAATAAATATAATGTAAAATATTTTAAAGGCGAATGATAGTGGTTGGTGGTGCTGACGTGATACGATGGCTACCGACAAGCGATAGGTGACCAACGATGATGAGGCGATGGACAGAACGGCATACGATTTTATATATACTGATTGAATTCACCCAAATTTAAGTTTTAGTGAATTCTAAATACACAAAATATAACTATTTGTGAATTTCAAATGCATTAAATTACTTTAAAATTTTACTTGACATCGCGCTAAACGCCAAAAAATCTAAAACTCCTCCATTTACTTTATTTTTGATTCCAACCAAACAACCCCTTCATCTCAAAATTTTGCCATCATGATTAAACTTACAAATATCTAATAATTTAATTGTATGCGTCACATAATAATTTAGTTGCATTTATTTTTAAATTTAATTAGATTATCTAATAATTTAATTATATTAAAAGATAAATATAATACATGCAATTAAATTAACCACATTTTCTATTCAAAATATATCAGAATACCTAGTACAAAATTTTTTGTTTTCTTTTAGATTCATGTAAATTTAAGTATTAATTTATAAATTATTAATATAGTTTATAAATCTGTAATATTGAATGTAAAAGTGAATTTGTTTTTTTTTTTTTTGTCAAACTTCTGATATAAAAAATCAAATATAAAAAAATAAACAAATACAACAATGATCTCCTAAAAGTTTAGTACAATTTATTTAAAATATTTAAAATTATTGTTATTTCTACTACACATAAGTTGCAACTATTTTAAGGTTATATTTGTAATTTGTGTAATTTCCTTTCATATTTTTAAAAAAAAGTAATATTGTCTTCCTAAGAAAATTACATACAAAATTATTTGGAACTCAAATTTTTTATTTTTATTTGGAAAAATATTTATTGATAATTAAGTGCTAATGTGACATATATTATTTTGGGATTATAATATTTTTCATTTAGAAATTTTGAGAGAGAAAAAATAACTTCCAAAAAATTTTAAATACTTTATATCATTGGTCCATTTAGTTTACTCTATTCTTTAAAAAACATTATTTAAAAAATAGAGAGTATATTATTACAAAATAATGCTCTCATAATTTTTCTAAATAAAAAATTTCTATTTTATTTTATCTTAGCAGTATATTTATAAATGAAGTTTTTTTTTGTATTTTAAAAAGTTTTTTTTAAAAAATTTTTTAAATGAGATTTTCATTCATATCACACATTTTTTATTCATTCATGCATCTAACATTTAAATTTTGATATTCATTTATACATTTTAACTTCACACAATATTATTATTATTATTATTATTATTATTATATATATATATAAGTGTATTATTTTTTAAGAAATTAATATTAGAAATATTTTTAATATGGTATTAAACTTTTTGATGGTATTTAAATAAATATTTAAATTTAGATATTAAATATATAGATGTATTAAAATTATATTGTTTGTAGGATAATGATATATATTTTTTTTCTTTAGGTTGAAACTCTCTTTAGTCCTTGGCGATTATGCATATAGACATTATAGATTCTTCCCTGAGTTCCCTCCCTCTCTTCTCTATGAAAATTAGTTCGCACCCTTTCCTTGTTCCCCTGCCTGTCGCCCTCTTCATCTCTATTTCGTTTCCTCCCCAAATGCATTAGCAAAGTAGTATTTATTTTTTTCTTCTCCCATTTCTTCCCCGTGTCAATATTGAAGTGTGAAGTAAACTTAGAAAAGCATCTATTGAAAATCATGTCTTCCTCTTCGAAGCAATAGGAAAGCAGCGCGGCGATTCGCCGAAGGTCATACGGACATTACCATGAACATCGAAATGGAGATCCAGCCGCCCGTGCCTGCACCGTTTAATCACCATATCCCTCCAACCTCCTGCGACCGCCACCCCGGCGAACCAGTCATCGGCTTCTGCGCTTCTTGCCTTCGCGAACGTCTCGCTAGCCTCGAAGCAACCGAAGCCCCCCGCAAATCTACCTCCACCGCCCTAAAGTCCATCTTTTTTCGCTCCTCCGGCGCTTCGTCGAACTCATTTCACCAGCCGGAGCTCCGGCGATGTAAGTCCTTCTCCTCCTCTCGCGCCACTGCCACTGCTGTCGAGCCCCAACGCAAGTCCTGCGACGTGCGCACCCGGAACACTCTGTCGTCTCTGTTCCACCAGGACGACAGGGATCGCGGGTGCCCTAATGTTGGGTTGCCCCCTTCCATTACTGTCCCCGAAGAGGAACGGCGAGATGATATCGACGAAATCGTGGCTGCCACTGATGAAGAGATGGTGGAGGAAGAAAAGGAGGAACCTCTGGCGGAGATGAAGCCTATGAAAGACCACATAGATCTCGACTCTCAAGCGAAGAAGCTCCCACCCAAAGACCTTAAAGACATCGCTGGAAGCTTCTGGCTCGCCGCTTCCGTCTTCAGCAAAAAGCTCGGGATTTGGAGAAGGAAGCAGAAGCTCAAGAAGAAGCCGGAGAACGGAGTCGACACCTTTGGCCGGCGGTCGTGCGACATCAACCCAAGGTTCTCCCTTGATGCCGGCCGCTTCTCTTTCGACGACCCTCGCATCTCTTGGGATGAGCCTCGTGCTTCATGGGATGGCTACCTCATTAGCGGCGGCCGAACAATGCTTCCTCGGTTGCCGCCAATGTTATCGGTAGTCGAAGACGCTCCGGCCGCGGTGGTTGAGCGATTTGACGGCGAGATCCCCGTGGAGGAGGATTTAGTGATTCCAGGAGGAGCATTGCAGACTAGGGATTACTATGACGGCCGCCGTCGAAGCCTGGACCACTCGAGTTCTACTAGGAAGCAGTCATTTGAGGCCAGTGAGGTCCTTCCCTCCTACCATGGAAGCAAGCACGAAAGAGATTCCAGAGAACTGTGCTCTGAGAGCTTTGACTCTGGAGTGAGAGATCAACAACCAAAGCTACCGCCTTTGAAGAAGTCGCGCCGGTGGAGCAAGGCCTGGAGCATTTGGGGGCTTATTCACCGGCGTAACGGTGGCAGAAACAGCGCCAATGCGGTGGAGAGATCCTTCTCCGAGACATGGCCGGAAATGCAAGCAAATGGATATAATAGGAGGCTTTTCAGAAGCAATAGCAATGTGAGCATAAGGAGTTCAGCTTCAGGAAATGGTGGATTTGGCAGTATGAGTAGGAGTGGTTTGGAGCGTAATGGTCATAGGATAAAGAAGAAGGAAGAGGTTGTCTTGGAGAGGACTCGTAGTGCGAGGTATTCGCCGAGCCATTTTGAGAATGGAATGCTGAGGTTTTACTTGCCACCCATGAAAGATGGCCGGAGAGGGAGAACCTGGGGGAGGAACAAGCACTGCAGCCCTCATTCCTTCACAGGGAGCATGCTGAGCTTGTATTGAAGCTGGGTCTAGCTTGTTTCAGGTTCCTGTTTTTGTCTGGGTTGTGACGAGAAATATTTCTGGTATTGGTTTTTCTTTCTTGATGGAATGGGATAAAATGTGCATTTTGGGCATGAATATCTACTTGGTTCAAAGAATTTCTTTTCTATTCCTTTGAATGAGTTGCTTCCATGATTGTGATTGCTGGTGAAATGCAGAAACTGATCTCCAGGCATCAAAGGTTTTGCATGTTGGGTGTGTGCAATAATGGAAAGGCTTGTGAACCTTCAATAGCCTATTTTAGTTCCTTTGGGATAAGCAGCAGCTATATTCTGAAAGTTACAAGTTTGTAGATAGTTTTTTTGCAGATATGTAGGGTTCCTTAGCTTTTTTGAGGTCTGGAGACATGTTTTTGAATAACTAATGAGGTTTTGTAGGTCTATCATTTGGTTGGAAGCGAGGTTTTAATATGGCTAAAAGTAGTTAGAAATCAATTTTAGTTCAAACATCACAAATTTCTTTTAGAACTCTCATAAAAATCATAATTTATTTTTCACTCTCAAACTAATTCTGAAATCGAATTCCTAAATTGCATTTTCTTAACTCCAAGCTACCAAATATGCCCTTTTGAACTCTGTTTCCTATCATCAACGTTCTAGTTTTCTTGCCTTCATCTTGCTAATTCAGTCTGCATTCCTCCATGAAATTCCTCATTCCTTGCAGCCGCAGATTGCATCTATGATGGATGCCTAATGTTGGACTCGAGTAGGTTGTCTAGAAATAACTTGGTGAGGACCAAACTCCGTTGATGGGACCTCTCTAATTCTAGATCAGAAGACCAAATTTCTTTGCCTCTGCTGATTACCTAATCTCATTCAAATCTCACTTTTTTTTTTTTTTTTTGATAAAATCTTTGCTTGGTAGGCTTACAATCTCTGTTTTGTTAATTATTTATCAATCTTGTCATCAAGATTCATTCCAAGGTACTGCATTTGCATGGAAATACTGATGTACTGTGGTTCTTGAAGACCACACCGGCATTATCAGATGGTCCCTCGTTCTGCTCTTAGTTAACGTCACTGCAGTGTTTCCGAATTCCTATCATCTCTGTTCCAGTGTTCCTTGTTTTTTAATGCTCTTGAAGCTTTCAGGCCCACGCAAAAAGCATGGAGCTTTAGCAGAGGTTGGCTGACAGAATGAAACAAAATCATGAAATCTAATCATTCTGAAGCCGCATCTGTATCATTCTGAAGCCATGAGGTCATTTTCAGGGGTTCTGAGTGGCTGGTTTTGTCGGAATTTTTATTATTAACTGGAGTTTAGTTTGTGTGAAATTCAGTTTTAAATTTTGCAGTATATGAAGAGTGTTCTTTGCGATGAATTGTTTTATCTTTAATCTAATAGTTTAGTGAGTATTTTAGGCATGCTTTGAAGTATTTTTGATGAGTTTTTAAAGTAAATTCAATAGTTTTGAAATGCATTCTGATTTGAAACGATTCCCTGAATCCTTTTTTGGGTAGTCTCTTACCTTTCTACTACACAACAAGAACCTGAAGAGTTGAGAGGCACCCACTGTCTCTTATGCGGGGAGCTCCTGGATCGAGCTCGATCTCCTAGAGAGATAATGGTGGAAAGTAAGGGGCACACGCGTGATGAATGCTAGGCCTGGATTAATAATTATCCCCACCCACAAGATGGGTGAGGTGTTGGGTGGATACCCTTCCAAAAAAAAGAGTTGAGAGGCCGTTTGAGATCACTTTTATTTTTTATTTTATTTATATTTTTATTTGAAATAAAATATGTTTGTGATAGTGATAATTTTTTTTTTAAAATACTCAAAATTTATTTTGAGTATTTTAAAAATAATATGTTTTATTCTTAAAATTTCAAAACAAAAAGTTAGCTTCTTAAAAGAGTATGTCTGGGTTGAGTTCTTCCTCAGCTTCTTCATATCCTTGATTAATAAGCTACAAGCAGCGCAGGTTCTAACTATTTTCATTCTATTAATGACTGAAAATTAACAGTAATTGTAGTATCAATTAGAATTAAGAACTCACAAAGTTAGCGTTTTGCAAAACCAAAAAAAAAAAAACTTTTGTGCTGTTCAACACTTTAAATATCAATGATCCAAAGCGCTTGAAAATTGGAGAAATTCACAAAATATTGCTTATATATAAGTCATTTTGATTCCAACTTCCATTGCAAGAAGTTAATTACTGTGTAATTCAAGGATCAACAGTGTTTATAGCATGGTTATAAAAAACAAAAAAAAACAGTGTTTATAGCTTGGTTGTACAGAGGACTGAAGACCTAGCTATGCTTTCATGGACATGAACAGAGGACCAAAATGCAAGAACAGAGAGCCAGAGGAAAATGCTAATGTAGTGCTACTGAATGAAGTTTGTCCCTATTGAGATGACAGTGATGAATGATGATATTTACTTGATCCTGTATTAAAATTTTGCAAACTTGCAGTTTTCTGTTCATTTTTTTCAGAAATTTTCTCACCGGAAGCCACATGTTCTTGTTTTTTAAATTGTTTAGGGTTTAGGAATACTTGAGGAAGTTTAGATGAGATTGGCATCAGCAGTAGAAGCAGAATTTAATCTTTATTTGATATTTTATGCACTTTTTTTCTCTATTCTTTAAATTAAATTAATTGTAGTACCAAATAATAAATATCAGAAAAATGCATTTTATGCAATAATTTACAATAAATTAATTAAGTTTTTTTTTTTTAAATAATATTTTATTTATTCAAAGTTGTCTGAGATAACGCATTTTCAAATCTTTTTTTTTTTTTACTTCTAAAATATTATTTTGTTAAAGTTCTTAAATTTATGATGAAACTATAGCATAATTTGTTCAGCATTCATGAATGCCGTAGTTCTTCATATTATTTTATTGTATTTAAGTTATATGATATTATTATTATTATTATTATTATTATTATTATTATTATTATTATTATTATTAGTATGAGAAAAATGTACACACATGCCATTATTATTTATTTTATGAACACAATTTTTAATGTGCTCGTAATATTATTAAATTCAAAGCGATTTGAATTTACACCTCATTTCAGATTAAAAGAAACTGATATTGAATATTGATTAAAGTGTGCCATTTAATCAAATATGTAAGGAGATTTATATACATTTTACATATTAGTTTTGATATATTTCTCTAAAATTTATAAATCAAATATGAATTTCAAGTTAAAGCGTATATATTCAATCAAATTATTAAGATGAGTCCAATAATACTAGAATCGGATAAAATGGAGTCCAAATGAGCTCAACTCAAGATTAAAAGTTACATATGAAAACTTTGAAATATCATTTGGATGATTATCAAATTTGATGATTATAATCGAATCGGCCAATGGTGAATAATCCAATGAGTCTAAGATCACTCAAATCGAAGATCGTTTGGACGGTCAAATCACAAAAAAATTATCGATGATCAAATGAATCAATATACATCGTCCGATGGAATGTTTTGGGATTTTGGCTACAATGACCAAAATGTTCATCTCAGAATCCTATATAAATAGACTTCTTGTCTGAAGGGAGAGAAGCAAGAAGAAAGTAGAGAAATAAGTCAAGTCATTATTACCACTGTTGCCGATCGTTGCCAATTGTTTGCCGCCACCAACAACGTTCTACCAACTATCACGCGTTGTAGAGAACTAAATTCCCATCGCCGTGATTTCATATACAATATTGTAATCCCGTTCTCGGTAAAACTTAAAACTCTGTACTTCAAAACAGATATATAGTGTATTTTCTTGGGTTGATTTTTCCGCTATTTTGGATTTTTCTACATTTTGAGTTTCTTATTCTCTTTTCAACTATCTACGTGCGTGTTGGATTTTCCAACGAAGTTAATGCGTAAAGTTTTATTCTACCGCAACTATTTTTTTAGCACGCAATAGTTTGACGCCGTATGTGGGCAACAGATTCCAATACTTCATTATGTCAGCTAACCAAGTTTCTCAACAAGATCAAAACTACCAACTAGGTGGAGTACTTCGTACTTTTGAGAAGTGCATGCGACGAATGAAGATTCATCAAATTCTGATTTTTCAGCTTTTGTTGAAAACTGGGGGGTAACTCTTAATCTTGGAAGATCACCCATATTAATATGTTAAGCATCTAATTGATTACCATCCTAGGAAATAAGTCAAAGTTGGAGGATATTTCAACATTGAGAAGAATATAGCTTGACAAACTATTATCTTTATATTATAAGGTAAAGATTAAGGAGCAACTTTGGCTACAACCTCAAGTGAGTATTTTGATTTGACATCTTCCAGATAGGTCAACATCATCTAGTAATACTCTGACAAATAATCTCGGAAGAATAAAAATGTTTAACCTCTTCCACATAGTTTAACTTCATACTTTGACAAAATAATCTTGAATGAGAGTTAAAACTATTGACTTCTTTCATACAAGTTAAATGTCACCGAATAATATTCTAACAAACAACCGGATAACCAGTAACTACCACACACAGTTATCATCGAGTAATACCGACAAATAATATCAGAAGAATCAAAATGTTTAGCCTCTTCTACACAGGTTAACGTCATACTTTGACAAAATAACCTCAGATAAGAGTTAAAACTATTGACTTCTTCCACACAGGTTAAATGTCACCGAGTAACACTCTGATAAACAACCTCGAATAGGTCCAAAATCCTTCATGGATTTCTTTCCTGGAAAGCACACCCCTAAAGAAGCCTCGATGGGAAGCTGGTAGTGGACAAGACCCTCACTAGAAAGACTCCAATAGAGAAAGTAGTTGATAGGTCTTCACTCATCAAAATCTCGAAAAGCTCGGAAAGTATATCAAAATATTAAGTAAAAGCCACAAGGTATAGATACATCAAAATCTTAAGAAAAGCCTCGAAAGTACATGACATCAAAAGCTTCAAGAGAAAGGTACAGATACATCAAAAATCTTAAGACAAAAGCTGGAGTGACAAGTACATCAAAATCTCGCTCAAGACACAGATACATCAAAATCTCAATGACGAAGGCATACGTACATCAAAAACTCGTAAAGCAAAAACTAAGACATGCATATTAAAATCTCGAAAGCTGTACAGTACATCAAAACCCCAAGATAGTACATCAAAAACTCGAAAGCAAAACTGGCGATGCATATTAAAATCTCGGCAAAGCAGACATGTATCAAAACCTCACAAAAAAAGCCAAATATTAATCTCTCAAGACGTGAAAGTCGTGCAGTGACATCAAAATCTCAAAAGACAAAAGTCTTAAACGATACAGATACATCAAAAATCTCAAAAGACAAAAGCCTTAGAAGGTACATGTATATCAAAAATCTCAGAAGACAAAAGCCTCATGAGGTACAGGTACTCCGACGGAGAAGAGTAAGCTCGTTGCGATCTTTTAGAAGGAATAACCACCAAATCATTTGGAAAAAGAAACTTTTTCTTGAAGATTATCAAAGTATCGCTGTTGATAGTTGGCATTACATCGTCAGATCTCGTTGTCCCCTGATGCTTTCACAACCCATCATCTTGTATCTTTAGGCATTGAGATATCTGTTGAAGGATGCTCACCCATGAAGATACTATATATTTTTCAAGTTTGGAAGCACATTAAAGCCTGAATTCGGGATGCACACCGCCTAACCAAGTTAGTTGGAAACCCCAAGATCGGGGAGAACTGGAGCCTACGAGGGGTCGGCACCGTTATACAGGTTAGTAGAGGCTACCAAAGAGAAGAAAGCGGTACACTGGAGCAATGGGATGCACGCCTAACCAAGTCAAGGAAACCCGTGAGATCGGGAGAACTGCCCGCGAGGTCGCATTATACAAGTTACAAGGCTACCAAGAAGAAAGCAAGCACTAGAGTCAATGATCTGCGCTAACCAGTCAATTGAAACCCCAAGATCGGGAGAACCAAGTCTGAGGGGTTGACCTGTTATACGTTAATGGAGGCTACCAAAGAGAAAATAAGCATTGGAGCACTGGATGCGTCACCTAATCGTTGGAAACTTCAGATCGGGAGAACTAGCTGCATGGGTCGGCAATCTTATTAGTGGGAGGCTTCGAAGAAAGAAGACACTGAGTCTAAAATCGGATCGCCTAACCAGGTTAGTTGGAAACCCTAAGATTTGGGAGAACTGATTCTGCGAGGGGGGTCGACACCATTATACAGGTTAATGGAGCTACCAAAGAGAAGAAAGAGGAAACACACTGGGGCTTGAATTCGATGCATACTAACCGGTCAGTTGAAAACTTTGAGATCTGAGAACTGAGCTGAGGTTGCATTATCTGAGTTAGTGGAGGCTACCAAAGAAAGAGAAAGCATACCTGACTCGAATTGCACCGCTGGAAACAAGATCGCAGAACCTGGAGTGAGGGATATCAAGTATCGATGAAGATTGCCAAAGAGAAGAAAAAAATGTGCGAGCTTTCCCTTACCCTTTGGGGGCTATTTATACTTAAAAATTGACCCTTCAAATTCTTTAAAAAAATAAAAATAAAAAATAAAAATAAAACTCTTCATATTAAAAAAAGAAGAAGAAAACTATTTATATATATATATAAACTCATCATATTTCTAAAATAATAAAAGAGAAGAGAAAGTTATTGATATTTAAAATTAAAAAAAATTCTTCAAGTTCCTCATTAAAAAAAATAAAAATACTCATCACATTCTTTATTTAAAAAAAAAAAAACTTTATATTCTTCATGAAAAAAAAAGGATCTTTCCCTCTCCTCCTATTCCCCCCCTCTCTCTCTCTCTCCCCACCCCACTCACGTCAAAGAATCTTTTAAATAAAATGCCCACTTCAAGCCAAAACCACGACCCCCTCTTTAAAATATATATATATATATATATATAATGAAATAAAATAAATAAATATTAATAATATAATAAATATAATATAATTATCCTAATAATTCTTAAAGTGATATTTTTTTGGATGAAATGAGTTTTTCATCCAAAATAAAAGAATGATATATCCCTTCAAAATTTATAAATCAAGCATGAATTTCAAGTTAAAGCATATATTCAATCAAATTAAACAACTCAGTGAGATGAGTCCAACAACGCTAGAATCGGGTAAAATCGAGTTCAAATTACCAAATCAGGTTTCACATACGTAAAAACTTCAAATATCGACTGATTATCAAACGACCGCCAAATTTGACGTCTAAGAAATCGAAATGCCGACAAGATGGATCCAACACAAGATCACTCAAATCAAAGATCGTTTGGACGATCAAATCACCAAAAAATTATCATGATCAAACGAATCAATATACACCGTCGATGGAGTGTTTTGAGATTACTACAATGACTAAAATACCCATTTCAATCCTATAAATAGGACTCCATTCTCATAAAGGAGAGAATGAAGAAGAAACTTGGAGTTCGAGAGAGAAGTCAAGTCATTGTCACCACCGTTGCCGACATCGACAATTGCCGATCGCTACCAACAACCCTTACACAACTACCAGATAATAACTATCAGAATGATCCCGATATCGGGGTTTCACATACAACATTGTAATTCCGTATCTAAAAAACTTAAACTTCAGACTCCAAAATATATAATAACATTTTTGCCAGGGTGATTTTTTTATCCCTCTTCTGGATTTTTCACGAAAAAATTCCGAAGCTTTATTCTTTTTTTCAACACCAAGGTGTGTTGGATTTCCCAACGAAGTTAAGACGTAAAATTTTATTCTACCGCAACTGATTTTCTGACAAGCAACAAGTTTAAATATCTTCAAATAGAATTATTATAAATACTTGAAGATAGAAATGAAACAAACTGCATCATGAAACTTCAAAATGGATACAATATAAACTTCTTAAGAAGATAGTATGAATAATATGATTTCTGCTTCAGAAACTACATATCAAGTAATGCTGATATGTAGAGCCATGGAAGCTCTTATAAGTTCAGCTCTTTAGGCTGCTGCGCCTACTGGCTCTCCGGCTTTGAGCCTCGAAGACCCATACAAAGTTTCCTCAAATCTAATGATCTCGTTCTTGGATCCATAAGCGACTTGGGTCCTCTCATCAAGAGAATTGATCACCCTATCAAGCACAGATCGAAAGCCATCACTACTGTATCCTCCAGCTTTCTCTATCAGAAATCCTAGAGGAGCTACTTCGAATAGCAGCCTCAGTTTCGCTTTAGCGCTTGCTGAAGAAACGTTGGTGAAGATGCCCTTCTCCTTCACTATGATCTGAAGTCTCAAAAACAAAACAAAAGAAAAAAAAAAAGAAAAAAATGAAAAGAAAAACCTTAAGTATAGTTGAATTCATGTAATAAATCAACCCAAATGCTTAAGCCTATACAGTATGGCTGAACAAGAGGCTCCTTTTGGTAATGATACGATGTAAAAAAAATTGTGCTTCATATATAACTCTAAGAATGTGTGAGCCAATTAGTCCGGCTATTAAAGGTCTTAGAAGTTATCAAGATCTTAGATTTGAATCTCACTTATACTACAATGATATCTCACCTTACATACTCAAGTAAGAGGAAAATACCTCTAAGAAACAATGTGGCGCATCAATAGCACTGTATTAGTTTATAATCATGGCAAAAATAGGCTTCATTTGAAACCGATTATGCTCTTCCAAACAACTTTTGAAAAAAGTTATAAAAAAAGGTGTGTATATACATATATATATCATTTAAAAAGACACTGCTTCTTGCTGCCTGCTGGTTTTCCTACGATAAAACAGCTTAAAATCTGCCCAAACTAAAATAACTAAGGATGAATTGATAAGCATGAGTAATTATTTACCTGATTGACATCTGGAACCATTCCACCAGTGTAGCGCAGTGTATACTTCTCCCTCACGTAGTAATTGATCAACTGCATAGTTATATTGTTCATCAGTTACTTCAGGCTCTTATTACATGTCTATATATCTTATTTAATGATTTAGAACAGAGAATGCCTTATCATAGTCTGGATTATCAAACGTAGCCCTTAGATTTCCTGGAGAGAACATCTTTCCTTCCCCAATTGATGTAGTGTCCTTCACGTGCTGCCACTTACCTGCTCAGTAGATCAGGAATTAGATTTCTGGATTGATAATTAACCAAACCAATATAGCTTCTTGCATGTAAAGAGTGCTGAATGAGCAAACCTTCATCAAGGAGAAGGAACTCGTGAGTTCCAGGAATGTCTTTGACAGCAATAACGTAAGTTGTTCGAGGTCCATAAATACCCATGGCAGCAGCAACTTGGTCTCTTCCTGTCACCCCTGTCAGTTTATCTCCAGGCCACACGCCAAAGATCGTGCCCACCGTAAAGTTGGTGTCGACGATACTGGAGCCATCAAGGGGATCGAAAGCCACACTGAAACCACCTGAGTTTCAAAAGAGATTCTTTGTAAATTTTTTTTTTTTTGGGTTTTCTGTTATATGAGGAGTGTCGTATATTGATTTAAGATGAGATTGGTTTAAGTGAAAAATTAGTAATGTTCAGGCGTAGGTAATTTAAGAACATTGAATCATGTTTTTTTGTTTCTTGTTCTATTACGGGGTATTAGTTTTAGATCAGATTGGATAGAGTGAAATTTAATAATTTTAAGGAGTAGGAACTTACGAAGATTAAATCAAGATTCATTCAATCTTTGTTTTCTATAGATTAAGTTTCTAAAATGATTGACATAAGAGAGTTAATCCAATTCTTGTTCAATGCATAATATTTTTTGTTTGAAGATGGCTTCATTTGATAAAATAGTGATAGAACATTTAAATGATGACGAAGAATAAACAACCCAAAAATCACAATCACAAGACATAAATTTATCTGGTTTGATGATATTCACCTATGTTACAAAGATCAATGTTCTACTAAATTTTAAATGAGCGACTCAAAAATTTCATACATACAAAGATAATGATAAAGATGTCACTTTCTCTATCTCAAAGATTGAAAAAAAAAAAAAAAATGCAACCTCTGATGTGAAAAATGAAGGCTAAACACAAAGAAGTATACATTATTGCTGTTGCTATTATCATTTTTCTTTCTTGGCTACGAGAACTTATTCATATCTTCTCTCCTAAACTACAAGAGCTTCTTCCTTCTATGATTAAAAGCTTAAGTTTCTCCTCTTTTACTCTCCCTCTTCTATCTATTTCTTTTTGTTTATGAGAAGTACCAATACAATGGAGCTATCTTCTTGCAAAGTACTTGGATAAGATAGGTAGTAACCTTGAATTTATTAAGTAGATAGTGATGAGCATCATACTATAGGATGATATTTTATTAATTTATAGGATTCAATTAGAGGGTGGTAGGTGCAGGTTTTGTTTGTGTTAGGTAAATATAATTTTATCTTCATATTTTAACTAATGAAACCTAGCAACAACACCAATATAATGAACTAATTCTAATCTAAAGACAGGGTTGATTAGCAGTAGGACATAATAAACAAACAAGATTATAGCAAATTCAGCCAAATTAACATCCCTTTAGCAGAAATCTTTAACTGGAAGAACTACTTTTCTTTGATTGGCATCAATATTCCCCGACAATGATTCAGTTCTTTTTAGCTAATGATGCATACCTTCAGCTGGCCCATCCATGTCTTGCAACTCGGGAACTTCCTCGGAGCAAGCATACTTACAAACATGGGAGAACCTCAAAGCCTGCAGAAAATTGAAAAGTTCCAGTTCTGAAACTGGAAAACTAGAAAGCAAAGAATTAAATCAAAATCAAGGAAGAACTAAACCTCAAAGAGAAGTTTGTCAGCAAGCACATCGACTGCTAATTGCTCATCGCCAAAAAAATTCACACATGCCGTCCCGCCACAGGAAGCCGTCCGCACCTTGAAGGAGACTGTCCTCAAGGCCTCGCCCATGGAAACCAGCAGTCTTATGAGGTTCTTATCTGGTGTTGCCTTGTTCAAGAACTCTTCCTGAAATTCACAAACGAATGCATACTTCTATCACTTAAATCAATTATGATGGTTTACAGCAAGAATGCTAGCAACTTTGGGAGACTTAACCAAGTTTTCTCCAATCTCACACTTTGTTGTGAATGGGTTCCCGGTTGCTGCTCTTGAAATGGACTTGGATTCCACTCTCAATGGTTCACCGAAAAAGCTAGCCGATTTACGGCTCTGTGATGAGAGAAATTTGGCTTAAGCTGATGAGGATTATTGAATAGATGTTTGCGTTGGAAAATTACTGACGTTTTTTCTGTTTGAACGTTGCTGCGATGGAAACCAGAACTGAGTGATGGCGCGAGGGTGACAGAGAACCGTGTGGGAGATGGCGCTGCCGGCGTAGCTGGTAACTCCGGTCTCCATGCTCGGAGAGTGAGCGAGAGGAGTGGCTAAGTGGATGGTTAAGGCGTAGAGTTTGATTTCATTCAATTGAGCGAACGAGAGGAGAGGGTGGGAGGAGCAGATAAGCCGACCGTTGCAAGGATGCCACGTGTTAGAATCTGGGATGTTGCGAAGAGGTGAGCTGATGCTCATCACTCATTAAACTGCGTTCAAAGATTTATATAAGGGGAATTTTGCAACGCCGACTAATGACATAAATATTGGAGTACAGCATTAAATAAAAAATTATATTATCATAATTCTACCCTGTAAAAGAAAATTTTTATTTTAAAATTAGGAGATTTAACTCACTAATCACTGGTAACACTAACGGCAAATTGATGAGGTCTCCTCAATTGGTCTATGGTATTTTGTACATTCATCAGTTTAACTCTTTATGTATTATTTTATACAAATAACTTTATTTTTAAGTTGAAAGGGTGAGGCTTAATTTTTAAAATAGGTCAATTAATAATCATAATTAGGTGATTAGGTATTTAAAAAAAAAATTAAATAAAAAATGTCCCATCCGGCGCCCCAATTAGGGCCGTCGAGGCTTAGCGTGAGCTCTCGGTTTGTTTTTTTTTTCTCCCATGCGATCGTGTTGTCACCGTTCGTGTCCATCGCCGGCCAAGACGCCGCTTGCCGCCGACCGTTGGTGGTTTCCACCGGTGAAGGAGTGGATCTCAAACATTTTACGCCGATTTAGGTAAATTTTACCTGAAATGAAAAAAAATGTTAGATTTTACTTTGAATGTGTTATTTTTATAGGAAATATGTTAGATCTGATTTAGTTGGTATTTTTAAGCTATGTAGTTTGATTTTTATAGGAAATATGTGTTAGGTTTGATTTTGAATGTGTTTTTTTTTTTTGTTTTTTGGGTTAGTTGAATTAATGAGGTTATTTTTGTTTAATTAGTTTATGTCATATCTTTTGCTCAATATGTATGATCTTTAGTTGGATTAAGTGCATTCCTTTTGTGGTGAAAATTTTGATAAGATCAAAGTTTGATTAGTTTGTCGTGATATTTAGTTTATGAGAATTTACTTGTATCTTGTTCATTAGTTTGTCTTGATATTTGTTGATGAAAAAATGTACTTGGTTTATTGATAGTAAGTCCGAAGTGTTGTAATCAACATTTTAAAACATCATGTTTGCCACATGAAAGTCATTGTAGTGTTGTTTATTCAAAATCTCGATTGACTTTAGGAAACATATACAACACCATGCGGGAGGTGAAATAATATTTTTAAAATATTTTTAAATTATTAAAATTCAAACATACAAAAAATCTTGTAGGTATATTCAAGTAAATGTGTAATAAAGAGAAAACACAATTTAATCTTGTGCCTTTGACTACTAATCAACATTTTGATTTAATTACATTATTTCAAGTTTAAAATCATAATTTTAATCTTCCTTTACTCCTCTAAGTGATGGAGAAATTGTAATAGCATAACAAAATTAATGGGTGCGCAATCAAAATCCAAAACAATATGAAAACTAACCTATTAAGTTATGTCAATATATAGAAAGAGAAAACTAAAAGAATTGCTTATTTCGCACAAAAATGATCTAACAAAGAAAATAATATAGTGAACAACTTTATAATGTTGCAAACAATTTGATAAATTACACAAATGCCCAAATGACTTGCAAATAGTTTGAACTTGAGTAGCTTACCACCTTAAAAAAATTAAAAAAAAAAACAATTTATAAATTGTGCTAGAAAGAACTTTCAGGAATAATTCATTGAAGGAATTTTATGAAAAGTTTCCTTAGCCTTGAATTACTAGAGATCTTAGATTTATGGCTTAAGAATTACCAAGCTATGCTATATATATAGATCAAAGTGTATTTTGTGTTTATTTTTTTAGTATAAATGATAATATGTTTGTGCGTGTTTATAGATCAAAGTGTATTTCGTGTTTATTTTTTGTGTGGATTATATTAAATTTTGTAAGGACACATTAGAGATGTGAAATAGAGTATAAAATTTGAATTATTAAATTTCAATAGGTAGCAGTGAGTTAGCCCCATCATTATCTTTATCCTGATTTAAACTATGTAAATTCATCAGGTGAGACGAATGATTACTGCTGTTTTGTTATTATTAGTTGGAAATGAATTCAAATACTGTCTGTATAGTTCTTTACTATGGTTGCGAACTCAGAGTAAGCCACGATTTCATTCCAACATATGTTGGTGGGAAAAATCGTCCAGTCCAAATTCCACGACAGATTAATTTTGATTAATTACAGAAAAGAATAATGAGGTCGTTGAAGCTAGATCGAGCACAATTATCTGTTAATCTGGTGGGTCACTTTCCTATTGGTGCTGGATTTATTGCCACACACATTAACGATGATGAAGTTTATGAAGCTATAGTTAATGCAATATGTGTGCAACCTATTGTGATTTACGTTGAAGTTAACGAACAGCAATGTGGAGATAGGGAGGTAAACAGTGCAGTGGAATGTCAGATAGGTTGAAACAGCACTGAGTACATCACACCATCTTCTCAAGTGGAATTCTATGGGTATGCGACGAAACATGATTATTTTCTTTGGGGCAAGTTCTACGCTATGGGTGACCCGAAGAGGCGATATGAATCCACCATCTCCGAAGATGTTGGATATGTATAGTGGAGGTAGTAGTGATGATGATGAAGAGGATGATAGCGACCTAGAGAGAACAGATTTGAGGGCCACAGAACCATCCCTCAGGGTCAGAGATTTGATTGTCGATTACTCAATTAGAACAAGTCACACTGAATAGTACTTGATACGTAACAATGACTATATGTGTAGCGCCCAAACAACTAGAGAATGAGATGAGGATCTCACATTTGATGGCCCATTAGATAATTCAATGAGGAGGAGAAGTGCATTCCAGAAGAATTGGCTAAGGGTATCTATTTTCATGAGAAGAAACAATTCAATTCTTTGTTGGTATCATCAAACAACGTCGAGTATGAGATCTATGCTTCGAACAAATCAAAATTCACTATGCTGTGCACCCATCATTCTGACCCAGGTAGACCATATTTATGGCGTTTACATGCAAGCTCAATTAAGAGGTTGGGTGGTGCATGGAGGATTAGTTCAATTAGGTCACCTCATACTTGTGCTCATTCAGTGCTTAATGCTGGTCACATACAATGTACATCAGAATTCATCAGTTATTTTATACAACCCGCAATCAGACTTCAGCTGGATCTAAAGCCCAGAGAAATTGTAGGACATATTGAGTCCATGTTCAATATAAGAGTGTCTTACATGAAAGCCTAGGATGCATGTAGGAAAGCAGAAAAGGCGATATTTGGTAGTTGGGAGGAATCTTACAAATCTTTGGGAAAATTCATGGCTGCAGTATGTTCATCTATGCGTGGGTCAGTATGTCATGTCCACATAATAGAATCAAACAAATTCCAATGATTGTTCTGGTCATTTGAACCTTCAATTACAGGTTGGTAGTATTATCGTCTGGTATTATGTCTAGATGACACCTTCCTACTGGGTAAGTATAGTGGTACTCTACTTAGTGCAGTTGGAATCGATGCAAATAATGGCTTGTTCCCATTAGCCTTTGCAGTTGTGGAATCAGAGTGCATCAAGTCATGGGTATGGTTTCTGCACACATTACAAAATTTGATCCCACTAGCGTCTACAAGTAGAGATCTCTGCCTCATCTCAGATAGACATGCAGTGCTTGTAGGAGATCTTTCCACAGTGCACATCGCTTTTGCTTGCGCTATTTGAGGGAGAACTTTAAAAGAGCAGTAAGACAATTAGGGATAGGTGATGTTGAGTTCATATGTCAGAAGATGTACGTTGCTGGGAATACTAATGATATTCAACTTTTTAAAAGGTACATGTCGGACATTAAGAATATTAAGCAGGAGGCATATGATTGGCTGGTCTCTAGGGATGTTAAGCATTGGTCCCTAACTCATGATGAAGGATATAGGTATGATATACAAATACGGTGAGTGCTTGTGTGTCTAAAAAAGCGTGATTTATCAATTCAAGCCTTGATTATAGCAGTGTACTATAACATAGTGTCACTATTCATGAAACAATTAGAATCAGCTATCACACTAGAAAGGCAATAGGATACATTGTTCTCCCCCCGCATTAAGACAACGTTACAGGATAATGAACGAGAGGCAAGAAGAGTTCCTGAACCATTGAGGATAAGCATGACTGAGTACCAAGTGTTTGATGTCACAAGCAAAACCTTCAAGGTTGAACTAACTGAAAACTATGATTGTAGGTGTTCATGCAGACAACCACAATCTTACCACTTACCGTGTGCACATGTAATTGTTGTTCTGGGACAACGAAGCCTAAGCCATGTGCAATTTGTCTCACCTTATTACATCTTGCAAAACTACATTAAAACCTACCAAGGAGAATTCCATGTAATAGTCGTGAGTGCAATTCGATAGGGCACACATTACAATCCTCAAATGTCGAAGAAAGTCTCCCAGTCTAACGATATAAGAATTCAATGGAGAGAGCACTTCAGAAGTTCAAGGATTTGTGGTGTAAGTGTGTTAAAACACAATAGTCTACATGTCTCAAACTCATGGAGATTGATTTGTTTTAATTTATGTGTTGTTATTTAGTGTAATTTTTCTATTTTAAATAAAATTGCCATTTAAATACTTTCATTATTTGCATCTCTCAATTTGCACTTCTTTATTCTATTCAAAATTAATTATAGGAAGATGTCAGCGATGATGCTCTACTGAGGAGGAGGCGGCAGCGAGAGGAGAGTTGTAGGCCATGCCATGGCAGTTCACCATATGCATTACCTTGGCGCAATACGCATCGATATGGTAATGGGTTTTCTTAGAGTTTTGTGTTTGGTTTTGTGCAGACTTTGTTAATATACTGACGCATTATAATCATAATTTATTTGATTGCAGGTTTTTGTGCTTGAGGCTGCTGCACACTTACTGATGTTTAGGGAATGACCTGTTAACTGCCCTAAATTTATGGATGCCTTGTGAGTTGCCGACCTAGATTGTGTCTCTCAGATGCACTATATTAAGCTTGATCATCACTTACTGACAGCGTTCGTAGAGTGCTGGTGTCCTCATACGAATACCATCCACTTGGCCACTGGAGAGATGACGGTTACTCTATAGGATGTGGCGATGATTCTAGGCATTCAGATAGATGGCCCACCTATGATTGGCAGCATTGGTGTTGGTGGAGGGAAACGGTGGGCTTCGTGGCCAGATTATTTTGATGAGTTGATTAGAGCACATCTAGAGCTGCACGTCATTTACCGTGATCCTGTCCATCCACATGTTACATCAGAGTTTCGCATGGGACAGGCTCATGCGCGTACTTATATACCTTTATGATGGCTACGATGGATATACTACCACGATTCATACTTAGATCTACCAGATCTCCGGTTCCACTATGCATGTCGAGCTACATACTATTTCTTGTGTATCGTTTCTTCTTAGATACTTGAGTTCGAGGTTCATTTGCAGTATCTGCCATTACTTGAGGATATCGACACATTTAGGGGGTTGTCTTTGGGTTCAACTGTGTTAGCTCATCTATACAGGGAATTACATGAAACAACCAAATCAAAGCGCACGAACATGGCCGTATGTATTCATTTACTGTAGGTATGGGCCTGGGAGCACACTCATGTGGGAAGACCTACGTTACGTGTTCCGTATCCCCGACATTGGAGCTTAGCATTGGTTTTGGTGGAATGAAGGATATGTTGGAAATGCCATTATCTAATATCGAGTCTATAGGGATAAAATTTGGATGGACTTTAAGAGTCGGGTATCTTTGAATTGATGTAATATTATTTGGTTAACTCATTACGATCTTGTAGGCGAAAGAATAACTTATGTTTTATTTGCGTCATCCAGCCATATGGACATCGAGATCGCTTGCGTGTCACGAGATATATTCTGAGGAGAGGAGATATGGCTAGCTAGAGTCGCGATATGTTGGAAGAGAGTAGAGTGGTACACCGATCGTGTGCTCGAGCGATTCGGCATGCCTCCATCGGCCCGATGTAGCCTCGATAGATCCATCATTAAATGCAATTCGATGGGCGAGGAAAGGCGATGTTGATTGGGTTGAATCTCACCACTCCTTCATTGCACGTGGAGCACAAGCGTGACTCGATTGTCATAGTTGATTCATCGCAGAAGCGGCCGATCAACCGCTATATGAGGTGGTATCGCTCATGGGCATCACTTTACATGCTTAAGACCGCATCTCCCGACATATTACCCCAGCACCGGGAACGCTTTGATGGGTATGTATGCAAAGTATTATAATTTATTTTTCCTATTAACAATAAAATCGATCTAAAACTTCTATACGCATGAGCACATTCAAGATTAATGATATATTTCTATTTCGGCAGAGATGAAGAGTAATTTCGTAAATCTTTAACGATTATGAAGACGCCGTGGACTTGAGGCAAAATATGCATATCTCCATACGTGATACGCACATACGCACTTCGTGATCGCAGACAGATGGGGCCGATGGAGCCATCCTCGACACCGGTGGTAGTCACACATTTTCACGCACCCCATTATTCATATCAAGAGGCAATGTGGTCTCTGATGCACCCATAACACGTAGTAGTCCAAATGGATATATACACCGCCATTCCATATGACACCATACGATACCATGGGTATTCGTTACCTACGCAGGGGTCGACAGATTTACCTCATGTTACAGACTTAGGGTATTCGTAACAACCTGTCGAGCAGGTGGAAGAAGAGGAGGACCATCAACAACATCATCAGCGTGATCGGCCACACGACCACCCAAAGACATTACACCTGTAGATATGATTCCACCACGTAGTAAGATAGATGTGTTATCTTTCTTATACAATGGAAAGTACTCTTCTTGCTTTTTTATTTGTTATCCTTAGTCATTCATGTACTTCTTATTGTATTATCCCAGTGTACTTTATTATTCATATATTTTGATTAAATCAAATGCGATGATGAGAGATTCAACTGGGAATTACATAAAGATTCAAACACAATTTTTATATAGAATATAATGAGAGTGTTTGATATTATCAAAAAAATAATATATTCAACTTCAGAAGTCACATATTTGCAAAAACCGCAGCTCACCGGGCGAGATTCGTCGAAAGTTGTCAACATAGAAGTTTTTGAATTTTTTATTATCTTTCCAACGATACAAACCACCCAAAAACACGACACCTAATGAGCCTGATATGGCCAAAAAAACGAGGGCTGCATCAATATCTTGAATTTTTACAACTTCAGAAGTCGCACATTTTTAAACACCGTGGCTCACCGGATGAGATTCGTAGAAATTTGTTAACATGAAAGTTGTAGAATTTTTCATTATCTTTCCAACGATATCAAGCATGTTAAAATCTGACTTTCGTTGAGTCAGATACGGCCATAAGATATGGACTGCCCATTTAATTTTTTTTTTAAAAAAAATTAAAGGGCCAGTCGCCCGCTGACTGGGCGACTAGGCCTTTTTAATTTTTTTTAAATGCCTAATCACCTAATTATGATTATTAATTGGCCTATTTTAAAAATTAAGCCAAAGGGTGATAAGATCTCTCCTAAATAAGCAACTAAGTAGAAAAGCTATCGAGATTTAAATTTGTTCAAGAATGAGATATATTCTTTTGTTATGATTTTCTTCTCTCTAACATTATTAGACTTTTTTATGGATAGAGTCTATATATATATATATATATATATATATATATATTATAATAGCTGCATTAGATGAGAAGACAAGAAGAGAGAACTTAGTGCAACTCAAGCCTTCAACAGGATTTAGATGAAATACGCTCACAAAAATTTATGACATATATTAAACATAGTGACTAACATTTAGCGAAGGCTTGGTTGTTATTCATGAGATAAGGAAGAATCTCCAGAAAAATGTGGTGAAGGAGATAAAAAGAATGCTTGACGATCAATAACTTGTCTTAGTACCTTTTTGTGACATCTGATTAATTTTTACGATGAGGTATTTATAATTATGTGGAGCTCTTCAGTACTTAAGTTTATAATAATGGTGCCTGGTATAGTTATAATAATATTGTAGAGTATGTTTAGTAATATCTTAATGAAGAGAAAATTGTCACAATGAGAGCAATTATCTGATGAAGCACCAAATTAAAACTTTAAATCTTTGCACATCATGCGTCAAGTTGATGGGACTTCAAACCAATTGATAATTGAGGTGAATTGGGATAGAGCAAAGAACAAATTAGGCAATGAGGCCTAATTGAGTGGGTATTCCTCCCACTCTCTCAGCTCCGTCTCCCTCAACCGCAAAAAGGGAACCGCACGCGAGCAACCGAAAAGAAAACCATTCCCGCTCGCAATCCTCTAGACGGAAAAAACCGCGAGGCTCACTTTCGTTCCCTTGGGTATTCCTCCAACCGCACGGGAACCGCTCTTCTCCTACCCTTCTCAATGGCAAGCAAAACCGCAAGCCCCCTCTCTTCCCATCCGTCTCTGGCAAAGGAGCACTTCGAACGGACTCCCTTCTAGCCGCTCTTCTTCTTCGCAACTATCACCAACAAGATTTTTTGATTCTTCTTTTGATTTTTGAATAGGCAGATCGTTGTCTCCGTTTCATATGTTTTGAGTGTTCGTGTAATGGCTTCCATCGCCGATCCCTTTGAGTCCTTCTTGAATGATTGCTTCCATGACATCGGAGTTGCATTATCACCAAATTAATCTTGTGTCATACGCGCCATCATGGATTTGGAATCCTGAATTTTGAATTCTCGGAATGCGCTGAAGAGGATTGAATTCAATAAGAATCCGTCGGGCGTTGTTGCGTCGCCAGTGAGCTCAGATGGTGATTGGGAAAACACGCAGGGCTCATCCTTCATTCTCCTCGTCGTCGTCGAGGGTGAGGAGTACCTCGCCTTTCAGCCAGAGGAGACCACTAACAAGCTCGTATTCTTCTTCGCCTTCGTCGGCTTCATCTTTTATGAATGGGCGGCTCCTCCCCGCTCATCCCCTTCTTCCGCCTGGTTCAAATGGACAAGTTAGATCATTTTCTTCAGGGCAGGTGGGACATAAGAAGAGCGCAGTTCCAAGTGAGCACAATATTGTTTTGAAGTCTGAGAACTTGTTAGCGTTGCCTATTCCAAGAGTATCTAAGACTTCGAAAGAAAGTGTTGTAAGAAGGCCCTTCATGTAAATTAATGATGAGGCCATCATCATTTATGATGATAATGATCAAAAAGGTTTATCATCAATCAGTGAAGATCATTATTTGGAAGGCAGTTCTCAACCAAGTAATGTTGATGATTGTCGAAAATTGTTACAGTTACTAAAAATTCAGTTCTAGATCAATATGTTTTTCCTGAGGGCATTGCTCTACCAAGGTTAATGTTATCCCTTGCTCACAATGGAAAAGTTGATTGGGATATGAAATGGAGACTGTTTGATGCAGTTGATTCAAAAGCTAAATTCCATTTGGGTTATCTTGCTGTTTTGTTGGGTAATGGTTCCTTGGAAGTGTGGGAAGTTCCTATGCATAACTTGGTTAAGATCTTATATGCTGATTGTCCCACTGAGGACACCGATCCTCGATTTTTGAAGCTGCATCTTGTATTCAGATACTCAAGGATGAAGTTAGGAGAAAGACAAAGCATCCCTCTTACATTAAAGTGGTCTCCTTTAGCCTCTCGTGATTTAATTTTAGTTGGCTGCTATGATGGAACGGTTGCCCTGTGGAAGTTTTGTTCACAGCTTTTCTCTAAAGATACGAAGCCCTTGCTATGCTTTACTTCTAACATGGTTCCTATACAATCTCTTGCTTGGGCTCCAGATGATGGCGACGTTGAATGCTCAAACTTGATTGTGACTGGTGGACATGAAGGCTTAAAATTTTGGGACCTACAGTGCCTTGTCATTGCATTTGAGGATGATATCATGAGGACACTAAGTTTGACAAAGATAGCAAATGATATGCCTGTTACTGGGGAAACGTCAGCTAAAGCAAAGTAGCCAGGGCTGCACTCTCAGTTATGCTCATTTTTTTTTTTGCTAATTGGAGTGTCCAAGTATCACACAACATAGGTTTGAAGCCACATCAGCATGATTTGAAAATCACCGGGAGTGGAACATCGACCATCACGCTCATCGCATGAGCCCAAACCGTTATGAAGACAACGCCAAACGCTACTAAAATTTTGGTAAATTTAACTTTAAAAAAAAAAAGAAGGTTTGAATGTGAGAATTAGATATATATATATATATATATATATATATATATATATATATATATATATATATATATATATATATATATATATATATATATATATATATATATATATATATATATATATATATATATATATATATATATATATATATATTTACTTTACGCAAAGAATAGTTATGCTATTATGCTGCAGAAGAAGATTGAAATTTAGATTCAAAACTCCAACCGGATAGGCCAAAATAGTTTTGATGTAACTCCCTACGCGGGGATGACGTCGGAATACTGCCAAAATACTACCGAAATTTTGTCAAATTTTTTGAACTTAAATTTAAAAATTAATCGGATATTAAATTAAATATGAAATATGAGATCCTAAAATATAAAAAAAATCACAAATATTGAATTTAAATGGGTACCATAAGTATTTTTATTATGTAAGATTATACTATATGAAAATGGGTTCATTCACTTAGTTCGTCACCAAATGAATGCTACAATTTTGTTAATATATATATTAAAACAAACAAAAATACCCAAGTGAAATGTAAGCAAAATTTGAAAGTAGTAGGCTCATAATGGACTTGCAATAAATTTAAACCTAATTTTGAATAAAATAAGACTTGAAGTGGCATTAAGAAATGAACTCAAAACAAGTTTGATGTCTTTTATGTGAGCAAGAACATGACTAGAATGTTGGCCAATAAACATAAATATGTCTCACACAACAAACACCGAAGTTATTATAACTTATTTCAAGCAAATTAAAAATGATTTTAATTGAACATAATTAAATATGGAGAACTTATATGAAACTTGATAGCTTATTTCTGAGCTAGTTGAAAAGTGTTGAGAAAGTTTAAGTGAGATACACAAAGAATTTTATACATAATCAATTACCGTGAATATAATTCTTATAATGTGTCACTTTAAATGATCCAAAAGAAAATCTAGTTGGATTTATAATCAAATCACAAGCGACTTATATTAAGCTTGATAGCTAGCATTCAAATACAAATGCGATTCAAGCATGACTTTAGCAACAAGGCTTACATTTAATAAACTAAGTTGAAAGAGATATAATAACTTGTCTATGGGTGAGAATGAAAGTTGAATATGATAATTAGCAGAGATGTAAAATCCTATCAATATGCATAAGCTAAATAATCATTCTATTTTTTTATCAAGTTGAGTATAATCAAAGTTATACTACTTTGAACCGAAAATATAAAGTTGAACAAATACCACCGGATCTGTAATTCTTCGTACAAGTAGACAGAAAACGATGATAAATCAAATTCTATAAAAATCGTAGGGTTTCCTTCAATCAAAAAATTAAGGAATTTCATTATAATTATGATTTTTAAAGTCAATGACTTCATTAATTCGATGAAATTATCTAAACTATAAATGCCTACATGTGCTTTGATATGAAAATTTAGAGTGCAAGTTTTAATATCTAAAAGGGCTACGCAGGCTAAGTTGAGATTAAATAAATATGAAATTAATCTCATAATTTAGAAATAAAATTACCTAAATTATTAAAAACCCGCATGGGCCCCGACACTATGCTGAATGCTTAAACTTAGTGTTTGAGGAGGCTACGCGAGTTGCTTCCCGGTTTAGTCTTATGGCTGGGTCTAGGTTAACAAAACCTAAGAAAATCCAATTATTATAAGAATTTCAACTTATTGAAATATCTGAGAAGTCAATTCTATCATATAATAGTAGATCTGATCTTCTATTATTAAACTAATAGAGTCAACAAGATCTGAAATAATAAATTAAATGAGCAAGCAATCAATAAACCCCGATGATGACTATGTTCAATGAAGATTTCAATCAGAGGGGATACTTACCATTAAATATGCTTGCAAGCTCAAAGTGAATTAATCAAAATCAAGTGATAATACAAATATAAAAAATCAGATAAATTACTAAGTATTAACTACTTAAATGAAATTTAATCTTTAAAAGCTTAAAGCAAACTTCATTCAATCTACCTTCCACAACAGTTTGTTGAAGGTGACAAATTAAAAAAACTCTAGCTCACAAAGGAGCCAAAGTCAAATCAAGTATTCTACTATGTTCACTCTCAATCAATCTCATGTTAGTAAGGACGTGGCCCGTGTCCTATGACTATGTGACATGGCCAGTAGGCTCCACATATGATGCAGTTATGACCAGAGTACTCTGACCGGGTGGTTGTCGCCAAATGACACTATTATGTTATAATCACGACTGTATCCCATATGCTCCCCAATGGCTCTGCCCTTTGAATTATGAATTATATGGTACACATCATAGGGCAAAAAACCCTCTGTCAGTTAAGGTAGACTTAAGATTGTCTCCTTAGACAAACACCACCCCAGGTCTACAAAGATTACTTGGACGACAAAACCCATGGCTGCTGATAAGGATCCTTCTGTCAGGTTGGGTCGACTACCTCCTTTGACTAAGTAGACTAGGGATCACAACAACCTGAGATGACTGAACCATGAGATCTAGATTAGGCACGCCATCGTTCCCCAAACCATCAACTTTAAGCTAATGATGATGAATTTCATAAATTCTAAATTCTAAAATTCCACATGCCACTATTATATGCTACAAATTTAGTGATCTAATGTCTAGCCTTAATCGAAATTTCTCTCTCAACATTGGGAGAGATAATTAACTATAGGTGCTTGCGCCTATAAGAAACCTGGAACCAGATCTAAAGTCCTCAGAAAATGAGGGCAAAATCTCTGTGTAGTGTCTTATCTACTATTCCATTTACCTTCTGAAAATTTCACCGACATTTAAATCATACTCTCTTCAATGCGAGAGGTCGGTGGCGAATTTTTGGAGCCCACAATGTAATTATAAGAAATGACATAAAAAATAAAAAAATAAATTATCAACTTAGAGGTGAGATTGAAATGCTATGGACAAGAACAACCTAGTCTTAAAAAGAGATTTTTGCACATTAATAAAACTATTATTGAGTAAGTTATTATAGAAAAGAGGTGAAAAAGTTGAAAGAATTGTAAAGTAATAGTTGAGCTGGAGAGACAATCAAAAGGGATGGAGTAAGCAAAATAGCTGATGAATGGGCATAGTTGAAAGGGAGGTATTGTAGTCATAAGAGTTGGAGGAAAGATGTCCAAAACTCATATTTACTCTTTGATAATCAACAATTTGTTCTAGTCTCTTTCTCAATTAAGAGCTTGGAGTCATAAAAGGAAAAAGTTTTTAATCTTTAAAGGCAAACATAAAATATTTTTATAGATTTTAATTATATATATTGTGAAATATAACCGTCTTAATAAATTTAGAGTGATCGAGCTTGATAAAAATGAAGTAAAGCAGAGAAGAATAAGGTCAGTGAAATATTGGCAAATGTTAAGTAGGATTTTGAAGCTGTAAGGTTATCATAAAATAGAAGGACCCCTATCTTGAGAGCTACCTGTTGACCTCACTTTTGGAGTGAGATCTCAACCTTCTCTTCTTAGACTTAGGACACTTCTAGACACTAAGAACTCCTTAGTCATAAGACACTTCTAGTGATTAGGTGAACACTTAACCTAATCCTAGAGACTTAGAAGGTTTAATCATAGGATTAGGCCATGCCTTAGGACTTAAGGAAATTACCTACCCTATAGCCTAAACCCACTCCATATACACCTTCTCAAATCAAACCCAGATTCAAATCTCAAAGCAAAACTCAAATTTAACTTCATATTCCAAATCTAATTCAAAATTTGACTCCCAATGATTGAAACCCAAAATCAAATTCAAATCCTAAGACCCTTTCTAAGCCATATGAACCACCTTCATAAGCTTAGCCAAAAACTCTTTTAAATCAAATCAAATTCAATTGATTTTTTTTATAAATCAATTATTCATTCATTTATATTCAAAAATATAAATGAAATCAATATCCAAATGATCAAAATTAAATCAAACTGAACCAAAACTCCTATTAAGCTAGATGAACCCACCTCCATGTGCTTAACTAAATTAGCCTTTAAACTAATACAAACTCAATCAATTTTTTTATAAATCAATTATTCCTTCATTTATATTCACAAATATAAATGAATCCAAATTCAAATGAGCAAAACTATATCCAAAATCAAATCCAAACCCAATCTAAGTCCTTTGAGCCAATTCTTTGGACTTCGCCAAATTCTATCTAGATCAAGTCAAAACCAATGGATTTTTCTTGAATCAATCATTCCTTCAATCATCTATCAAAATATAAATTAAACTTATAATCATCAAACCAAATTCAAGTCAACCCAAGTTAAGCCTAACTTAGCCCTTTTGACTTGAAACTTTCAATTGAGCCAAAACCTATTGGACTCTAAATTGATTGTAGTTGGATTTATATTTCAATCCTATGCTCACATATAAGTCCCACTAAACCTAAATCAAGCCAAAACTAAACCAATTTACCAACTTAGGTCCACTTGACCTAAAGTGACCTAAAGGACCCATTTGAGCCAACTTCTAATCCAACCCAAATTGGATTAAACCAAGCTCACTAAAACCTTCCACCATGATTGTTGATCACCCTAAGATGATCAATTGCAATCAATTAGGTCAAACCAAGTCAATTTAGTCTTCGACCAAGTCAACCTTTAGAACAAATGTAACCTAAACTTGTCAAAACCCATCATATACTAAATTGATTGAAACCATTGATCCAAACACACTCATAATTAAAGATTGAACATGCCCCATTTCTCAATTGAGCCAAACCAAATCTAATTAACTATTTAACCAAAGTTAACACAAATTTATTGCAACCAATGGCTTAAGTTTATTCTAAATTGATTATTGAACTTGAACAAAGCCATAATTGAGCATAATTTGACCAATTGGTCAACTTGACCCAACTAGCCCAAATTGACTTAAAGGGTCAAATTAGCCAAAATTCAAATTAAATCTAAATTGATTCAAACCAAAGGCTATGTTCATATTCAATTAGCCAATTGAACATGAATCAACATATAATCCAAGCTAATTTGACAAATTTTGATCAAATTGGTCAACTTGACACATTTGACCCATTTGATTCTAAATGAGCCAAAATCAATCTTAAGACAAATTAAATCAAATTGATCATACCAAAATACTTCAAATCATCATTTGAACCTAGCCTAAGCTTTAGTTTGACGTAGTTTGACCAATTGATCAATCTAACCCAATATGACCCAATGTGACCCATATGACCCAAATTGAGCTAAATCTCTTGAAACCAAGCTATGACCCATTGGGGGCTAATCAAACCTGACCCAAGCCTATTTGGGATCAACCCAAAATTAACCCAACCCAATTAAATCCATCATGGATCCTCCCCCACATAGGATTCCACCCAACCTTATTTAATTCTGTCCATCACATGCATTCAACTCCCCCCATCCATGATATTCAATGGAGTTGATCCTATGGCAACAAAAAAGGATTTTAGAGCTAAATCCTAAGTCCTCAATCAAGCCATCATCCATCAAAGCCACCTCTCCATCACATTTATTCAAATTTTAGGCCATCCCCTTCAAAGCAAGAAAAGAAGGCTCATTCTAAAAAAATCTAGAGCTCATTCAGCCCCCAAAAACTCCCCAAAGCTAATAGCAACCTTCCCCCACTTGATTTGAGCCAAAAAACATCAAAATAAATTCTTTCCGATGAGAAAATGGTGACCATTAGCGATCATCACATTTCAATAGAAAGCAAAGGTTAAAACTCATTATAAAGCTTCCTCTCACCTTTAGGAGCTTGCTTAAGTCATCACCATCGCCGAAAATCATCCCCAGCGAGGTAATTTTGTCAAACTTTAGCCGACCATTGGATTTATGATTTGGGACAATTTTCATGCAATCTTAGGAATCTCCCTTAGATAAATCTTATAATTTTAATTTTATATCATTCCCATGTGAATCAGGAAGTTTTTCAATGGAAATCATCATGAAAACGAGCTCAGTCAGATGAAATTTCACCCAAAAAATACAAAAATTGCTCGGGTGAATAATATTTTTGTCTATTTCACCGATGAAGTTTCATCCCGATTCAGATTGGACGGCCTCCGCGCCGGATCCATGGATCGTCGACCGTCCATCCACGATCGGCGGATTCGATTGGAGTGGATCCGCATTTTGCCATTCAAATTTGCGGATCAGATCTGGATTGTTCAATCCATGATGATGATCGATTGATCCGTATCGCTATCCGCGTGTGTTTCCCGCCCGATCGTTGATGGTTGCCGATCTGCGCCACGATTTAATGTAAATGCGCATAATGCATTGGTTGCGCCGCGCGATCTTGTACTATGTTAAGTGGGAAATTAGGGTATTTTATGATTTTAAAAATTATTTAAAATACTTGAAACTTCAAAAATTCATAGAAACTAAAATACTTAACAAAAAATGCAAATAAAGACTCATTGGATTTAACTTTTCGAGAGGAATCCAACAAACTAAAAATCCCCAAATTTACTAGATATTTTGAGCTTAATTTGAGTTTTAGTAAAAGTTAAATTTCATTAATTAAGCTAAAAATACAAATCATATTAGGTTGACATTTTTAGGGATTGAAATTGAAGTTGAAATCTACCGACCATAAAAATTTCAAATCAAAATCACTTTTGTATTGAAAGATATTTAATTTTAAAATTCAAATGATTTATTTTAATAAGATAAATTAACAAACTTCATGAAAATCATCTTAAATCAACTAAAATTTTAAAAAATCATAACTAATTGTAGACAAATCTAAAAAATATAAATAAATACTCATTTTAAAGGTATTTCAGAGAGAATTAAGTTAAAATTAATTCTAATTAATTTTGAATAGTAATTAAGGCTTAATTTGGGTTTAACTGAAAATTTAATTAGCTTAATTAATCTTTAATTACCTAAGTAATTAATCCCAAACTTTCTGAGTTTATTAATGGGATGACCTATGCCTCCCATGATTTTCTTGAGATTTATTGCTTGGTTAATTAGGAATATTATTTATCTTAGCCTTAATTACTCTCTTAATTAATTAAGTGATTAATTAATATTCTAAACACCAAGAAAATCATTAATTAAGCTTGTTAATCATTGTGAGACAATGGATGAACATGGAGAATGAGATTAAAACTTTTTCCCATTCTTTTCCCTAAGTTCATTTCACTTGAGTTGAGATTAATTAATTTGAGATTAATTAATGGTTTAATTCATTAATTAATTGGCTTGATTAATCAAATTGAAATCCTAATCATTCCAGAACTTATCTAATTAAGTTTCTTGGATAGATTCTTAGGTGTTCAACAACCTAAGAGAATTCTAAGAAAATTATAACTAGCTTATATTTGCGGGAGGGTTATAAGAGTACTTAATTAAACCCTTTAGTTTAATTAATCAATAATTGTGAGCCAAATTGCATTAGACCCTTTTATTTTCATAGGATCATTGGTGATTTTATTTCCAAAGCATGTGCATATCATGTTGGCTCATAATTACTTGGATAATTATGCTAAGGAGGCATAAGTAAGGGGTAATTAATAAATTGATTCCATATTACAACTTAATTAAGCCATAAAATCAACCTAATTGCTTTTAATTAAATCAAATTAAATCACTCATGAGGAATGAGATTAGGATTAGCAAACCTCTTTCATTTTCTAAATCAAATCAAACTTAAGATTAAAAATAACATTAAAGAACTTTGGTTTATTTTAGATAGCCTTATTTAGTATGATTGTCCTTAGGAATTAATTGGAGTGAATAAGATCATGTGCTTATGTTTCTTTATTTCTTTTCAATCATGTTAAATGTTGCTTGTCATGTATAATTATGCATTCATTTCTTTTAAAATTAACTAAATGAAATGATTTCTTTTATGTCAAATTGCATGTGTTGATTTAAATTTAAAATATGTGTGGTTATTATCACTATTAAACCAAAAGTTATTTTCAAAAGCCCATAAATCAATTATAATAGATGGAGTGATGTTAATTACAAATATCTATAAGTTTACATGTGTTTATAATATAAGATATGCAATATGAAGCTCTCTTTCCTTGCCTTATATGGATTTTCATGGGATTTACAAATGTATAGTTCATTTGAAAAGAACACAACATTTGTTTAAATCTACTCTTATGCATCTTCATGCTAAAACTTAGTAAGAATTTCATATCACATATGTAAATCATATAATTAAATCAAATATGACTTCTTGCATGACCTCTCATTATTATGGTTATGCTTATACATTTATATGTATGTAAGAAAAGTGGTATATAGTTTGGACATCCTGGGGCTGCGAAGCTTTAAGTAGCCCTAAGTAGGTCTTGTACTTTACGCCCATGATGTAGAACAATGGCATCGTACTCACTTAAAACTATTATACATATGTATGTATAATATAACTAATGAATAAGAGCCATGAATCAAATAAATCAAATACAACTTTTGCATGAGTTTTTCTTATTCTTATAGTTGCTTATACATCTATATGTATATAAGAAAAGTGGTATATTATTCTGGACATCCTCGGAATGTGAGGCTTTAAGTAGCCCTAAGTAGGTCTTGTACCTTACACCCCTGGTGTAGAACAATGATGATGTACTCACTTAAAACTCTTATACATGTGATTGTGTACTTAGTCAATGGATAGAAAAATTCCTTTTTTTTAATTAAAAAGACATGCATTCATAATTCAATCAAATGAGATATTTTAATTCCAAACACACTTCTTTGCATTCAACATTTAAGTTAGCTAAGACATACATCGTATGTATAGGTATGCTTAGGATTTAATCATATGCATGATATACATGATGGAAAGAAATGAATAAACATGTGTTATGTGATAATAATCCATTATAATTAATCTTAAGATGTCTTTCTTATTAAATAAGGTCATTTAGAGTGAACCTAAACTTAGGGTTAATTGAAACATGTAATAAGCCATTCACCAAAGAGAATCAAGCTAATTAATTTACCTTAGAAGTGACTTATGGTAGGGATGAAAGATGGGTCCCCTCTCTTTCTTCTCTTTATACTTAGTTATTAAGTATAAGCCAAATGAAACAAAGAAAGCATTAATTAAAACTTGCAAATTAACTAATCAACTTAAAGTGAAATCACCCTTTAAATTTAATCTTTTTACACAGAAAATTCTAACTCTAAAGCCTAGTTAGTACATACCACACAAGCCTTAACACACACATTAGAATTAAGTCACAACTTTTAGCTTTATGTTAGGGCGGTGCATGGTTTGATGTATGTTTTGTTTTGTGATGTATTATTTTAGACTGAATGTTAGGGTATATGTGCGTAGTCTTGATGTTATGTCGATATTAGCCT
Source organism: Cymbidium sinense (assembly GCA_021442155.1). Lineage (NCBI taxonomy): Eukaryota > Viridiplantae > Streptophyta > Magnoliopsida > Asparagales > Orchidaceae > Cymbidium > Cymbidium sinense. The sequence continues at coordinate 107,235,389 of CM038215.1, forward strand.
AATCATGTTTTCTGTAGGGGGTTGTGCTTAAGGGGCCACTGTAATAAAAATATAAATGCTTTTGTTGTGTAGGTCGCTTAACCCCTAAGCATAACCCATGTTAGGATAGGTGGGTTTGGTTTCCCTTGTGTGGGGTGTTAAGTCCAAATTATTCATATAACTACTTGGATTGTATGGTTTGTTTAGCTAATATTTGTTTTGCAAGTGTAGCTAGATTTACTTTCCTTCTTTTAATATAATTTTGCATTAGGATTAGGATAAGTGTTATGGGGGATTAATATGAGTATTGGTTACAAGACCAAGTGTTATGTACCATATGAAGCCTTTGGAGTAAGCACCTCCAAGCCAAATCAAAAGAATAAAGAATGAAGACCCTCATAACATTTATCATTTGTAATTGTAATTTTTTTTGTAATCCGGGTTGTATAAGGGTAGAGCTTGGCTACTCACATTTCTTTTCGAGTTGTACAGTGGTACCTGACCGCACCGGCCTTTTATTCTTTTGTGGTAGCTATAAAAATTATTTGATGTTGTCTTTAGATTGCGTATTAGAAACACCATGCTTTTTATAATTTCTTTATGATTGATGTTTGAATGTGTGGCCTGGATACGATAGGCTCTTAGGATGAAATTAATTTTTCTACCCCAATTAATAACTCATAATTAAATTTTTAAACAACTCATAACCTCACATAAAGCTTAGGATATAATCAAGATAATTTAAAGTTTTAACAATCTCTTAACTGAATTGTTGACTGTTTCACAACTTGCATATCATATTATTTTGCTCTTGAAAATAGAAAATTTTCATCCTTGCTAGATAGAGAAAAGGCTTGACCTTTGAGAGCCTATGATGAAAAACACCGCTTTCTACTTTCAATTTGTTCTATAATCAACTTCATCATACATTTAGGCATACAAAATCCCAAAGCCTTTGTTAAAATAAAGAGTCCAAAATCAAATAAATTTGATAAAATTTACATTAGTTTAGAATATTATTCATACCACCCATGCTTTATTCTCTTAGGGAGTGGGTTTAAGGACTTTAGCTTCTTTTCTAAATAAATAATAGCCTAGCCATCTTGCAAAGCATAAGACTTGACCACATGGTTTTAAAAAGTGTAGGAGGAGTTAGCTGGTAGACACTCTAGGCAGTTATAAGTTCAGTAGTTGTGTTGTTTACCATCTCTCGTGGAGGTAAACAATATACCCACTTTCATCTTAGATATATGTCATGCTGTCTCTCACTAAAGCTCCCTAGATTCAGGATCCAAGGTTACTATTTTCCTTTAGGGCTACAAGAATAAATCCTCACTTCTTAGATATTTTCATAATCTTATGTTGTTGGATTCTAAGTCCTAGCTCTCTAATAAAATTTCAACTCAAATAAATAAATCTCTTCAATTTCAAATATATAAAGCCCAATTAGGGTAGATTGGAATCCTCACTCGGCTCCCTATTATCATGAGCATTCCCTACTCATCTCCCTTTGACTTCCAAAAATAAGTATCTCCTTTTGAACTTTCCTAATTGATTTTCCAAATATAACCAATCCTTTGATAGACTAACCTTAAAATCTTTGGAGACTCTAATTGCCTACTTTAATCGAGAGTATTCTTAAGAGATTTCATTCCTTAGGGTGTAATTAACTATGGAGACTTGCCTTCATAGGGAACTTAACAGACCCAACTTAAAATAAATCCTACTTTACTTTTTTATGTAAAGTAGGGGAAAGATCTCTGGTATATTTGAAGACCCATCATACTTTAGGAATCCTTATTAGGTGATTAGGTCCATTATAGGGTGGTGATTTTTATCTTTCGAGATAATACACCATTTCTTAATATCATATCTGATCACTTCAATAAGTACCCCCTAAGATATGCGTGGTGTCCCACATCCAAAAATAAACACCATAGATTTTTCTGGCGACTCCGCTAGGGATGGTTCCTCTCTCCATCTCTAGTAGACAATTGTTGTCTCCAAGCATCGATAGTGGACTTGTATTTTATATGAGTCTAAGACTATCTTTCCTTCCATTGGCACTTAGCTTATTTCATCCTTAAGCAAAGCTAGTCAACATCCTCTAGGTTTTGGGACCTCACTCCTTATAGGTCTTGAAACCCCTATGGGGTCCCCTAATAGGTGAAAAGTAAAATTAACTAATAAGAGGAGATGACTGAAATTTAGAACCTCCTTACCACTAGCTTGGTGAGGTAATGTTCATCTTAATAATTAAGAAAATGAGTCCTTTTGCAAAGTGAAACTTTCCAAAAGCACCTTTATCTAAACTCACATAATTAGACCCCACCTAATAATCCCTATGATTGTTACATGGAGGTTCCTTTCAAAACCAAAATCAAAATTATCTTTTCAAAAGCACATTATTGAAAATGACCATATGCATTCAACATACTCCAAATTGTTGAATGAGGAGTCTATTTTCAACTAAAATCATAGCATAAAGTTAAAACTTCACTTAACATATTTCACATATGTTAGTTGAAATTTTCATCTTTTCAAAAGCATATTTTTGGAAAATGATCATATTCGTTCAACATACTCAAGACTGTTGAATGAGGAATTTATTTTCAAATAAAATCATAGCATAAAATTAAAATTTCACTTGACATATATTACATATGTTAGAATTAAAGTTTCCCCCATTTCAAAAAAAATCAAATCATGTCATATTAGATTCCCACTTAACATACCAAATTTGTTAAGTGAGAATCTCATCATATTATATTTGGTTCCACTTAACATACCAAATTTGTTAAGTGAGAATCCCATTCTCAAATCATACCATATTCGATTCCCACTTAACATACCAAATTTGTTAAGTGAGAATCTCATCATATCACATTCGGTTCCACTTAATATACTAAATTTGGTAAGTGAGAACCACATAATCATACCATATTCGATTCTTACATAACATAGAAAATTTGTTAAGTGAGAATCTCATCATATCACATTTGGTTCTACTTAACATACTAAATTTGTTAAGTGAGAACCACATAATCATGCCATATTTGATTCCCACTTAACATACCAAATTTGTTAAGTGATAATCTAATCACATTACATTTGGTTCCACTTAACATACCAAATTTGTTAAGTGAAGATCATATGTTCAAATCACATTACATTTGATTTTCACTTAACATACCAAATTTGTTAAGTGGAAATCTCATTCTCAAATCACATTACATTTGGTTCCACTTACCATGCTAAATTTGTTTAGTGAGGATCATATATTCAATTCACATTACATTTGGTTTCCACTTAACATACCAAATTTGTTAAGTGGGAATCTCTTTCTCAAATATTACATTTGGTTCCACTTACCATGCCAAATTTGTTAAGTGAGGATCATATATTCAAATCACATTACATTTGATTCCACTTAACATACCAAATTTGTTAAGTGAGGATCATATGTTCAAATCACATTACATTTGGTTTCACTTAACATATCAAATTTGTTAAGTGAGGATCATATTTTCAAATAATATTTCATTTGGTTCCCACTTAACATACTAAATTTGTTAAGTGGAGAGCCTCATTCTCAAATCAAATGAGCACATAATCAATCACCACAAGCAAAGATTTTTCATAAAATTTTTAAAATATATAATCACAACCTTTTCTTAATATATCTAAATTTGCTAAGTAAAGTTTTTCAAAATAAAATGTATTTCAAACAAGATAATATTACAAACATCTCCAAATATCTGAATCCCGCCCAACCTACTTAAATTGGTTGAGTATGGATTCCAAATCAAAATTATATGGCAAAGACTCTCCTCACATTATCAAAATCTCTCAATGAGCCCCACTTAACATAACTAAATTTGTTGAGTGTGGGTTCAAATTTCCAAATCAAGTCTAGGATTTATTTTTGAAAGTGAATATCAAGGCAAGAGGGACTGATTCAATTATGTTTTCAACAAATGCAGAGTTTCAACAAACATGGCTCCTAGTAAGTTTGTGTTCTCCTTCCTGACTGGTCTTCACTTGTCCTTGAATTAGGCTGAGCTCACTTCACTCACTGTGGGTCTGATTTAGTTCAGTCATGGGTTTGAGGCTATGCGAGTTACCTGTAAGGGGACAACTCTCATGATAGTCAATAGAGAGGAGGTGGTGGTGGGGCATTGTTGTTCTTGACTCTCCTCCATTGAAGAGGAAGGTAGTAGAGGCCCCTAGAGCTAGGGTATTCACTTTAGCTAGATCAGCTTCAGTGGTAGCACCAACAACATCAGTGGTTTCTCTGTCTATTCCATCAATTGTTCATTCAGTTGCCTCGATGAGGGCTGACACCTCCTCGTTGGTCCCCTCAAAGGGGAAGGATATCTTGGTCTCTGAGATAGTCTCCCTACCTTCGAGGTAGGTTCCATCTCCCGCCTTGCTCAACTCACCCACACTCAGCACCGTAATAAGAGTCAAAAGGTTAAGCAACATCATGAGTGAGCATCTATAAAGACAGAGGCATCATCCTATATTACAAAGGAGGGTTCAGCCCGAGAGGTTTCCCCCTTACTTAGTGGTAGTAGATTCCATCCCCTCTCAGAATCAGATGGAGAGGAGGATTACAGGAGGATTGCAACATTGCCTCTGCCACTAGCTTATTATGAGGTATCATCTAGGGAGAAGAGGAGTCCATATGCCAGATTACGATTAGTTATTTGCCAGATAGGTAGAGCCCACGGACGCTTGGAGTCCAGTGCATTGTTCAACTTAAGGTCTTTAATCCCTAGGAGTGTTAGGGGTTTAGATATGACTAGATACATAGAGGTGGCGTGTGGTGGCGAGAGAATGATGGAGGTCTGTGCGTGGCGCTCGGTGGATTTCTCTGATCGTCCCCCTGTTTGGGCCGATCATTTAGATAATATTATTCTTACCGGCACTACCCACTGTAGGTAGAGATCTCCCATCGAGGGATAGTTGGTGTTGCCTTCACACCGCTCTCCTTGTTGTCCATCATCACCCATATAGCTCACACCATCCACCACTCCACAGAAGCCCAGGGAAAGATCAACCCCTTTGTGATCAGCTGACCAAAGGATCCCACTCTCTATGAGATGAGGATGAGTTCCCCTACTCAACCTTCTACTTTAATCTTGGTGAAGAAGGAGTAGCGACCCCGCATCATCATGGTCGCACCACCACCGCCACCACCATCAGAGCTAGTGATAGTGGTAGTTGTAGAGGGTGAAGGTGATAGTTTTATAGTTCCCATGATAGTAGATCTCCCCAAGGACACCACTCCACCAATGAGCAGTCATGAGAACATCTCTTCCAATGAGCATGACCCTCCAGAGCTAGCACTCCAGTGGCAAGCAGTGTTAGATGTATTTTGATCAGTGACCATAGTCCTTCCACCGGTCATCCCCGAGTATTTGTGCCGGCATGATTAGATCGTTCCTTGGATGAGATTGTGACTACTTACTTTATCGAGAAGAAGGAACTCTTAGGCATCGATCACACAGATTCTGAGGATGATGAACTTCTTGAGGATTCGACCGAGGTCCACATGGTCGATATTAGGAGATCCCTTCATAGAGATCAACATAGTCAAGAAGGTATTATGGTTTAGGAAGATGCCATCCATTCAACCCAACACCTCCATTAGCAGCTTAAATAAAAGGATGATCAAATCAACTGGATGGAGAAGAGGATGAAGACTTGTTGACGCACTCAAAACCAGCCTCAGACATATCGATAGAGATAGATCATCCCGAGTTAGTGCATGTCCTAGATCAGCCTAAGAGCACTTCTCTAGTAGATCAGGATAGTGATAGCTTGCATAGGAAGGTGGTGGACATCACTTCCATGCAAGAGATGAATATCAAGCCGTTAGTGGAGCAACAGGTGAAGGATGTGGCACAAGCCTGAGGTGGTTCATATGTTCCAAAGGGTTGACCATACCCGGAGGAATTCGATGTTGTCTAATACCCTAAGGGTTTTGTACCTCCTCCTTCAAAATCTTTGGTAGCAGTGGGAACCCTCACCAATACATAACACATTTCAAGGTCGGATGTTGCAATGCTGGTGGCAGCGATGCATTCTTATTTTGCCCCTTCGTTAGTATCTTGACAGGCATCATATTTGATTGGTATGTTGAACTACCCAATGGTTCAGTGAAGACATTTGTTGAGTTTGAGAAACTCTTTATTAAAAGATTTGCTGGAGCTCAACAAAGGGTAAATGGGGCGATCTCGTTATAGTTCAACAACACCTCGTGCAATTTAAGTATGAAATATTAACCACATCTATCTGAACAACATGCCATTGAAATTTTACTCAAGAATATCCATGGCCTTGTCACCTTGATGCTTAAAGAGTTTACCATTAAGTCATTTGAGAAATTAATCAATAAGGCGGCTACAAGGAGGTCAAAGCATTACCTTTCCAAGATCACCAAGCCGGACTGAAGACATTTGAGAAGAAGCCAGGGGCAGTCACAATAGTTGATAAGGGGAAGCAACCAACTAGGATTCAGTCAGACAAGCCTCGAGCTCAGTAATCTTCTCTACTATCTCCTTTGCCACCACCTAGGCCATCATACCTGCCACCTTAGTTGCTATAACGACCTCTACCATCACCTCCTTAGCAGTATCCTCAACAGTATCCTTAGTAATATCCTCAATAGTATCACCATCCAGATCATCACTGCGTTGTTCATTTACCTACTCTGTTATCATAAACCATATTCATTCAAGGGAGGGAGGAAGATGTTTAAGAATGCCTTAAAGAAGCCTGATTTCTAATTACCAGACTCTAGGAGGCCGAAGGATATGGGCAAGAGTCATGATCCAAATTATTATTCCTACCACTGCATGCTAGGATATGTCTTAGAAGACTGCTTTACCTTTAAAGACTAGCTTGAGAGTAGCTACAAGTCGAGTGCCATTATCATCTCTAAGGAATTTCTATTAGAACCCTCTAGTTCTGTTAGGATAATCCTTGGGGATACATGTGATCTTCTTAAGACAGAGAAAGGTTGAGATATCCCCCTATCCCGAACCTCCAAGAAAATTATCTCTAAGATTAGAAAGTTGCCCTTGCAGGTGCTTGAAGCAGCTCAAACCTCCAACATCAAGGAAGGTTTGTAAGTTGCTAAGGATGATTTGAAAGGGGTAGAAGCCCAGCAGCAGCAGCAGTCGACCTTAATTGCCCGGGATAGCTCAATGGTGCAACCACCATTCGAGTTCATCACTCCGTCCACCATTACAACTACTACTTCTTCCTCCACTAGCTCTTCTTTTGCTAGCATGAGTGTTGTATTAGCAGACAAGGGCACTAAACCCTTTACCTTGCTTACTTTATTAGATTTCTATCATGTATCTCCACATAAAAAGAAATCAATGAAGAAAGCTTTCACTTACATCTTGTTCACTTCTGATAGTCTAGATTTTATTCCTTTCGAAAACTCTCCAAGTCTAGAAAATAATAATAATAACTCTAGTTCTGATTATTCATCTTCTGATTTAGAAATGGATTTTTGATTCCTCAATCATTCAACTTCGTCCATTGAGATTGATTTGGAGTCATCCGACTCCGATGATCCCATAGGAGAAGCTGTTGGTGAACCTGATGAGCAGGTAGAAATTTTCATTAAACCATCTCACGAAGTCACTGAAGTCAACCTCTGCAGTGGAAAAGCTCTACCTCCTAGGGTAGCACCTCAAAATAAAGATAAATAAGTCATTAGTTCTAGTGATCAAGAAGCCCCTCCACAGGATGCTCCACCTATGGATATGCTTGTCGAGGACCAACCCAGAGTTGACTACAATGTCCTCACTCACCTAAGAAAGTTACCAGCTAAACTAAGCATATATGATGCCCTTATCTTATGTAAAAAGATGAGGGAGTCATTGATCAAAGCCCTTCTTAATCCAGAAATATGCTTAGCTCAGTTGACCGCTATTGGAGAGGAGGCATGTTATTCAAGAGAAGCTCATGGAGTTACATTCATCGATGAAGACCTTCTTTGGAGACAGAGACCGTCCCTCATCACAGTGGACATGAGTAAATTGGACTTCTGAGGTGTTAGTTGATTCGGGTGCATCAGTGAAAATTATGAGCCTAAAGACCCTTTCCTACTTGAAGATTGACATCTCCAAACTACGGGGAGATTGGATGATGTTGAGAGGATTCAATGAGCAAGGTGAGAGGGCTTTAGGCTCTATAGTGTTGCCATTGGGGATAGATGACTGGAAGATTGAAGCCAAGTTCTACATAATCGATTCAGATACATCTTTCACCGCTTTACTTGGTAGACCTTGGTTACATGAAAATAACACGGTTCCATTCTCTTTACATCAGTGCATAAAATTTCGAAGAGGTGGAATTGAGTACTGTGTCAAAGGAGATTTGAAGCCATTCTCAGTTAGAGATGTCGAGATATATGAGGACGTAGCCTACTATCTTTCTCCAAATCAAAAAGTTTATTCTCACAAACTTGGTGAATGTTCAAAAATAAAAGAAAAATAAACAAAAGAAAAAGAAGAATAAGAAAAAGAAAAATAAAAAGGACAAAAAAAGGAAGAGAAAATGAAAATGCAAGTGAGCGAGAATGAGGCACCAAGAAAGAAGTAGAGCCAGATATTGGATTCTGCCCACAGTTTGTTCTTCCATACGAACACATGGGTAGGATGACTCATTACCGTAAAGGTAGAGGCGGATCTAGAGATTCAGTGGAAGACCTCCTTCGGTGGCCATGATAGCTATGTTTTGACTCATAGAATATCCTCGCTATCCACATAGACTTAGAGTCCAGTTCAGAGGATGAGTCTCATATGGTTAACACGCTGACCAACCCCTCTCAATGGGTCCCTTTGGAGGTGACATTCGACCTAGACAATGATAAAGACCAGGCCTCCAAGTAAAGCATGAATGTATTTGAATCACTATTATGTAGAATAGTCAGATAACAGTTGGGAACCTTAGCTCTAACCTCACTTTATTCCCAAAAAGTTGAGGGTTTATTAGTTAATGAGGGCCCCAAGGCATCCACAGATGTCAAGCCAAAGATATTTTTATTAGGAGCATCATCCTCAAGTCAAGAAGCTGATGTAAAATTTGAGGATGATTCATATAAAGATTTAATAAAATTGCCATTTGATTTGTATTCACCTTGTGTTCTTAACTTAGCAAAGAAGGGGTTAATTCCACATACTTGGTTTAAACACAGGTCAGATTACTTTGAGAGGTTATGGGACAATCAAAGCAGACATTTTCAATCAAGACTAGGGCTAGGATTCAGCACAGTGGGTCCAGTCGATAATGACAACCATTGCTTAGTCATCACCACTCATTGGGGTCTCATATGTTCTTCTCAAATCATGCTAACTCTTATGAGGAGTTATGTTTAGAAACTTTAGATGGCCCAAATGAGCCTGAAGTCAGAGATGCACTGCCAGAGTTTGAAAGAGAGATCAGATCAACTATCAACTAGCTCAAAGAAATTAACTTGGGAATCGCAGATAATCCATGTTCGACATACATCAGTTCCTTGTTGAATGAAGAAGAAATCAATGACTTAGTTAGGCTATTAGCTGAGTTTATGGACTGCTTCGCATGGAGTTATGAAGAAATGCTTAGTTTATCTCCTGATGTACCAATCCATAAACTAGCAATAGAACCTAATGCTAATCCTATCAAGTAAGCTCCTTGACGCATGTGATTAGACATTGAATAATATGTCACTTCTAAAATCAAGAAAATGATCGATGTTGGCTTTATCAGGAAAGAAAAATATCTTGCTTGGTTGGCTAGTGTCATTCTAGTTAAGAAAAAGAATGACCAATTTCATATATACGTCAATTTTAAGGATCTAAATAATACATATCCTAAAGATGAATTTCCACTTCCTATACCAGAATTAATGGTGGACATTATCTCATCTCTTACAGTATTCTCCTTTATGGATGGATCATCTAGCTATAACCAAATCAAGATATGGGATGAAAGAAATCGCTTTTGAACTTTGATCGAATCTATTGTTATAAGGGCATGCCTTTTAAAAATAGGTGCTACATACAGGGACTCATCTTCAATAACTCATTCACCATCAAGTTGAATGCTATCCTGATGATCTAGTAGTCAAAAGCAAAGAAAAGGAAGACCATCTCTTCGACTTGAGAGTAGTTTTCAAATGATTAAGATAATTTAACCTCAAAATGAATCCCCTGAAGTGTGCATTTAGAGTAGCTTCAGGAAAATTCTTTGGGTTTGTTGTCCGACACCGGGGAATAGATAGATCTAAAGAAGATCAAGGCTATCTTAAAAATTCTACCTTATAAAAGTCTAACTCAACTCAGATCATTCCAATGACAGTTGGCATTTTTAAGATACTTCGTATCCAACATATCAAGAAGATGCTAACAATTCTCAACACTTGTCAAAAAGAATACCAAGTTCAAGTGGAATGACAAGTGCTAGTATTCTTTTGAAGACATTAAGCGATACTTGATGACACCGCCAGCTCTAGTAGCCCATATCCCGAGTAAGTCATTAATTCTCTACACCACTGCATTAGATGACTCCAATGGTGCTTTGTTGGCTCAAAATAATGACGAAGGGAAAGAAAATGCTCTCTACCACCTCAGTCATCGTCTAATCCCTGTTGAGGCAAAACCTATTGAAAAGCATTGCCTAGCTTTAATCTTTGCATCCCAAAAGCTATGACACTACATGCTTTATCATAAGGTGAATCTAATCTCTAGGATCAATCCACTGCAATATCTTATGACACGACTGACGATATCTGAACGGTTGGCGCATTGGTCCATGATTTTATCATAATTTGACATCACATTCGTACCCCTCCGTACGGTGAAAGGACACACACTAATAGATTTTTTAGCAACACACCCACTTCCTGCTAATTTTATACTTAGTGATGACCTCCCCAATGAACAAATCATGAACTTAAGGGACACTAGCATTTGCCATTAGAAGATGTACTTTATGGTGCAGCTTCTTTTCAATAAGGAGAAGAACCTCAATCTACTATCCTAAGAAAGGAAGGGGTAGGAATAGTTCTCCTAACTCCAGACCGTGATGTGATTACATTATTTGGACAAACATGAAGCCCATAGGATCATGACCGAGGTACATTCAGGTTTATGTGGAGCACATCAGTCTGGTCCTAAAATGAAAGTCAAGATCAAGACACTAGGATCGTGACCAAGTGCTTTGCAAAAAGTAAGATTTTTATGAAAGATTTATTTTATCTTTATTTTTGGAATGAACTTTTCCTTACCATAAAAATGGTAAGGAGGAAGTCTTTAATCAATTTTTTTATTCAATTTTTATTTTTACCCATTGGGAACCAAGGTTTTAAGTAACAGGGGTGTCCTAAAACCTAAAGATGTTGGCTAGCTTAACTTAAGGATGAAATAAGTTAAGTGTCAACAAAAAGAAATATAGTCTTGAATTCATACAAAAGTACAAACCCACTATCGATACTTGAAGACAATGATCATTTACCAAAGATGAACAGAGGAATCTTCCCAGTAGAGTCACCAGAAAACTTTGTGGTGAAGAATTTTCATTTCTCTTTTAAGTTGTATACTTCCATCTTCATTCTATGTGGATAAAATAAATATAAAAATATACTCTTTGGATTTGGACACCATGTAGATCCGCAGATGTTCTTATTAGGATGATCATGTATGATATTGAGAAGAGGTGTACTATCTCGAAAGATAGAAGTCACCACCCTACAATAGACCTAATCACTCAATTAGGGCTCCAAAGGACAATGAGTCTGCATATGTATCAGAGATTCTTCCCCTACTTTATATGAAAAAGTAAAGTAGGATTTATTTTAAACCAGGTTCATTAAGTTTTCTATAGGGGCAAGCCCTCATAGTTAATTACATCCTAAGTAATGAGATTTCTTAGGAATACTCATGATTAAGGTAAATGATCGTTGTCTCCAAAAATTTTAAAAAGGTAGGACTATCAATCGACTGATTTATTTTTAGGAAGTCAAGTGGGATCGATCAAGAGGAAGGAGTTCTTATCGAAGCCAAATAAAAATAAGTAAAGGATGCTTAAGATACTAAGAAACCTAGTAAGCACCCCAAACTACTCCATGGTTGGGCTTTATATTTTTAAAATTAAATTAATGTGTTTGAGTTGAATTTTCATTAGAATGCTAGGGCTTATAATTCCATGGTATAAGGCCATGGAAATGCCTAAGAGGTGAAGATTTATACTTATAGCCTGCAAAGGGGAGAAGCAACCTCAGAACCTAAATCTATGGAACTTTGGTGAGGGCCAAAAGCATGACATAAATCTAAAACAAAAATGGGTATTTAGTTTACCTCCACAAGAGAGGATAAACCACCCAATTATTGGACTTACAATCGCCTAGGGGTGGCCGCCAACCAACTTCTCCTATGATTTTAAATTCTTATAGGCAAGTCTTATGTTTATGCAAGATAGCAAAGGTTATTATTTATTTAGAAAAAGACCAAGTCCTTAAAAATATTCCTTAAAAAGACTAGATCATGTAAGGACATATTTCAAATGACTTAAATCTAATGCAAAAATTTCACATATTTTATTTTTATTTTGGACAATCATTTGACTCAGGCTATAGGATTCTTTATGCCTAATGCATGAGAAATAATATTATGGGCCAAAATTAGCAAGACATGGATGTGTATTTCCACCATGGCTCTCATAGGTCAAGCCAAGTTTTCTAGCAAAGGTGGAAGCCCTCCAATCAAGAGTGAAATAATATGCTTTTATGCATGATGTTAAAACAGAAAGTACACATCCAACTAAGGGGTTGTTAATTCTTCTATCTTGATTTTAACTTAGGCTTTAGACGAGGTTATGAGTTATTTATTTTCAATTTTGAGTTGATTAATTTGATAGAAGATTTATTTTTTTGTAAGAGCCTAATCATCATCCAGGCCATACATTATAGCAAGGAAGAAACTAGAAAAACAATGCTATCTTAATGCTAAAGCTAAGCAAAACATCAAACATTTTATAAAGCTAACGTTAAAGAATAAAAGGTCATTTATGGTTGGGCACCACCGCACAAACCCAAAAATAAATTGGGTAGTTGAGCTCTACTCTTATACAACCTGGATTATAAATGAGTTAATTACAATTAAGCAAGAAATTCATGTTATGGGGGATTCATTTCTTCATTTCTTCTTTTTTCTCTTCTTCTTTCTTCTTTTTGGTTCCTTCCTTTGGATGGTTGGAATGTGGTTGCTTCAAAAGCTTCACATGGTACATAAGAAGAAATCTTTTGACTAATGCTCATCCTAATCCCCCATAACAATCATTCTAAAATCCTAATTACAAAAGTACATGAAAAGGAAGAGTAAATCTAACTAACACCTGCAAAATAGAGGTTAGCTAAACCAACCATATAATTCCCAAGCATGTATATTAGACTTAACACCCCACACATGGGTAACCAAGTCCACCTGGCCTTTTGGATTATGCTTAGGGGTATAAGCACCTGCATAGCAAAAATATTTATATTTTTATTACAGCGCCCCTTAAGCACAATCCCTTGTAGAAAATAATGATTAGACTAAATCATCCTACCATTTATTCTACGCATATACACCCTAACATCCAGACTAGAAATAATATATCATAAAATAAAAGCAAACATCAAATCATGCACCGCCCTAATCTAAAGCTAGAAGTGGTGACTTAGCCTAATGTATGTGCTTTAAAAGATTTGTGTTATGCTTAGTTATGGCTTTATGGTTTAGATTTCCTAAGTATAAAAATGTTCAACTTAGAGGATGGTTTCAATTTAAGTTATTTAGTTTCTTTGATGTTAATTTTATTTTGTATTTTGATTAGGTCTGAGTAAATCCTACAATTAATTACTAAGTTGTAAAGAGAGGGAAAAGAGAAGGGAAGTTCTATTTCCTTCCCTACCTTAAGTAATTTCTAAAGTAGGTTCAGGTTCAATTTTGTTTAGTGGATGCTCTATTAGGTGTTTTAATTAATCCAAAGTTTAGATTTTCCCTAAACAATCTTATTCAAAAAGAAAGACATTTTAAGATTAAGTAAGGTGAACTAATATCACAAAACACACATCACTTCATTTCTTTCCCAACATGTATAACATGCATATGAATGAATCCTAAGCATATCTATATATATAAATGGAAATATTTAGCACACTTTATTATGAATGCTAATAAATGTTACTTAAGAAATTTAGATGCTTTTTGATGTATGATTTTCATTGAGTAAAAAAAGGGGTATTCTTTTATCCTTTATTCATATGCACATGTATATGTATGAAAGGCATAAGTGAGTACGTCGCCTTTGTTAGCACCAAGGGTGTAAGATACAAGACCTACTTAGGGCTACTTAAAGCCTCGCAACCCCAGGGTTGTCCAGACTATTATACCAATTTCCTTAAATACATATGCATGTATAAAAGAGATAAATGGAAAAAAGAAAGATGCAAAGTTTATGTTTATTTAATTTTTGGTTTGTTTATGCAATTTATGTGTATAAATGTAAATATCCTTCTTAAGTTATGACATGGAAGAGGATAAGAATAGATTTTAAACAAGTGTTATGTTCTTTTAAAAGAACTATACACTTTGCAAATCTTATTCAAATCCATGTTAAGAGGAAAGAAAGGAAGCAAACATAAGATATATTTTATATTCACATGCAAACTTATAAATAAAGTATAAGTAGCATACTTTTTAGTTTTGATATTTGATTTATAAGTTTTGAAAATAATTTTGAATTTAATAGTGATAATAGCCTTTCATATTTCTACTTTAGCCAAAACATACAATTTTACATAAAGAAAATATTTTATTTTAATTTTGATTTTTATAAGATATGAATGCATGAATTTCATATGACATACACATTTAACATGATAGGAAAGAAATAAAGTGATGAAAGCAATATAAATTCATTCACCTTAATTAATTCCCAAAGACAATCTTATGAAATTAGAAAGTTTAAAGTGAATCAAAGTTTGTTTAATGTGATTTTGTTTTGAATTTGCTTTATGTTTGATTTAGGAGATATGAAAGAATGTTTGCAATATGTTTGCTTTGAATTTGCATTTTATTTTAGTCTTTAGATGATTAGGTGATTTTTATATTTTGATTAGGTTAAGGTGTGAATTAAGTGTGTTAATTACCCCTTACCTATACCACCTTAGTATATTTAATCAAATAATTAGGAGCTAATGATATGACATAAAACCATGCAAAGAATTTAAATTAGCAATGTACCTAAGGAAGAAAGGAGCTTAATGCAATTGGCTCATGATTAATGATTAATTAAGCTAAATGGTTTTATTTAAGTACTTTCATAACCCCTCTCACACATGTGAGTTAGATTTTGATTTCCTCAATATACTTAGGTTATTGAACACCTAAGCATCTACCTAAGAGGAATTAGTTGAGTTATGGAAGGTTTTAGAATTTTATAAATTAATTAGATAGGTAATTAGTGGATTAATCCTTAATTAAGTTTGGATTAAGAAAGAAAGAGGGGGTTTAAGGAATAGCTTAAGAAAAATATCCCAAAATTATTTTCTAAAGCACCTATTCATTTAAACAAACCTTAATTAACTCAATCAAGGGATTAAACTACTGATTACACACTTAATTAGGCTTAATTACATTAGGAGAGTAATTATGAATGTGTCCAGCAGTTATCCTAATTATTAATAAATCCCAAGAAAATTAGGGGAGGCAGAAGTCATCCCACTAAATACAGATGAGAAGTTTGAGATTAATTAATAGAATAATCAGAGTAATTAGCCTAATTACATTTCTAATAAAACCTAAATTCAGAAAATAACACTATTCAAAATCCATCAAAATTAATTTTATAATATTCTACATTCAATTATCTTTCATATGCAATTTATGTCAAATTTTTTTGATTTTTCTACACATAGATATGAATATTTGAAGTTTTCTTGATTAATTAGATAATTTAATCCCTTAATTATATAGCTAATCCCATTGGCGCCATGTGGAGGCTGATGCAGCGCGCGCTTTCCACGTGGGGTGACAAGATAGGCTATTTAAGTAGGCACATCGTAGTGCCGCGTCAGCGGTAGCGCTACACGCTTTATCCATGTCCGTCTGATCAAGATCGAACGGTTGAGATTAAACCCGCAGTATTAAAGGATCAATCCATGGATCCTATGTGTTTTAATCATGATCGTTCATCCAAAATGCATGGATGGACGGCTCATGATTCATCCCTGAGTTCTTCTACAGGAAAGGGGAGTCGTCCACCTTCCATGGCAAGATTCGAGCTCGATTGAGCTTGGATTGAACTCAAAACTTACCCACACCATCATCATGTAAGGAAGATCACATCCAACAGCTAGTTTCTCATGGGATGAGACTTCACTTCATAAAGGACTATATTGCTAAGCTGGTTTGGCATACATGGAGAGGCTATCACTCTCGATTCCCTTGAAGTAGCTTCGTATAGTGGAGATGAAGTCTTGTTGAAGGTTTGAGTGCTTGAGATTAGATGGATCCTCTTATAGGCCAAGTTCACCTTCAAGTGGGCTTGATCTTGGTCAAGGGCACTCCTCTCTTGCATGGAGAACTTGTATGAAGCTTGGGGTGAGTTTGATTTGATCCTCTGAGGGTACTCGAAGGAGGAATTAGATTGTTTTGAGTATTGGCTGAGATGGAATTCAAGTGGAGCTCCCTTATTTTCAATATATAAAAATTGAGAAAATGGAAATTCAAATTCACTCTAGAAAGCTTGGGGAAGCTTGCAATGGCTTGCTCTGACTTCCCTAAGCTCAATCGAATTGGAGAATGATGAATTGAAATGGAATTAAGGGGAGTATATCTCCACCTAGACCAATCAGACAACCAAAAAGGATCTTACCAATTTGATCCAATTGACCTCATTCCATGGGTTTGTCATTTGTTAGTGTCCTTGCATTGATTTGGTGGAGTGGTGAAGCTCCCATGTGCTTAATTGGAGAGGGATTCCATGTGCTTAATTTCAAGTGAGGTGGTCAATTTTAGCCTTAGGTTGGGTTGGGCTGACCCAAACCAATTGGGTTAGGTGCACCACACTCACTAGTATCCACTTGGTCCACTAAGAGGGTGTCAAGTGGTCATGAAGAGGATTTGACCAAATTCCAAGTAAATTTGCCAAAATTTACCCTATGACCTAGGGGTAAAATGGTCATTTGACTTGGTTTCAATTTGAATATGTTAGGTATGATTGAAAAATGGGTTAAACTAAGTTTCATTGAATTTGGAGTTGGTTTGATGTGATTTGGCTCATGTTGACCCATTTAGGTCAAAATGGGTCAACTTGGGTGAAGTTGACCAATTGGTCAAATTGGGTAAAACCAAGGGTTGGATCAAGTTCATATGACCATTTGAAATATTTTGGTGGCTTTGGTTTGATTCAATTTGGTTTAGATTTGAATTTGGTTCATTTGATTTCATTTAGGTCAAATGGGTCAAGTTGACCAAATTGACCCATTTGACCTATTTGGGTTAGGTCATGGGTTGGTTTATATTTGGTTGGTCATATGAAATGGATTGGTATCTTTGTTCCAATCAATTTGGTTTATATTTGAGTTTGGCTCAATTTGACCTTTTAGGTCAAGTTGAGTTCATGGTCAATTGGGTTATGTTAGGTCTAGTTGGCCAATTGGAGCTTTGGTCATGTTCAACAATCATTTTGGAATGAACTTGAGCCATTGGTTTCAATCAATTTATCTTAGATCAAGTTTTGACACATTTTGATTTTTAAGTCAAGTTGGGTCAAGTTGGGTCAAGTAGCCAATTGGGCTATGTTAGGCTCGAATGTTGACTTGGTCAAGTCCAAACATTGGTCATGAATGAGGTTTAATTAATGGTTTCAATCAATTTGGCGTATGGTGGATTTTGGCTATGTTGGGTTTCATTTTGGCTAAGTGTTGACTTGGTTTGACTTGATTTGACCTAATTTGACTGATTGATTATCTTCTGATGATTGTTGTTCACAATGTGAGGTAGTTGGGCTTAGTTCAATCCCATTTGGTTAGGATTAGAATTTGGCTCATAAGTGTACTTTAAATCACTTTGGGTCAAGTGTGCATAAGTTGATCAAATGGCTTGGTCAAAGCTTGATTTGAGTTTGATTGAACTCCCATATGGACTTATGATTGAAATATAAATCCATTTGCAAGTGGTTTGAAGTCAAATGAGTTTTGATTCATTTGGCAATTTCAAGTTTAAAAGGGTGAACATGAGCTTGACTTGGGTTTGATTTTTGAATTAAATTTTAATTTGGTGATTGAGGTTTGTGTTTATTTTTGGATTCATGATTGAAGGATTAATTGAATCGTGAAGAAAAATCAAGAGTGCTTGATTTGAATTTGATTTGGCTAAGCTCAAGATTTTGACTTAAAAGGCTTAGGTTAGATTTTGATTGAATTTGAGTTTAATTTTTGGATTAGTTTTGGTTGTTTGAATTTATATTTCATTTATATATGTGAATATAAATGAAAATATAAATAAGTTATGAGAAAATTTCATGAATTTGAGGTGATTTGAACTTGATTTAGGCTAAGTATTTGAGAGGGAATCAAAGTGACTTAAGAAAGATTTTTGAATTGGATTTGAATTTTGGATTTGTTTGATTGATTTGAATTTATATTTAATTTATATATGAGAATATAAATGAGAATATAAATGGGTTGTGAGAAAATTCCTTGAATTTGAATTAATTTAGATTTGATTTGGGCTAAGTCCTTAAGAGGGAATCAAAGTAACTTAGGAAAGATTTTTTATTTGGATTTGAATTTGGAATTTAGTTTGATTGATTTGAATTTATATTTCATTTATATATGTGAATATAAATGAGAATATAAATGGGTTATGAGAAAATTTCTTGAATTTGAAGTGATTTGGATTTGATTTAGTCTAAGTCTATGAGAGAATCAAAGGACTTAGGAAATATTTTTTATTTATTTGGAATTTCAATCATAAGCTTTGGTTTCAATCATGAGTTTCAATCATGTGATTGATTTGAGTTTGGAGAATCAATTAAGTTGGAATTGATTTAAGTTTGACTTGAAGGAAGAAGGAAGTGAGGAATTTGGTTCAAGCTATAGGGTAGGCAATTTTCTTCACTAAGGCATGACCCTACATGGCTAACTCTTCTAAGTCTCTAGAGTTAGGTTGAGTGTCCACCTAATCACTTGTGTGTCTTAAGACTAAGGAACTCTTAAAGTCTAAGAGGAGTCCTATGTCTAAGATGGAGGGGTTGAGAGCTCATCCTAAAAATGAGGGCAACAAAGGGCGCCCAATAGGTGTGGTGTGACTGACAAAGAACACCGCACGTATTGGTGTTGACAATGATCAACAACCCCGAACGATCACAAACACTAGCAGAGATGATCTACTCCTAACCCGAGGTGTGAAAGGAATCTAGAGCTTAGTACAATGTGGCTCTGCTCATGTCGAGGACATGAGAGAGGAAGGAGGAATCTACTTGGGATATAGTATGTAAACCTTCCACTATGAAAACATGTTCAAGTCATCCACAAGGGGATGAGAGGTTTGATTTGATTCTCACTGAGGAGAGAAAATGATCTTATTTAATTTGTTATTTGTTTAATTATTTGTTTTACTCCACTAGGGATAGACAAGTAAACTCTCCACTGGGGAGGCAAGTTCAAGTCATCCACAAAGGAGGGAAGGTTGTGAAATCCGCTGAGGGATTAGAATTCTGGATCCATTGGAGAACTAGAAAGACTTGCATCTCATTGAGGAGAAGCAAAAGATTTTGAATTGGATTGATTGATTGTTTTTGTTTTGTTTGTTTCACTCCACTGACGGAGGAAGGTTGTATATGTTTCAAATTTTTAATTTTGGATCTTAAGAGGGACCCTGTTGGTTTGCGATGGACCGCATTGAGTAAGAGTCACAGAGGCCTAGACCTAACTTAGATTAACCAACCAAAGGGAATGCCTTTCAGTGTGCATCAGTTATACTAGGAAGAAAGCATAGTAGACTTATATCTTAAAAGCAGAGGACAGTGACCCATGGCATTGGCAACGGATCGAACCCAACCTAGGGCTGACTATTGAGTGAATGCTACTGAGGGACTTAGATCAACTCAAAGATAGTCAAGATTAATTTTATTTTTAGATTTGTTTTGATGGGTCCCATCAGTTTGTGATGGACTGCACTGAGTAGGGGCAATGGAGGTCTAAGCCTAACTCAGATTTAAAAATCCAAAAGGAGTAGTCTACCAATCACGAGGTAGGACTATCCAACCAAAGGGATGCCTTTTAGTGTGCAATGGTTAAGTTAGAAAGGAAGCACGGGGACACACATCTTCCAAAAATAAAAATCACTAGGGTGATCGGTTGCTTTGGGCAACAAATCAAACCCGACCTAGGGATGACTATTGAGTGAATGCCGCCGGGGGACTTAAATCAGCTCAAAGATAGTCAAAGATTAATTTCATTTCTTAGTTTATTTTGATGGATTTCATTGATTTGTGATGGATCACACTGAGAAGGAGCTTATATTAGCCTAAACCTATCTTAGATTTACTGAACCAAATGGAGCAGCTTCCTAGTCGATGGGAGATCTATCCGACCAAAAGAGTGTCTTTCGGTTTGCAATTATCAATTCTAGGGAAGAAAGCTCTTGAACTCACATCTTCCACTACAAAAGACCATTGGAGAGATCAGTTACTTTGGGCAACAAATCAAACCCCACCTAGGGTTTCCCATCGATTTGTAATAGTCATGCTAAAAAGAATGTGTCATAGTATTACATCTTCTAAATGATTTAATGGGTACTTATGGAAAAATAGATTGAACGACTTAAAGGACTATGGGTGATGGACCCAGGATTTATCTCAACTCAGGTAGTCAAGAAATTCCTATAGGGAGTTCTGCTGACACTGCCCTAAAGATTTCCTATAGGGATGCTTGCTTAGGAGAAGAGGCCCTTTAGGGGCTTGAATTTCTAATCCACAAGCGAATATTTATTTGTTTGTTTAGTTTGTTTTAATGTGAACCCTATTGGTTTTGAGGATCAACGAGAAGAGCTTATATCGCCTAGACCTATCTCTGATTCACTAAACCAAGGGAGAATTTGCATCCAGAAATAAATTCTCCAACCCACTGACTAAGGAGGGCTGTCCAATCAAGAGTAAGTGTCTAAATAAAATTGCAAAGGATGTGATCCAAGTAGAATTCCCGTAGGGACAAGGGCCGCTGAGGGCTTGATCTAAAACCCTGGAGAAGATGACATGACTAGTCATATATCAAATAGGTATTTAGTGGCCAACGCAAGGAGAAAGCATGGGGACTCACATATGCCAAGAGTGGTGTATCTATTGGGTGAGTTGCTATCATATAGCGAACATCAACCAACCTAAGATGCCTATCAGTTTGCAACAATCACTAGGGAAAGGGGACTCATCCTCCTATAAGAAGCTTCTGGGATAGTCTGTCTCGACTCGATGGGTGCTCGACCTAGGGTGATGACCATTGGGGACTTACATCGACTCAAATGGAGTCAAGTGGAAAGGAGCCTCTGGGGGACTTATCCTAAACCTCAAATATACTTGACCTAGTTAGATCATGATGATTAATTAAAGAAGAAAGTTCAGGGACTCACATCTTCTTAAACATAATCAAAGTAGCTTACTGGATGGGTAGTGAAGTCTACCATATTAACAAAGCACTCATTGGTTTGCAATGATCAAGTTAGGAAGAAAGTGTGGGGACTAACATCATCCAAACAAGTGACCACTGGGGTGACATACTAGCGAGGTAGCATGTAGACCCGACCTAGAGCAGCTAATGAGAGAGTGCCACAAGGGGCTTGCTCCCACATCAAAATAGCCCAAGATAAAAGAAATGTATTTATTGTTGTGCATGTGTTAAAAGGGATATGACACCTTTTGGGTTCTCTTACACCTACCTTAAACACACTGGGGATTGGATGAAGTGGTGCCACGAATGGAAGTTGGGATTCCCACTAAGAAAGGATGTCGCTCGGGTTCTCTTTCACCTAACTTAATTTTGCTAATCAAACTAGGATGCTTCTTGGGTTCTCTTGCACCTATTCTAATAGCACTGGGAGATTGTTTTATATTGTAAAAGATGGATAGGATGCCTCTGGGGATCTATTACACCTACCCTAAACACGTCATGGTGAATTTGCAAGACAAACAAATAACGCTTCGAAAGAAAAGAAGATTTTGATGAAATGAAATCAGATTTTTATTCTTTTATTGATAATTATTTTTAAACATATTTTATGGGTAATATTTCTTCAAATAGAGCCCATTAATTGGAAGCATCAGATGTTCCCCTTTATAATCAATGGGCTGATAAGATCTTACTTGGTAGGTCTTCTCAAGTGAGTTCAAACTTGCCGCCCATCTTTTGACAAAAAATAATTGGTCCCCTTAAAACTAACACAAGTTCTCCTACTTGGAAAGACCTAGGGCAGACCAGCTTGTTCTGAGCTTGAATTATTTTGGCCTTATACAACTCAAGGTTCTAGCACACCCGTAGGCGACTCTCCTCCAAACCTTCGAGCTCTTCTAACCGCAACATTGAATTCTGCTCTGTAGTGATCTTGCTACTCAATGCTATCCTTAGTGACGGGAGTTAAACTTCTAAAGGTAGAACGGCTTTGGGCCCACACACTAAGGAAAATGGGGTAGATTATGTTGGAGTTTTGTATGTGGCAAGGCTTCCCATTCCACGCTTATTATCGGTCAGTAGTATCTTTAGTATTTGGATGAAAGTTTTCTTTAATGATTTTGCTAAGCCATTTGCTCTAGGGTAGTAGATGGTGGAGTATCTCTAATATATCTGTCTTTTAGCTATTGATCTTGGTTTTGAATGCATTATTATATATCATATAATTCGGCACCGAATATATGATATGGTTCTGAAAAAGCACATGCGATTATGACCTCTCTGGGATTGCCCCACTTGGAAAAGTAGTCGGTGGCACTAAGATGAAGCGAACACTTGGAAGAAGAAGGATCGATTGGATCCACAATGTCACACTCAAATGGCCATTAGGCGGTGTAGTGTAGAATGTTGGTTGATGTAGGACCACACTGTGATGACATCTCCCTACATCCATGCATTTGTAATCAAGGCTAGTATCCCAATCTCTTAATCTTCATCTTCATCTTTGAACCGGATTGATGCGCTCCGCATAGACCTGAATATACCTTGGTTACAATATCATGGGCATCATGTTTATTTAAACAACATGACCATATTTGATCAAAGGATTGTTGATACAGGGTGCCATCAACGAGAGCATAGGAGAGAGCTCTCTATTTCACCTGATGGGCTTATGAATTCTCTTGAGGTAGTTTGCCAGTGTTCAAATAGTCTATAAATAGTTACCTCCAATCTAGCTCATTGTCTTTATAGGCAACAAAAATTTCCCCTTAAAGAGAAAGTCTCTCGATGAGTTCAACATCAACAAGGGGTAGGACTTGTGTAGTTTGGACCCTTATTAGAATAGACTCATCTTTCAGACATGCTAATTCATTGGAAAGTTTGGCCAAAGCATCTGCTACTACGTTCTTTGCTCGAGGAACCTTGTAGATGGTGACTTCAGGAATTTGGGCCAACAACTTCATGGTATACTCATGATAATGTGAAGCTTGGGTTTGAGAACCTTATAGGACTCGACAATTTGGTTGATGATCGACTGAGAATCCCTAAAGATGTTGATGCTCTTAACACACATTATGATAGCTAACTCCAGACCGGCAATCAAAGCCTCATACTCAACTTCATTGTTGGTGTAGGGATTGGAAAGATAGTATGAGAATCTCATCACATCGCAGTCTGGAGTTAGGAGAACTATTCTTATCCTTGCCTTTCTTGGAAGAGTAGATCGTGGTGCTTCCCCTTTATGAAAAGAATCTGCACCAACAAAATACATCCATCAACGATTGTCAACCTACCCTAAGTTTATAATTTGTTTATCAAGGAGATCATCACTAAGCATAGAATCAGCAGGAAGTGGGTGTGCTGCTAAGAAATCTGCTAGTGCTTGTCCTTTTACTGCACAAAGGGGTACGTATGTGATATCAAACTGTGAGAGAATCATGGACCATCATACCAAACATCCGGATAGCGTTGGCCATGTCATGAGATACTACCATGGATTGGTTCTGGAAATCAAGTTCACCTTATGAGAAAGCATATGGTGCCGTAGCTTTTGAGATATGAAGATCAAAGCTAGGCAGTGTTTCTCAATAGGTGGGTAGTTCTCTTCAGCAGGAATCAGATGATTGCTAAGGTAGTAGAGAGCACTCTCCTTCCCTTAGCATTGGCTTGGGCCAGAGCACCGTCATAGTGTAGAGATGAGGATAGGGCTGCTAGAGCTGGGCGACTTCACCAAAAACTATTTGATATCTTCAAAGGTATCGACACTTGTCATCCACTTAAATTTGGCATCCTTTTGATAAGAATGGCTTGCATCTCTCGATAGGTTGGAAATAAAGAATCTTAGATATCGCCTTGGAAAGATCAGTTGAGTTAAACTCTTAGGAGGTGGCATTTCTAAGATTTTGGATCTATTTCTATTCCCAGTGTGACAAACCCAAGGAATTTTCTACCTAAATGCATTGAGGATTTATTTGAGATTATATCTTAACTTCAAAACTACTCTTAAGTCAAAGAGATGACCTTCCTTTTCTTTCTTACTACTAGATCATCAACGTAGCACTCAACCTGATGATGGATGAGTTCATTAAAAATGTGAGTTATGGCTCATTGGTATGTAGCACCAGTATTTTTAAGGCCGAAAGGCATGAACCTATAATAATAGATTCCAACCAGGATTCAAAAAGTAGTGTTTCTTTTATCCTCGGGGGCCATCTTGACTTGGTTATAGCCAGATGACCCATCCATGAAGGAGAATACTGCACGAGATGAGGCGATGTCCACCATTAACTCTAGTATAGGAAGAGGAAACTCATCCTTAGGACATGCATTATTTAAGTCCATGAAATCAACACAAATGCGAATTTGGTCATTCTTCTTCTTAACTCGGATGACACTGGCCAACCAAGTAGGATATTTTTCTTCCCTGATGAAACCAACATCGATCAATTTCTTGACTTTAAAAATGACTTGTTGTTCGATTTCTAATCGCATGTGTCTAGGAGCTTGCTTGATAGGGTTAGTGCTAGGATCTATTGCTAGTTTATGGACTGCTACGTTAAGAGATAATCCGAGCATCTCTTCATAACTCCATGTAAAATAGTCTTTACACTCAGTTAATAGCCTAACTAAGTCATTGGTTTCTTCTTCATTTAGCAATGAACTGATGTATGTTGGGCAAGGATTTTCTTCTGTCTCGAGGTTGATTTTTTTAAGCTTATCAATTATTGAATGGATCTCCTCTTCAAATTTTAATGGTACATCTTTAAATTGGAGATCATCTGGATCATCTGAGATTTGTAGACACACATCCTTAAAAGAGTTGGTTTGGTGTGAAAAGAACCTATCAGACTCCAGATGGTTGGTGACAATTAAGCAGTAATCATCATTATCGACTAGACCCACTATACCAAATCCTAATCCTGATCTTGATCATGCATCCCTACCTATGTTGTTCCATAATTTTTTGAAGTACTCTGACCTGTGCTTAGACCATGAATAAGGAATCAAAACCTTCTTTGCAAGATTAATAACACAAGGCGAGTACCAATCAAAAGATAATTTCATTAATTCTTTGTATGAATTCTCCTTAAGTTCTATATCAACTTCAGAACTTGAGGAGGATGATCTTAAAAAAAATCTCTTCGACTTCATATCCTTGGAAGACTTATGAGCTTCCTTAACTACTAAACCTTCAACCTTTTGAGATGAAAGTGAGGTTAGAGTTAAGGTTTCTAACTGCTGCCTGAGAGTTTTAGATACATCTGATTTGAATACTTTGCTTTTTCTAGAGGCACGGTCTTCATCACTATCTGGCTCGAGTGTCACCTCTAATGAAACCCACTGAGGGGGGTTGGCTGGTATACTAATCACATTAGACTCATCCTCTGAGCTGGATTCCAAGTCTATGTGAATAGTAAGGGGACTCCTATGAACTGGAAAATAACCCCTATTGGCTGATGGCTAACCAGGGGATCTTCCACCTCTAGAACTACCTCTATTTCTACCTTTGCCTCTGCCTGGTGGAGGTTGATTCATCCTACCCACATGTCCATATGATGGAATGAACTATGGGTGGAATGTGATATGCGGGTCTATTTCATTTTCAATTTTCCTTTCTTGTTCACTTGGATTTTCATTTTTCTTTTCTTTTTCTTTTGCTTTTTTTTTTCTTTTGAATCTAAATTTTGTCCAAGTTCATGAGAAAGAGTGTTTTGAGGAAGATAGTAGGTCGCATCCTCATATATCTCAACCTCTCTAACTGAAAATAGCTTTTCATCTCCTTTGACATAGTACTCAATCCCATCATTTCTGAACTTGATGCACTGATGGAGGGAGGATGGAATCATCTTGTTCTGATGTATCCAAGGTCTACTGAGCAAAGTGGTGAACAAAGTATTTGAATCAATGATATAAAACTTGGCTTCAGTCTTGTAGTCACCTATCTCCAAAGGTAGCACTATGGAACCTAAAGCCCTCTCGTTTTATTCATTGAATCATCTCAACATCATCTGATCTCCTCAAAGTGTGGAGGTGTTGATCCTCAAATAGGTAAGGGTCTTTAGACTCATAATGTTCACCGATGCACCTGGATCAATGAGAACTTTGGCAAGTCTGAATCTGCCTAAGTCAACTATACTGTAGATGGGACGGTTGTGCTCCATGTCCCATAGAAGAAGGTCTTCATCTATGAAAGTGATCCCTTGGGCTTCTCTGGAATAATGTGCCTCCTCATCAATAGTGGTCAGTTGAGCTAAGCATATCTCAGGATCAAGGAGAGCCTTGATTAGTGATTCCCTCATCTCTTTAGATAAGGCAAGGGCATCATATATGCTTAGCTTAGATGGAAACTTTTTTAGGTGAGAGAGGACATTGTAGTCCACCTTGGGTTGATCCTCCACAAGCATATCTAAGGGTGGAGCATCCTGTGGAGGGGATTCTCGATCCTCTAAACCAATGACTTATTTTCCTCTATCTTGAGGTGCTACCCTAGGAGGTAGAACCTTGCTATTACGGAGGTTGACTTCGGTGATCTCTTGTGGTTGGGTAATGGAAGGTTCTACCTGCACGTTAGGCTCACCTACAACTTCTCTTATAGGACCCACAGAATTAGATGATTTTAAGTCTATCTCAATAGGCAAACCCGTAGTATTCAGAGTGGGAAAATCTAACTCTGAATCAGAAAGAGAAAGATCAAAATTATTATAGTTATTTTTTAGACTTGAAGAGTTATTAGGAATAGATTCAGACAACCCATCAGAAGTAACATAGATGTAATTTAAGCTAGCTTTATTCTTCAATTTCTTAGATTTAATAGGAGGTACAAAGTAGAAATCAAGAAAAATAAGAGGGGTGAGAGATTTGATGCCCTCATGCACCGATACAAGATGTCTACTATAAGAAGATGAACTAAGCGGTAGTCAGATGTAGTAGCTAGGTGGAAGTCTCAATCGGTGATTGCACTCTTGGGCTATCAGTTGGCACATGTTATTCTTTTTGAGCTCACGTTGGCTCGGCAACTTGCAAACCTTCCTTGATGTTGGAGGTTTGGCGACACCACGAAAGGAAAGTTTCTTGATCTTCGATACAATTTTTTTAGAGGTTTTGGATAAGGAGATATCCCAACCTTCTTCAGTTTTGGAAGGATCGCAAGTATCCCCAAGGATCACCCTAATGGAACTAGATGGTTGTTCCACAAGGTATTTCTTCGGGATGACTACAACACCAATCTTGAAGCTATGTTCAAGTTAGTTTTTAAATATGAAGCAATCTTCCAAAACATGACCTAGCATACGATGGTAGGGGCAAAAGTTAGGATCATGGCTTTTGCCCACTTCCTTCGATCTCCTAGGTTTGTGTAGCTAAAAATCAGGCTTCTTTAAGAGATTCTTAAAGATCTTCCTGATTACCTCCCTCTTAAATGAATAAGGCTTGTTAAGTTTATCCAAAAGAGTAGGTGGACCAGCTCTGTGCAGCGGTATGTGTACCCGATGATGTGTGGTTGAGGAGGAGGTGGTGTAGGCTATGGAGGTTACTGTGGCGGCCGGTAGGGCTGCCTCGGTGGTGGTAGAGGAAGTGGAAGCGATGGCTGTAGAGCATGAGGTCTCTCCAACTGCTCTCTTGCCAGCTATTTTCCCTTATCCACTGCTATCACTTCCCCAGGTTTCTTCTCATATACCTTATGCGGCTTTGGCTTTATTGGTATATCTGGAGAAGATAACTGTTTGGCTTCTCCTTGCAAGCTAGCTGCTTTGTTGATTAATTTCTCAAAGGTCTTGATGGTGAAACATTTGAGCATGAAAGCGACCGGGCCATGGATATTCTTAAGAAAAATCTCGATGGCATGTTATTCAAACAGCTATGGTTCACATTTCATACTCAAATTACACCATCTGAGAATGTAATCAATGAGGGACTCACCAGGATTTTGTTGGGCCACAACGAGATCACCAACAGTGACCCTTTGTTGAGCTCCAGCAAATCTCTTGATAAAGAGTTACTCAAACTCAGTAAAAGTCTTCACTGAACTATTGAGAAGTTCAGTGTGCCTGTCAAATGCTATACCCGCTAAGCTACTGATGAAGAGATGAAAGAGGAAAGCATTACTGCCATCAGTGTTGCAACAACTAGCTCTAAAATGTGTAATATGCTGCCTCGAGTTCCCACTACCATCAAAACTCTTGAAAGAAGGTGGTACGAAACCCTTAGGATATTGGATTGCATCAAATTCCTCTAAGTAAGGTCTACCTTTGGAACTGATGATCCTCCTCGAGCTTGAGCCAACGCTTCTTTGACGTGCTACTAAATCATGGATTTGATATCTTTTTCTTGTATGGAGGTACTATCCACTACCTTTCTATACATGCTGGTGCTACTTTGCTCTACTAGAGGTAAAGTCTTCGCTGGGTCTAAGATATGCACCAACTCTGGCTGACTAGTCTCAGATATGGTAGGATGAACTATCGTATGCAATGCTAAGATAGCTGCTAATAGATCTTTGAGCCTCTTCTCCATCCTATCTATCTTTTAATCTTTCTATTTTATCTGTGCTAGGAGGTGTTGGGTTGAGTATAGTCTGCTGCTCTATAAGGAGGGATCCCTTGGTATCTACCATGAAAACTCCTGCTGAGTCTTCTAACAAATCATTTTCATTGAGATCAAAGCTGATCTTCTCCTCATTAGAACAGTCATATCATAGGATCTCTTTCTTCTCCATGAAATAATGGGCTATTATATCATCTAGACAACGATCTATCAGAACTGGCATAAATGACTTTGATTGACCGGTGGTGGGATCACTATCATGTATTATGAGACACTGAACCTCCCCTACTTCTAGAGAATAAACCCTGTGAGGATTATACTTGCTAGAAGAAATGTGCTCCTGACTATCACTGTATCTACATGGGGTGACACTCCTATGAGGCTCTATCATCATATGTGCAACTGAGCTGTCATCCTCTCCCTCGAACTTCTCAATCATCTATGTCATTGCGATGGTGGTGGTGAAGGGATGACCACTGCTTGAGGTTACCATTCCTTCACCACTCTTGGGGCAAATGTCAAGAGGGAGCTTAACCTCACCACAATGGCGTGGATGGGATATCTTGGCCATGGAATCACCAAGGGTCCTCTTCTCCCATGTGGCCTTCATGGCCTTTCTTTGGGCGGAGATATGGAACATGGATGAGATGGTGGGACATGGTGGAGACACCATTTACTCTCTCAGAATAGGAGCTCTCCTATTGCGATGGGTAGTCCACGGGTAGAATCTGGTATGATTGATGCGGGTAGCGTAAAAATCAATAGTGAGGGCCATTGCGACTAAACCTCTCGGTGATATGAATTGAGGTATATGGGCCTCTCATCGAAGATGCTTCCCCTCCGTTGTGGGGATGATCTCAAATTAAAGCGGGCAGAACTCAGATCATCCATAGGCTTGGCCAACCTGGTGTAGAACTAAACGAAGGTCAGCATATGACCACCTACTCTGACTGACTGGTGGCTGAAACTGAACCACTAGTGGAGGTTAAGTAGAGATCCTCCTGGCATCCTCTCTGTTAGACCTAACGAGAGGATGGAATGGGTTCACTGTAACCAGCGAGGAAACCAAAGTGGGCAACTCCTCAATAATAGATCGTGTAGCTGCCTCCATCTCCCTAGTGATGCAAGTATGGTGCCACTTTATCATGCAATTCTTGTTCCACCTTTGGGTCTTTGTGGGGTGAGCAGAGTAAGAACTAGACCCAACCTCAAAAGTAGGGGAGACAATCCTTGGGATTAGGGGAGCCTTCCCCTTGGAAGGTGCTAGTGAGTGGGTGCTAGCTCTAACTGGGGTAGCATGGAGAACCACAGGGCGTACTGATGTTGTCATTGACATTGGAACTAAGTCACGCACCAGTGGAGCCTCGCCTTCCTCTTCTTTGAGGGAATATCATATGTCAATAATAGGCTCCTACGCACTCGCTAATAGTCACGAGGGGAGTGCCGTCACATGTAATATGGGCCCCCTCAAAACTTTGTCCAAAGTGAATGAGGTGGGCGTAGTCAGAGCAGGGAAGGCTGGCCTAGTCTAGGGCCAGATCCATCCTGTGTGGAAAGGTAAACTCATATCTCTGTGCAGCCATTGCTATTAACTGGAACTGAAACTGAACTGTAACTGAAATTGACGCTAAATGAAAGTCTAAAATGTTGAAAATAAACTTGAATCAGATTTCTATTGACTTTGAATTTTGAATTTAGAATTTGAACCCATACTCAACATTTTTGAAAGTGTTAAGTCGATGTGGTGAAATATATATATATATATATATATATATATATATATATATATATATATATATATATATATATATATATATATATATATATATATATATATATATATATATATATATATATATATATATATATATATATATATATATATATATTATTTCTATGATGTATACTTCCATCTTCAATCTATGCGGAATAAAATGAAGATAGAAATATACTCTTTTATCCATTTTGGACACCACGTAGATCTGCAAATGTTCTTATTGAGGGTGATCGGCTGCAGCATTGAGGAAATGTGTACTATCTCGAAAAGAAGTCACCATCCTACAATGGACCTAATCACCTCAATAAGGACTTCTAAGGACAACGAGTCTACATATGTACCAAAGATTCTTCCCCTGCTTTATATAGAATAGTAAAGTAGGGTTTATTTTAAATCAGGTTCGTTAAGTTCCCTACAGAGGCTAGCCCCCATAGTTAATTACATCCTAAGGAAGGGGATTTCTTAGGAATACTCTTGATTAAGGTAAATGATCATTGTCTCCAAAGATTTCAATAGGTAGGACTATCAATCAATTAGTTTATTTTTAGCAAATCAGGTGGGATCGATCAAGAGGGGGGAGTTCTTATCGAAGCCAAATGGAAACAAGTAGGGGATGCTTAAGATATTAAGAAGTCTAGTAAGCATCCCAAACTATCCTATGGTTGGGCATTACATTTTTAAAACTAAATCAACTATTTGAGTTGAATTTTTATTAGAAATTTAGGACTTATAATTCCACAGTACAAGGTTATAAAAATTCCTAAGAAGTGAGGATTTATGCTTATGACCCATAGAAGGGAGAAGCAATCTCAGAACCTAAATCTAGGGAGCTTTGACGAGGGCCAAAAGCATGACTTAAATCTAAAGCGAAAATGGGTATTTGGTTTGCTTCCACAAAAGGGGCAAACCATTCGACTGCTTGGACTTACAACCGCCTGCGGGTGGCTGCCGACTAACTCCTCCTATGATTTTAAATTTATGTAGGCAAGTCATATACTTTATGCAAGATAATTAGGCTGTTGTTTATTTAGAAAGAGACTAAGTCCTTAAACTCACTCCCTAAGAGACTAGATTATGTAAGGGCATGAAAAATGACCTATATCTAATGCAAAATATATTTCATTTTACTTTCATTTTTGGACAATCATTTGACTCAGGCTTATAAGATTCATATGCAATGCAAGAGAAATAAGATTATGGACCAAAATCAGTGAGAAGGGGAGGTGTGTTTCCACCATGGCTCTCAAAGGTCAAGCCAAGGTCTCTGGCAAAGGTGGAAGCCCTCCAATCAAGAGTGAAATAATATGCTTTTATGCATGATGTTAGAAAAGAAATACTCATCCAGCTAAGGGGTTGGTAATTCTTTTTTCTTCATTTTTAGCCTAAGCTTTAGGTGAGGTTATGAGTTATTTATTTTTAAATTTGAGTTGATTAATTTGGTAGAAGATTTATTTTTTTTAAGATCCTATTATCATCCAGGCTGTACAACAAAGCAAGGAAGAAACTAGAAAATATGTCATCTTAATGCATAAGTTAAACAAAACATCAATCATTTTATAATGCTAACACAAAAGAATAAAATGCCATTTGTGGTCGGGCACCACCGTATAAACCCAAAAATAAATTGGGTAGTCGAGTTATACCCTTATACAACCCAAATTATAAATGAATTAATTACAATCAAGTAAGGAAATTTATGTCATGGGGGGTCTTCATTTCTTCTTTTCTTCTTTCTTCTTTCTTCATTCTTCTTTCTTCTTTCTTCTTTCTTCTTTTGGTTCCTTCTTTTGGATGGTTGGAAGGTGATTTCTCCAAAGGCTTCACATGGTATATAAGATGTAATCTTATGACCAATGCTCATCCTAATCTCCCATAACATCATTCAAAATCTTAATTGTAAAAATTACATGAAGAGGGAAGGTAAATCTAACTAACACCTGCAAAATAGAGATTAGCTAAATAAATCATACAAATCTCAAGCATGTATATTTGACTTAGCACCTCACACATGGGTAACCAAGTTCACATGGCCTATTGGATTTTGCATAGGGGTATAAGCACCTGTACAGTAAAAGAATTTATATTTTTATTACAATGCCACTTAAGCACAATCCCTTGTAAAAAATAATGATTAGACTAAATCATCCTACCATTCATTCTATGCACATTCACCCTAACATCTAGACTAGAAATAATATATCACAAAACAAAAGCAAACATCAAACCAAGCATTACCCTAACCTAAAGCTAGAAGTGGTGTCTTAATATAATGTGTGTGCTTTAAAATATTTGTGTGGTATGCTTAGCTATGCTTTAAGGCTTAGATTTTCTAAGTGTGAAAATGTTCAATTTAGAGGGTGGTTTCATTTAAGTTGTTTAGTTGATTTGGGTTGATTTTATTTGGTGATTTATTTTGGTTTACGTGAACCTACTTAATTACTAAAGGTTGTAAAGAGAGGGAAAAGAGAAGAGAACTTCTCTTTCCTTCCCTACCTTAAGTAATTTCTAAAGTGGATTCATATTTTATTTTGTTTAGTGAATATTTTATTATGTGTTTTAATTAATTAAATTTAGATTTTCCCTAAACAAACCTATTTAAAAAGAAAGGCATTTTAAGATTATAAATGAACTAATATCACAAAACACACATCACTTCCTTTTCTCAACATGTATAGCATGCATATGAATGAATCTAAGCATTATACATACAATGGAAATATTTTTTACATTTATGATGAATGCTAAAAATGTTACTTAAGAAATAATGTTTATGATGCATGATTTTCATTAAGTAAAATGATTTTTATCCATTTTATACAAAAGTATGTATGAAAATATAAAACACGCCATGTTAGAATTTTAAAAAATACTTAGGCTATTAGCCTTTACAATTGTTCAAATAATATATACTTTTCTTAAATACAAAACAATGTACAAAAGAAATGAATAAAAAGAAAATTAAAAAATTTCATTATTTGTTTTGGTTTTATTTATAATTTATTACAAGTGTATCCTTTATAATAAAATGAATGATTTGTTACAAGTGTTATATTTTTTTTCAAATGAATATAATTTCCAAATATTCAAAATATCTAAAAAGAAAAGAGAAAAATAAATGCACATTTATATTTTTCACATGAATTTATAAATATTAAAGATTTCAATATTTAATATATTATTTTGAAATAGTTTTGAATGATAATAGTTTATATTTTACTTCCAAAAAAAATGTTTGACATAAAGAAAAATTTCATTTGATTTGATTTTAAAAAAAAGATTAATGCATAATTTCATAGCATCACATTTAGATGAATAAAATAAATGATGAATAATAAATTCATTTCAATTAATCCTAAAGACAATATGAAATAAAAAAAAGTTTAAAAAGTAATTAAAATTTTTTAATGTGAATTTGTTTTATTTTATTTGATTAAAAATGTAAAAATTTTGCTTAACCCATTCCCACATGTGATTCTTTATTTGTTTATGATTAGATTTTTTATATTTTATAGTTAAGTATAATTAATTTTAATTACCCTTACTATAATTTCATATTTAAATAATTATGACCAATTTAGACAAAAAATCATACAAGAATTTAAATCAAAATGCACCAAGAAGAAAAATAATTCAAATTACATTAAATAACAATTAATATATTTAATTAAGTAATTTCAAATTAATTATTAGTTATTTTATTTCAATTAATTTAGATTGAACAAAGATAAAGAATATTAAGTTTTATTTTAGAATTTTATCTTAATAAAATTAGAATTAAATTTTCATTAATAAATATAAAATTAGGAAAATCCCAAAAAATTATTTAAATGATATCAAATCTAATTAATCACATTAAATAATCATAGTTAATTAAATATTTTAAGAGTGGTAATGAATAAATTTCTAATTAAAATCCATCCAAAAAATTAATTTGATATAATCATCCAAGAATGATTAATATGATTGATAATTGAAAATAAAATTCTCAATAAAACCCAAATCAAAAAAATCACATAAAATTCATAAATTAATTTATAATATTCTTTCTAAACAGAGATTTAATGGCTTACCTTGTATGATCACCAATTCTTAGAAGTTTCATCTAGTGGACAAAGTTTTTTCAAGTTTATGCTTTGAAATTGGATGGA
The DNA here is from genome assembly GCA_021442155.1 of Cymbidium sinense. NCBI lineage: Eukaryota > Viridiplantae > Streptophyta > Magnoliopsida > Asparagales > Orchidaceae > Cymbidium > Cymbidium sinense. The sequence goes on from CM038215.1 coordinate 107,270,550, forward strand.
TCTTAGACTAACCCAACTTCACTTGAGCTCACTTTATCAAGGTAGCACCTTCTTGCCTTTAACTATGCTTTTTGATTGAATCCATGAAGCTTGTAAGAGGAATTGATTTGAAGTGTGAGTAAGTTGGATTTTTGTTTGAGCTCATTTTTGTATGGAATAAAATGGAGAAGTGTTGCTTGAGAAAGCTTAGAGTTCAAATGCTGTCGCTTCAAGTTTAATCGAGAGTGATGGAATAAACCAAATGGGGAAGGAGTATATCTCCCAGAATAATCAAACCATCATGCCTTCTACCATTTTGATCCAATTGAGCTTTGAATGGGTTTTTTGCTAGGTGTCCTTGCATTCTTTATAAGGAGTAGAGTAGCTCCTAATGATTAAAGATGAGGAATTCCATGTGGCCATTTTAAGAAGTGGTCATTTTGCTTATTGGTTTTGACCCAAACCATTGGTGCACCATCTCACTATTGCCCACTTGGTCCACTAAGAGAGTGTCAAGTGGTCATGAAGAATTTGACCAAATTCTATGGAGGCCAAAATTTACCTATGGCCTAGAGTAAAATCATGGCTTGGTTTTCACTTAATATGAATGGTATATTTGAAAAATGGGTTAAAGTTTCATTGAATTTGAGTTGGTTTGATGTGATGGCTCTGTGACCCATTTAGTCAAAATGGGTCAACTTGTTTGACCAATTAATTTGGGTCAAACCAATGGTTTGGTCAAGTTCATATGATCATTGAAATATTTTGGCTTTGGTTTGATTCAATTTGATTTATTTTTGGTTTTGGTTCTAGTTATTTAGGTCAAATGGGTTGACCAATTTTGACATTTGACCTATTTGGGTTAGGTCATGGGTGGTTCATATTTGTGTCATTTCTAGATTGGTATCTTTGTTTCAATCAATTTGGTTTATATTTGAGTTTCAATTGACCTTTAGTCAAGTTGAAGGTCAATCACGAATAGTGGCCTAGAGCTTTGGAACAATCATTTTGGAATGAACTTGACTCATTGGTTTCAATCTTGGCTTAGATCAAGTTTTGACATATTTGACTTTTTTAGGTCAAGTTGGATCAAAATTTGGGATGGCCAATAAGCTGGTTAGTCAAATGTTAACTTGGTCAAGTTCAAATTGATCATGAATGTTTAGATCAATGTTAAATTTGGCCTATGGTTGGATTTTTGCTAGTTTAGGTTTCATTTTTAAGTGTTGACTGGTTTGACCCAATTTGAGTGATGATCATCTCATGAATTGTTGATCGAGAAGCTATAAGTTCAATCCAATTTAGATTAGAATTTGGCTCATAAGGGTAATTTAGTCACTTTGGGTCAAGGAGCCAAAGTGGTCAAATGGTGGTCGCTTGATTTTGATCAAATATGGACTTATGATGAAATAAATCCATTTGCAAGTTTGAAGTCATGAGTTTTGATTCATTTGATATGTCAAGGGGTGAAATATGAGTTTGACTTGAGTTTGATTTTTTAATTGAGTTTTGATTTTCATTGAAGTTTGTATTTATATTTGATTCATGATTGAAGTATTGATTGAATTATGAAGAAAAATCAAATTTGGCTTGATTTGAAATTGATTTGCTAAGTTCAAGATTTTCACTTGAAAGGCTTAGTTGGATTTTGAGAATTGAGTTTGATTTTGGATTGGTTTTGATTGTTTGAATTTATATTTCATTTATATATGAATGTAAATGAGAATATAATCAGAAAATTTCAATTTGGCAAACTTAATTGGCTAAGTCCATAAGAGGATCAAAGAACTTAAGATTTTGATTTGATTTGAATTTGGATTTAGTTTGATATTTGAATATATTTCATTTATATATGAATATAAATGATAATATAAATGTTGTGAGAAAATTTTATGAATTTGAAGAGATTTGATTTGATTTAGCAAGTCCTTAAGAATTGGACTTAGAAATATTTATAATTGATTTAATTTTGACGATTTGAATTTATATTTCTTTTATATATTAGAATATAAATGGGTTGTGAGAAAATTTCATGAATTTAAGGTGGTTTGAACTTGATTTAGGCTATGTCCTTAGGAGGGGATCAAAGGACTTAGGAAAGATTTTTGATCTTGGAATTTTAATTATGGGCTTCAATCATAAGTTTCAATCATTTGGAAATGATCATGGATTTTAATCATTTGTAGTTGATTTGAGTTTGGAGAAATAAGAATTGGTTTGATTTGAAGGAAGGAAGTGTGGAATTTGGTTCAAGCTTAAGGGAAATTTTCTAAAAGGCATGAATTTCCTATGACTAACTCTTCTAAGTCTCTAGGACTAGGTTGAGTGTCCACCTAATCACTAGATATTTTTGAAGACTAAGGATCTCCTAAAGTCTAAGAGGAATCCTATGTCTAAGATGAAAGGGTTAAGAACTCATCTTAAAAATGAGGTCGACAATCGAGCTCAAATGATTTAGAATAGATTTTGAGATTTAATTAAAAAGAGTAATTTTTTTGATGTAGAATCAACTTTCAACAAATTTGGAAATGTTGAAAATGAGTACAAATATTTTTGAAGAGATGCTTCCATAGGTTCATATTTGAATTTCAATTTTGATTTTGAGGACCCTTTATTTAACAAATTTGGATATGTTAAAGTAAAGGGTTAATTTGATTTTTTATTTGAGATTTTTGGAATTTACTACTTAGCAAATTTAAGTATGCTAGTGAGGTGTTTAAGAATATTTTTCTTTTAGTTTGCTTTGATCATTTGTGATTAGAAATGGAATTTCATTTAGCAAATTTAGGTATGCTAAAATGAGAAAGTGTTTATTTTTGAATTTTGAAAATAGGACTCTAGCAAATTTGAGTATAAAAAAAATCTAAATGTATTTCTTTTATTTTTTTTAGAGATTTTGATTTTGAAAAATAGGATCCTTAGCAAATTTGTTTATGTTAAGGAAATTTGAATGTGTTTCTTTTGTTTTTGATTTGATTTTGAAAAGTAGGATCCTTAGAAATTTGGATTTTGATAGAAAATGGAGACTTCACTTTAGCAAATATGGTATGCTAAAATGAAGTTCCAATGTATTTCTTTAATTTTGTGAAATGGAAATTTCACTTAGAAAATTTGAGTATGCTAAATGAAATTCAAAAAATGTGTTTCAAATTTTTGTGTTTTGATTTTGTTTTGAAAATGAATACTTCACTTTAGCAAATATGGTATGCTAAAGAATGAAATCCCAAAAGTGTTTCTTTTGTTTTGATTTTATTTTGAATGGAGATTTCACTTTAGCAATGTGACATGCTAAAATGAAGTTAAAATGTTTTTTTTTTGAAATTTTAGATGGAGATTTTTTAGCAAATTTGGTATGCTAAATGAAATTCCAAAATGTGTTTGAAATTTTTGTATTTTTGATTTTATTTTGAGAAGAGATTTCCATTTAACAAATTTGGGTATGTAAGATGGAAATCAATTATGTTTCATTTTTCAAAGATGTTTTTGTGTGTGATTATTGCTTTTGAAAGAGGAAATTCACCTAATCATATATGAATATGTTAAGTGGCATTTCAAAATAATGTCATTTTATTTGAAATGAAATTTCCATTCAATAAATTTGGGTATATTGAATGGAGATATTCATATGTGCTTTTGAAAGTTTTATTTATTTATTTTATTTAATTGAAATGAAATTTCATTCAATAGATGTGTATATTAAATGGAGAGGTTTCATATGTGCTTTTTTGAAAGGTGAAAAATTCCAACTTAATACATGTGGAATGTATTGAGTGGAATTTCAAAGTTATGATTTTGCTTGAAGATGTAATATCCATTCAACACATTTGGATGTGTTGAAGGGAAAGGTTCATCTTCAAATTTTGTGCTATTTTGAAAACGTGATTGTTGAAATTTTATATTTTAAAAATGAAGTCTTCATCAAATTGAATTGAGTGAAGAAGTTCATTTATGCTTTTAGAAAAATATGATTGTTGGTTTTATTTTTGAAAAGTTTCTACATATAACAATTGTGAAAATTGTTAGATGAAAAATATTTATTATTTGAAAGTGCTTTTAAAAAAGAAGATTTTTATGAAGGATTTATTTTATCTTTATTTTAGAATGAACCTTTTCCTTACCATAAAAATGGTAAGGAGGAAGTCTTTAATCATTTTCTTTATTAATTTTTTATTTTACCCATTGGGGAACCAACGGGGTTTTAAGACCAACATGGGGTGAGGTCCTAAAACCTAAAGATGTTAAGCTTAACTTAAGGATGAAATAAGCTAAGTGCCAACGAAAGAAAGATAGTCTTGATTCATACAAAAGTACAAACCCACTATCGATACTTGGAGACAATGATCATTTACCAAAGATGGAGAGAGGAACCATCCCAACGAGTCACTAAAAAATGTGGTGAAAATTTTCATTTCTTCTAAGATATACTTTTTATTCCATGTGAATAAAATGAAGATAGAAATATACTCTTTGTATTTGGAGATCACGTAGATCTGCATATATTCTTATTATGGTGATCGGGTATGATATTGAGAAGAGGTGTATTATCTCGAAAGATAGAAGTTACCACCCTATAATAGACCAAATCACTTTAATAAGGGCTCCTAAGGACAATGGGTCTGCATATGTACCAGAGATTCTTCCCCCACTTTACATGAAAATGTAAAGTATAATTTATTTTAAATTGGGTTCGTTAAGTTCATGGCAAGCCCCATAGTTAATTACATCCTAAGGAATGATTCCTTAGAATACTCGATTAAGGTAAATGATCATTGTCTAAAGATTTTGAAAGGTAGGACTATCAATCTAGTTTATTTTAGAAGTCAAATGGGATCGATCAAGAGAGGGAGTTATCAAGCCAAATGAAAATAAGTGGGGATGCTTATACTAGGAAACCTAGTAAGCACCCAAACTACCCTATGGTTGGGCTTTACATTTTTGAAATTGAATTAATTGTGAGTTGAATTAGAATGTAGGCTTACAATTCCATTACAAGGTTATGGAAATGCCTAAGAGGTGAGGATTTATACTTATACCACAAAGGGGAGAAGCAACCTAAACCTAAATCTAGAGAGCAAGGGCCAAAAGTATGACCTAAATCTAAGGCAAAAATGGGTATTTGGTTTTCCTCCAGAAGAGAGGATAAACCACCTAACTATTAGACTTACAATCACCTGGGCGTGGCCACCACCTAACTCCTCCTACATTTTTAAATTTATATAGGCAAATCTTATGTTTATGCAAATAGCAAAGGTTATTATTTATTTATAAAGAGACTAAGTCTTTAAACACACTCCCTAAAGAGACAAGATCATGTAAGAACATTCTTCAAATGACTTCAATCTAATGCAAAATTTTTATAAATTTTATTTTTTATTTTGGACAATCATTTAACTTAGGCTATATGATTCTTTATGCCTAATGTATGAGAAATAAGATTATGGGCCAAAATCAGCAAGATAGGGAGGTGTATTTCCACCATGGCTCTCAAGATCTAGCCAAGTCCTATGGTAAATGTGGAAGCCCTCCAATCGAGAGTGAAATAATATGCTTTTATGCATGATGTTAGAAAAAATACACATCCAAAGGGGTTGCTAATTCTTTTATCTTGATTTTAACTTAGGCTTTATGAGGTTATGAGTTATTTATTTTTAATTTTGAGTTAATTAATTTGGTAGAAGATTTATTTTTCTAAGAGCCTAATCATCCGCCATACATCAAGCAAGGAAGAAACTAGAAAATAATGTCATCTTAATGCACAAAGCTAAACAAAACATCAAATATTTTATAAAGCTAACACAAAAAGAATAAAAGCCATTTATGGTTGGGCACCACCACAACAAACCCAAAATAAATTGGGTAGCCGAAGCTCCCTTATACAACCCGGATTACAAATGAATTAATTTACAATCAAGCAAGGAAATTCATGTTATGGGGGGTCTTCATTTCTTCTTTTTCTTCTTTCTTCTTTCTTCTTGGTTCCTTCTTTTGATGGTTGGAATGTGATTGCTCCAAAGGCTTCACATGGTACATAAGATGAAATCTTATGACCAATGCTCATCCTAATCCCCCATAATCATTCCAAAATCCTAATTGAAAAAATACATGAAAAGGAAAAGTAAATCTAACTAACACCTAAAAATAGAGATTAGCTAAACAAACCATACAAATCCAAGCATGTATATTGGACTTAGCACCCCACATGGGTAACCAAGTCGGCCTATTGGATTATGCTTAGGGTATAAGCACCAAAAGTATATTTATATTTTATTATAACTTAAGCACAATCCCTCGAAGATAATGATTAGACTAAATCATCCTACCATTCATTCTACATACACCCTAACATCAAGACTAAAATAATACATCATAAAATAAAAGCAAACATCAAACCATGCACGCCTAACCTAAAGCTAGAAGTGGTGACTTCCTAATATGTGTGTGCTTTAAAAGGTTTGTGGTATGCTTAGCTATTTAAGGTTTATTTTCTATGAAGATGTTCAACTTAGAGGATTTCATTTAAGTTGTTTAGTTTTTGGGTTAATTTTATTTTGTATTTTGATTGGTTTGAGTGAATCCTACAATTAATTACTTGTAAAGAAAAGAGAAGAGAACTTCTCTTTCCTTCCCTACCTTAAGTAATTTCTAAAGTAGTTCATGTTTGATTTATTAGTGAATATTTTATTATGTGTTTTAATTAATCCTAAGTTTAGATTTTCCTAAACAAACTATTCAAAAGAAAGGCATATTAAGATTAAGTAAGGTGAATGAATATCACAAAACACGCATCACTTCATTTCTTTCTCAACATGTATAACATGCATATGAATGAATCCTAAGCATATCTATACATACAAATGGAAATATTTAGCACACTTTATGATAAATTCTAAGAAATATTACTTAAGAAATTTGGATTCTTTATGATGTATGATTTTCATTAAGTAGAAAATGGGGTATTCTTTTATCCTTTATTCATATGCACATGTGTATGTATGAAAGGCATAAGTGAGTACAACGCCATTGTTAGCACCAGGGGTGTGAGGTACAAGACCTGCTTAAGGCTACTTAAAGCTCATAATCTCAGAATTGTCTAGACTAATATACCACTTTCATTAAATACATATGCATGTACAAAAGAGATAAATAAAAAAAGAAAGATGAAAAATTTATGTTTATTTAATTTTTGGTTTGTTTATGCAATTTATGTGTATAAATGTAAAGATCCTTCTTAATTTATAACATGGAAGAGGATAAGAATAGATTTTAAACAAGTGTTATGTTCTTTTAAAAGAACTATACACTTTGCAAATCTTATTCAAATCCATGTTAAGAGGAAAGAAAGGAAGCAAACATAAGACACATTTTTATATTCACATGCAAGCTTATAAATAAAATATAAGTAGCATACTTTCAATTTTTGATATTTGATTTATAAGTTTTGAAAATAATTTTGAATTTAATAGTGATAATAATCATTCATATTTTATTTTAGCCAAAACATGCAATTTCACATAAAGAAAATATTTCATTTTAATTTTGATTTTTAAAAGATATGAATGCATGAATTTCATATGACTTACACATTTAGCATGCTAGGAACGAAATAAAGTGATGAAAGTAATATAAATTCATTCACCCTAATTAATTCCTAAAGATAATCCTATGAAATAAGAAAGTTTAAAGTGAATCAAAGTTTGTTTAATGTGATTTTATTTTGAATTTTTTATGTTTGATTTAGGAAATGTGAAAGAATGTTTTGGTCCTAACCCATTTCCCATGTGAATGATTTTAGTTTAATCTTAGATGATTAGATGATTTTTTATTTTGATTTAAGGTGAATTAAGTGTATTAATTTTACCTATACCACCTTAGCATATTAATCAAATAATTATGAGCCAATGATATGACATAAAATCACACAAGGAATTTAAATCGCAATGCACCTAAGAAGAAAGGGGCCTAATGCAATTGGCTCATGATTAATGATTAATTAAGCTAAAGGGTTTAATTTAAGTACTTTCATAACCCCTCTCACACATGTGAGTTGGATTTTGATTTCCTTAATGTACTTAGGTTATTGAACACCTAAGCATCTACCCAAGATGAATTAGTTAAGTTTTGGAAGGTTTTAGAATTTTATCAAATTAATTAGGTAATTAGTGGATTAACTTAATTAAGTTTATATTAAGAAAAGAGGGGTTTAAGGAATACTTAAGGAAAATATCCCAAAATTATTCTCTAAACCTTATTTCATTTAAACAAACTCAATCAAGGGATTAAACTACGATTACACTTAATTATTTAATTACATTAGAGAGTAATTAGGAATGAATCTAGCAATTACCTAATTAAATAATTAATAAATCCCAAGAAAATTAAAATAGTAAGTCATCCCACCAAATACATGAGAAGTTTGAGATTAATGGAATAATCATAGTACTAATTAATTATTCCCAATAAAACCCAAATCCAGAAAATAATACTGTTCAAAATCTATCAAAATTAATTTTATAATATTTTACATTCAATTATTTTTCATATGCAATTTATTTCATATTTTTATGATTTTGCTACAATTAGATATGAATATTTGAAGTTTTTCTGATTAATTAGATAATTTAATCCCCTAATTATATAACTAATCCCGTCGGCACCATGTGGAGGCTGACGCGGTGCGCGCTTCCATGTGATGCAATGAGAGAGGCTATTTAAGTAGTCACATCATAGCACCGCATCGTGCGCTATACTTTCTCTCGTCCGTCCGATCAAGGACACCAGATTAAAACCCATTCTTAAAGGGATTAATCCATGGATCTACATGTTTTAATCATGGTCCATCCAAAATTGGGATGGATGGCCCATGATTCATCCCCGATCTTCTATGAGGGAGCCGCCCATCTTCTATGGAAGATCCGATTCGATTGAGCTCGATTGAACTCAAATTCCACACCATCATGCAAGGAGATCACATCCAATGGCCGCTTACGGGATGAGACTTCACTTCACAAAGGACCAAACTATGGATAATTTAAGCTTTTAATGGCATACCACGGAGGCTATCACTGCTCAATTCAAGTAGCTTCCGTGGAGATGAAGCCTTGTTGAAGGTTTGAGGTTGATTGGATGGATCTTCCCATAGGCCAAGTCACCTTCAATTGAGCTCGGTTGATCAAAGGCACTCCTCCCTTGCTTGGAGAACTTGGATGAAGCTTGGGTGAGTCTGATTTGATCCTGAGGGTGCTCAAGGAGGAATTAGATTGGTTTTGAGTAGAGATGGAATTTCAGTGGAGCTCCCTATTTTCTTCCATGAAAAGAGAAATGGAAAATTCAAACTCACTCTAGAAAGCTTGAGGATTCTTGCAATGGCTCTTCCTCCCAGCTCAATTGGAGAGGATGAATTGAAATGGAATTAGGGGAGTATATCTCCCTGAGAAATCGATGGCGAAGGATCTTGCCATTTTGATCCAATAACCTCATTCCATGGGTTTGTTAGTTATTAGAGTGCCCTTGCATTGGCTGAGGAGTGGAGGTGAAGCTCCCATGTGCTTAATTCAAGTGAGGAGGGATTCCATATGCTTAATTTCAAGAGGTGGTCAGTTTAGCCTTAGGTTGTGGCTGACCCAAACCCATTGGGTTATGCACCACACTCACTAGTGTCCACTTGGTCCACTAAGAGGGTGTCAAGTGGTCATGAAGGATTTGACCAAATTCCAAGTGAATTTGGCCAAAATTTACCTATGGCCTAGTAAAATGGTCATTTGGCTTGGGTTTTAAATTTGAATATGTTTGGTATGATTAAAAATGGGTTGGCCAAGTTTCATTGAATTTGGAGTTGGTTTGATGTGATTTGGCTCATGTTGACCCATTTAGGTCAAAATGGTCAACTTGGGTCAAGTTGACCAATTGGTCAAATTGGGTCAAACCAAGGGTTGGGTCAAGTTCATATGACCATTTGAAATATTTTGGTGGCTTTGGTTTGATTCAATTTGGTTTAGATTTGAATTTGGTTCATTTGATTTCATTTAGGTCAAATGGGTCAAGTTGACCAAATTGACCCATTTGACCTATTTGGGTTAGGTCATGGGTTGGTTTATGTTTGGTTGGTCATATGAAATGGATTGGTATCTTTGTTTCCAATCAATTTGGTTTATATTTAAGTTTGTCTCTATTTGACCTTTTAGGTCAAGTTGAGTTTATGGTCACTTGGGCTAGGTTAGGTCTAGTTGACCAATTGAGGCTTTGGTCAAGTTCAACAATCATTTTGGAATGAACTTGACTCATTGGTTTCAATCAATTTGGCTTAGATCAAGTTTTGACACATTTTGACTTTTTAGGTCAAGTTGGGTCAACTTGGGTCAAGTGACCAATTGGGTTAGGTTAGGCTAAAATGTTGACTTGGTCAAGTTCAAACATTGGTCATGAATGAGTTTTGATCATTGGTTTCAAACAATTTGACCTATCGTAGATTTTGGCTATGTTGGGTTTCATTTTAGCTAAGTGTTGACTTAGTCAACCCTTAAGGTTTGACTTGGTTTGAACCAATTTGAGTGATTGATCATCTTATGATGATTATTGTTCACAATGTGAGGCTTAGTTGGGCTTTGTTTAATCCCATTTGGTTAGGATTAGAATTTGGCTCATAAGAGTACTTTAGTCACTTTGGGTTAAGTGAGCCTAAGTAGGTCAAATGGCTTGGTCAAAACTTGATTTGAGTTTGATTGAACTCGCATATGGACTTATAATTGAAATATAAATCCATTTGTACGTGGTTTGAAGTCAAATGAGTTTTGATTCATTTGATAATTTCAAGTTTAAAAGGGTGAACATGAGTTTGACTTGGGTTTGATTTTTGAATTGAGTTTTGATTTGGTGATTGAAGTTTGTATTTATATTTGGATTCATGATTGAAGGATTGATTGAATCATGAAGAAAAATCAAGATTTTGGCTTGATTTGAATTTGATTTGGCTAAGCTCAAGATTTTGACTTGAAAGGCTTAGGTTGGATTTTGTTTGAATTTGAGTTTGATTTTTGGAGTTGGTTTTGGTTATTTAAATTTATATTTCAATTATATATGTGAATATAAATGAAAATATAAATGGGTTATGAGAAAATTTCATGAATTTGAGGTGATTTGAACTTGATTTAGGCTAAGTCCTTAAGAGGGAATCAAAGTGACTTAAGAAAGATTTTTGATTTGGATTTGAATTTTGGATTTAGTTTGATTGATTTGAATTTATATTTCATTTTTAAATGAGAATATAAATGGGTTGTGAGAAATTTCCTTGAATTTGAATTAATTTAGTTTTTATTTGGGCTAAGTCCTTAAGAGGGAATCAAAGTGACTTAGGAAAGATTTTTTGATTTGTATTTGAATTTGGAATTTAGTTTGATTGATTTGAATTTATATTTCATTTATATATGTGAATATAAATGAGAATATAAATAGGTTATGAGAAAATTTCTTAAATTTGAATTGATTTGGATTTGATTTAGGCTAAGTCTATGAAAGAGAACCTAAGGACTTAAGAAACATTTTTTTTATTTGGAATTTCAATCATAAGCTTCAATCATTAGTTTCAATCATGGGTTTCAATCACGTGGGATTGATTTGAGTTTGGAGAAAATCAATTAAGTTGAAATTGTTTTAAGTTTGACTTGAAGGAAGGAAGTGAGGAATTTGGTTTAAGCTATAGGGTAAGAAAATTTTCCTAACACTCCTAAGGCATAACCTATTCCTATGGCTAACTCTTCTAAGTCTCTAGAGATAGGTTGAGTGTTCACCTAATCACTAGATGTGTCTTAGGACTAAGAAACTCTTAAAATCTAAGAGGAGTCCTATGTCTAAGATGGAGGGGTTGAGTGCTCATCCTAAAAATGAGGTCAACAAAGGGAACCCAATGAGTGTTGTGTGACTGACAAGGAACACCGCACGTATTGGTGTTGACCGAAACGATCAACAACCCCAAATGATCACAAACCCTAACAGAGACGATTTACTCTTAACCCAAGATGTAGAAGGAATCCAAAGCTTAGTGAAATGTGGCTCTGCTCATGTCAAGGACATAAAAGAGGAAGGAGGAATCTACTAGGGATAGAGTATGTAAACCTTCCACTAAGGAAACAGGTTCAAGTCATCCACAAGGGGATGGGAGGTTTGATTTGATTCTCACTGAGGAGTGAAATGATCTGATTTAATTTATTATTTGTTTAATTATTTGTTTAACTCCACCGAGGATAGACAAGTGAACTCTCCACTGGGGAGACAAGTTCAAGTCATCCATAAAGGAGGGAAGGTTGCGAAATTTGCTGAGGGGTTAGAATTCTGAATCAGCTGGGGAACAAGAAAGACTTGCATCTCATTGAGGAGAAGCAAAAGATTTTGATTTGGATTGATTGATTAATTTTGTTTTGTTTGTTTCACTCCACTGAGGGAGGAAGGTTGAATTTGTTTCAGATTTTTAATTTTAGATCTTGAGAGGGACCCTATTGGTTTGCGATGGACCACACTAAGTAGAAGCCACAGAGGCATAAACCTAGCTTAAATTAACCAATCCAAAGGGGTAGTCTACTAACCACATAGTAGGACTAACCGACCAAAGGGAATGCTTTTCGGTGTGCAGTAGTTGTACTAGGAAGAAAGTATAGTAGACTTACATCCTCCAAAGTAGGGATCAGTTGCTGGGGTGACCCATTGGCAAGGCAACAGATCGAACCCAACCTAGGGCTGACTATTGAGTGAATATCATTGAAGGACTTAGATCAACTCAAAGATAGTTAAGATTAATTTCATTTTTAGATTTGTTTTGATGGGTCCCATTGATTTGCGATGAACTGCACTAAGTATGGGCTATGGAGGCCTAGGCCTAACTTAGATTTACCAATCTAAAGGGAGTAGTCTACCAATCACAAGTAGGACTATCCAACCAAAGGGATGCCTTTCGATGTGCAATGGTCAAGTTAGGAAGAAAGCGTGGGGACTCACATCTTCCAAAAAGAAGAAACCACTAAGGTGATCGGTTGCTTTGGGCAACAAATCAAACCCGACCTATGGCTGATTATTGAGTGAATGCAGTTTGGGTACTTAAATCAACTCAAAGATAGTCAAAGATTAATTTCATTTCTTAGTTTATTCTGATGGATTCTGTTAGTTTACAATGGATCACACTGAGAAGGAGCTTATATTAGCCTAGACCTATCTCAAATTTATCAAACCAAAGGGAGTAGCTTCCCGACCGATGGGAGAACTATCCGACCAAAGGAGTGCCTTTTAGTTTACAATGATTAATTCCATGGAAGAAAGCCCGGGGACTTACATCTTCCACTATAAAAGACCATTAGGGTGATCGATTACTTTGGACAACAAATCGAACTCCACCTAGGGCTGCCCATCGGTTTGCGATAGTCATGCTAGAAAGAATGCGTCATAGTCTTACATCTTCCAAAGCGGAATGACTGCTGGGGTAACCTGCTTGTGGCAAAGTTGATTGAACCCAACCTAAAGGCGACTACGGAGTGAGTACTGACCTAAGGATTTATCTCAAATCAGGTAGTCAGATAATTCCTATATGGAGTTCTACTGACACTGCCCTAAAGATAGGATGTCTGCTTGGAAGAAGGGGCCCTTTGGGGGCTTGAATTCCTAATCTACATGTGAATATTTATTTATTTGTTTAGTTTGTTTTAATGTGGACCCTATTGGTTTGCGAGGGATCAAACTGAGAAGGAGCTTATATCGACTAGACTATCTCGGTTACTAAACCAAGGGAGAATTGCATTCTTGAACAAATTCTTCCAACATGCTACTTGAAAGGGGACTGTCTAATCCAAGAGTAACCTGGGTAGTGTCTAAATAGGGTCACAAAAGATGTGATCCAAGTAGAATGCTTGCAGGGAGAGGGGCAACTAAGGGCATGATCCAAAACCCTGGAGAAGATGACATGGCTAATCATATATCAAATAGGTATTTGGTGGCCAACTTAAGGACAAAGAGTGGGGACTCACATCTGCCAAGAATGGTGTATACATCAGGTGAGTTACTATTGACATAGCGAAGATCAACCAACCTAAGGTGCCCGTCGATTTACAACAATCAACCTAGGAAGAAAGCTCGGGGACTCACATCCTTCTATAGCTGAACTGATAGTTGGAATAGTCATTCGACTCGAGGTGTCAACCTAGGGACTCTTTGAATGCCATTAGGGAACTCACATCAACTCAAATATAGTCAAGAGGAAAAGAGGCTCTGGGGGACTTATCCTAAATCTCAAATATACTCGACCTAGTTAGACCATGATGATTAATTTAAGAAGAAAGATCGGGGACTCACATATTCTAAAACATAATCAACATGAGGTAGCTTACTGGCTGGGCAGTGAAGTCTACCATATTAACATGGTGCTCATTGGTTTATAATAGTCTAGTTAGGAAGAAAGCATGAGGACTCACATCTTCCAAACTAGTGATCACTAGGGTGACATACTAGTAAGATAGCATGTAGACCTGACCTAGAGCAGCTAATGAGCGAGTGCTACAGGGGGCTTGCTCCCACATCAAAGTAGCCCAAGATAAAAGAAATGTGTTTGCTGTTGTGCATGTTTTAAAAGGAATAGGACACCTCTCGGGTTCTCTTACACCTACCTTAAACACGCTCAGGATTTGATGAAGTGGTGCCACGAATGGCAGTTGGGATTCCCACCAAGAAAGGATGTCGCTCAGGTTTTCTTACACCTAACTTAGTTTTGCTAATCAAACTAGGATGTCTCTTGGGTTCTCTTATGCCACTTGGATTGGATAGTCCCCTTTCCTAGTAGCCACTTGGAGAATTTTATGGGATGCCCAGTAAGTGAGATATATTGAGATTTACCCACAATATATGATGAGGAAAACCCCAAAGATCTTTTCCCAAGAAGGCACCTGTCTTTAGTCAAGAAACTCCCATAGAATCGCAAACTACTTTTGAGTTGAGATAAGTCCCCAGGTCGGCACTCTCTCAGTAGTAGCCCTTAGGTCAAGTTTGACTTTTTATGCCACCAATAGGTTACCCCGGCGATCATCCTTGCTTTGGGAGATATAAGTCTATCACATTCTCTCAAAGACAACGCAGGCAAACCATTTTTTGACAATTTATTGTGCTATCAACTGATCACCCCAATGGTTCCTTGTTTAGGAAGTTATAAGTCTACAAGGTTTTTCCTAACTTGCCCATTGCACACCGAAAGACACCCATTAGGTTGGTTAGCTTTATCTCGCGACCGATAGACTATCCCTTTGGATTTGTAAATCTAAGACAAGTCTAGGCTGATATTAGCTCCTTCTTAGCAGATCCATCGCACACCGATAGGGTCCATCTAAAATTTAGTTGATCTTGGCTATTCTCGAGTCAATATGAGTCCACATCAGCATTGGCTCAAATAGTCATCTTAGGTCGGGTTCGATTTATTATGCTATCAACCGATCACCCTAGTGGTTCCTTGTTTAGGAAGTTGTAAGTCTACAAGCTTTCTTTCTGACTTGACCATTGTACACCGAAAGGTAACCCTTAGGCCGTATAGTCCTAGCTTATGGCTAGTAGACTACCCCTTTGGATTTGTAAATCTGAGATAGGTTAAGGTCAACATAGCCCCTTCTTAGTGGGTCCATCGCACGCCGACAGGGTCCATAACATAACACACCAAATTAAATCAAATCAAATCAATATAAATCAAATTAATCATCAGGACTACTCTTGAGTTAAGGTAAGATCACCAGCGATGCTCACTCAAATAGTCGCCCTAGGTTGGGTTCAATTTGTTGCACCGTCGATAGATCACCCCAACGACTGATCCCTACTTTGGAACATGTAAGTCTATTATACTTTCTTTTTAGTAAAGTCGTTGCACACCGAAAGGCAACCCTTAGGCTGGATAGTCCTACCATGTGATTGGTATGCTCCCCCTTTGGATTTGTAAATCTGAGACAAGTCAAAGCCGACATAACCCCTTCTTAGTTGGTCCATAACATGCCAACAGGGTCCATAATATAGCACACTAAATTAAATTAAATCAAACATAAATCAAATTAATCATCGTGACTACTTTGAGTTAAGATCCTGGTGCTCATCAGCCTTAGGTAAATTTATTGTGCCATCGATAGATCACAACGATTGATTCCTACTTTGGAAGAAAATTGCACGCTTTCTCCTAGTATAGTCGTTTTCTCCAAAAGGCAATCCCAGTCGGATAATCCTACCTCATTTTAGACTACTCCGGATTTGTAAATCTGAGATAGTGGGCACATAACCCCTTCTCAATGGGTCCATCACATGTCGATAGGGTTCACAACATAATACACTAAATTAAAAAAAAATTAAATTGCATCAAATCAAATAAAATTAAAATCAAATTAATCATTAGGACTACTCTTGAGTTGAGGTAAGATCCCTAGCAACGCTCACTCAATAGTCTCCTTAGGTAGGGTTTGATGTGTTGCTCATCCAATAGATCACCCCAGCGGGTTTTTCTTGCTTTGGAAGATGTAAGTCTGCTATGCTTTCTTTCTAGTACAGCCATTGCACACCGAAATGCAACCTCTTAGGTCAGATAGTCCAACCTTATGGTAAGTGGACTACCTCTTTGGACTTTTAAATTTAAGACAGGCCAAGACCCCTATGGCTCCTTCTTAGTTTAGTCCATTGCACACTAACAGGGTCCATAACAAAATAAATTCAAAACCAACCTCTCTAATGGAGTCAAATTAAACATATGTGAACACTTAACCTAAGCCTAGAGACTAGAGGAGAGCATTCGGTCGGTTTGGTTAAACTTTTTATTAAACCAAATAAACTGAATCAAATAATTTAAAATAACTGAACCATCCAAATAACATATAAAACTGAACTAACCAAAATGAATTATAATTTGGTTTATTCAGTTTGGTTTTTGATTAAACCAAATAGAATATAAAATAAAAATAAAAATATTTTTTAATGAACTAATTAATTAAAATAATCTAATAAATTTTATATATTAAAAATTTCTTAATCAAGTAAAAATCTATAAATCTATACAAATAATTAAGCATTTACAATCAAAATTGTATATTTATATTTAACTTGTTAACTAATTTTGGTTTATTCGATTTATTCGGTTTATCCAATGTTTTTTTTAAAAAAATCAAACCAAAAACCAAAAATCGAATAACTAGGCATTTACAACCAAAAACCAAACTGTGAGATTTAAAACCGAACCAAACTGACCAAATTACATCGGTTCAGTTCAGTTTTTTGATTTGAACCGACTAGTGCACACCCCTACTAGAGACTTAGAAGGGTTAATCATAGGATTAGGCCATGCCTTAGGACTTAAGGAAATCACCTACCATATAGCCTAAACCCACTCCATATACACCTTCTCAAATCTTACCCAGATTCAAATCTCAAACCAAAAATCAAATTCAAATTCAAATTATAAATCTAATTCTAAATTTAACTCCAAATGATTGAAACCCAAAATCAAATTTAAATCCTAAGACCCTTCCTAAGCCATATGAATCACCTTCATAAGCTTAGCCAAAACCCCTTTTAAATTAAATCAAATTCAATTGATTCCTTTATAAATCAATAATTCATTCATTTATATTCACAAATATAAATAAAATCTATATCCAAATGATCAAAACTAAATCAAATCGAACCAAAACCCCTATTAAGCTAGATGAACCCACCTCCATGTGCTTAACTAAATTAGCCTTTAAACTAATACAAACTCAATTGATTTTTTAATAAATCAATTATTCCTTCATTTATTCATATAATCAAGTCAAAATGATTTTCTTAATCCATTCTTTACCATCATCAAAAATTTGAAATTTATAATGTCAAAATTCAATAACCAATCAAGTTGTTTTCCTAAATTTCACTTGAAACTTCCAATTGAGCCAAAACCTTTGGACTCCAAATCAATAGTTGGATTTATATTTCAACTCACATATAAGTCCCACTAAACTTAAATGCCAAAACCAAACCACTAACCAACTTAAGTCCACTTGGCCCTAAGCGACCATTTGAGATAACTTTCCCAAATCCATTGAACCAAGCTCACCAAAACCTTTCACCATGATTGTTGATTACCCTAGGATGATCAATTGCAATCAATTGGGTCAAACCAAGTCAATTTAGTCCTTTGACTAAGTCATCCTTTAACCCAAATGAAATCTAAACTAGCCAAAATCTATCGTATACCAAATTGATTGAAACCATTGATCCAAACACACTCATAATCAATGATTGAATATGACCAAACTCTCAATTGAGCCAAACAAAATTCAATTGACCATTTAACCCAAGTTGACCCAAATTGGCCTAAAAAGCCAAAATGGGTCAAATCCCAATCTAACCCAAATTGATTGCAACCAATGGCTCAAGTTCATTCCAAATTAATTATTGAACTTGACCAAAGCCATAATTGAGCCTAATTTGACCAATTGGTCAACTTGACCTAACGTAGCTTAAATTGACCTAAAGGGTCAAATTAGCCAAAATTCAAATTAAATCCAAATTGATTCAAACCGAAGGCCACATTCATCTTCAATTAGCCAATTGAACATGAATAAATCTAAACCCAAGCTAATTTAATCAATTTTGGTCAAATTGATCAACTTGACCCATTTGATTCCAAATGAGCCAAAATCAATCCTAAGCTAAATTAAACCAAATTGATCATACTAAAATACTTCAAATCATCATTTGAACCTAGCCTAAGCCTTGGTTTGATCCAATTTGACCAATTGATCAACCTAACCTAACATGACCCAATGTGACCCATATGACCCAAATTGAGCCAAATCTCTTGAAACCAAGCTATTACCCATTGGGAGCTAATCAAACCCGACCCAAACCCATTTGGGATTAGCCCAAAATCAACCCAACCTAATTAAATCCCTCATGGATCCTCCCCTATATATGATTCCACTTAATTCTCTCCATCACATGCATTCAACTCCCCCCCATCCATGGCATTCAATAGAGCTGATCCTATGGCAGCAAAAGAGGACTTTGGAGCTAAATTCAAAGTCCTCAATCAAGCCATTATTACTCATAACCATCTCCCCATCACATTTATTCAAATTTTCGGCCATCCCCTTCAAAGCAAGAAAAGAAGGCTCATTCCAAAAAAAAATTCAAAGTTCATTCAGCCCCCAAAAACACCCCAAAGCCAATAACAACCTTTCCCCACTTGATTTGAGCAAAAAAAAAAATCAAAATAAAGCTTTTTCTAGCGAGAAAGTGGCGACCACTAGCAATCACGATGTTTCAAAAGAAAGTAAAGGTTCAAACTCTTTCCAAGGCTTCCTCTCACCTTCACGAGCTTGCTCAAGTCATCACCACCGTCGAAAATCATCCCCGGTGAGGTAGTTTTGCCAAACTTTAACTAGTTGTAGGATCTATGATTTGTGATAGTTTCACGCTATCTTAGGAATTTCCTTTAGATAAACCTTGAAATTTTAATTTTATATCATTCACCTGTGAATCAGGAAGTTTTTCGCTGAAAATCGCCGTGAAAACGAGCCCAATTGGATGAAATTTTGCCTAAAAAATACAAAAATTATTCAAGTGAATAGTATTTTTGTCTGTTTCGCTAGTCGAAGAGCAGCGACCATCCGATCTCTCGATTCACGAGACGGCCGCATCGGAATCGCTGTTTTCAACCCTACGATCAAATTCGTCGGACGGTCCGACGATTGCATCCTCACGTTTCTCCCTACGGATTCATGAATAAGATCTGGATTGTCCAATCCATGATCAGATGGACGGAATCAATTTGCACATCCCTATCCCGCGCGCACGATCTTTCCCACTCGATCGGCTGACGCGACACCGTGTTAGCCAATTGCATGGAACCGTGCTAGCCAATTGTGCGGAACTACGCTAGCCAATTGCATGGAACCACGCTAGCCAATCGTGCGGCACCGCGTGGCATCGCATGCCATGTGGAACCCACGATCCAATCACGCATGTGCCGTTACTTGCATGTGCCGAATTATGTTAAGTGGGAAATTAGGGTATTTTCTTATTTTTAAAATTATCTCAAATACGTGAAACTTCAAAATTTTATAGAAACTAAAATACTTAACAAAAAAATATAAATAAGGACTCGTTGGATTCAACTTTCTGAGAGAAATCTAACAAACTAAAAATCCCCAAATTTACTAGATATTTTGAACTTAATTTGAGTTTAGTAAAAATCAAATTTCATTAATTAAACTAAAAATACATATCAGATTATGCTACATTTTAAAGGATTGAAATTGAAGTTGAAATCTACCTACCATAAAAATTTCAAATCAAAATCACTTATGGATAGAAGATTTTGAATTTTGAAATTCAGATGATTTTTTTTAATAAAATAAATTAACAAACTTCATGAAAATCATCTTAAATCAATTAAAACTTCAAAAAATCATAACTAACTGTAGAAAAATTCAAAAAATACAAATAAATACTCATTTTAAAGGTATTTCAAAGGGGATTAAGTTAAAATTATATTTAATTAATTTTGAATAATAATTAAGACTTAATTTGGTTTAAATTAAAAACTTAATTAGCTTAATTAATCTCTAATTACCTAAGTAATTAATCCCAAACTTTCTGAAGTTGATTAGTGGGATAACCTCTGTCTCCCATGATTTTCTTGAGATTTATTACTTGGTTAATTATAGATATTATTTATCTTAGCCTTAATTATTCTCTTAATTAATTAGGTAATTAATTAATATTCTAAATACCAAAAAAATCATTAATTAAGCTTGATAATCATTGTGACGTAGTGGATGGACATGGGGAATGAGATTGGAACCTCTTCTCATTCTTTTCCTAAGTTCATTTCAATTGAGTTGAGATTAATTAATTTGAGATTAATTAATGGTTTAATTCATTAATTAATTGGCTTGATTAGTCAAATTGAAATAATAATCATTCTAGAACTTGTCTAATTAAGTTTCTTGGATCACTTGTGTTCAATACCCAAGAGAATTCCCAAGAAAAGAAAATTATAACTAGCCTACATGTGTGGGAGGGTTATAAGAGTACTTAATTAAACCCCTTAGTTTAATTAACCAATAATTATGAGCCAAATTACATTAGGCCCTTTTATTTTCATAGGATCATTGCTGATTTTATTTCCAAAGCATGTGCATATCATGTTGGCTCATAATTACTTGGATAATTATGCTAAGGAGGCATAAGTAAGGAGTAATAAATAGATTGATTGCATATTACAACTTAATTAAACCATAAAATCAACCTAATTATTTTTAATTAAATTAAATTAACTCACTCATGAGGAATGAAATTAGAATTAGCAAACCTCTTTTATTTCCTAAATCAAATCAAACTTAAGATTAAAAATAACATTAAAGAACTTTAGTTTATTTTAAATAGTCTTATTTAGTATGATTATCCTTAGGAATTAATTGGAATGAATGAGATCATGTACTTGTGTTCCTTTATTTCTTTCCAATCATGTTAAATGTTGCTTGCCATGTGTAATCATGCACTCATTTCTTTTAAAATTAACTAAATGAAATGGTTTCTTTTATGTCAATTTACATGTGTTGATTTAAATTAAAAATGCGTGTGGCTATTATTACTATTAAACCAAAAGATATTTTCAAAAACCTATAAATCAATTATAATAGATGGAGTGATGTTAATTATAAATATCTATAAGTTTTCATATGTTTATAATATAAGATATGCAATGTGAAGCTCTCTTTCCTTGCCTTATATGGATTTGCATGGGATTTACAAATGTATAGTTCATTTGAAAAGAACACAACATTTGTCTAAATCTACTCCTATGCATCTTCATGTTAAGACTTAGGAAGAATTTCATATCATATATGTAAGTCATATAATCAAATCAAATATGACTTCTTGCATGACTTCTCATTCTTATGGTTTTGCCTATACATCTATTTGTATATAAGAAAAGTGGTATATATTGGTCAGAGGTTTTAAGCTTTAAGTAGTACCTTATGCCCTTGGTGTAGAATAATGGTGTCATACTCACTTAAAACTCTTATACATATGTATGCATATTATAACCAATGAATAAGAAGCATGAATCAAAAAAATGAAATAAATCAAATACAACTTTTGCATGGGTTTTTCCTATTCTTATAGTTGTTTATACATCTATATGTATACAAAAAAGTGGTATACTAGTCTAGACATCTTCAGGGCTGCGAGGCTTTAAGTGGCCCTAAGTAGGTCTTATACCTTACGCTCCTGGTATAGAACAATGATCTCGTACTCACTTAAAACTCTTATACATGTGAATGTGTACTTAGCTAATGGATAAAAAAATTTCTTTTTTTATTAAAAAAGACATGCATTCATAATTCAATCAAATGAGATATTTAAATTCCAAATATACTTCTTTGCATTCATCATTTAAGTGTGCTAAGACATACATTGTATGTATAAGTATGCTTATGATTTAACAATATGCATGATATACATAATGGAAAGAAATGAATAAACATGTATTATGTGACAGTAATTCATTCTAATTAATCTTAAGATGCCATTCTTATTAAATAAGGCCATTTAGAGTGAACCTAAACTTAGGGTTAATTGAATCATGTAATAATCCATTCACTAAAGAGAATCAAGCTAATTAATTTGCCTTAGAAGTGACTTAAGGTAGGGTTAAAAGAGGGGTCCCCTCTCTTTCTTCTCTTTATAACACTTAGTTATTAAATGTAAGCCAATTGAAATAAAAGAAAATATTAATTAAAACTTGCAAA
This sequence comes from Cymbidium sinense, assembly GCA_021442155.1. Lineage (NCBI taxonomy): Eukaryota > Viridiplantae > Streptophyta > Magnoliopsida > Asparagales > Orchidaceae > Cymbidium > Cymbidium sinense. Next base: position 107,293,316 of record CM038215.1, read on the forward strand.
TTAACTAAACAACTTAAAGTGAAACTACCATTTAAATTGAATCTTTCTACACTTAAAAAATTCTAACTCTAAATCCTAGTTAGGACATATCACACAAGCCTTAACACACACATTAGAATTAAGTCACCAGTTCTAGCTTTATGTTAGGACAGCTTCTAGTTTTATGTTAGGGTGGTGCATTATTTGATGAATATTTTATTTTGTGGTGTATTATTTTAGACTGGATGTTAGGGTGTATGTGCATAGTCCGATGTTACGCCGATATTTAATCATATTTTATGCAGGTTTTAAGGGGTAAAATAAAAATATAAATGTTTTTACTGTGCATGTTGCTTAACCCCCAAGCATAACCCATGTTAGGATATGTGGGTTTGGTTACTCATGTGTGGGGTGCTAAGTCCAAATTATTCATATAACTGCTTAAGTTGAATGGTGTGTTTAGCTAACGTTTATTTTGTAGGTGTAACTAGATTTAGTTTTCTTCTTTTAATGTCATTTTGCATTAGGATTAAGATAAGTGTTATGAGGGATTATGATGAGCATTGGTTACAAGATCAAGTCTTATGTACCATGTGAAGCCTTTGGAGAAAGCACATCCAAGCCAAATCAAAAGAATGAAGAATGAAGACCCCCATAGCATTTATCATTTGTAATTATAATTATTCTTTTATAATCCGGGTTGTATAAAGGTAGAGCTCGGCTACCCACATTTCTTTTTGAGTTGTACGGCAGTACCTGACTGCACCGGCCTTTTATTCTTTTGCGGTAGCTATAAAATTTTTTTTATGTTATGTTTAGATTGTGCATTAAAATAACATGCTTTTTATAGTTTCTTTATGATTGATGTTTGAATGTGTGTCCTCGATGCGGTAGGCTTTTAGGATGAAATTAATTTTTTTATCCCAATTAACAACTCATAATTAAATTTTTAAACAACTCATAACCTCACATAAAGCTTAAGATATAATAAAGATAATTAAAAGATTTATCAATCCCTTAGCTGAATGGTTGACTGTTTCACAACATGCATATCATATTATTTCGCTCTTGAAAATAGGGGATTTTCATCATTGCTAGATAGAGAAAATGCTTGACCTTTGAGAGCCTATGATGAAAAACACTTATTTCTCCTTTTGATTTGGTTCATAATCAACTTCATCATACATTTAGGCATACAAAATCCCAAAGCCTTTGTCAAAATAAAAAGTCCAACATCAAATAAAATTTGATAAAATTTGCATTAGTTTAAAACATTGTTCATACCACTCATGCTCTAGTCTCTTAAAGAGTGGGTTTAAGGACTTTAGTTTCTTTTTTAAATAAATAATAGCCTAGCCATCTTGCAAAGCATAAGACTTGACCACATGATTTTAAAAAATGTAGGAGGAGTTGGTTAACTACCACTCTAGGCTATTATAAGTTCAACAGTCGGCTGGTTTACCCTCTCTTGTGGAGGTAAACAATATAGCAACTTTCTCCTTAGATATAGGTCGTGCTTTGGCCCTCGCTAAAGCTCCCTAGATTCAGGATTCGAGGTTGTTATTTCTCTTTGGGGCTGCAAGCATAAATCCTCACTTCTTAGATATTTCCATAATCTTGTGTTGTTGGATTATATGTCCTAGCTCTCTAATAAAATTTCAACTCAAACAAATAAATCTCTTCAAATTCAAATATATAAAGCCCAATTTTAGGGTAGAATGGAATGCTCACTAGGCTTCCCAGTATCATGAGTATTCCCTACTCATCTCCCTTTGACTTCCAAAAATAAGTGTCTCCTTTTGAACTTTCCCAATTGATTTTTTAAATATAACCAATCCTTTGATAGTATGACCTTAAAATCTTTGGAGACCCTAATTATCTACTTTAATCGAGAGTATTCTTAAGGAATTTCATTCTTTAGGGTGTAATTAACATATGGGAGGCCTCCATAGGAAACTTAACGAACCTATCTTAAAATAAATTCTGCTTTACTTTCTCATGTAAAGTAGGGGAAAGATCTCTAGTACATTCGAAGACCCATCATGACTTAGGAGTCCTTATTAGGTGATTAGGTCCATTATAGGGTGGTGATTTCTATATTTTGAGATAAAGCACCATTCCTTAATGTCATACCTGATCACTTCAATAAATATCCCCTAAGATTTGCGTGGTGTCTCGCATCCACAAAAAAACACCACACTACCGTAAGCAATATTCTCTTATTCCTACAACATAGATAATAATTTAAAATTTTGGTACAAACAAAGATTTGTTTAAAATCTCCTTTCACTAATTTGAAGTTTCAATGTTAATTCATCAAATATAAAAGTTTACTATTTATAAAATCTAAACCATTATTTCAATTTATCTTTAAAATTTTAAACCATAAAAATAAAAAGAAAATCCCTTCAAACAAAATGAGTAAATCAATATCACATCAATGCTATCATATTTTCCTTATTTAGAGAGAACATGTCCACCACTTAAGATAATGTGATTTATATGTCATACTAAATTGCATCAAATTGAGGTGCTATAGGTAAAGGAACTTTGATTTCAAATTTTTTATACATAATTTTATAATAATTCATTATCATTTTCTCTTAATCCATGATCTATATTGAAAAATATTTAATAAATCTTATTTTAATCATTCATTAATATCAACATAAAATAATAAAAATAAAAATTTTAAGTCTTTCATTATATAACATAGTTGTTTATACTTAAACACTTTAGAGATATAACATAACTTCATTTTAATTAAAAGCTTATTTGCACTATAATTTTATAAGAGAATACTTACATCGATATCATTAGCATAAACATACCTTAAATTCGATCAACCATTTATTCTTTATGCTTCTTGCTCTTCCATGCAAAACAAAATATATAGTTGATAATAAATATTTGCCTTGTATAAGATATTAATTGATCTCTTTTATAATTAAGTAATATAAAAGTGTAATAAACATATTTTATGATATCATTCATGCATTCATATCATTAACTATATAATAAAAAATGTTTCATCATTCCTTTCACTTTTTTTTATCTCATATTCATATTTAGAAGGCTATCCCCTTTTATATCATATCAAACTCATCAATCTTATGCCCTTCAACTTATCAAATAATGTGGCCTACATGCATAAATAAATACACTAACATCATGCCTTCTTTTAGTATTGGAGCCTACACTTGCCCTCTAACTTAGCATTTTATCAACTAGTTAACTAGCTTTCATGCATAAGGCAATACATGTATCAATAATTTTTTGAGTTATTAATAATAATCAATCTTCATATAATATGCATCCCATATGATACATAAAATGAAACGAATTGATTAAGTTAAATAGCCTATCTTTTAACATAAACATTATTTTCATAATTTCTACATGTGAACCTATATTATAGAGATATGTATAAATTTTTTTTTCAAAAATTTTTTGCATGTATGATTATAAATGAGATATTTTATAATATACATCAATCCTAAATAAATTTTTAATGTCTTTATATGTTATATAATAAATATATATAATATAATATATATGTTCAAGAATATCTTACAATAAAAGATCAATAATCAATTAGAAGCTTGCTAAAAATCATAGCACAACATGATTATTAACTTGTTGTAATTATGAATCATAAAAGTAAATAATGCTTGCTAAATATAATGAATTTTCTACACATATCTTATAGTTTTTTTAAGGAACAATATGCACAAGATCCACAAATATTTTCTTAAAAATTTCTAAGAACTTTTGTTTGAAACTTAAAAAGTATCGAAATATTAAAATATCTGAAATGAAGAGAGCTCATTGATTCTTAAGATAGTAAAATTATTACATGCATCAAATTCATGAAAGCCTTGGAGAATTTGCTGTAATTTTAGCCTTTTTTTCATTTTTAATTTTTTATAACTTTTTTAATTTTTGTTAGTTTATTTGTTGTAAGAAAATAACTCTCTAAGATTTTGTTCCTTTCTTATCTCTTCTTTGTCATGACCACCCTCCACTCTAGATGTCCCTCAAGCCACAAGTCAAACCCTCCTTTACTTTGACATGCATTAATCATGGGATTAGATAATAATAATAATGATATAATTTATAAACATACTATTTTTATTTTTTAATTAATATTAATTATTTTAATTATAATTAAACTTACACAATCATATTTAAAAATTAATCCAAACTTTTTAATATGAACTTAATGTCTACTCTTAATATTTCAAGTATAATTTCTCATTTATTGCCTAACTTTTAAGTTATCAGATAAATTGATAAACTAATAAAACTTTATAACTTGTATGTTGATGAATTTGTTCAATTTTGATTTTTAATTCTTCAAAAAATAAAAATCAAGAGTAAAGTTTTGCAATTAATTATCTTAATTTAGTTGATATAAATATATCATATATATCATATATATTATGGTTTAATTAACTAGCAGAAAGATCTTTTCTTGGATTTATTAAGCATGTATATGATTAGAGGGTGATTTAAGTAGGTTATTAGGTCATGATCATATGACTTGGTATAACGAATATCATAAAATGTGAATTTACCACAAATATATCTGATTGATGAGGGATTCCCCTCTTTGGCTCTAAAAGTTGAGAAGGAAACCCTTTTTTTTAAGGTTGATGAAGGTAAGAGAAAAGTCTTAGACCTTTGAGGGCCGAACATCTCTTTCTAGTTGAGAATAAGGAGGACATGATATACAATGGTTGCATATATATCATCAACAAAGAATGCAATTCTCCTAACCCCAAAAGAGATGTAAATATTGCAAATGAAGATAGGAGGAGAAAGAATGAGGGATTTCACATATTCACAACAATCAACAACCTTAAGAGGTCATGATGTGCTAAAGACTTAATGAAAAAAAAATTGTCTGTTACAAAGGAGGATTTGAACTTGTGACCTTAAGGTTATGAGCATTGTTAGCTACCAAACTACTCTACTTCGCATTGAACAACTGGGAACTGATTGACGAATAAAGATTGGATATGCCCCTTGTGGGCTCTGAAAATTCGCCACCGATCTCTCGAAAAATATTGATGAAGAGAGTATTGATTTAAGATGTCGGTGTAACTTTTAGAAGGCAGATGAGATAGTAGATAAGACATTCCCCAGAGATTTTGCTCTCATTTGTTGAAGACTTTAGACCTGGCTCCAGGTTTCTTATAGGCGCAAGCCCTTATAGTTAATTACCCCTCCCAATAAGTAAGAGAAAACTTTCGATTAAGGCTAGTCATTAGATCATTGAATGCATAGTTTATAGTAGCAGCATATGGAGTTTTAGAATTTAGAGGTTATGAAATTCATCATTTTTAGCTTAAAATGGATGGTTGGGGGAACGATGACATGCCTGATATAAATCTCATGGTTCCATCATCCCGGGTTATCGTAGTCCCTAGTCTACTTAGTCAGAGGAGGTACTCGACCCAACCTAATAGAATGATCCTTATCAACAACACATGGGTTATATCATCCAAGAAATTCTTGTAGACTTAGGGTGGTCTTTATCAAAGGAGACAGGATTAAGTCTACCTTAGCTGACATAGGGCTTTTTGCTCTATCAAGTGTACCATATGATTCACAACTCAAAGGGTAGATCCATTGGGGAGCATACGGGCTACGATCATGACCGTAATATAATGGAGTCTTACTGGCCAAACCAACCGATCAAAGGACTCTGGTCATAACTGCATCATCTGTGGAGTCTACCAGCCAAGCCATGTAGTCAGAGGACACAGGACACATCTTTACTAGCATGAGATTGATTAAAAGTAAATATAATAGAATACTTGATTTGACATTGACTTCTTTGTGAGCTAGAGTTTTCTTAATTTATTACCTCTGATAAACAGTTGTGAGAGGTGGATAGATTGTGTTTTACTTTAAGTTTTTAATGATTGAATTTTATTTAAGTAGTTTTTAGATTGATATCTAATCTGAATTAATTTGATTTAAAATTAAAATCATATTTTGATGAAAGTATCCCCTCCGGTTGAAATTACCATTCAACACAGCCATCACCGGGGTAATTAATTGATTGAATCAAATATATTTGAAACTTTAAATCTTATCAACTCTATTTTGCTTCTAACATAGGATCAAATCTACTATCACATAACAAAAATAGTTTCTCAGATATTTTACTAAGTTGAAATTTTTTTAATAAATTTTTAGGTTTTGTTAACCCGAACCTAGTCTTAAGACTAAATCGGGAAGCAAACTGTACAGCATCCTCTAACACTTGAATTTAAATATTCAGCATAGTGTCGAACACATGTGGGTGTAATTAAGAATTCCTTAATTAATTTCTTATATTTGCTTGTATGATGTGTTGCGAATCCGGTGGCGTAGAAGGTGTTGTAAATTGATCTAACATCTTATTAAAATTTTCAGATTAATATTTAATTGATTCTAAGTTGATTAGTCTTTGAATATTCAATAGACTTTCACTTATGATAATTCTCAAATTCATCGCCAACTATACTCAATTTCTCCTTGATCTAATTCAAGTATTTAATAGGGGGATGAATATACTCAAATATTTTCCAAGGATTCATCGCTTATGGTTATTAGAAATCATTCAATCTCATAAAAAATCTATGATAAATTTTTTATTTTATTCAATTTATTTGATTATATTCAAAGAGTATATCTTAATTTCAAGAGACTCTCTTATGCTTTAATTTGATGTTCAATCAAGATTCCTACTTCTTTCGATATCCTCTAATTTACAATTGTTCAATAAGTTTTATGATCACATGCTTGTGAATTTAATACTTTGAGTATTCAATAAAAGGCTCTATTCATATAAACAAGCGTAGATAAAATTTTTATTTTTAATTCTTCATCTATCCCTTTCTTAGAGAGAAGAGAAATAAATGAAGAACCAAAAGTAAAAAAATCAAAAACACTTCTTGTGTTAGACACCACACAGATCCAAAAATGTTCTTATTAGGCTGCTCGGGTACGACATTGAGGAATGATGTACTATCTCGAGAGATAGGAGTCATCATCCTACAATGGACATAATCACCTTAATAAAGACTCCTAAGGACTATGAGACTTCTGAATGTACCAGAGATTCTTCTCCTATTTTACATGGAAAAGTAAAGCAGGGTTTATTTTGAACTAGGTTCGTTAAGTTCCCTATGGAGGCAAGCTCCTATAGTTAATTACATCCTAAAGAATGAGATTCCTTAAGAATACTCTCGTTTAAGGTAAATGATCATTGTCCCCAAAGATTTTAAAGATAGGACTATCAATCAATTAGTTTATTTTTAGAAGATCAAGTGGGAATGATCAAGAGGGGGAAGTTATTATCGAAACTAAAGGAAGATCAGTAGGAGATGCTTAGGATACTAGGAAGCCTATTAAAGATCATAAATTATCATTTGGTTGGGCTTTATATTTTTAGAATTGAAGTGATTTATTTATTTAAGTTGAATTTTTATTAAAAATCTAAGGCTTATAATTCCATAGCACATGATCATGGAAATGCCTAAGAGGTGAGGATTTATGCTCATAGCTCACAAAGGGAAGTAGCGACCTCTGAATTTAAATCTAGGGAGCTTTGGCGAGGGCCAAGGAATGACCTAAATTTAAGGCAAAAATGGGTATTTGGTTTTCCTCCACAAGAGAGGAAAAATCACCTGACTGTGGACTTACAACCGCCTGGGGGTGGCCACCAACTAACTCCTCCTATGATTTTAAATGCATGTAGGCAAGTCATATGATTTTGCAAGATAGCTAGGTTATTGTTTAATTAGAAAGAGACTAAGTCCTTAAACATACCCCCTAAGAGACTAGATCACATAGGGCATGATTAATGACTTAAATCTAATGCAAATTTTTGTTATATTTTATTTTCATTTTTGGACAATCAATTTGACATAGGCTATGAGATTCATATGCATAATGCATGAGGAATTGGATTATGAGCCAAAATTAGCAAAAAGGGAGTTGTGTTTCCACCATGGCTCTCAAAGGTCAAGCCAAATTCTTTGGTAAAGGTGGAAGCTCTCCCTAACAATAGTGAAACAAGATGCTTTTTTTATGCATGATATGAAAACATACAATATCCAGCTAAGGGGTTGCTAATTCTTTTATCTTGATTTATAACATAAGCTTTATGTAAGGTTATGAGTTGTTTATTTTTAGTTTTGAGTTCATTAGTTGGATATAAAATTTATTTTTTTAAGAGCTTAATCACATCTAGGCCATTCATCAATCAATTAAGAAACTAAGAAAACATACCATCTTAATTCACAAGATAAACAAACATCAAATAATTTATAAAGCTAGTGCAAAAGAATAAGAAGCCATTTATGGTCAGGCTCAACCGCACAAACCTGAAAATAAATTGGGTAGCTGAGCTCTACCCTTATACAACTTTGATTATAAATGAATTAATTACAATCAAGAAGGAAGTCATGTTATGGGGATCTTCATTCTTCATTTCTTCTTTCTTCTTTCCTTTCTTCTTTCTTCTTTGTTCTTTGTTCTTTGTTCTTTCTTCTTTTTGTTGGTTGGAATGTGATTGCTCCAAAGGCTTCACATGGTACATAAGACATAGTCTTATGGACAATGTTCATCCTAATCCCCTATAACAATCATTCTAAATCCTAATTGTAAATTTACATGAAAATGGGAAAAAAGAAATCTAACTAAAACCTGCAAAATAGAGATTATCTAAACAAACCTCATAATCCCAAGCATGTATATGAATAAATTAGACTTAGCACCCCGCACATTGGTAACCAAGTCCACTTGGCCTATTTTTGGATTATGATTAGGGGTATAAGCAGCCTACATGGCAAAAGTATTTATATTTTTATTACAGCTCCCCTTAAGCATAATCCCCTGTAGAAGATAATGGTTAGACTAAGATCGCCCTATCATTCATCTACACACATACACCCTAACATACAGACTAAAATATTACATCACAACATAAAATCAGGCATCCAACTATGCACCGCCCTAACATACGAATAGAAATGATGACATAGCCTAATGTGTGTGCCATTTAAGGCTTGTGTGGTGTCTTAGCTGGGCTTTAAGATTGAAGTTTTCTAAGTGTGAGAGGTTCAACTTAGAGGGTTGTTTCATTTAAGTGATTTTAGTTGATTTGGTTGATTTCATTTTATGATTTGGTTTGGTTTGAATGAACCTACAATTAATTACTAAGTGCTATAAAGAGTGGAAAAAGAGAAGAAAACTTCTCTTTCCTCCCTACCTTAAGTAATTTCTAAGGTAGATTCATTAGTGATTTTTATTTAGAGAATGTTTTATTATGTGTTTTAATTAATCCTAACTTTATATTTTCCCTAAACAAACCTATTCAAAAATGAAGACATTTTAAGATTATGTAAAGTGAATCACTATAAAAAAAATACACAATATTTTATTTCTTTCCAACATATGTAACATCGACATGGATGAATCCTAGCATATCTATACATGCAAATGGAAATGTTAGAACACCTTAATGATGAATTCTAAGAGATTTTGCTTAAAAAAATTTGGAATTTTTTATGATGCATGATTTTGTTAAGTAGAAAAGAGGGGATTCTTTTATCCATTACTCATATGCATATTTACATGTATAAAAGACATAAGTGAGTACGGTGCCATTATTTTCTATACTAGAGGTGCAAGATACAAGTCCTACTTGGGGCTACTTAAAGCCTCGCAACCCCAAAATATCCAGACTAATATACCAATTTTTTAAATACATGTGCATGTACAAAAGTAAATGAATGGAAAAAGAGTCATGCAAAAAGTTTATATTTGTTTATTTGATTTGGTTATACAATTTACATGTGTAAAGGTGAAGATCCTTCTTAAATGATAATATAGGAATGAATAGAAATAGATTTAAGCAAGTGTTGCATTATTTTCAAATGAACTATACACTTTAGAAATCCTATTCAAAATTATGTTAAAAGAGAAGAGAAGGAAAGTCACATAATGCACATTTTTATATTATACTCATATGCAAGCTTATAAGTAATTATAAGTAGCATACCTATCATTTGTAATATTTGATTTCTAAGCTTTCAAAATAATTTTGGATTTAGTAGTGATAATAGCCATTCATATTCTTACCTTAGCCAAAAACATGCAATTTGATATAAAGAAAATATTTTATTTTAATTAGATTTTTTAAAAGACATGAATGCATGATTTTCATATGACATACACATTTAGCATGCTAGAAAAGAAATAAAATGATTCAAGCATGTAACTTCATTCACCTTAATTAATTCTTAAAGACAATCCTATAGAATAAGATTATTTAAAGTGAATCAAAGTTATTTAAAGAAATTTTTAGTTTTGATTTGAGTTTGATTTGAATTTAAGAAATATGAAAAGGTTTGCTGGTCATAACCCATCTCCCACATGTGTATGTTGATTTAGTTTAATTTTTAATAATATTAAGTTGATTTTATATTTTGTTTAGGTTAAAGTGTAAATTAAGTTCATTAATTACCCCTTACATACACCTCCTTAACATAATTATTCAAAATATTATGAGCCAACATATGATATACAACCACATTGAATTTAAATCAATAATGCTCCTAAGAAAGAAAGGGTCTAATGCAATTGGCTCACAACTAATGATTAATTAAGCTAAAGGGTTTAATTAAGTACTTTAATAACCCTTCCCACACATGTAGGTTGGATTTGATTTCCTTAAGCTTACTTAGGTTATTGAACATCTAAGTATTTACACAGCAAAGGATTGATTAAGTTCAGATTGATTTTAAATATTTGATTAAGTTAATTAAGAAGGTTATTAGTCGATTAACCCTTAATTAAGTTTGGATTAAGAAAGAAATTGGGTTTAGGGAATAACTTAAGGAAAATATCCCAAAATTATTTTATAAACCTCCTAATCCCTTAAATAATGTTTAATTATCTTAATTAAATAATTAAATCACTATTCATATATTTAACTACTCTTAATTATATTAAACGAATGATTAGGCATTCATTAACTGATTTCCCTAATTAACCCATTAATAAATTCCAAGAAAATTAGGAGAGGCAGAGGTCATCCCCCAAAACATGCCTAAGAAGTTTGAAATTAATTAATAAAGGCATTAGGGAGTAATTAGGGTTATTAAGATTTCAAATAAACCCAAAAAACTCACTGTTCAAAATCAATTGGAAACAATTTTATATTATTTCACACTGAATTATCTTTAAAATGAGCCCTCATTCATATTTTTTAATTTTTCTATATTTAATTATAAATATATGAAGTTTTTATGATTATTAGGTAATTAAATCCCCTAATTATATAACTAATCTTGTTGGTGTCATGTGGACTGCTAACGCGATAGGCGCTTTCCACGTGGCACGATGAGATTGGTTATTTAAGTTATCACGTCAGCTACACAGTCAGCCGGCAATGCTACACATTTTCTCCTTGGACCGTCTGATCAAAGATCGAACAGTTAGGATTAAACCCACAATTTCTAAAGGGATAAATCACTAGATCTTATTGGATTAATTAGGACCGTCCATCCAAAACATGCGGGATGGACGATCCATGATTCATCCCTGCTCTCACCTGCGGGAGATGACAACCGTCTATGCTCTAAGGTTGGATTCGAGCTCACTTGAGCTCGAATTGAGTAGGGATTGAACACACACCATCTAAGAGCAAGAAGCAAGACATCCAACGGTTGAATTGTAATGGGATGAAAGTTCCCTTCACAAAGGACCAAAGAATTCCTACACTAAGCCTAGTTTTAAAGCATACCTCACCGGAGGCTATCACCGGTGCTCCCAACCATCGAGGTAGCTTTGCCTAGTGGAGATGAAGCCCTGTTGAAAGTTTGAAGGCTTGATATCAAGTAGATCCTACTATTGGCCATGATGAGCTTCAAGTGCTTGCGGCTTTGGTCAAACTCCCCTTTCTGTGGCTTGAGTGCTTGGGATTTGACTTGGGTGAACTTGACTTGATGCCTTGAAGGTGTTTACAAGAGGAATTGGAGTTTGGTGGTGAATTGAGCAAAGTGGAATTTCCAATGAGCTCCCCGATTTTGACTTTGAAGAAATTCAAAAATGGAGAATTCAAATGAGCTTTAGAAACCTTTAGAGAGCTTGGCAATGCTTCCTTTGAGTTCCTAGAGCTCAATCGAGTGTGAGTGTTCTGAATTCAAGTGGAATTAGGGGGAGTAAATCTCCCCCTACAAGGATTAGATAGCTGAGCTTATCCTTATCATTTTGATCAGATTGATTGGATTTGTTAGGTGGTTTTGAGTGCCATGTGATTCAGTTTTGGCATAGGAGGGGAGTGGTGAAGTTGTACATGTGGAAAATGAGAGTATGGAGGTGATCCATGTGTTTATTTCTATGTGGGTGGTCAGTTTTAACCTTGGGTTGAGTTTGGCTGACCCAAACCCATTGGGTCATGTGCACCACACTCATTAGTGTCCATTTGGTCCACTAAGAGGGTGCCCAGTGGCCATGAAAATGATATGACCAAATTTCAAGTTGAATTGGCCATAGGTTACCCCTTGACCTAAAGGTAAAATGGTCATTTGGCTTTAATTTTATTTTGGACAAATTTGGAATAGTTTGAAATTGGGTTTGTCCAAATTTCAAGGAATTTGGAGTTGATTTGATATCATTTGGCTCATGTTGACCCATTTAGGTCAAAATGGGTCAACTTAGTCAAGTTGACCAATTGGTCAATTGGGTCAAAAAAAAGTTGGGTCAAGTTCATATGACCATTTGAAATATTTTGGTATCATTATTTTGGTTCAATTTAATTTATATTTAGTTTTGGTTCATTTGAATTCATTTAGGTCAAATGGGTCAAGTTGACCAATTTGACCCATTTGACTTAGTTGGGTTAGGTCATGGGTTGGTTTAGGTTTTGTTGATCATTTCAAATATTTTGGCATCATTGGTTTGGTTCAGTTTTGGTTTGATTTGATTTTGGCTTGATTTGACCTTTAGGATAATTTGGGTTCATGGTCAATTGGGCTAGGTTGGGTCTAGTTGGCCAATTGAGGCTTTGGTCAAGTTCAATAAGTGATTTAGAATGAACTTGACCCATTGGTTTCAACCAATTTAGCTTAGATCAAGATTTGACACATTTTGACTTTTTAGGTCAAGTTGGGTCAACTTGGGTCAAGTGGCTAATTAGGCTAAGTTAGGCTCAAATGATGACTTCGTCAAGTTCAAACATTGATCATGAATTAGTTTTGATCAATGGTTTCAATCAATTTGTCCTATGGTGGACTTTGACTGGTTTAGGTTTCATTTAGGTCAAATGTTGACTTGGTCAAAGATTAAGTTTGACCCAATTTGATTGATTGATCATCTTATGATGATTGTTGCTCACAATGTGAGGCTTAGATGGGCTTAGTTCAATCCAATTTGAGAAGGATTAGGATTTGGATCAAAATGGTCCTTTAGGTCACTTTGGATCAAGTGAGCCTAAGTGGGTCAATTAACTTGATCAAGGCTTGAGTGAAGTTTGATTGAACTCATATATGGACTTATGATTGAAATATAAATCCATTTGCAAGTTATTTAAAGCCAAATGGGTTTTGATTCATTTGATAATTTCAAGTTCAAAGGATGAACATGAGTTTGATTTGGGTTTGATTTTTGAATTTAGTTTTGGTTTGATGATTGAAGTTTATGTTTATATTTGGATTCATGATTGAAGGATTGATTGAATCATGAAGAAAAATCAAAGGTTTGAATTGATTTAATTTTAATTTGGCTAAGTTCAAGAATTTGACTTGAAAGGATTTAAGTAAGCCTTTTCTTTGACATAAGGGCGTTCCCAAGTGGGTTCAAATTTGTCTCTTATCTTTCGACAGGAAACAATTAGTCTCCTTATAACTAATACAAGTTCTCCTACTTGAAAAGCCCTAGGGTGGACCAGCTTGTTATGAGCATGAATCAGTTTGGCCTTGTACAACTTGAGGTTCTGGCACGCCCGTAGGAATCTCTCCTCCAAACCTTCGAGCTCTTCCAACCGTAATTTTGCATTCTGCTCTGTAGTGATTTTACTACCCAATGCTATCCTTAGTGATGGGAGTTAAACTTCTAAAGGTAGAATGGCTTCAGACCCATACACTAAGGAGAGCGGGGTAGATTGAGTTGGAGTTATATGTGATGCGGTATGCCCACAAGGCTTCAACAACCATGCTATTATTGTCATCATCATCGGCTTCTTTAGTATCTTGATTAGAGTTTTGTTGAATGCTTCGGCTAGGCCATTCACTCTAGGGTAGTAAATGGTGAAGTACCTCCAATTTATACCATGTCTTCTGGAAAAGCTGTTGATCTTGGTGCTTTTGAATGCGATATTATCATAATTCATAGGCACCCTTATATATGATATGGTTCCTGAAAAATTGAACCATATGCTGAGCTGTGACCTCTCTAAGTGAGATTGTCTCTTGCCACTTGGAAAAGCAGTCAGCGATAGCTAAAATGAAATGAGGTCCCTTAGAAGAAAGAGGATCGATAGGGCCCACAATGTCGATACCCCAACACTCAAATGTCCATGAGGCCAATGTAGGATGTAAAATATTAGGTGGTTGATGTAGGTCCACACCGTGTACCTGACACTAATGGAATCTTCTGGATACATCCATGCAATATGTAATCATCAAAGGCCAGTAATATTTTAGTCTCTTGATCTTTGTCTTCATCTTTAGACCGGTTGATGCGCTCTGCATAGACTTGAGTGTACCTCAGTCATGATCCTACAGGCTTCATGTTTGTCCAAACAGAGTAACCATATTTGATTGAAGGACCATCAGTATAAGGTGTCATCCATGAGTGCATAGGAGAGAGCTCTCTATTTTACCTGATGGGCTTGTGAATTCTCTTGAGATAGTTTTTTGGTGTTCAAATAATCTATGAACAGTTGCCTCTAGTCCAGCTCCTCATCTTTATTGGAAATGGTAACCTCCCATTCAAGAGAAAGTATCTCGATGAGTTCAGCATCAATAAAAGATAAGACTTGTATGTTTTGAACCCTTATTGGAATGGACTCATCTTCTGGACATAGCAATTCTTTGACAAGTTTGGTCAAAGCATCTGCTACTACATCCTCTACTTGGGGAACCTTGTAGATGGTGAATTCAGGGATTTGGGCCAATAACTTCATGGTATACTCGTGATAATGACGAAGCTTAAGTTTGAGAACCTTGTAGGACCCGACAATTTGGTTGATGACCAATTGAGAATCCCCAAAGATGTTGATGCTCTTGCCACACACTGTGATGACTAACTCCAGATTGGTAATCAAAGCCTCATACTCAGCTTCGTTGTTGGTGCAGAGATTGGATAGCTAGCATGATAATCTCATCACATTGCAATTTGGAGTTAAGATAACTATTCTTACCCCTGTCTTTCTTGGAAGAGTAGATCGTGGTGCTTCTCCTTTATGAAAGGAAGTCGCACCATCAAAATACATTTCCCATTGGTGGTTGTCAACCTCCCCTATGTTCATGATTTGTTCATCAGGGAGATCATTACTAAGCGGAGAATCAGCAAGAAGTGGGTGTGCTTCTAAGAAATCCGCTAGTGCTTGACCTTTTACATTGGCTGAGATAGTAAAGAGCACTCTTCTTCCCTTTGTCATTGGCTTGGGCCAACAAAGCACCGAGGGAGTCATCCAATGCAGAGGGATGAGTGGTGGCCGAGATAGGGATGTTAGGCTTCACCAAATATTACTTGATATCTTCAAAGGCATGCTGGCACTTGTCATCCCACTTGAACTTGGCATCCTTTTTGATAAGTGCTGAAAATGGTTTGCTTCTTCTCAATAGGTTGGAGATATAGTGTCTCAGATATTGCAACCACCCTTGGAAAGATCTGAGTTGAGTTAAACTTTTAGGTGGTGGCATTTCTAATATAGCTTTGATCTTTTCTAGATCTATTTCTATTCCCGAGTGTCAGACAACAAACCCAAGGAACTTCCCTGAAGTTACTCCAAATGCACACTTTAAGGGATTCATTTTGAGGTTATATTATTTTAACTGTTTGAAAACTACTCTCAAGTCAAAGAGATGATCTCCCTTTTCTTTGCTCTTGCTATTAGATCATCAACATAGCACTCAACTTGATGATGGATGAGTTCATTAAAGATCTGAGTCATGGCCCGTTGGTATGTAGCACTAGCATTTTTATGGCTGAAAGGCATGACCTTATAATAATAGATTCTGATCGGGGGTCAAAAAGCAGTGTTCCTTTCATCATCGGGGCCATCTTGATTTGGTTGTAGCCAGATGACCCATCCATAAAAGAGAAAACTGCATGAGATTAGGCCATGTCCACCATTATTTCTAGTATAGGAAGAGAAAACTCATCCTTAGGACATGCCATGTTTAAGTCCCTAAAATCGATGCATATGCGAATTTGGTCATTCTTCTTCTTAACTAGTATGACACTGGCTAACCAGGTAGGGTATTTTTCTTCCCTGATGAAACCAGATCCGCTTTGACTTTAAATGACCGTTGTTTGAATTATAATCGCATGTGTCTAAGAGCTTGATAGGGTTGTAGTATACTGCTTTTATGACCGCTACGCCGGGAGATAATTCTAGCATTTCTTCATAGCTCCATGCAAAGCAACTCTTAAACTCAATCATAAAGATGTTCATTTGTGCTTTTGGAAAATATGATTTTGGATTTTTTTTTTTTTTTTGAAAGATGTTGATTTTGTTTTGAAAATGTGATTATTGGTTTTGTTTTGAAAATGAAATCTTCATTGAATAAATTGAATGAAGATTTTCATTTGTGCTTTTTGAAAATATGATTTTTGATTTTATTTTTGAAAATAGATTATTGATTTTATTTTGAAAAGATGATTTGATTTTGTTTTGAAAATGAAATCTTCAATCAATAAATTGAATGAAGATATTCATTTGTGCTTTTGGAAAATATGATTGTTGATATTGATTTTGAAGGATGATTGTTGATTTTGTTTTATAAATGAAATCTTCATTCAATAAATTGAATGAAGATGTTCATTTGTGCTTTTGGAAAATATAATTGTAGATTTTATTTTTGAAAAGAGATTGTTGATTTTATTTTGAAAATGTGATTGTTGATTTTGTTTGAAAAGATAATTTGATTTTGTTTTGAAAATGAAATCTTCATTCAATAAATTGAATGAAGATATTCATTTGTGCTTTTTGAAAATATGATTTTGGATTTTATTTTTGAAATGATCTTACATATAACAATCATGAAGATTGTTAGATGAGGGTGATTTATGAAAATTTTTGTGCAAATATTTTATTATGTGCATTTGAAAAAGCATTTTTTTTTTTGGAAATAGAAGTTTTTGTAAAGGATTTATTTTTCTTTATTTTAGGAATGAACCTTTCCTTATCATAGAAATGGTAAGAAGGAAGTCTTTAGTTATTTCTTTTTATTAAATTTTTATTTTAACCTATTGGGAAACCCAATAGGGGTTTTAAGACCCGCAGAGGTCTTAAAACCTAAATGATGTTGGCTAGCTTAGCTTAAGGGTGAAATAAACTAAGTGCTAACAGAAAAGAAAGATAGTCTTGGATTCATATAAAATACAAACCTACTATCAATACTTGGAGATAATGATTATTTGCTAAAGATAGAAAGAGAAACCTTTCCTAGTGGAGTCGCCAGAAAGATCTGTTGATGAAATTTTTATTTTTAATTCTTCATCTATCCCTTTCTCAGAGAGAAGAGAAATAAATGAAGAATCAAAAATAAAAAATCAAAAACACTTCTTGTGTTGGACACCATGCAAATACGCAGATGTTCTTATTATGGTGATCAAGTGCGGCATTGAGAAATGATATAATATCTCGAGAGACAGGAGTTACCATCCTACAATGGACATAATTACCTTAATAAGGACTTCTAAGTACTATGGCTCTTCAAAATGTACTAGAGATTCTTCCCCTTATGTTGGCTAGCTTAGCTTAAGAATGAGATTCCTTAATAATATTCTCGATTAAGGTAAATGATCGTTGTCTCCAAAGATTTTAAAGATAGGACTATCAATCAATTGGTTTATTTTTAGAAGATCAAGTGGGATTGATCAAGAGGGAGGAGTTACTATCGAAGCCAAAGGAAGATCAGTAGGAGATGCTTAGGATACTAGGATGCCTATTAAGCATCCCAAACTATCCTATAGTTGGCCTTTATATTTTTGAAATTGAAGTAATTTATTTGTTTGAGTTGAATTTTTATTAGAAATCTAGGGATTACAATTCCATAACACATGATCATAAAAATATCTAAGAGGTGAGGATTTATGCTCGTAGCCCACAAAGAGAAGTAGCAACCTCTGAACCTAAATCTAGGGAGCTTTGGCGAGGGCTAAGACATGACCTAAATCTAAAGAAAAAATAGGTATTTGGTTTATCTCCACAAGAGAGGATAAACCACTCGATTGTTGGACTTACAACCATTTGGGGGTGGCCGCCAACTAACTCCTCCTATGATTTTAAATACATGTAGGCAAGTCATATGCTTTTGTAAGATAGCTATGCTGTTATTTATTTAGAAAGAGATTAAGTGCTTAAACACACTCCCTAAGAGACTAGATCATGTAAGTCATGATTAATGACTTAAATCTAATGCAAATTTTTGTTATATTTTATTTTCATTTTTGGACAATTAATTTGACATGGGCTTTGGGATTCATATGCCTAATGCATGGGAAATTGGATTATGGGCCAAAATCAACAAGAAATGAGGTATGTTTCTACCATGCCTCTCAAAGGTCAAGTCAAATTCCCTAGAAAAGGTGGAAGCCCTCCATAAGAAGAGTGAAATAAGATGTTTTTTTATGCATGATGTGAAAATATACAACATCTAACTAAGGGGTTGCTAAATCTTTTATCTTGATTTACAACCTAGGCTTTAAGTGAGGTTATGATTTATTTATTTTTAATTTTGAGTTGGTTAATTGGATAGAAAATTTATTTTTTTAAGAGCCTAATCGCCTCCAGGCCATACATCAAAGCAAGAAAGAAACTAAAAAATCATGTCATCTTAATGCACAAGCTAAACAAACATCAAATAATTTATAAAGCTAGCGTAAAAAAATAAAATGACTTTTGTGGTCAGACTCCACTACACAAACCTGAAAATAAATTGGGTACTCGAGCTCTACCCTTATACAACCTAGATTACAAATGAATTAATTACAATTAAGAAGGATTTCATGTTATGGTGGTCTTCATTCTTCATTCTTCATTTCTTCTTTCTTCTTTCTTCTTTTCTTCTTTCTTCTTTCTTCTTTCTTCTTTTCTTCTTTCTTCTTTCTTCTTTCTTCTTTTCTTTCTTCTTTCTTCTTTTGGTTGGTTGGAATGTGGTTGCTCCAAAAGCTTTACATGGTACATAAGACATAGTCTTATAACTAATATTTATTCTAATCCCCCATAATAATTATTCTAAATCCTAATTGCAAAATTACATGAAAATGGGAAAAAGAAAATCTAACTAAAACCTGCAAAATAGAGATTAGCTAAACAAACCATACAATCCCAAGCATGTATATGAATAAATTGGACTTAGCACCCCATACATGGGTAACTAAGTCCACCTATTTTGGTTTATGCTTAGGGTATAAACACACATCAAAAAATTTATTTTTTTACTGCCCTTTAAGCAATCCCTAGAAGATAATGGTTAGATTAAAGTCGCCCTACCATTTAGTCTACACACATACACCCTAACATCCAGACTAAAATATTACATCATAAAACAAAATTAGGTATCAAACCATGCGCCGCCCTAACATAGGACTAGAAATGGTGACTTAGCATAATGTGTATGTCATTTAAAGCTTATGTAGTATGTCTTAGCTAGGCTTTAAGGTTGAAGTTTTCTTAGTGTAAAAAGGTTCAACTTAGAGGGTGATTTCATTTATGTGATTTAGCTAACTTGGTTGATTTTATTTTATGATTTTATTTTGTTTGAATGAACCTATAATTAATTATTAAGTGTTGTAAAGAGAGGAAAAGAGAAGAGAACTTCTCTTTCCTCCCTACTATAAGTAATTTCGAAGGTAGATTTATTATTGAATTTTGTTTAGTGAATATTTTATTATGTGTTTTAATTAATCCTAAGTTTAGATTTTCTTTAAACAAGACTATTCAAAAATAAAGACATTTTAAGATTTAGTAAAGTGAATTACTATCATAAAACACACAACACTTTATTTCTTTCCAACATGTGTAACATGCATATGGATGAATCTTAAGCATATCTATACATGAAAATGGAAATATTTAGCACACCTTAATGATGAATGCTAAGAGATGTTGCTTAAGAAATTTGGATGTTTTCATGATGCATGATTTTGTTAAGTAGAAAAGAAAGGGTTTGTTTTATCCATTATTCATATGCACATTTACATATATAAAAGACATAAGTGAGTACAATGCCATTATTTTCTGCACCAGAGGTGTAAGGGACAAGACCTACTTGGGGCTACTTAAATCTTTGCAACCCTGGGATATCCAAACTAATATACCACTTTTCTTAAATACATGTGCATGTACAAAAGCAAATGAATGGAAAAAGAGTCATGCAAAAAAGTTTATATTTGTTTGATTGATTTTTTTATGCAATTTACATGTGTAAATGTGAAGATCCTTCTTAAATGATAACATAAGAATGAATAGAAATGGATTTAAGCAAGTGTTGTTCTCTTTTCAAATGAACTATACACTTTGCAAATCCTATTCAAAACTATGTTAAAAGAGAAGAAAAGGAAAAGTCATATAATGCATATTTTTATATTATACTCACATGTAAGCTTATAAGTAATTATGAGTAGCATACCTTTCATTTGTAATATTTGATTTCTAAGCTTTGAAAATAATTTTGGATTTAGTAGTGATAATAGCCATTCATATTCTTACTTTAGCCAAAACATGTAATTTAACATAAAGGTAATATTTCATTTTGATTTGATTTTTCGAAAGATATGAATGCATGATTTTCATATGACATTCACATTTAGCATGTTAGGAAAGAAATAAAGTGATGCAAACATGTTACTTCATTCACCATAATTAATTTCTAAAGATAATCCTATGGGATAAGATTATTTAAAATGAATCAAAGTTATTTAAAGAAATTTATAGTATTATTTTGGGTTTGATTTGAATTTAGAAAATGTAAAAAGTTTTACTGGTCCTAACCCATCTCCCACATGTGTGTGTTGATTTAATTTAATTTTTAGAACCATTAACCTGATTTTATGTTTTGTTTAGGTTAAGGTGTAAAATAAGTTCATTAATTACCCTTTATTTACAGCTCCTTAATATAATTATTCAAAGAATTGTGAGCCAACATATAATATACAACCACATTGAATTTAAATCAGCAATGCTCCTAAGAAAGAAAGGGGTCTAATATAATTAGCTCAGAATTAATGATTAATTAAGCTAAGGGGTTTAATTAAGTACTTTCATAATCCTTCCCACATATGTAAGTTGGATTTGATTTTCTTAAACTTACTTAGGTTATTGAACACCTAAGTATATACCTAAGAAAGGATTAATTAAATTTCAAATTGATTTTAAAAATTTGATTAAGCTAATTGAGAAAGTTATTAGTGGATTAACCCTTAATTAGATTTGAATTATGGAAGGAAGGGGTTTAGAGAATAGCTTAAGAAAAATATCCCAAAATTATTCCATAAGCCTCCTAATTTTTAAACAATGTTTAATTATCTTAATTAAATAATTAAACCACTAATCACATTCTTAATTACCCTTAATTTTATTAAGAGAGTGATTAGTAATTCATTAATTGATTTTCCTAATTAACTTATTAATAAATTTCAAGAAAATTAGGGGAGGCAGAGGTCATCCCCCAAAACATGCCTAAGAAGTTTGGAATTAATTAATGAAGTCATTAAGGAGTAATTAGGGTTATTAATAAACTAAGGAAAATCCACTTTTTAAAATTAATTAGAAATAATTTTATATTAGTCATCACTGAATTATCATTAAAATGAGCCCTCATTTATATTTTTCTGATTTTTTTACATATAGTTATAAATTTTTGAAGTTTTAATGATTAAGAATTAATTAAATCTCCTAATTATATAACTAATCCCTTCGGCGCCACATGGATCGCTGATGTGGCTCGCGGTTTTCGTATAATGCGATGGGATTCATTTTTTAAGTTATCACATCGGCTACACAATCAGTCGGTGGCGCTACGCATTTTCTCCTTGGACCATCCGATCAAAGATTGGACTGTCAGGATCAAACTTGTGGTTTCTAAAGGGATTAATCATCTGATCTAGATCATTTAATAGGACCGTCCATCCAAAACATGCGGGATGGATGGTCTATGATTCATTTCTTCTCTTGCCTGTAGGAGATGGCAACTGTCCATCCTCTAAGGTTTGATTTGAGCTCACTTGAGCTCGGATTGAGTAGGGATTGAGCACACACCATCTAAGAGTAAAGAGGAAGACATCCAATGGTTGAATTGTAATGGGATGAAAGTTTCCTTCACAAAGGACCAAAGAATTCCTACACTAAGCTCGATTTTGAGGCATACCTCACCGAAGGCTATCACCGGTGCTCTCAACTATCGAGGTAGCTTTGTCTAGTGGAGACGAAGCTCTGTTGAAGGTTTGAAGGCATGAGATCAAGTGGATTCTCCTATTGGCCAAGATCAGCTTCAAGTGCTTGTAGCTTTGATCGAACTCCTCCTTCCCATGGTTTGAGTGCTTGGGATTTGACTTAGGTGAGCTTGATTGGATGCTTTGAAGGTGCTTGCAAGAGGAATTGGAATTTGGTGGTGAATTGAGCAAAGTGGAATTTCCAATGAGCTCCCCTGGTTCGGCTTTGAAGAAATTCAAAAATGGAGAATTTGAAAGAGCTTGAGAAAGCTTGGAGAAACTTGGAGAAGGTTGCTCTGGGTTCCTAAGGCTCAATCAACAGTGAGTGATTTGGAATGAAGTGAAATTAAGGAGAGTATATCTCCCTCGTACAAGGATCGGACGGTCGAGCTTCTCCTTATCATTTTGATCAAATTGATCAGATTGATTGGGTTTGTTAAGTGGTTTTGAGTGCCATATGATTCAGTTTTGGCAAAGGAGGGGAGTGGTGAAGTTGCACATGTGGAAAATGAGAGTATGGAGGTGATCCATGTGCTCATTTCCAAGTGGGTGGTTGGTTTGGCCATTAGTTGGGTCAAGGCTGACCCAAACCCATTGGGTCATATGCACCACACTCATTAGTGTCCATTTGGTCCACTAAGAGGGTGTCAAGTGGCCATGATAAGGATATGACCAAATTCCAAGTGGAATTGGCCATAGGTTACCCCTTAACCTAGGGGTGAAATGGTTATTTGATTTTGATTTCAATTTAGGCAGATTTGGATTTGTTTGAAATTGGGTTGGTCCAAATTTCAAGGAATTTGGAGTTGATTTGATATCATTTGGCTCATGTTGACCATTTAGGTCAAAATGGATCAACTTAGATCAAGTTGACCAATTGGTCAAATTGAGTCAAGTTAACCAATTGGTCAAATTGGGTCAAACCAAGGGTTGGGTCAAGTTCATATAACCATTTGAAATATTTTAGTATCATTGATTTGGTTCGATTTGATTTGTATTTAGTTTTGGTTCATTTGAATTCATTTAGGTCAAATGGGTCAAGTTGACGTATTTGACCCATTTGACCCAATTGGGTTAGGTCATGGGTTGGTATAGTTTTGGTTGGTCATTTGAAATATTTTGGAATTATTGGTTTGGTTCAATTTTAGTTTAGTTTGATTTTGGCTTGATTTGACCTTTTAGGTCAACTTGGGTTCATGGTCAATTGGGCTAGGTTGGGTCTAGTTGGCCAATTGAGGCTTTGGTCAAGTTCAACAAGTGATTTAGAATGAACTTGGCCCATTGGTTTCAATCAATTTGGCTTAGATCAAGATTTGACCCATTTTGACTTTTTAGGTCAAGTTGGGTTAACTTGGATCAAGTGGCCAATTGGGTTAGTTTTGGCTCAAATGATGACTTGGTCAAGTCCAACCATTGATCATGGATATGGTTTTTATCAATGGTTTCAATCAATTTGACCTATGGTGGATTTTGGCTAGTTTAGGGTTCATTTGGGTCAAATGTTGACTTGGTCAAAGATTAGGTTTGACTTGGTTTGACCTAATTTGAGTGATTGATCATCTTATGTTGTTCATAATGTGAGGCTTAGATGGGGTTAGTTCAATCCAATTTGGGAATTATTAGAACTTGGCTCAAAAAGATACTTTAAGTCATTTTGGGTCAAGTGAGCCTAAGTGGGTCAATTGACTTGATTAAGGCTTGAATCAAGTTTGGCTGAACTCGAATATGGACTTATGATTGAAATATAAATCCATTTGTAAATGATTTGGAGTCAAATGATTTTTGATTCATTTGATAATTTTAAGTTCAAAGGATGAACATTAGTTTGATTTGGGTTTGATTTTTGAATTTAGTTTTTGGTTTGATGATTGAAGTTTGTGTTTATATTTAGATTCAAGATTGAAGGATTGATTGAATCATGAAGAAAAATCAAAGGTTTGACTTGATTTGAGTTTGATTTGGCTAAGTTCAAGAATTTGACTTGAAAGAGTTTAGGGTGGATTTTGATTAGATTTGGGTTTGGGTTTTGAATTTGGTTTTGGGTATTTGAATTTATATTTCATTTATATTTGTGAATATAAATGAGAATATAAATGAGTAATGTGAAAATCTTTGAATTTGAGATGATTTGGGTTTGATTTAAGTTAAGTCCATAAGATGAAAACAAAGTGACTAAGAAAGATTTTGGATTTGGAATTCAATCATGGATTTCAATCATTTGGAATTGATTCATGATATGAAAAAAAATCCATTAGAATTGATTTAAGGTTTGAGAAAATCAATTAAATTGGAATTTATTTGAGATTTTATTTGGAGTTGGTTTAAGTTTGAATTTGAAGTTGATTTGGATTTAAGAAAATCAATTAAGTTGGAATTGATTTGAGTTTGAAGTTTGACTTGAAGAAAGGAAGTGAGGATTTGGTTCAAGCTATAGGATAGGAAAATTTTCCTAACACCCCTAAGACATGACTAATTTCTATGGCTAACTCTTCTAAGTCTCTAAGGCTAGGTTGAGTGTTCACCTAATCACTAGAAGTGTCTTAAGACTAATGAACTCTCAGTGTCTAAGAGATGACATATGTCTAAGATGGAGAGGCTGAGAGCTCATTCTAAAAATGAGATCAACAACAAGCATCAACTCCAATATCCCTAACTCCTCATTAGGTTTCATATTCAGTGAATGACTAGACTTCAAGTTTTGTTATAATTCCCTTTATGAATTTAACATTTTACTCCCTCTATTTAAGTTAAAATTTGTTTAGTTCTCCCTCCCTTTTTTTTGTTTGAGAAATTTCTAAGAACATGGACTCACTTACTCTCTTTTTTTTTTTTTTTTTTTTTTTGTAAGAATGGGTCATGCATGACTCCCTCCAATCTCTATAAATAAGGCCAAGAGGGGGCTTTATATTTCATTCAATTTGTTTGAGGAGTTAGAGTGCTTGAAAGAGAAGGGTTAAATTTTTTAATGGGCTTTCAACTATAAATCTTGTAAGTATTTTTCACCTCTTTTTTCTTTGTTTTACTCTTTATATTCATTGTATATTCTTTTCTTTCTCCTCTTTTTTTATTTGATTCTTTTAATTTGAATTTAACTTTAAGTTTCTTTGTTTAGCGCTCTTAAGCCAATTTCTTTTATTCTTCCTTTTTTTTCTAAGTCTAAAGATTTGACGAAATTTCAATAGCATTTCGGCTAGGGGAGCGACATTTAACAATTTATTTGGCTGTCGATCTGTACCAATGGGAGTAGCAGTGATGTCTGTGACACCCACATTTTAAATCACGTCATACGAATGAGCATGACGAGACCTTCAAACTTGTAAAAAGATAAACATTTGTATATACAAGTTCACACATTTGTTTACACATTCACTTTCAACCGCAATGATAAAATTGCATTTCACCCTTTAAATCATTTCTTTCTATAAGCCTAGAATGAGGCGAAGAAGAAAAGAAAATAAATGAGGAATTGTCGGCGACCGAAAGGAACCTACCTAATGACTGAGTTGCCTCTCACCAAAAGAAAGGTTGAAGGAGAAGAGGGAGATCAAAACCAAGAGAAAATCGACTAATGATCCTCTCGGCTGCAAAGGATTTGGAAGGGGAGGAATTTTAAATTTAGAAGAAAGGAGGGAAGAGGAAAATTTTGGATTGGAAGAAATGAGGGGAATGTAAGGGGGATTTTCGATTTTGAAGAAATAAGGGAAAATGGAAGGAGAAGAATTTTTAGTTTGGGAGGAAATGAGGGTAAGAGAAAGGAATTTTCGGTTTGGTGAAGAGAAGGGAAGAAGAAAAAAAAGGAAATGGAAGAAGTGATTTCGGTTTGGGAAGTTTTTGGTGGAATAAGAGGAAGAAGAGTAGAAGAAGAGAAAGAAGAGTAAAAAGCCTTACCCTAGCTTGTGGTTGGAGAGGAGAGAAAGAAGGGTTTTGCTTGCGGTTTGGACGAGGGAAGTCGGAGAGGAATGAGAGGAAAACTGAGAGAGGGAACTTCAATTTTGGCTTGTGTTTTAGAAGAAGAAGAAGAAGGAGAAGAACCCTACCCTTGCTTGCGGTTGGAGAGAAGAGAAAGAAGGGGGGAGGTTTCCTTGTTTGCATGCGGTTTTGGACGAGAGATAGTGGAAGAACGAGAGAGAGAAAAGCTTCCTCCTTTCTGTTGAGGGAAGTAGCCGTGAAATAGGAGGGAACGGTTGGAGGAGGGCTTGCATGCGGTTGAGAAGCTTCAGCTTGCGGTTGCGTACGAAGGGGGAGATCGAGCGATCTTGGAGCGTGGAGCGTGCGTGAAGGAGAGGTTGAGCGGGCTTGTGCGACAGAGGGAGTTCGATCAGGATGAGCTGAGGGCTTGCGTGTGATCGAAGGAGACGGGCTCGGGCGTGAAGAGGAGGGCTCGGGTTTTAGGGATTTATTTTAGATTTAGGATTAGATTAGTGCTTTTAAAAAATATAATTATTATTTAATCGACTTTAATATGAACTTTACACTAATCTTAATATAGGGTTGAAATATATATGTTGATTGTTATTCGATGAAATGAACACACATGCTTGCATCGAATGCCGTGCTCAAGTGATCAAATAATACCAAATGCGTTATCATTTCTGACCGCTCAATTTTCATGCAGACTTATCCAAATTAAGTGTAAACATTCTTACTTGATAGATTTTGACATTTTGACGCTAACGATGCAATAAATTTCACGAACGCAGGCCGTGCTGGGCCGACGCCTATCGAGTGTAGAGGCGTTGATGGCTCGATCATTTGATCGATTGATCATCAGGTTGTGCAATATTTATATTCTAACTAATTTAGATGAACGACAAAGTCGCTCATCGATCGGGTCGTTTAACATTTTCACGAGTGATTTTGAACGCGCCTAATGCATCGTCAATCAAATTCACCTTATAAGCTCGACTGCATATGAAGATAGGTCAACACCTCTCCACCATATCTATACAAACATAATAGTTTATTTATACAAAATAGTAAAGGGAGCCCTTCTGTTCTATAAATCATAGAGATTTTTTTAGGGTTTAGGTCAAAGTTTGAGAGAGAAAGTTATAAAATGCCAACATAAGAAAACCAATCATGCAAGAGATATTATCATGGAGAAGACATGAGGGAGAACATGAAATCATAAGACTAGGTGTTAATAGGTTTTTACATAGTTCCCTCACTTTTGTTACTCTACCAAGACTCGTTTTCTTCGCGCCTATTTGGCATCAATTTTATTTTATATTTTCTATTTTTATTTTTATGTTAATTTTAAAAAACATGTGTATTAGATGAATTTTCAAGTTATTATTTTTTATTCAAAATAATTTTTTGATTATTTTAAAAATAACTATCATTATTAAATATATTTTATTTTGAATCAAAATATAAATAAAAATTAAAAATAAAATGATCTCAAATGGCATATTATTAATAGAATTATTTGATTATGTGCTTTTGCTTTTTCTAAGTTTAGAGAAGTTTATCTTGCCTTTCTCTTGTTTTATGTTGAAAAAATATTACAAATTTTATAAAATGTCTTTTTGAAAATGTTTAAGGTGTAATTAGTTTTTCGTGCATTGATATCGGCATCTATAATTTAGATCAAAAGTTAACAAATATGCTTATATTAATGAGTAATCTATAATTTTTATTTAAAACTTTTACATACATAGCACACAATTTTTATGCATTAACATATTTAATATCTAAATTTTAATATTTATAAATAATATGACACTTAAAATACTACTAGTCGAAGCACGAATCTTGATGTTAAAAGCAAGCTGATCTGAAGTTGAAACTGGTCGAGATCAAGCTATTAAAATATCCTTAGAAATTTTAGGATATCAGTTAAATCCCTAAATAGCTCTCAAATATGAAGTGTTTATAGTCAAATTGAGTGTCTCGACGAGCTGAATCCAACAAGCCCAAGATCTTACAATTCCGATTTCATTTGAGCATTCAAATACTTAAAATACATCAAATGATCAAAAGAATCATTCTGAGCCGTCCGATGATGTGGAGTGGTTCGGATTTTGCATGTATTTACAGATGCCACCGATCTATAAATATTGATTCTTCATATGAGAGTAACAAGAGAGAGGAGAGAGCCCTAAAGCTTGAAGATCCTCCACAATCGTATACCACTGACGGCCACAACCACCGCCACATCCTCATGCCGTCGACCATTTCGGCCATCATCGCCACCATTATCGGCCATCATCAACATCATTTTATTACTAGAATGTTGTTCTCTTCTTACATACTATTCGTAATCCATCGAAGATCCTGTACTCAAAATAAATATATAGTGCTTTTAGCTAGCCTCGTGGTTTTTCCTCTTTTAAGATTTTCCACATAAAATTTTGAGTTTTCTTATTCGCTTTAAATCGGTTGGACTCAAAGAAGTAAGGAACTTTACTCTACCACAACTGATTTTATAGCACGCAACAATAAATATAGCATATTTCTTATATCCGAACTATGAAAAAATAATAGTTGTGCTATATTTATATAAAATTAAAAATTAGATTTTATTTAATAAATATGAAATTTTAAGTATTAGATTTATATAAGAAGTATGTGATATATATGTAATACCCCTTTTTATTTTTTCTATTTTATCTTTTCCCATATAAAAAAATAGAATTCATGATTTTTTTTTAGGGAGATTTACATACATACCACGCAATTCTTATGTATTTATATATCTAACACCTAAATTTTAATTTTTACATATATAATACCTTAATCTTCAATATCACCTCAAAAATACCACTTTATTCACTTTTTAAAAGTGATATGCACCTTTTTAAGCATAGAAAAGTGTTAGATAATTAAATATGTAACTTTAGGTGTTAGATATATAAATACATAAGAATTATGTGGTATGTATGTAAATCCCCCTTTTTTTATTTTTCAAGATAATTATTATATCAAAATTTCAAAAACTATGATTTAAAAATATAATAAAGATGCCAAACAAGCTAATATCTAGAAATTTATGATCAATATTATTTTTTATTTTAAAAAATTAAATAATAAATTTTTAATAAAAATCATATTTTATCAAATCAAATTATAAAACACAACTTTTTCATAATAAATTCTAAAAAAAGCAGCCAAAGTTACGTTCTCAAACGCGCCTGCGGTGCTTAAAAAAAAAAAAAAAAAAAAGCAACGAGGCAGGCTGATCATTCGGGGTCCGATCTAGTATGTGCAGAGTGCAGTCAACTTCGCAGCAGCTATGAGTCTTCTCCGGCACTCCCTCGATCGAGCTATTTCTCCTCCCTTTCCTTCAATATCTAGAAAATCCACTCGTCGAGTGGCCTCCAGTTCCATCTCTGGCCATCTTCTTCCGCCTCGCTTCTCCCACCTGTCGGTCGGAACAGGAAGTCGGCAAGGTCCCCTTCAATCGGGGTTTCCCCAAAGTCAGATTCGAAGAGAAGTTCAATTGGGGATCTCAAGGAACAGCTCTTCTTGCTCATTCTTGCCTGAGAAAGAGCTGCAGAGCCCAACCTTATTGGAATTCGTCACCTCCGAGAGGGTTAAGGTGGTAGCGATGCTGGCCTTGGCTTTGGCACTCTGCAATGCCGATAGAGTGGTGATGTCTGTGGCGATCGTTCCCCTCTCCAAGGCTCGTGGATGGAGCCAGTCGTTTTCTGGGATTGTGCAGGTAGTCTCTCTCAAACCATTTAAAATTACGCCAACATGCATTGAAGCAGTCGTTATTCTTCCCACGCATATGCCTGACAATCTTTCTAAATCATGACTTCAATGCAGTCAAGTTGTTGGTGTCAGTTGGGTGATCGGGTTGTAATGAGAAACACGCACAAGGATCTTGGATTTCCTCCTTAATTCTTTTATGGGGTGCTCTTTTGAGAAATGGATGATAGTGGTGAAGAGATTATTGTTGGAGCTTGTATGGGAATCACTCTTTGGTTTTTCAACAGGGTTCCTCCGAATCCAAAATCAGTGCTTATATGAGGGGGGATATGGTATTGTTCTCTTTTTAGGTGGTTCGGGGGAGAGCTATCAGTGGCAAAGAGATTTTCCCCTAAAGAGAGACACATGTACCCGTTTGGCGTGTCAGAGTGATTAGTAGGAAAACGGGGTGTTGGTTCCAAGCTTGATGAGGAACGTCGAGGGTTGGTGTTAAGTGGAAAACATGAGGTTCATAAAACCTTTACCCAAATTCCTTAAAAGAATGCAAGTTTTATTTGATAGTGTTGACTCAAATCCCAAAAAGTTAGACAAAATGACCGACTCAATTGTGGGCAAGAATTGATAAAAATGTCACCCGCAAGTGATGCTTCTAGTTTAATTTAATTGTGATGACATATAGGTGAAGGGTGGATGTGGCATGGACTATAACTTAATTGTTATGGGAAGTGAATTTGGGTTGGTCTAAACACAATATTAGATTCCTACATGATACTTCAGGACTTTTTGAACAAGAAGGCTAGTAGTTGGTGAAATAAAGTTTGGATATTTGGAAGAAACTAAATCAAAAGGGGAGAAATTAAAATACGTTAGAAAAGGATATAAGCTATTGTTTTATACTGAAGATAAGTAATAAGAATAAATAGGGATAGTAGTGGATAGATCTTTAAAAGATGGCATGGTTGAGATGAATATGGTTTCTGATGTTGTTATTAATTTAATTACTTATAAGATTATTAAAATACAATTAATGTTTTTGTTCCTCTATTTCAATTACAAAAAAATTTGGTAATCCATTTATAGGAAAAAGTGGATGGATTAGTACATCCTTTACCAACTAGGTATCGTGATTTTTTATTACTTAAATAGATATGATGATTATGATGTTATGGTTTATCATTTTCATCATTTGCCTTATCTTAACAATTTGGAGTTGTTGTTGTGAATTCTCTCTTTTTTTCTTTATTCACAATGAGTGTCATTAGGGATGTTAAAACTATTTTTCATAAATCATTTTGAATAACTTCTATTAATATAATCTCAAGTCTAACTTTGTTTTCTTTGAATCATTTGGCCATAATTTTATCAAATTTCTATAGGTATATTTTTCAACTCTTCGTTGTATGTGTCCAAACGCCTAATATATTTTTAATCATCTTAATTTTAATAGATGTCACTTCAAAATTTTCATTTTTATAATTATTCATTAATTTACCTTTCTTATTTTTGCCTCATATTCATCATAACATTCTCATTTTTATCATAATAAACTTAGAAGTCAATGACTTATTTAGAGTCTACTATTCATATCTATTCAACATCATTGATCTAATTGTAATTTTATAAAATTGATCTTTGTATCACTAATATCATCTTATCACACTAAACTCTTAGAGCACTTATTCATTTTAATCATTAAGCCCTAACTCTTACAATCATATCAATAGCAATACGTAACTGAAACGAAGTAAATGGATCTAAAATATTTAAATATATCTTACGTAGGTATCACCGTTTGTTCTAATAATATTGAATGATAATTAGTAACATTATGCGAACTAAAATTATATATCATATACTAAATCTTTTTTAAAGCCTCTATCTTCTAAATATTTTTTTAACAATTTTAATCTTTCATTGAATCAGTGGATGTTACAGCAATTAAAACTATATCATGTTTACAAGACACTTCGCTTTGAATCTATAAATATTTATATAACTAATATGAAAAGATATAAACTCAATGCTTATCTATCTATCTATCTATCTATCTATCTATATATATATATAATGATAATATATCACATATTTTTTTTTCATAGAATGCGTCAAATTAATTCCCATGTCACTTGATTACATGCATCATGAAAACTAATAAAACTCATATGAAGATCTTTTTTCTCTAAGCTTCACCATTAATTGTTTTTATATTGAAATTACTTCCATAGTAGATCTTCCTTATATGAAATCAAAGTAACTTTCCAAACTTGATGTAATTTTGTCAAGTCTAAGTTTCATTACTATCTTCTATTGTATAGTATAGGAATGTTAATTGAAAAGCTGTAGTCATAATGAGATCATTGTGGTGGACTTAATATTTTTTTCTTAGCCAATGACTTTCATAAATGTAGATTTACTTTAAGAAATGATAAAAAGCACTTAATTACCTTCAAAAGTGGTGCTATTTAGGCTTCAATTGATAATTTTGTGCACTACTTACACATCAATGGGAAAATATTTTGCAGGTGTATTGCTCATAATTGGGAAGAGATTTGCATGCTATATAAAATCTTTTTTGCACTCTTGCTGATGTGATTGATTTTTGAAAAGCAATGTAGAAAGAAGTCTAACCAAGCGAAGAAGTCATAAATAAACTTTGCATAGTTAGAAGTTAGAAAAAAGAACTTCCTACAAAGAGGTGAGGTAATTCTAAGAGAGCTCAATCAGCAAAAATAAGGGCTGAGTCAACAACGCGTCTTTGATTGATCGACACAATCAGGCTCTACATATAACAAAGGGGCATGGCATTTTCTTTTTTATTTCAATAAGAAAAAAAGATGGAAGGCCTCGTGGCATTTTGATACACCATGTAGCATAACATCTTTAAATTACATCATCACCAAAATTTCCTTACTACTTTGTTCCCTTTTTGAGAGAAGAATTGTCGTGACCATGGCTTTCTGATTACTTGTAAATAAGCAGGGTAAGAAAAGTGATGTGATACAAGGCATGGAATATGGCAGTCATCTCTCTCTCTCTCTCTCTCTCTCTCTCTCCCTCCCTCCCTCCCTCCCTCCCTCTATGAACAATGAATTTTTTTAAATAATGGGTAATGCATATGAACCGTTGATGGAGGTACTTTTGACATATCATTTTAAAGGTGCTTAGATAAAATTGAAAATCTAGAAAAATACTACCGATAAAATCACTCTTCGGTAAATCATTTTTCAATTAGCTTATGTTCTCTTTTCCTTTATTTTATCAATCCATCATGAGCATCCTACCATCTATGGCTTAAAAATTTGCTACTAACTAGGGAATGAAGCTTGTCCATTCATTGAAATAACAATGGCATGTACTTAAACAAGTTGTAATCGAGGTTCCTTAAGCTGTTCTTTTGTACTTTCCTAAACTCTATACTTTCCCAAGCAACCTGATTTACCAAGTTAATCCAACTATTTAAGGCTTATGATTCCTTCCTTTTATTTAGATAACTTCTATTCTCTAATTCTATCTCAGATCCTAAACGCAGTCATCTTTCTTATGGGGGTACTTGATGTCACCAATAATTGGTGGGGCATTTGTCGATCATTATGGTGGTAAAGTTGTCATGGCATGGGGAGTGACTCTCTGGTCCCTTGCAACACTTCTTACGCCTTGGGCAGCAGAGACCTCTCTATTGACGTTACTTACAATGAGAGTCCTTCTAGGAGTAGCAGAAGGAGTTGCTCTTCCCAGTATGAACAACATGGTCTCTAGGTAGTTGTTGATCTGAGTCTTTTTCTCGTAAATAGTTTTTAGCGAGTATTGTGAAATATATTATCTTTTGAGTTTCTCCCCTCTTGTGGTTATGTATAGTTTAAAAACTTATTTGAGTGATTTATACTGGTCCTTTTTATAGATGGTTTCCCCAAACCGAGCGATCAAGAGCTGTTGGAATTGTAATGGCTGGATTTCAACTTGGCAGTGCCGTTGGACTTTTAATTTCCCCGATAATTATGTCAAAGGCAGGAATTTTTGGGCCTTTTGTGATATTTGGATTATTTGGGTTTCTCTGGGTACTGGTATGGGTTCCTGGAACCACAAGTACTCCTGACAAACATCCTCAAATATCAACATATGAGTTGGAATACATCACTAAAGGTCAGAAGCCTCTGATTCACAAGGACAGAAATGAAAAGTCTAAAATCATACCCCCATTGGTGAAATTGCTTTCTAGGCTTCCAACTTGGGCTTTAATTTCTGCAAATGCCATGCACAGCTGGGTAAGTTTTTTATTTTTTTTATTTTTTTTATTTCAAGCTCTGAACTCGTTAATATTCAGAAGTCCTGGTAAATCATGTGCTCTTTTTCTCCTTCTCATCATATGCAAATTTGATAACTTTTCCCTTGATTTTCAGGGATACTTTGTCATTCTCTCATGGATGCCAATCTACTTCAACACAGTATGTTTCCTGGTTTTTCTCTATGAATAAAATTGAGAAATTTAAACTTTAACATCTTAAACATCTATGGATTTTTTCCCGGGAATAGATTCATCATGTTGACCTTCGTCAAGCTGCATGGTTCAGCGCATTCCCATGGTTCATGATGGCTGTTTTAGGTTATGTTGCCGGTGCTGTATCAGATATGATGATCAAGAGAGGTGTTAGTGTTACTTCTACACGAAAAATTATGCAGGTATTGTGTTTAGTTACATTGACAATTCAACAGATTAATCTAAGATATAGGTGGGATACAAGTTGTTATGATTTTTCCTAGAAAGCATGAATGCTTCCACTTCCATTCGCATCAACAGATTTTACAGCGAACTCAATTTCATGACCACATGAATCTATTGATAAAGTTCTAGTCATGCATTTCTATCAATAGAATGGATGATTGTCTATGTTTGTTTTTAATCCAAGCTCTTTTCTGGAAAACTGTTTAATCTAACCACTTGCCGATGATCTTTTAAAATATTTCTCCAAAGCATTAGGATCTTCCTAATCCTGCTTGTGTGCAGGAACTTGTGGCCTTTTTTTAATAGAATATTGAGTCTATCGAACTGGAAAGCAACAGATGCATAAATAAGGATGCTTGTTTGTCACATTCTCCATGACGCATGGCACTGCAAAATTTTCTTCTAAAAAAAAAATTTTAAGCACACGATATGCTGATGGATAAATCATTCTTTCGTATTCAATTTTGTGGCGATTAGTGACTTTGCGAGTCATTTATTGTCATGAAATAGGGGATTAGTTGGCTTCATTAAATTTGAATATTTTGAACAAGTGGCACAATCCAACAGTCACATTAGGGAAAAGAATTGATTATGGTCACACAATAGGAAATTGTTCTCTTAGATATTAGCAATGAGTTAGAGGTTGATGAAGGTAGATTATCATGATTCTACATAGTTGTTGTTGTTGCTATGAGAGCGCTAAATAATAATATTGAAGTATTAATAAGGAATTAAGGCAAAGGAGATCACACAATACCTAAGAATTCACACAAATCTCAAAGACTGATGGTATTTCTATATTTGGATTTACATATTGGTAATTAGGTAATAAGACATTGAATCATATTAACAAATTTTCCCTTTAACTCAATGTTGTGGCAAATTTGTATTTTCTCTCTTCAGATCGCAGTATCTATGCATCTAAAGTGCCCAAAAGGCTCAGCAGTCAAGACTGCATAAGTTAGTTAGACCAAGATGTTACTTGAGCCAAATTCTTGTGAGAAACCTTTGTGGCACTGAACCTGACTATGTATCTACCATT
This sequence comes from Cymbidium sinense, assembly GCA_021442155.1. Taxonomy (NCBI): domain Eukaryota; kingdom Viridiplantae; phylum Streptophyta; class Magnoliopsida; order Asparagales; family Orchidaceae; genus Cymbidium; species Cymbidium sinense. The sequence goes on from CM038215.1 coordinate 107,329,378, forward strand.
AAATATTTATATTTGTACTCTTAATGTGATCATCTTCTCGTTATAAATTTTACAATTGTTCAACACAACACCAGGATAAATTTTGCACTGTAAACATAATATATCTAATAACTTGATTTCATCTCATATCTTGTTCCTAAATTTTTTCCGAACTTTTCATGTAGCCTGCAAGGTAACTCCCCTCTAGTTTCCCTTAGCATGCTCTGACATAAGAGTAAGAAATAATTGAAATAGCCCTTGAATTTGCACCATGTAATACATGCAAGCTTATATCTCCTTTAGCTCTCATGAAAACTAAGGAGCCTTGTAAATTTTGATTATCTCAGCATCCCTAGAAAATCTGTACCTTGCATTGCAATGATATAATATTTTCCCTCAGCTTAGGTGCATATTTCCCTCCAACTACAATTCTAGATTCACCATCAAGTTTCCTGATATAAGTCGTGTCCAAATATACTATTCTATACTCACCATTGTTTCTTGTATGTACTCCCATGACATATTCGAAAACACGTAAATATGACACACGTAAAAGAACATAGTGAGTCAATTATTCATTCAGCATTGCCCTTATATTTTATAGTCACGAAAATAACTTCACAAGAATTTACATCAACTTTGTTTGCATTTGTTGTCATGTTCTTTTGATGGTCATCACCTGCATGATACTCCATCATCTTCGAAGTTATGCAATCTCTCTAAATATGTCTCTTGCTTAGCACAATGGAAACATGTTTTATTTTTCTTAATAAACTTGTTCCTAGAGTTAAATCTTTTCTCTCTTCGTCTCTCTTGCAGATAAATCCTCTCACTACTTTTCTTTGCTAACTTTATTTGACTTTGATAGCAGTTTATTGTAATAAGAGTGCCATAATGATGCAAAAGTGTCAACCTGGATTGAGAATGATGTTTCATAAAGTAAAACATAAAAGAGAAAGAGATAACAATAATAAAATACATCAAGATTCACATTATTTTGTTTCAAATAAGGGCCTTTTACATAGATTGTCACCCTATTCTTCTATATTTACAAACCAACCACCTTCAATCTTAGTTTTTTTAAAATTTGATCATGATAAACACAAATACAAGAATTTGATAGTTCAAAAAAATAGAAAGGGTGGATAAATTAAAAATGCATATATATTTGATGCTTGATTTTTAAAAATCCCTTCAAACAAACTTGCATTTATGAGTGAGTAGAGGATTTGATCCACTACAACAACAACAACTAGCCTTTATCCCATTGTGTGGCCGGCTGCATGAATCCTTTTTCTACATTGTGTCCTATAAAATGTCAAATTCTCATTTAATTCTAATAAACTAATATCATTTTTAATACATCTTAACGAAGTCTTTTTAGGTCGCCTTTACCTTTCTTAACATAAGATGCATCTAATGCATCTACTCTCCTAACTGGGTCATCAAACGACCGACGTTTTATATGGTCAAAAAGGTGACTCTCTCTAATCTTATCTATCACTAGAGCCACTCCAATCTTATCATGTATATATTCATGTCGCATTTTATCTCTAAGAGTGAAGCCACTCATCCACCTGAGCATCCTCATCTCTGCAACGCCTAACTTAATCTTATGCTTTTTTTTATTTGCCAACATTCTGCGCCATAAATCATTGTAGTTCTTATCATTATCTTATAAAATTTTTCCTTAAGACTAAGTGATATTTTTCTATCACACAACAGACCAGATGCCTTCCTCCACTTCAATCATCCAACTTGAATTCTACTAACAACATCCCCATCTATTTCACCACATTTTGAACAAGAGATTCGAGATATCTGAAACGTTCACTCTTTTTAATGACTTGGTCACTCAATGACACAACCCCACCATTAGATCTTCTACAACTAAAATTACACTCTATATATTAAGTGTTATATATACTTAAATGAAAACGTTTAGACTCTAAGGTTGACCTCCATGATTCAAGTTTCTCTTGAACTCCCTTTCTAGCCTTATCAACAAGAAGAATATCATGAGCAAAAAGCATGCAGCAAGTTACATACTCCTATAAATGCCTAGTAAGAACATCCATAGCTAAAGCAAAAGATATGAGCTTAAAGCTGATCATTGATGTAATCCAACTGAAATAGGAAAATATTTTGTCAATTCTCCTTGTTAACAACTATAGTATATATATTCTTAATGACTTGAATATAATCAATATTAACTCCTTTCTTTTCTAGAACTCTCCAAAGCATTTCTCTTGGAACTTTGTCATATGCTTTCTCTAAATCAACAAATATCATATGTAGATCCTTCTTACTTTTTCTATACTTCTCCATCAAACCTCTCAACAAATATATAGCATCCATAACAGACCTACCTGGCATGAAACCAAACTAGTTTTGTGAAAATTTTGTATCACATCGTAACCTATGCTCAATTACTCTCTCCCATAATTATAATGTATAACGCATTAACTTAATTCCTCTATAATTTATACTCTTGTGCATCACCTTTATTCTTAAAAATAGAAGCCAACAAAATCTTTTTGACCCATTATTAAGGCAAAAATTCACAATCGTGGTATACAAACTAAGTGGACTCATTATCTCTTTTCTAACTCTCAAGTACACCCACACTCGAAAAAGAAAAAAAAACTACAATAACATATATATTACCTCACTCACAAATCTTCCTTCTTGTTTGCATTGTTGAAGGCACTAATCCTCACTCTTGATCAGAGAGGCCATGTGAGGAACAAAGAAAAATCTCTTACTTCTCTCGCCTCACAACTTTAGGAGCCAACTTCCTGTGTATGGCCACTCCGCATCAAGGCAAGGGATATCACATAATTTCCGAGGATTCACAAAAATCTTCAATTGTAGAGTTGTTACTCGTATTTGCATTCATGCTAGGGTAATGAATTAATTAGCTGTCGAGGCAAATCAACATTTGTTCTTCATGGAACATAGGAAACTAGATGTAGACGTTAAGAGCCGGAGAGTGGTCATTAGTTTATTTTCTTAAGCATTATAAAAATATATTTTTTACATTAGTCATAATATCACACCGTTGTTGTTGAATCCCTTCACGGCTCACTTAGTTGCTTGTAAATAGAAAATATATTTTAGAACATAAATAATTCTATTTTCACTTTTTTTTAATTGATTAAAATTGCTATTTTTGAAGGAGGTTTGAGAGTGTTCGTGCAGTTTGAAATCAACATTGATATCAAACTACATTCAACCAAATAATGCAATTTAATAAATTTTTATCTTTTTTCAAATCATGATATCTAAGTTAAGGCAACCAAATGGTTCCCTTAGTTCATTGTGTTATATATTTATTACTTGATTAAATTTCTTTCGGCAGACAATTGGTTTTATTTGTCCTGCCATTTGTCTTCTTGGTCTAAATGCTGCCAAGAATCCTTCTGTGGCGTCTGCTTGGCTTACAGCAGCTGTTGGATTAAGCTCTTTCAGTCATTCTGGCTTTCTAGTGAATTTCCAGGTAGAAAAATTATTTTGATTGAATTGCAAGTTATAATTTACCTTATTTACTCCCTTCCCTAATTACCTACTTTTCTTTCTATCTGTTATCAGGAAGTTGCTCCTAAATACGCCGGTGTCCTCCATGGTACTTAATTTGCCTCGTCCATATATATATATATATATATATATATATATATATATATATATATATATATATATATATATATATCATTTAAAATTTTATATTTATTTAAATAATATTTTAATCTTTAAATTAAAAATTATATATTTTTTTAAATATGTTAATATTGCATGTGAATTTACAGCGTATTGATTGGAAATAAGATATTGAGTTCAATAGTTTTCACCCAACCTCCAAAAAAAAAAAAGTTAATATTAATGATATTTTTTATCATTCAAATATTAAAATGTTATGTAAATAAATATGAAATTTACATATTAGATATATAGATATATAAGAATATCTTGATATGCAGGTAAAGCCGCCTTGTCTAATTCGTCTTTCACTATTATAGGAATGTCTAACACTGCTGGAACTTTGGCTGCTATTATGGGTACTGTTGGCGCCGGTTTCTTCGTTCAGAGAATGGGTTCGTTTCATGGATTTATCCTATTTACTTCACTGTTATACTTGTTTAGTGCCCTGTTTTGGGATATCTTTGCTACTGGAGAACAAGTTGAATTCGATGCAGTAGCTTGAACTGCCATTGTTTGTTGTTCTTGACTGAGCCAAAAGTTATTCAACTGTTATGTTAATGTCTCCCTTTGAAAACGGTGGGTGTTGCAAAATACTGTGTTTTGATATTTTTATGAATTTGTTGTGAACAAGTTTTTATACTCTGGCTGCTTAGGCGACATATATTATAACTATGAATCTATTTGTGTTTTGCATTCTTGTATTATCAGTATTGGCTGTGACAGAATATATGCTTTTGTTAACCAAAGTGCTTGGAGGAACTGTTTTTTTTTTAGAGCTTCAATGAAATCTAATGAACAAATTAAGGAGAAAAGAATTAGCATTATATGAATGTGACAAAAGGGATGATAAAATAATTGCAAAGATGAGAAATGTTAGGATTTATATTTAGGAGAGGGGCAGATAGCGTCAAAAAGTGGAACTTACTGAGAGGCAAGAATAAGATTTTGCTTGAGGTCAAGAAGAGGATGGGAAAATTGTTACGGGAAGAACGAATGAAGCGTAGATAAAAAATAGAGGACATGTGATTCAGAATGATTTGCTATCAATGGGAAAATTAGGGGATAATATAGAGACAATGAGTCTTACCAACGGTATCCTTAGGCTTGAAAGTTGGTGTGTGGCTGTTAGAAGAGTTTACAATGGTCCTGCAAAGGGTTTTTATAAGGGAGGTGTTTATCATTTCAAAAAGTGATGAAATGGTTCCACATTTGGACCGGGTCAATGACCTTGCTTAGCCTAAGCAAGTCATGGTGGTCGATTCATGGTGACGATCGAGTAATACTCATTATCAATGTTATTTGTGGAGGTTGATTTTATCAATCAATCCGAAGTGTACTGTCAACTCAAAAATGTCCTTCACATCAACCGAGTGTCGCTGAAAAAAAAAAATTTCTGGTGTGTAGTGTCTTGACATTGCAGATGTAGCGACTCAGTATTAGGTTTTGAAGGACTTGACTTCAAAGACAGAGAAGTCAGCGCCTCGGTGTTGCAGGAGGCAAGGCCAAGGCGCTAGGACCTGAGCACTAAAGTAGATGGATTGAGAAGCTAGTGCTGCAGCGCTTGAACTCGTGCAAAAAAAAGCAACAGCGGTGCTATGAGGGGGAACTTAGTATTTAGGTGGTTTTATGCGGAAAAGTTATATCCACAATTTTCTCACAATGGACTTCACCCAATTGAGTAGATTTCATCACATAGATTAGGTGGTGGGCTAAGGAATCCCTTGTAATCTTGATTAAATTTGTGGTGCAACATATGGTGCAATCTAAATTATGAGAATACTTTCTCGGGAATTTATGTGGTTGTAACGAAGGAATAGGGTGAGCCCTATTAGGGATGTGTAATTAGAGTTTCTTTGTAATTATGTGATTTGAACTTCCACTTATAACCTTTTATATGATATAGTGAAATTTTCTTTTTTATCATGATTTTTGTTTATTCAGGATATTGTGAGGTAAATCTGTGTATTTTTTTATTTATATTTTATGACTAACTTTTTGTATTATTCTTTCACCCATTTGTATATTCTTTTTTTTAATCATGTTCAACTAAATGATTTTATATTCATTGTGATTGTCTGTGTGAGAAAATTAGAGCTGGTTTGACATATTAAGTAATTTATTATTTTTTTAATTTAAATTTAAGCCTGTTTTTTAAAAAAATTTAAACAAGTAATTGAATAATTTGTTATTTTTGGAGCTTGATTGTGTTGATCAATAGGATATGCTGTCCATTAAACTCTTATTTTCATCGATTGAGCTCAACGGTGAGCTCACTCGAGGGTTGTAGGAGGGCAGCACGCCCCCTACTTAATGGTTTGGGGGCAGCATCTTCGACAAAAGAAATATCTTGTGTATAATGCTTCAACATTGCAACTTGAATCAAAGACAAAAAAAATAACACCTCGGTGCAAGGAGGATGACGCCACGGCATTGAGATCTATGTGTTTGCACCATGAGAACAGAAAAATCAGCACCTCAGTGCTACGGGAGGTAGCTTCGTGGCGGCCTAGGGCTATAATAGAGCCGAGCACTTGTTAGATTGGATTTGGCTCGGATAAATTAAATGTTGTTCGTGTTCAATTCGAGTTCAAGCTAAGCTTTTGTATGAATGTTCAAGTTTAGCTTGCTTAATTTTATCTATGTTCAAGTTTGATTTGTACTTGGTTTGTTTGAAATAGGTGAACACATATATATTTAATATAATGAACGAGCTTTAAATGAGTACTTAAGTTTTTTCTAATTTTTTGTTTGGATTATTTTCTTAAATTTCATAGTAAGTTCCCCATACAATAGAAAATCTAGATTCTAAAAAGAAACTAAATCATGAAAAATAAGGGGTAAACTTGATTAAAATATACATAAAAATCAAGAGCTAAATATTTTGATAATATAATGCATATAAATTCATACAGGAAGATGATACACGGTCAACCAATTTTAAAATATAGGCACACAATTAATCATGGTTTGAAAAAATATGAAGGCACACAGTCAGCCTTTTTTTAAAAAAAAAATAAGGCACATAATCAGCCTTTAAAAAATATAAAAATATATAATCAAACTTGTTTAACATACTTTATTGTATATTTGTATGCTCTTAAATTGCAATAAATTCTCTCTAAAACAAGGCACCTGTAATAAAAAAATAAATAAATAAATAACTTAATTTAAGGAAAAAAATACTCAAAAATAAAAGAGTGCATACCTGGATAAGAAGTAATCTATATGAAATAAATTTTTATCAACCTCTTAAAATAGAAAAATACTTCAAATTCATGAGAGTGAAAATATATTGCTATTTTCCCAAAAAAAAATTATTAATATTGAAAATACCTATTCATAGTGTATCAAAAATATTTGTTGTTCTAATCAAAATTTGATAATAGTTCTCAAGAATATACAATCATTCATATATTTAGTGGATTAATAACAATGATGCTATTCTTCACATTTAATGGTTGTACCAAAAACTTTATAATGTCGCCTTTTAAGACTCCTTAAGAAAAATTAATGACTTTGATGTCTTCTTTACAGTAAGCTCTCGCTTAAGTCCGCAATTTGATTTGGAGGATCTAATACAGACTCTACCGGGATGCGGACTTAAGGGTATTTATGGGCAGTTCTCATAATTATATCATTTTGGAGCTTCGAAGCTACTATTTCATTTTGACAACGAGCTTGCAACGACCAGGAAAGCAAAAGGGTGAAGGGCGCATCTCAATGACCGTCAGGGTATGGAGATAATAGCATTGATTGAGTAATCCAAATTACCATAGATGCGAAGAATTGCACGATAATATAGAGTCAATGAGAAGACTATTCGAAAGCTGAAATCAAACAAGGATGTTATTCGGGAAAGAGCTCAAAGCGTCGACCAGTCAACCCAAGAAACTACATTACGCGTTTCCCAAGCAATGTTTCCAGAACTTGAAAAGAGATTATTCGATTGGATTGATGCTGAGCGTCGAATGTCGCTTGTATTACCACCGAACCTGATTTACCATAAAGCGAGATTGCTAGCTCAAGCAATGGAGATTGTTGAGGACAAATTCAAGGCCTCATGGGGTTGGTTTGCCAGATTTCGACACCGCTTCGGTCTAAACTCCACCAATCTCTTCGAGGAAGGAGGTGAAGTCGACAAGAACGATCCAGAAATTCTGAAAGCGCTTCACGATTTAGGTTCGATAGTTGGGAAGTATGATCCTTCTTGTATTTACAATATGGATGAAACTGGTCTATTCTATCGGCTTCTTCCTCGGTATACGGTTCTGTTACCAGGCGAAGATGTTTCTGCCGTTTGAGGCAAAAAGAAGGCCAAAGATAGAGTGACTCTGGTCGTTTGTTGCAATGCTACCGGGTCGGAACAATTGCCGTTTGCAATGATTGGTAAGGCAAAGAAGTTCACATGCATTTCAGGAAACTCTTGGCAAATTCCATCCTTCCAACAAAAGAATGCTTGGATTGATGTGCCCACCTTCAACAAATGGTTTAATGAGGTATTCGAGCCGTATGTCTGGAAATGCACAGGCTTAAGGTTCTGTTGATCCTCGATAATGCTTTGGGTCATTCCATTCCATTTGAAAGAAATGGCATCCGAGTGGTCTTCTTCCCTTCGAATGCCACATCATGGAAGTAGCCAATGGATATGGCCATATGGGTATTATTGCGGCTATCAAAAAAAGGTACAAATAGTTGTTGATCAAGGAGATTATTGCTTATCATGATAACCCCCAACATAAGGATCAGCTATCCTTAGCCGTTACGAGAATGAAACGAGGCTCTGCTGGAATGGCATATGGCAGGTCACCACATTTGTTGGATGCTACAAACCTTGTCAATATCGCTTGGAACGAAATCTCACCGCAATCTTTGAAGAATTGCTTCAAAAAAGTAGATATCATTTCATCCTTTCGAGGAAGCAATGACAGTAATGACGTCAACGAGGTGGATGCAACTGTAAACAAGATAGTGAACATGCTCCGAAACACCACTATCTTCGGTGAGTCCGACGATTCTGACATTCGCTGCGAAATTGAGAGGTGTTTCAATGATGATAACGACAATTCAGAATTCTGCAAGAATGTGCTCATTGAAGAGATCGAGGATGCCATGAATATTGCCCTTGCAATAGCCGAGCCAGAAGCCGCATCTGAAGAAACCGATTCCGAAAATGATCCAACTGAAATCTCTGCTGAGATAGATCAGCGCGATTTAATTCATAATGCCTTGCAAGAGGTCATCAACCTCGACATTAGTATCGGTGAGCTCAAAGAGTCGCCATTCCTGTCATCCTAGCTCGTGTACCATGCAAAATCAGCCCTCTTTACGCTTCATCGTATCCTACAAAGCAGTCGGTCTGCAATCGCTCGAGAGCGCATTAAAAATAGTCGTCAAATATGACCCTGATCGGCTTTATGTGAAAAATAAAATTGATCCAAAAATTTTGTATTTCAAAATGCGAACTTAAGAGGGATGCGGACTTAAATGAGTGCGGATTTAAGCGAGAGCTTACTGTATCCTGTTAGGTAAAACTGAATTAATATAATTCAATATTATAAATATATTATCAACTTAAAAACAAAAAAGAAAAACATACCATTGATTTTTTTCTTAATCTCATAATAATTTCTAAATCAATCATTTTCACACATAAGAACTTGAACAGTGCTTATACCCAAGGATGAGCGATATGTATCTATAACTCGACCGTCGGCACTGAAAGTGGATTTTGATGCGACAGTAGTAATAGGTATTTATAGTATATCACAAATCATTTTAGATAGTATAGGAAATTTCAATCACTTTCACCTAAAGCGTCAAATTGGTACGATCATTATTCTTATCGGGGAATATGAACACCATCTTTTAAGTAAACATTAAGTTCAGATTTTATGTTCTCGTTGATCATCCCAAGATAATTTTCAAAATTTCTCTTCCAATCTCAAAGACTTGCCTCTTAAAGTGAAGCGAGGGTTCGTCCAAAACCAACTCTTCATTAGAAGTTGTTGTATTTTCTGTGATATTTGAAGCATGAGCATTTACATAATCATTATACAATAGTTATAGTGACACACAAATGGTTGTAACATACTTAGCTGCTTCATTAGGAGAATAAATTTAAAAAAATACAAAGTTAACTAACATCGTCTTATTTCTTGGATCAAGTACTGCAGCAATAGAAATTAGCAAGTTACATTCTCCCCAATATTTTTCAAACTTCTCTTTCATGTTCAAGGCCAACAATCTCATATAATCAACACCACTTATAGAAACTTCATCTAACACATCCTTGATTCTCCCAAGATCAAAAAGAAGTAGATTTGAAGTTTGATACTCCGTTCCTACAAATAAAGTTTTCATACTTATAAAATACAAATAAAGAAAATATAATGATAGATAAATGGAAGATAATATTTTATATAACCTGAAATGATATTTGTAACTTGATTAAATAAACTCAAAAATGAGCAAACATCTTCAGGTTTATTCCAATATTCTTCACATGGGCAGTATGTGTAAGATGGATCTCTATCTTGATAGCGAGGAAATACTTCTCTAAACTCTAATGCACATGAAAGCATAGCATACGTTGCATTACATCTAGTGCAACAACAAGTATTAGCCTATTGTTTGAAAGTTTAAGTTGCTTTGAAATTTCACTGAATAGATTTAATCTTGTAGTGAAAGCTAAAATAAATTTCACACTTTCTCTTATATTATAGATAATATGACTTATCATAGAAAGACCATCTTGCACTATGAGATTTAATATGTGTGCACAACATCGTACATGAAATAATTTTTCATTCAATGGAAGCTTCTTTTGAAAGTTGATACTATCACGCAAAAGGTCAACTGCTTTGTCATTATATGAAGCATTATCCACTCACTAAAATTTTGCCTTCAATTTCTCACTCTTTCAAACATTTATAAATAGAGTCATGAATATCATGTGCCCTATGTGGGGGATTAACATCAACAAAATTTAAAAACCATTTTTGTAAACACCAATCTTTATCAACAAAATGCCCTGTGATAATCATATATTAAATTTTTTGTCCGGACTTCCATAAGTCTGTTGTTATGCTTATCATCCCTACTGAACTTAACAAACTTTTTAATCATTTCATCTCAATCTCATAACTACTAATTCAATCTTACTTTGCCATTGCACGTGAAATTTTCTCATATTGTGGACTAGCAGCCTTCATCAAAATATTAAACACTTTATACTCTGTAAAAGTGAAAGGAAACTCATGCACAATGATCATATGAGATGTAATCTCTCTAATTTTAGCATAATTGTACTTCCAAGTTTGCACGCTACTCTCACTATCAGATGTAAGTGTTGGTTTTCCCATAGTGATAAACAACTGTCACTTTCCTATAATCTTTGGACAAGTTTGAAGATCTCTTTTATATTATGTTATTGCGCCATCCTTATTTTTATTCATGTATGCATTGCACTTTCTCAACACCACTTCTTAGCTTTACAATAGTGAAGTCTTTCTAAACATCTGAAGTTCTTATTATTTTCCTCTTTTCAAAAGGACTTTCTTCAATATTATTAATAACAAGATTTACACCTCTTTCAGTGGCACTCACAATAACATTAACATTTACATATGCTTGAGTCTCATTCATGATTTCAACACTAAAAGAAAGCTAAAGTAATGATCACTCAAAAAAGGTCAACTATATCATTATTAAATTAAAATATTAAATACAAAAAAATTATATAAAGTACAAAAAATGTTATATGCTCATATAAAAAATGTTTCATTAGTGCCATCATAGGATGAGAGATATTAGGCCTGATCTTCCAAACCCTAAACTAAGAGAAGAGATCGGTAAAATGTTGAAAATAACCCTTTTAAATTCCAATAAATTAAGATCTACAATAGTAGCCGAATTTAATATATATGCAAACAGGCTATAAAATGAATTAGAATAAACCCAATCTAGAAGAATATCAAAGACCAAATAGAGCTCACATCAACTAAGTTGTATTAAATGAAGCAAAAGGATATAATCATTGCCTTTCGAAAAAAAAAAACTATTTTTCAGGTTGCCACTTGCTAGTGGCATTCCAATGAAAGATAGACATCAGATTTATAATAAGAAATATATAGGAATTCAACATCAAATTGATTAAAGCTATACAATTCATTCTATTGAACCATCACATGATTATGCTATTCAACCATCTATTACATAATTTTTTCTTTATTCTTCACATGGACTGCATATCAGAAAGTGAGAGCATCAGCATACGAGTAGAGCAGAGACACTTTCATGAGAGCAGCTACCAATAAGCAACAATTATCATCATGCATATATACTTTTAATGGTACATACTAGTGGCTGCATAATCACCTATGAACAAAACTGTAGATCAAGGACACCTTCATGACCATATTAGAAGCTACATCTACATTCATTAAATTCAAAACAATAATAAAAAATTAACTCGGCAAATGCATTAAAATTTTCTACAGTGACAATCGGGGAGGATACATCAATAAGACACTTCAATCATTTCTTACCACTAATGGGATAATACATCAATCTAGTTGTCTAAACACTCCCTAATAAAATAGAATTGTTGAACATAAAAATATACACATACTTAAGTCACCCATTGTCGTCTTATGTTCACAACAAGCATTCCCATCCATTTTTCGTTTAATGCCACCTCAACAGCAACTTACCTTATTAATCTTCTTCCCTCCCATATTCTTAACAATAAAACACCACACCAACTTCTATACATGCAACAGTAGATAAGGGATTATCAAGATTAATGCATAAGAATTTCATTATCAGCACGCAAGCATAGCATCAACATACATATAAGTAGACAAAGGCTGAGAGGTTGACCAAAATAAAATCAATCTTAGCAGTTTGCACAAAATAATGTATTCAATGTCATACCTAAAATGATCAAAAATTCAGAACCTGAGAGAGAGATTGCGATCAACCAGCATAAATCGAAGAGGAAAAAGAGGGAAATTGAAAATGAGAGGTGGGAAGTCGAAAAGGAAGAGATAATGATCAGTTCAAGCCACGGTTTACCTCCGATTTACTTCGTGAATAAATTGAAAAGAATGGAGGGAGAGACTGACGAAAGTTGATAAGAAGATAAGGGAATGCCAACGGAAATCGATGTCGAAAGCAACATAGAGCTTCGGTGCTCTGCTTCACGGGACAGATCGACGGAGTCACAGTCTCACAGAGCTTAGGGTGTGAAATCTTGCGATTGTGAATGCGAATGCAAGATTGAAGCCTCGATTGTCACTCCTCAACTTAGCGCCCAGCGGCTTGGACTTTAACTGAGCCGTGTAGGTTTAGCCTTTTAGGGTTGTTTTATAATTAAATAAAATACTTTGTTAGTTTTAATTAAATATTTTAATAATTAATATATGAGTTTTTTTTGTGTATTTATCTTATATTTATATAACTATAGTATAAATTATATTTTATAAATATTTAATTAAATGTATCATATATTTTTATAAATTATACTACTAAATTTAGTAAATTAAAATATTTGTATTAAATATGTAATTAAAAAAATTATAAGTTATATTTACTCATATTTTGAAAATAATATATGAATTATTACCAAACTTAATATTAAATATTTGATAATATGTTCATGAACATAAACAAGCGAGTACGATTATGTTCATATACAGTTCATTTAAACTTCGAGTTTTCAAAAAATGTTCAAGTTTGTTTGTTTATTAATTTGAACAAACATAAACATTAAGCGATTAATTGAGTTAGAGTTCAACAAGTACCTGGTTCATTCTGTTCTACGCCTAGGACCCAAGCACTAGTAAAACAAAAAGGCAAGCGGCTTGGCGTTGCAAGAGCAGCACCATTGCGCTTGAACTCATGTAAAAATGCCTAGAATGTCTAAGCACTAGGATCGTGGTATCGTTGTGCTACGAAGCGGGGGGAGTTCATTTTATAACAATTTTTTTTTTGTAATTTTTCATACTTTTTCTCTAGTCTCTTGTAAATGAGAGTGAAGTGAAGTGTTATGGAGTGATTTAAGTAAAGAGTAACTTGAGTGAAGTGTGATTTGTTTAATTTTACTCAAATTTTTTTTTTATAGTGAATTTATTGGTGATGTCTTCGTGATTTTTTTATGTTCTCTAGTTTTTTCAAGTAAAATTTAGTGTTTTTTCTGGGCCCTCATGATTCTTTGATTTATTTGTTCGATGTATGTTCGGAATCTCTCAATCTGATTTATGTGTTTAGAGTTGATATGGCTCTCAAAATACCACTAGTCAAAGCAAAAATCTTGATGTCGAAAGCGATATGATTTTGAGTCAAACCGGTCGAGATCTTAAAATATCATTTGGAATCTTTGGGACATCTCAATTAATCTCAAAACTCTCAAATGTGGAGTGTTTATAGTCAAATCGGCGTCGGCGGATCTAACGAGCCTAAGATCTCATAATTGACTTCATTTGGGCATCCAAATGCTCAAAATACATCAAATGATCGAAGGAATCATCCGTCCGTCGAGGTGGTGGGCTTTACATGAATTTACAAGAATGCTCTCCTCCCATCTATACACTTCATCACGTGAGGGGGGCCAAGCAAGTGAAGTAAGTGAGGTGAAGAAGAGAGGGCTGAAGAGTGAAGAAGAAGAAGAGGCTGAGTAAAGAAAGAGAAGAACAGGAAGAAGAGAGGAACCCAGCGAGGAAGAAAAGGAAGAGTCGGCGAGGAAGAAGCAGTGAGGAGGAAGAGAAAGCTCGAGCTTGAAGATCCTCCAAGCAAGATCAGCCTCGCTCCTTCGCCATATCAAACCACGTCTTTGTCGCATTCTCATCGTCGCGTCTCAAGATAATTCCGATCATTATTACAGGTTGTTATTCATATCTGGTCCGTAATCAGTTATCAGACTTTGTCTTCAAAACGAATCTGTGTGGAAGCTTTCTTGGTAGTGATTTTTCTTTTCGAGTTTTCGCGTTAAAATTGTGTCTCTTTGTTTTAATTCTTTGTGTGTCTTTGACCAATTTAAAGCGTAACTTCATTTCTATTGATTTTACGCAATAAGAGTGTAATTTTAATCTTTGGCACTAATTTATCATCTTCACCATTATCTAAGCAAAACCAAAAATAGAACGATCCAAATTAAAATTTTGAAATTTTAAGTAACTTATCAGAAATTCATTTGCAATCTAAACAAATTTTCAAGACTCTCTCTCTCTCTCTCTCTCTCTCTCGCTTTTACTGATTTATAATTATAAAGTGTAAGCGGTAGGTAATAAGAAGGGGTTGGTGATGATAATGGGACCCACCGAAACATTAGCAGGACAGAATAAACAGCATCGCAAAAAAATTGATTAAAAATAATTAAAATTATTAACAAATATATCCTACAATTCTTAAAAATTTATATGTTTAACATTTGAGTTTTAAATAATATATATATATATATATATATATATATATATATATATATATAATATCTTAATAATTAAATTAATAATATTTTCAATAAAATATTAAAACTTGTGTGTCATGTGAATAAATATTAAATTTTAAATAATAAATAAAATATTAAGATATATATAATTTTTTTTAAAATTATATATATAACACTTATTATGATGAATTTAAAACTTAATAATTAATTTTGAAATTATATATATATATATACATATATATATATATATATATAATTTTAAAATAAAGCTACTAATTTTAAAATCCATCTTAATATAAGATTAATGAGTATATTTTTATCTTATTTTTAAAATATTTTTTTAATTTAATTAAAATTAAAATTTATTTATATAATATTTAAAAAATTATTAGATATGTAAATAATTAACTTTAGGTAAGTAAATAATGCACAATTTTTATGTATTTACATATCTAGCATCTAAATTTTAATTTATATATAATTTAATATTTAATATAATAATAAAAATATTATCATCACTTATTTTTTTAAAGTAAAATGCATTTTTTAAATATAAAAAAATATTAGATAACTAAATAATTAATTTAGATGTCAGATATATTAATAGATAAAAATTGTGTGATATGTATATAAATATTTATATTAAAAATTATATCATAATCACTTTGAAAAAAAAATTAGGTCCCAATTTTCTCTTAATATAATTCTACTTAAACCAGCGTAACTACCCGCCGGCCGAATTCAATTCGGTCGGCTATTTCACCCCTGCGAAGGAAGTCGCCATTAAGACGATTAGACGAAGGTATCTAACGATCAATCCCACCCGATTCCTCTCTCTCTCCGCCATGGCGTTCGCATCTCCCTCCCCTCCATCTCTCCCCATTCCCCGCTCCAATGCCTTCTCCCCCCTCATCTCCTCCCATTCCATCAGCTTCACAGGCATCCCTCTCCGATCCAGATCAATCACTACAGAGAAGAAAGCATCCCCAAAGCCCATTGATACCCGAAGCATCCGATTTCGACCTACAAGAACCTGGGGAAGAGATAGAAGCAGAGGGGATGGAATCGTGCGATGCAACGCTGGATTGGAGAGGATCGGGAGAGGAATCGCGAGAGAAGGAGCGGAGGAGGCATTGAGGATTCCAGCGAGAGCGAAAGTGGTGGCGCTGGTGGCAATCGTGATGTCTCTCTGCAACGCCGATCGCGTGGTAATGTCCGTTGCCGTCGTCCCCCTCGCTGCCAAGTATGGCTGGTCAAGCTCCTTTCTCGGCATCGTCCAGGTTCGTCTTCACTCTTCGACATAATTTTTTTTTTCCTTTCTGTCTTTTTCGATAATTGGAATAGGTTTCGTGCCGAATGCCTGAAAGGTTGATAGTCTAAAACTGCTGATTGTATTTGTTGATTGTTGGGTGCAATTGGGGGTAGGTGGTACGCGGCTAACCAACTTTTTTATTATTTATACATAACACAAAATCTAACCTTTAAATTTTTTAATTTTATTTATATAATATTTACATCTTTAAATTATATTAAAAATATCTAAAATAAATTATATATATATGAAATTTAGGCAAATATATAATGTAGTAAATATACAAAATTAAATATAAAATAGCGGATTTACATACATATCATAAAATTCTTATGTATTTACATATCTAATATCTAAATTTTAATTTTTTGTCTTTATTATTTTAGAATTAACATTTCCTTAACATGAAATTGGTAAGGAGGAAGTATTTAATTAATTCTCTTTGTTTCATTTTTTTTTTTACCTAGTGGGAGTTTTAAGACCAACATGAGGTGAGGTCCAAAAACCTAAAGATGATGGCTTGCTTAGCTTAATGATGAAATAAGTTAAATGCCAATGGAATGAAAGATAGTCTTGGATTCATACCAAAGTACAAACTCACTATCGATACTTGGAGAAAACGATCATTTACCAAAGTTGGAGAGAGGAACCATCCCCAGCAGAGTCGCCAGAAAAATCTGTGATGAAATTTTTATGATTGAAATTTCTAAAGAGAATCTGTATACTTCCATCTTCACTCTATGTGGGATAAAATGAAGATAGAAATATACTTTCTCTTTTTTATGCATTTTTGACACCATGTAGATCCGTAGATATACTTATTGAGGGTGATCGGGTACGACATTGAGGAGAGGTATACTATCTCAAAAGATAAAAATCACCACCCTAAAATGGACCTAATCACCTCAACAAGGACTCCTATGGACAATGGGTTTGCATGTGTACCAAATATTCTTCCCCTAATTTACATAAAAAAGTAAAGTAAGGTTTATTTTAAACCAGGTTCGTTAAGTTCCCTATAGGGGCAAGCTCTCATAGTTAATTAAATGCTAAGAAATGAGATCCCTTAGGAATACTCTCGATTAAAGTAAATGATCATTGTCTCCAAAGATTTCAATAGGTAGGACTATCAATCGATTAGTTTATTTTGAAAGATTAAATGGGATTAATGAAAGAGAGAGACTTACGATCAAAGCCAAAGGAAGATAAGTAAGAGATGCTCACGATGATAGAAAACCAGCGGCATCTATCTATGGTTGGGCATTTTGAAATTGAATTATTTGTTTGAGTTGAATTTTTATTAGAAGTTTAGGGCTTATAATTCCATAATACAAGATTATGAAAATGCCTAATAGGTGAAGATTTATGCTTATAGCCCATAGGTGTAGATTAAGTTCATTAATTACCCCTTACTTATACCACTTTAACATATTTAATCAAATTATTATGAGCCAATGTATGACATAAAATTATAAGAAATTTATATCAGTAATGCATCCTAGGAAAGAAAGGTACCTAATGCAATTGGCTCACAATTAGTGATTAATTATGCTAAAGGGTTTAATTTAAATACTTTCATAACCCTTCCCACACATATGGGTTAGGTATGATTTCCTTAAATTACTTGGGTTATTGAACACCTAAAAATCTACCCAAGAAGGATTAGTTTAGAAATGTTTTGAAAATTTTATCAAGTTAATTAAGTAGGTCATTAGTAGATTACCCCTTAATTAAATTTAGATTAAGGAAGGAAAGGGAGCTTAGGAAATAGCTTAAAGAAAATATCCAAAATCATTCCATAAACCTCCTAATCACTTAAATAAAGTTTAATTAACTTAATCAAGGAATTAAACCACTATTCATATGCTTAATTAAGCTTAATTGCATTAAGTGAGTGATTAAGAGTTCATTAATTAATTTCCCTGATTAATTCATTAATAAATTTCAAGACAAGTAGGAGAGCCAGAAGTCAACCCACTAAACATGCCCCAGAAGTTTGGAATTAATTAATGAAGTCATTAGGGAGTAATTGGGGTTATTAAGTTTTCAAATAAACTTTAATTAAGGAAAATCTACTCCTCAAATTTAATTAGAAATAATTTTATTGGATTCTCCTTTGAATTATCTTTAAGATGAACTTGAGTTTGTATTCTTTTTATTTTTCTACAATTAGTTATGAATTTAGGAAGTTTCAGTTGATTTAAGTGATTTTTATGAAGTTTGTTAATTTATTTTATTAAAATAAATAATTTGACACTCAAAATTCAATATCTTCTAATCCAAAGGACTTTTTGACTTAAAATTTTTATGGTTGGTGTATTTTAATGTCAATTTTAATCTCTAAAATTTTTAGCTTAATGTGACATGTACTTTTAGTTTAATTAATAAAATTTGATTTTTACCAAAACCCAAATTAAGGTCAAAATACTGAGTAAAATTTGGAGATTTTGGGTTTGTTGAGTTCCTCTCAGAAAGAAGAATCCAACAAGCTATTGTTTGTAATTTTTGGTTATGTATTTTATTTTTTTATGAATTTTTAAAATTTTGGGTGATTTAAATAATTTTTTAAATAAAAAAGATCTGATTTTTCCTACTTAACACAGTCAGCACACCGCGCGGCGCTAACATGGCAATGCGGTGCCTCATGCGCCGTCGATTGATCGGTGCTATGTGCTGCGATTAGCGCATGCCACATCGGATGATGGGTGAGCAGAGTTAACCTGAATGGCGTGATCGTGGTTTTGTTCCGGATCGTTCGATCTGTGATCAAATGGTCCGATCAGTCACAATCGAGGCGATCACGCGTGATCACGAGGCGGGTTCCGTGATCGGGCCTCGATCGCATAAACTATCGAAGGCGGTCAGCGTGATCCACATGCGATCCGAGCAGTCCGATCCTGCGAACCGCGGGATCAGATGGCTAATGCTACCCGCCGATGCTAAACAATAAAATCGAGGGTATTTTGAGAAAAAAATGAAAGATTCTAAGTGAAAACTTATCCAAATGGACTCATTTTCGCATTAAAATTTGCTAGGTGCCTGATGGAAAGTAAGTGAGGACCCGACACACGTGTGTGATGAATGTGGTGCTAGACCCTCGTAAGATTAGTCACAATGATATCGCTACTCATAAAATGAATGGAGTGTTGGGTGGATACAAAAAAAAAAAAAAAAAAAAAATTGTGTTGATCATTTGGCCACGTCTTTAATTTCACCTACCGCACCAATCAACTCTTAATAAAGTGAATAAAATTTAGATTTTAGAGGAAACTGCAATGCACGATAATGTTTTACCCATTTATACTTCAATAATGTACATTTAATTGATTAAATAATTAAAGATATTATATAAATACTAATAATATTAAACCTGTATTTATTTAAAAAGGTGTAGCAAGGAAATAAATTCGAATATATTTTAAAAGTGAATTTATTATGTATTTCCGACCGAACAATCTTTTCCAGAGAAAATGCAAATTAAATTACTATTTTGCTCATTTATAAATTTTCTTATATATATATATAAATTAATATTACATCAATATATATTATTTTATAATTATTTTATATTTAATGCATAATAATTATGTATTAATTGAATATCATAAAATATTATATTATTAAAATATGAATGTAGAGTTATTTTCAAATTTTGTATTTAAATATAATAATCTCTCCTTCTATTTTAAAATAAATATTAAAAAATATTTTTTAAAAAAGAAATTTTATTAATATTAGACATAATTTGACATGTTACATGGTTGTTAGTCACGAAGTGCACCAACTTAAATCACGTGGATTGAAAAAATAAAAATAAAAATCATGGAAGATTATTTTAACTAATTTTTCTTATATTTAATAATTTATTTATTTTATTTTATTTTCTTAGATAAATATATACTTTACGACAAGAATTAAGGGAGATATGAAATTTCTTATATGCGCCACGTAATATTGTTGAATAATCATATGGTATTAAAACTAGAGGCTCTGTCAGGACACGTTGCGTTCGACCAAACTTTTATTTTATTTTATTTTAAACATTTTGGGAGTTATTGTAAGTCAGAAATATCCTCTATATTAAATTTATAATAAGATTCTTTTTTTTTTATATAAAAGAAATTAGTAATTTGTACTGATTAGAGGATAATATTTTTTTAAATCATGAATTAGAGCTACATCTTTTATAATTAAAAAGATAAAACATAATTCTTATATATTTAAATATCTAATATTTAAAATTAAATATTTATTTATCTAATAATTTATTATATTTTAAAAATATATATTTGATGATGATATTTTTAATATGATATTAAAATTTTAGATGTTAATATATATATAAATTTTTCTTTAAAAAATTCTTATAAATTTGGAATTTCGCAGGTAATATCGAGGCCCAAGGCTTAGGTATAAGTTTGTTTACATGATTTTATAATTTAATTAACTTAAAATAAGGGATTTCTATATAAACTATTATCCTATTTTTATATATTTAGAAATTAATCATTTTTAACATCAAAATTTATAATTGATATTTAAATATTGAAATTCATAACAAAAGCTAACTCATAATATTTTTTATTTTGTAAAATTACTAATATTTTGATTGTAGTATGCACAAATACATGAATTTAATAGTTCAAAAAAAAAAATAACGAAGATGATTAAATTGTAAATGTATATATTTTAGGTGATTGATTTGTAAATATCTCAAATAAAAAACAGCAAAAATTAAGACATTTAATTATTTTCTAACCAAAGTATAAATTATGTCATATTTCGAGAAAAAAGAAAGTTGTAACATTAAGATAAAACTAAACGAAATATTAATGTTTTTTTATTCAAATATTCTCTTTCCTACAAATGTCTTGCGTAATGCTGGTTCATCAAATTTATTTAGGGGCTGTATTTAAAGTATAAAGTAAATCAGATATAAAGAATTTAATTTTTTGAGTATTTAATATGGTGCAAAGTAAAATTGAAATGCAATAGAATGATTATTTTTGATGTATTTAGAATTAATTTGATTTGGGCAAATTCTAAATATATCAGACAGTATAAAATATTTTAATTGTCACCTTACACGCACCACCCACTGCTCTTTGTCGTCGTAACGGCCGCTTCAATCTCAAAAATATTTTATATTATATTTAATTTATAAAATAAAAAAAAACTAACTCACGTATTTATAGTATTTTTAACTAAACAATCCTAAAATAATTTAAATATATTATATTTCTTTTGTACTGTATTCTTGTAATCTTTTTCCAGACAATCAAATAGCCCTTTAGAGCATTTCAGTTGAGTAGGTTTCGTGTTTGAATCCATATTAAAAATTTCAATTTTTCATTATTATGATGATAGTTTTATATTCAGTTTTAATCTTCATTACGTTATTTTTAAATACAAAAGTATATTTTATAATATTTAAATCATAAATAAGAACAATTGCTTAATTAAAGTTTAAATTATGAAACACAGAATCTGATAAGAATCAATAATACAATTATGATAGAATGAGGAATACAAAATTTTATTTAAAATATGTTATTTAAATATATATATTTATCATTTGAAATTTATTAAAATTCTTAAATTTTCATAAATATTTGCTTAAAAATTTTGGCTTTGTTTAAACTAATTTTTATTTAAAAAGTCGTACTTATTTTTTTGGTAAATTGTTAAAAGATTTGAGCTTTAATCACGTGATTTTTTTAGCATTTATATTCTTATATATTTACCTATTTAATATCAAAATATTCATATTTATTTAAATAATTTTCAAATTTTTATTGTTATCTTAAAAATAATATCATCAATATTTAAAAAAAATAAAATTATATATATTAATTTTATTTTAAATATTAGATATGTAAATACATAAGAATTGTGTGCTACGTATTTTTTTGTTAGTAAAAAAGCTTTAGTTGGGCAAAGCTAATTCCACTGCCTTGTTGCTATCACAGTCGTCATTCCTGTGGGGTTACCTCGCATCCTCGCTTGCCGGCGGCTTCCTCGCGGACAGATACGGCGGGAAGAGAGTAATGGCCTATGGTGCCGCCATCTGGTCTTTGGCGACCCTCCTAACTCCATACGCGGCGGAGCACTCAACGGCAATGCTACTAGCCACGCGCACGCTCTTCGGCTTAGCGGAGGGCATTGCCTTGCCTTCCATGAACACGTTGCTGTCGAGATGGTTTCCGGCGCACGAGCGGGCGAGCGCGGTGGGGATCTCTATGGCGGGCTTTCATCTCGGGAACGTTATGGGCTTTCTGGCGACGCCCGTGCTGGCGGCGAAGGTGGGGATTAATGGTTCGTTTGGGTTTTTCGGGTTGATGGGGTTTTTGTGGCTCTCGATGTGGGCGGTGGGAGTTACGAATGATCCACGGGAGAGTGGAGTGATTTCGATCGAGGAGCTGAGGCTGATCGAGAAGGGGAAAGGGAAGGGGGCTGAGTATCGTGAAGAAGGTCGGAGGCACAAGTTTCCGCCGCTGAGGTTTCTGCTGTCGAAGTTGCCCACATGGGCGATCATTCTGGCCAACGTTGCTAACAACTGGGTATTGCTTCTCTCTCTCTCTCTCTCTCTCTCTCTCTCTCTTTCGTCCGCGCGAGAAAATGAGAGTGAAATTGGATATTTTGACCTAAGATGAATTTTAAAATTAGGCGATTTAAATACATATCATATAAATCTTTTACATTTTTATGTTATCATCTAAAATTAGATATTTATTTGTATAATATTTTTAATACTTAAAAATATATATTTATTTTTAAAAATTAAAATGATGATATTAAAAATTGAGGTAATGTGTTTTAAATATATTTTAAGATTAATATAATTTAGAATAATCAATTAATTTGTCATTTCCTTTATAAAAAAAGGGGATTTACATGCATACTATTCAATTTTTATGTATTTACACATCTAATATCTAAATCTTAAATTTTTACATATATATAATATTCTAATCTTTAATATTACATTAAAAATATCATCAATATTACATCAAAGTATTATATATATAAACATCATTTTAAATGTTAGATATGTAAAAACATAAAATTGTGTAATATGTATGTGAATCCTCCTAAATTTTTTTATTATTCTTTCGAACTACATATCCTGGCGACTAAACTAATAAAATCAACACTTGTAGGGCTACTTTGTGCTGCTGTCATGGATGCCGGTGTACTTCAAGACTGTAAGAGCCATCCTTCTGCAGATTACATTTTCTGTCTGATTCTCCCCACGTAATAATGTTATTTTCTTTTGCATGGGGACGCTGTTACAGGTCTATAATGTGAATCTAAAACAAGCTGCTTGGTTCAGTGCTCTTCCATGGGGAGTGATGGCCCTCTCTGGGTACATTGCCGGAGCCGCCTCTGACTTCTTAATCAATTCTGGCCAATCTGTCACACAGGTTCGAAAGATAATGCAGGTAAAAACTTGCCATTTGTCTTGGAGTCAGTATTATCAAGAGCCTATACTACAGTTACAAATCAAATTTAAAAAGGAGAGAGAGTCTGAGAGAGAATCTTAGATTTAGGCGCTCATAGAGCCAAGATTTTGATCCAAAGACATAATTTACGCTTGAAGTAGCCGTGCATTGACTTTGCTCGAGCATGAATGTCATTTTAAAAAAAAAGTTAAATTTGATAAACTGAAACAATACATACAATAATTATCAGAATGCCCTTTAAATCACAAAACATAGAACAATGAATTGTTCTTCATGCATGCTTATATTGCCACTTTGCAGTCTATTGGCTTCATAGGTCCGGGAGTTGCCTTACTCTGCTTGAAGTACGCTCAAAATCCTACAGTGGCCGCAGTTCTTATGACCATAGCCTTAAGCTTGAGTTCTTTCAGTCAGGCTGGCTTCCTTCTCAACATGCAGGTGTGTTTTAATTTACTTCTTTTTTGAACAAAATTATATGTTTTTTATGATATTTCTTACTTCTAATTCTGTAATTTTACAGGACATAGCCCCCAAGTATGCTGGATTCCTACATGGTATGGACAATGGATGCCTTTAATCTTATATTATTTTGATGATGAGACTATTAACTTAATTTGAATCAAATTATTATTATTATTATTATTATTATTATTATTATTATTATTTTATTATGAGCTAAAGTGCAAAATGGTCTCTAGACTATTTGCGAGTAGCAAATCTAGTCTCAAAGTGTCAAATTGCTCCAATTTTGTCTCTAATTATAGAAAATTGATCCAAAATGATTCCTCGATGATTAAATTTGGATCACTTTTGTATAGTTGAGGTACTAAATTGGGGTCAATATTGTATCTCTCTTCTATATAAAAGACCATTTTGGATCAATTTAATCCAATGAGGGACTAAATTAGAACAATTTGATATTCTAGGATCAAATTGGTCACCTGCATACGGTATGGGGATCATTTTGGGATTTATTTCTTATTATTATTGATTTTTTGTTTTTTCTTTGAAGGGATCACAAATGCAGCTGGCACACTGGCAGCCATAATCAGCACTATAGGTACTGGTTATTTTGTGGAATGGTTGGGATCATTCCAAGCTTTCCTTACACTTACATCAATTATTTACTTCATCGCCACCATCTTTTGGAACCGTTATGCGACTGCAGAGCAAGTTTTCTTTTAAATTGTTCTTAGGTGCAGTATTGTTCTTTCTCTGCGAGCAATATGAAGCAAGTTGAAAGGGGAGGGATATGTGCAAGTGTGCAATTTAGATCAGCTATCCCTGTTTTTATATTTTTATTTTTTTTCAATGTATATAATTTAGATCACAAATCCTTGGCTTTTAATGTAGATCACAATCCAGATTTTTCAAGTTTATAGATAATTATTTGGTTTAGTAGTTTGAAAGTAGAGGTGGTGGTTCAGTAGTTTTGATTTAGTTAGGTTTGATTGTTTATGAGCTTGACATATATCTCAGTTATGTGAAAATTGAATGATTGGACTTTGTAAGAGATAACCAGTGGAGGAATTATGACTTTTAAGTGCGAGGATGCTAAAGAGTTGATCTTAAATTTAGGAGAGTAAAGTTTATATAATAAATTTAGTTTGCAAAGAGAACATTTTTATGCTATAAATAATTACTATGATTTTTCACAAATCTAAAAAGAGCATATTATTACTTATAAAAATGGATCTAGTAAAACACAGATTGATTATTTTCTGATAAGAAAAATAGATCGTTTAGATTGTATTGTAAGGTCATTCCAAGTGAAATTTAAATTTTAACCCTCTATTAGTTTTAGATTTTAAGATGAAAGGTTGTAAGAGAAAAATAAACTAAATTATTGTCTGGATTAGATGGGGACACTTAAAAAAAATAAAAATATTTTTAAGGAAGCTACAAGAAATTAGAATTTGGGATGTTCATAAATAACGTTATGTGAAAAAATATCAGTGAAATTAAGCAAGTTGTTAAAGATGTGCTTGGAGAATTAAAAGGAAAAGCTTCTTTTAATAAGAATAGTGGTGGTGGAGTCAGAGTATGCAAGAAAAGATAAGAAATAAAAAACATTGTTATAAAACTTAGTTTAGATGTAAAAACTCAGAAAATTGGGAAATATATAAAGTGGCTTTAGAGATTCTAAGAAAGCGATATATGATCACAAAAATTTAGCTTTTAGTGATTTATACAATAGATTAGATACCAAAGAAGGTGAAAGATGTATGTATAAGTTAAGCCAAAGAGATGGGATAAAAGACATAGTTCAAGTGAGGGGTATTAAGGATGAAAATAATAAAGTGCTTTTCTTAGAAAAGATATTGAAAGTAGGTGGATGAGGTATTTTGATAAACTTTTCAATAAAGGATCCGAAAGTACGATTGATTTTAGCTTAATAACCCTAAACAAAAATAGAGAGTTTCATTATTATCGTCGTATTAGTAACTCTGAAGTTAGTGAAGCTTTAAAGAAAATGAAATGTGGAAAAGTAGGAGGACCGGATAATATTCCAATTGAAGTGTGGAAATGTTTAGGAGATAAAGGAATTTCTTGGCTTACAAATCTTTTTAATGTTATTTTAAAGACTAAAAAGATGTCAGATGAGTGGAGAAAGAGTTTGTTGGTTCTTATATTTAAAATAAAGGTGATGCACAAGAGTGTGCAAATTATAGAGGAATTAAGTTAATGTGCCATACATTAAAATTATGGGAGAAAGTTGAGCATAGGTTACGATGTGATCTGAAGTTTCTCACAATGTCGTTTGGTTTCATGCCAGGTAGATCTACTATGGATGGTATACATTTGTTAAGAGGTTTGATGGAGAAGCATAGAGAAAGTAAGAAGGATCTACATATGATATTTATTGATTTAGAGAAAGCTTATGATAAAGTCTCAAGAGATGTTCTTTGGAGAGTTTTAGAGCGAAAGGAGTTAATATTGGTTATATTCAAGTCATTAAGGATATGTATACTAGAGCATTACTTGTGTCCAAACACAAGGAGGATTGACAAAATATTTTTCTATTTAAGTTGGATTACATCAAGGATCAACATTAAGCCCTTATCTTTTTTTACTTTAGTTATGGATGTTCTTAGGCATTTACAAGAAGATGTACCTTGGTGTATGCTTTTGCGATGACATTCTTCTTGTTGATAAGACTAGAGGGAGTCCAACGAAACTTGAATTATGGAGGTCAACTTTAGAGTCTAAAGGTTTTCGTTTTAAGTAGATCTAAAACCGAATATATGGAGTGTAATTTTAGTTGTAGAAGTTTTAGTGGTAGTGTTGTGACTTTAGGTGATCAAGTCATTAATAAGAGTGGCGATTGATATTTAGGCTCTATTGTTCAAAATGATGGTGAAATAGATGGAGATGTTATTAGTAGAATTCAAGTTGGATGGTTGAAGTGGAGGAATGCATCGGCTATTATGTGATAGAAAAGTTCCCTTAAACTTAAGGAAAAATTTTATAAGATGGTGGTAAGACCAATGACTTATGGTGCGAGAATGTTGGCCAATAAAGAGAAACATAAGACTAAGTTAAGTGTTCTGAGATGAGGATGCTGGGTTGGATGAGTGGCTTTACTCTTAGAGATAGAATGCAAAATGAGTATGTTCGGGAAAAAGTTGGAGTAGCTCATAGTAGATAAGATTAGGGAGAGTCGCCTTAGATAGTTTGGCCACATAAGCGTCGGTCCGATGACCCGATTAGGAGAGTAGATGCATTAGATTTGCCTTATGTTAAGAAAGGTAGAGGTAGACCTAAAAAGATTTGGTTAAGATGTATAAAAAATGATCTTAGTATACTTGAATTAAATGAGAATTTGACACATAATAGGACACAATGGAGACGAAGGATTCATGTAGCCGACCCCACCTAGTGGGATTAAGGCTTGTTGTTGTTGTTGTTGTTGTAAAAAGAGCAAGAGCTACCTCCAACTCTTAATGTCTATGTTGACCCTTGAAGATTATGGTGGGTTTAACTATTTTCTTTGAAGAACATAGATGGCACTAAATGTAGAACAATTATCCAAGATAAGTAACTTATGATACCTAGTGGTGTGTTTCATGCTTGAGTAGCAAAAACATGAGATCTTTTAAAAGAATGGTCTAATGAATTCTTTTTTGTGATGAATGATTTGTTCTCCTCAAGTCAAACCCTATTCACAAAATTTTGAAAAGTTTTTGATGTTCCTAGTATAAAGAGGCTTCAATATATGTTATGTTATATTGACCAATATTATGTAGATTTTTTCATTCAGATGAAGAAGTTACATGCACTCTTATTGAAAAAAAATATAAGAAAAATGGTGGAATTAGTCTTATTGCTCTCAAAATTTTATCTAAAGGTTCCTCAAAATATTGTCAAGGTGATGGGCCATCTCTTTTAAAAAAAGAAGAAAGTGGATGGTGGAATAACTATGCTAAGTAAGGTTTTAAGTAAGATGAGGTAGCTCATGATTCGGCTCAAATTGGACTTGTTAAGGAGATTGTGAGTAGAGCTTATCTAGTAACAAGCTTGAGCTTGAGCTCAAATTTAGGCTCCAATATTATATGAGTGGAGGTGTAAATGAGTCAAACTGAGTCCGAGTCACCTTCAGTTTTAAGCTTAAGTTCAATTAATTGATCAAGCTTAAGCCCAAACTTGAGTATAATTCTACGAGTTTGAGTCGGCTTACAAATTTAATTATTTATTATATAAAAAAAGAAAATGATTCTAATTCAAGCAACTATTATAATAAAATAATAAAATTTCAAAATTATAAGAAATCACTTGATATAAAAAAGTTATATGTATTTTTAAATATTTTAAACAATTTATACTTAACTTATTGAGTTATAATATAGTTCAAATGTTTTTTAAATTAATATATTTTAAACAAGAAAGCTAGTATGTTAAAGTGTTGGTCGAGGCTGACTCAAGCTTAGCTAGCTAACTCATGAGCCATTTATCAAGCTAAGCTCGAGTTGGCTCATGAGTCAGCTTAACTCAGTTACAAGATTGAGTTGGTTTGGTTTATTGGCTCTTTTATTTTAGCTAAAATCTTTTAGTAAATCCAATCATTGGACAATTTTAACTTGAATCTCAAAGTCTTCTATGTATCTTAAACCCTGCTTGTCCATGCCTTTTAAAGTGAACTTTGATCCTATTTTCCTTATTGTTGGATGCTTAAAGGCCCTAGACCAATTGATGACTTCTACAATAAATTACATTCACAATGCCCACAAGACATGATCTCTCCTCCATACCACTATTGGTGATCTAAATCCTCTCAAATAGCAAAACATGAAAATTTTAAATCGTTTTGAATCTTGAATCTCATTTTCTTCTCCATTTTACATTGAATTTGCAAACTCTTATGAACTCATATTCTCTCACTGTTAGAATCTATCGATGCCATCTAGTTAGCTCTCATTGATACTTCCCTCTCTAAGATCTTGAGCTCTTAATTCAAGCTTTAGCTTAGAAATATAGGGATGAGATGAGCTTGAGCTCACTATATGAGGTCAACTCAAGCTCAAACTTGAGTTCAAACCATGCATTGGGTAGGAGAGTCATGCTTAAGTTAGGTTGGACTCAAGCTAAGCTAAACTCTTTTATGCCCTCAATGCCAAGCAATGGCAAGGGTTGTTGGAAGGGCACCCATTATGCGATAACTTATGATGATATTGTCACTTCAAATCATGATGAAAGGGCTTGGCCTTTAAATTTACACATTCTAAAGGAGGCATTAAATCATGCATGCATTGGACATTAACGACCAAATGAATTGGTGGGCTCTTCCCACCTATTTTCTTTTGTCGATCTTTTATTATTACTCAATTCTAATATATATGTATGTTCTTAATAGATGATTTTAAAGATGGAGCTTAAGGCCTTATATATAATGTATTGAATGAATGGAACAAAGATTAAGTACTTATAAGTTGAGTATTTATGGAGGTTGAATGCTAATGTCGAAGAAGTGATGGCCTTTGAGGACTAATTAGTAGGATGTTGATTTAAGTTAGTACATATAACCACTTTTCTCTGTTTATAATATTAGAAGGTCAATCATACTTGTAATGAGCTAGTTGAAACATGGGCCAAGATTCAATGTACAAGTAAAAGTTAAAGGATTTCAATGTACTTGCAGTAGAAAAGAATGCTCTTGAAATGAAAAAAAGATTATATGATCATCTCATAAATAAGCGGCTATTATATTAGAAATTGAGCCGAGCAGGGGTTATATTCTTGAAGGTTGTATAAGACATTAAGAACTCTTTACCATATTGCATTTAAATTTAGGATCACATCTAAGAAGCTCATGATATGATATTTGAAGTTAAAGTGAAGAACTTATATCAATAATGTTTTGAAAGAGTTTTATTGGGCTTCATAAAAGGAGTGCATTTGGTGTAACACAAGATTGGGGATAATATCAAGAGTTTCTCCTTACAAAGCATTTGCAGGTTCTTTTCTAGTTTTAAAAGGCAATGATTGAAGTGGATTGCCTAAGGTAGTCTTTAGTGGTGAGGAGAACTAGAGAAGTACTTTGATATCATGTAAATGTTTTATTATAAAAAATATCTCTTTATATATATATATATATATATTGAAAATATGTTTATTCATGCATCTAATTTTCTTCCCATGAAACTAATAAGATATTAAAAGAGTTTTCTAATTATAGTTATGTCTAAAGTGTTAATACTCTTTTTGAGATTGCTATTAGATTGTAATGTAAGATGTATGTTTTTCTTTCTTTCTTTCTTTCTTTTTTTCAATTTTTTTTTTTTTTGCATATAAGTGAGATTGACATTTTGATATGTAAGTAACACGATTTATTATCATGATTATAATTGATTGTGGGCTCCAAAAATTTGCCACCGATCTCTTGACAAATAGGAATTGAAGAGAGTGTGATTTAAAGTGTCGGTGTAATTTTCAGAAGGCAGATGGAATAGTAGATAAGACACTACCCAGAGATTTCGTCCTCATTTGGTGAAGACTTTAGATCTGGTTCCAGGTTTCCTATAGGCGCAAGCCCCTATAGTTAATTACCCATCCCAATAAGTGAGAGAGAACTTTCGATTAAGGCTAGTCGTTAGATCGCTTAATGTGTTCCGTATAGTAGCAGTATATGGAGTTTTAGAATTTAAGATTATGAAATTCATCATTTCAGCTTTAACCGGATGGTTGGGACGTGCCCGATCTAGATCCCATGGTTCCATCATCCCGGGCCGTCGTGGTCCCTAGTCTACTTAGTCAGAGGAGGTAGTCGACCCAACCTGATCAAAGGATTCTTATCAGCAACACATGAGTTACGTCATTCAAGAAATCCTTATAGACCTGAGGTGGTGTTTGTCTAAGGAGATAGACTTAAGTCTACCTTAGCTGACAGAGGGATGTTTGACCTATCAAGTATACCCTATGATTCACAACTTAAAGGGCAGAGCCATTGGGGAGCATACGGGCTAAGGTCATGATCGTAAAATAATTGAGCCTTATTAGCCACCCGAGACTGGAAGACTCATCATGCATCATCGCAAGCATCACAGTCAAAGAACACGGGTCACGTCTTTACTGGCAAAAAATTATTTTAGAGAAGAATACTTGATTTGACATTGACTCCTTTATGAGCTAGAGTTTTCTTAATTTGTCACTTCCGATGAACAATTATGGAAGGTGGATAGATTGAGTTTTGCTTTAAGCTTTTAATGATAGAGTTTCATTTAAATAGTTTTTTATATTGATATTTAATTTGAGTTAATTTGATTTGAATAATTGATTAATTTGAATATGTTTAAAAGCTTTAGATTCTGTCAATTCTGTTTAGCTGCTAACAAAGGATTAGATCTACTGTCATCTGACAGAATCAGTTTCTCAGATATTTTACTGAGTTGAAATTTTTATAATATATTTTTAGATTTTGTTAATTCGGACTCAGTCCTAAGATCAAACCGGGAAGCAACCCACGCAACATCTTCAGACACTTGAATTTAAGCATTCAACGTAGTGTCGGGGCACATGCGGGTGTATTTAAGACTTTATGTAGTGTTTATTTCTGAATTATGATATTGATTTCATATTTTTATTTAATTCCAACTTGTCGTGCGCTTTGGATATTAAAATTTGCTTGAAATCTCCATGTCCATGCGTGTTTATAGCAGCTAATTTCATCTAATTAGTGATTTCATTGATTTTGAAAATCATAATTTAGAATGAAGTTCCTTAATTTTGTATTGAAGGAAAGCTTCTTCATTAGATTTAGTTTAGTGTGTCTTACAGCTGCAGAATTGCGTGTGCGTTTCACATTTTGAAACTATAGATTCAAAAGACAGTTTAATTTGTTATTTTAAAAGAAGATTTATCCCTCATAGTTACTTCTATGAATCAATAGAGTAAAATATCTAATTAATTCCTCCTCTTTTTGAAGGTCTCTCATTTGACTTGTTTCTTATTTGCTTAGATACGATTATGGGTTTCTATATATTTTTGTGAAACATCCCTAAATATTTCAAGCTTTCCAGTAGGTTGACCCATATTATAAATATAGATATATTTTCTCTTTTCAATTCAACCTTCAAATACATAGGATCCCTCCATGCAAATGCTTGCTTTTAATTAGGTATTAAAGCTAAAACTTTGAATATCAAAATTTTAAGTGCTTGCATTGAAGTTAGTTATGCTACAACGCACATAGGAGACTTTTTCAAACTTTCCTTCATTCATTGCCCCCTTTTTTTATTCAAACTTTCCTACATTCATTTTCTCCCCTCTTTTTTTTTTTTTTGAAAGTGGGCCCCTCACTACCCCATCTAATTTCTATAAATAAGGCCAAGTGGGAGTCTTACATTCCATTCCATTTATTTGCTGGGTTGGAGTTGGAGTATTTGAGAGAAAAAGATTTTAAAGATTTTATTCTCTTAAATAAATTTAAGTAGTGCTTTTCACTCCTCTTTTTTTACTTTTATGTTAGTTGTATATTATTTGCCCCTTTGGTTGGAGTTTTTTTAATTTGAATTTTAGTTTTAAGTTTCATTGCTTGATATTCTTAAGCCGGCTCTTTTACTTTCTGTTTTTTTCTAAGTCACAAGATTCTGACAAAATTTGATCATTTTGTGAGACTATAGTAGGGTGAATTATTAAAATTTTCAAAACTTAAATTTTAATTTTAAATAGAAAATTAGATTTTGATTTTATAATGATAAGATATAATTCTAAATCGACAAAATAAAAATACAATAAAGTAAATAGAGACAAAGGGCACCGATTTTTCGTGGTTTGGCTAAACCCCAAAAGCTACGTCCACGCTAGCCACGGAGGAATCCACTAAATGAAAAATGGTTTACAAAAAGTACTCTCTATAGCAGTGAGTACCTAATATGTACTCTCTACAAATGAAGAGTACGAAATAAATTTTACAACACAAAAAAAATACAAAATAATAAATTTTGATAAAGTAAATCTCTCACAAATATAATACCAAGTAATCAAATTGATCTCACAACTTATAAATGATCACTTTACAACTTAAAAAATTTGGCAAGGCAAAATGCTCACTTAATAAAATAAATATCTTAAAGTGATCTTATTAGGATGTTTATGTTATTATAATTGTAGAATAATACAAAATGATTTTAAAATAAATTCACAATATTCTTTTCATAATAAAATAAATTTCAGCAAGGAGTAATTTATTTTAACCAAAAAGATTCTTTCAATTAATCTTTATTGATCACAAAATAAAAAAATAAGTATATGATAAATCTAAGTTGGTTAGTAAGCTTTCAATTAAAGAGAGATCTATGAAAATAATTTTAGCACAATAATTTATTTTAAAATGCTTAAAATATACTTCTAAAATAGATCTAAGAATAAATGATCTTTCAAAATAGACCAAAGAAGAAATATTTCAAGAAACCAAAAGAAATTTGTAGGAAGCTAAAATTTCAGCAAGTTGAAATAGATCCTAAATTATCACAAGAGTTTTTCACCAAAAAAATGATTGAGAAACTTTAATGTGAAAACCAATGTTCAAAGACTAATCCACCAAAAGTATAAATTAGAAAGAAGAAATAGATGGTGAAAATAGCATGAACAAGCTAAGAGTATTAAGATCAAGAAAACAAACTCAAGTAATTTAAAAGGCTTGCTTAGTTGAAGATGTTGAAGCTTCGAACCATCTTGCAATATTTGGAGAACACTTGGAAGGAACATTTAAGAGATTTTCTCTTAGATTTGCTAGAGATTTTGAATTTTGAATGAGGGATGCTTTCATGAAGAGAATGAGGGCTATTTATAGGCAAGAAGGTCATTTAAAAAATTATTTCAAAGAAATATATTATACAAACCTCATCATCATGTGATAATTTAATATTCAATAAAATATAATTTATATTAAACAAATATTAAATTTAGCGACAAAAATTTGACTATTCACATGGGAATGTCAAAAGTAATCAAATGTAGCTCTTAATATATTCAAAGCATGTAGCATGCATCCATTATTAAAATCGTAATGTTTAAAAAATCATAATAAATTCAATTTTAATGCAAAGTGGGTCATGTAACCACTTATTTTAAAGGAAAAAAAAAAATAAGGAATCAGATGGAGATAAAATCGATATGAATTCTTTGATTAAACAATGACTTTTGGCTAAAATACAAAATTTTATATATTTTTTGTTAATTTTGACATGTGACATTTAAAAATTATGATATAATTTATATATAATCATAAATATATTAGTTATCATATAACCGAAATGAAATTAAAATACTAATTACATTAAGTAAATAAAATAATTATACTTAATAGTTATGATCATTTATTACTTTGACAATTTTATTGCTATGTAGAAAAAACATATAATTGAATGTTAATTAAATAAAGATTTATATAAATTAACCTCATTAAAATTGTATGTTAGGTTGTGAGCAAATTGATTCATGCCAAAGAACTCATATGAATAGTCATATAACCTAAAATCATGAGCTTCACATTATCCCTTTCATTCTTTTATTCTTGCAATTTCTTCTAACAATTTGTGAGATGTATTGGATATGTAATTAGCAATTGATATATAAAACACATAAAAATATTCATTAGAACATCCAAGCATTTGTTTGTTATCATCAAAATTAATCAAATAGAACATGAGGCTAATTAAGCCAACAATCTCCCTCTTTTTGATGATGACAAACTAATATTGGGTATTGATTTTGATGAAGGTGCAAATTGACCTTTCATCATAGTTTTTGAAAGAAATTCTATTAAAAAAAATTTATGCATATGAGATGAATAATGTTGCTCCCCTAAATGTATGCATTAAATAGACTTAATATTAACCAACATTTTACTCTTCTCCCCTTTTGACAACATCAAAAGTGAGAACAAACTACATACAATTTTAAATATTAGGATCTAACATTCCAAGCATGCGTCTTAAAGTACAAAAAACGTTCTTACGGTAAGGGTTTTGTAAAATATCTGTAATTTGTAAATCGCTAATAAAATTAATATTAACATCACCTTTCAAAACATGATCCCTAATAAAATGATGTCTAATTTCTATATGCTTGGTTCATGAGTCTTTGGATAGGATTTTTAGTCAAACTAATAGCACTAGTATTGTCTGAACTAGAATGTGATCTTGCTTAATACCAAAATCTTCTAATTGTTGCTTTAACCAAAGGACACGAACAAAACTTCTGCGTATGTACTCGGCCTCAGTGGATAAAATACGAATTTTGTTTCTAGATGACCAAGACACAAGTGATGATCCTAAAATGACATGTGCGATGTACTTTTTTATCTACTTTGCATCCCGCAAAGTCGGTCGAATAAGCAACCAAATCACATAATAAAGAATTTTAGGATACCATAAACCTTTAGGCTATCAAATCGAAAGATACGGCGCTATTAAATGAGATTCTTGGGTTGGCAAACGAGCACACAAACAAACAAACATAATATCGCTCTTAGCGGTAAGGTATAAAAGTGAACCTATCATACTCTATAAAGTTTTTGATCAAGATTTTCCTAATTCATCTAAATCAATTTTATAGATGGGCTCATAGGAGTTTTACTAGATTTAAATCTTTTCATGTCAAACCTCTCAAGCAATTCATTTATATACTTAGTTTTGAGATGAATGTGCCATTTTCTTGTTGCTTCACTTGAAGACCTAAGAAAAATTAAGTTCTCCCATCATACTCATTTCAAACTCTTTAGACATCAAAGATGAGAACTCATGGCATAAAGATTCATTTGTATTTCCAAATAATATATCATCTACATACACTTGTACCACAATCAAATCATCATCTATGCTCTTAAGGAATAAGGTGGTATCTACTCTGCCATTTCTAAATCCATGATCTATCAAAAAGTTACTTAACCTATCATACCAAGCACGAGGAGCCTGTTTTAAACCATATAAGGCTTTCTTTAATTTATACACATGATTTGGAAAATCAAGGCTCTCAAATCTAGGTGGTTGCTTTACAAATACATTTTGGTCAATAAATCCATTCAAAATGCACTTTTGACATCCATTTGAAAAAGTTTAAAATTTCTAAAACAAGCATAAGCAAGGAGTAACGATAGCTTCTAGTCTTGCTACGGTGCAAAAGATTCTTCAAAATCTATACCTTCAACTTGTGTGTGTACCCTTGTGCTAACTAGCTTTATTTCTAACAATACAACCTGAATCATCTAGCTTATTCCTAAAGATCCATTTTGTTCCAATGACATTTTGATCTTGGGGTCTTGGGACTAATTCCCAAACATCATTTCTTACAAATTGATTCAACTCCTCTTCCATAGCAATAATCCAAAATTATCATTTAATGCTTCTTCTAAATTTTTAGGTTCAACCTCAGATAAAAATCGAATGATCTACAACTTCTCTACTATGTCTTCTAGTCATAACTCCTTTTGAAGGATCTCCATAATTAGTTCCTTTGGATGATTTTTATTATATTTCCATTCTTTAGGCAATGAATCATCCATATTCTTCTAAAGATATTTTCTTAAAGTTATCAATCTCTTCTCGATCACTTCATTTTCTAATAGGATCAATCAAATTTTCATCAAAAATAACATGTATTGATTCTTCTACAATCATTTTTCTTTTATTGTAAACTCTATAAGCTCTACTAGAAAGAGAGTATCCTAAGAAAATACCATCATTTGCAATCAAACTTACCTAAATGATCTTTTCCATTATTCAAAATAAAGCATTTACATCCAAATACATGAAAGTGTTCAATCTTAGGCTTCTTTCCAAAAAACAATT
This sequence comes from Cymbidium sinense, assembly GCA_021442155.1. Taxonomy (NCBI): domain Eukaryota; kingdom Viridiplantae; phylum Streptophyta; class Magnoliopsida; order Asparagales; family Orchidaceae; genus Cymbidium; species Cymbidium sinense. Next base: position 107,366,563 of record CM038215.1, read on the forward strand.
CATAGGGTGTCTTCTTCAAAATTGGTCTAAAATAGATCATATTCATTACATAACATATTTATCGGCAAAAATATTTTGGCAATTTATACTCATCAAGCATCTACTTAATTCAATTAATATTCTATTTTTCTCTCTACTACCCATTTTGTTGGGGAGTTCGGTGCAAAAATTATGTCTAATCCCATGTTCATCACAAAAAATTCTCAAATAATTTATTTTCAAATTCGCCACCATGATCGCTTTGAACCCTATTAATCAAAAGGCCTTGTTCTCTTTGAATATATTTAGAAAACTTTCTAAACTCACCAAAAACATCATCCTTGTAAGTTACAAATAAAACCCAAGTATATCTAGAGAAATCATCAACAAAACCAAATAATTTTTTCACCTAAGCTAGTGTGGACCAAATAAATCCATACAAATAAATCTAATAATATAGATTAATATTTTTACTTTAAATGAGCTTCTAGAATGTTTACCATGAATACATGCATCACAAACATAGTTTGAATGAAAATTTAATTTAGGCAAACCAACTACTAAATCAAGTTTAACAATTTTATTAAGTGTGTGTTAATATGACATAGTCTCCTATGCCATAACCATATATCATCATGAGTGCTTTTAAAATAAAGTAAGTTTAAATTTACATCATGAAAGCTATCTAAATCAATGACATAAATATTTTTGTATCTTTTCCTTACTAGCAAAACATTTTCATTATTTTTTATAATGCAATATGATGCATGGAATACTACATTCAAACCTTTATCACATAATTGACTAATAGAAATTAAATTATGTTTTAATCCTTCTACTAGAAAAACTTTATCTAAAGTGATAGAATTCTTACAAATAGAACCAATGCCAATGATTTTTCCCTTGCATTATCTCCATATGTAACAAATCCTCCATCACTTCTAAAGTTGTGAATTTATCTTTATCTCCGTCATATGTCTTGAACATCCACGTCCAAGTACCATGCCTCTTCTTTGATTTTGCTTTGAAGGCATTCCTACAAAATAAACTCACATGTTAACTTTTGGAACCCAAACATGTTTGGGTCCACATTCTAAATTTGAAGTAAGATATTTAGAATGCATGGTTTGTGTAGTGCTTGTGCCTTTTGGTACCCATATATAAGATGATTGCTTAATATTTTGTATTTTACGTGCATAGCAATCAAATGAAATATGCCCTTTCTTTTGCAATAGTTGCACCAAACATTAGTGTTTGCATATGATTTAGAATGATAATTATAAGATATATGTATGATGCAAATAATTTTTATTAAATGTTTTTCTTGATGAAGTATTATAATGAACTTGTGATTTTAAACATAATTCTAATCTTGCTTTTAATAAGATATTCTCTCTTCAAGTTTACCTACAACTAAGGAACAATTTAATAAAGAAGTATTTTACTTTTAAATTATCACATTCATTTTTAAATCACAAAAATGCATATCTAAATTTTTATGTTCTTTTCTAAGGTTTTGTATTTTCTTTTAATTTTTATATTCAACTAAATCATTAAAAGCATAATCTAATTCATCATAAGATATATCATTATACCTCTTGAGAATCTAAGTCGATTCTCCATTTGCCATAAGACATATGTTGACCTCTTCATCCATGAGCTAGTACTTGATTCATTTGAATCTGATTGGCCCATAAAGTCGTCTTCTTCTTCTTATGGTACTTTTTCTCCTTCATATTTTTTCTTTTGCACATCAATTTTTTTTCTTTGCTTCAACAAGTTACGGACAATCACCTCTTATGTGTCCGATTTTTTACAATGATAGCAAATGATCCCTTCCCTGGAAAATTTCTTAGTTTGAAATTTATAATTTTAGATTTTTTATACCTTTGATTCTTCTTCCTTAGCAAGTTCCCAAGCCTTTTGGAAAGCATGATCACCTCATCACAATCACCATCCGAGCTTGAGGTGTTATGCTCATCACTATCATCAACTTGTAGTGCAATGGCTTTTCCTTTCTCCTTCTCCTTTTTTGCTGAGTTATCCATCTTATCCCTTTGAGCAATAACCTATTCATGTGCTATCAAAGAACCCAAAAGCTGATCAAGTGGATAAGTAGATAAATTTTAGCTTCACTAATAGCTGTTACTTTAGCTTCCCATTCTTTTGAAAGACATCTAAGAATCTTATAAACTAAGTCTTGATTTCTATATATTTTTCCAAGAGAATGTAATGTGTTAATTATTTTCATAAATCTAGTATACATATCGTAAGAGACATATGAAATAACTCATAATCATGAACAAGTCTATTTATGTGAGCATCTCTAACTTCACTAGTTCCTTCATAAGTATAATAAGTTTATCCCATATTTCTTTGTGTACTTAACATAGAAATTTTCATGTAATCATCGTAATAAAGCACAATGTAAAGTATTACAAGCCCTAGCATTTAATTCATCAAGTTCTCTTCTATAGACCATTCCTCAAAAGGTTTTTCTACTTTAATGTCATTTACTTCTACTGGGTGTATGATATTGATCAACATATAACATGACCATGTGCATCTTGACCTCTTAAGAATGTACTAATTCTATTTTTCCAATAATCAAATGGTACACTATCTAAAAGTGGAGGTCTATCAGGGATTGTCCCTCCAGAATGAACCCTTTGTGAAACCTTGTGCCATAGTGAAAAGATTTACTCTTGGATGTTAAGCCAATAAAAGCCTAGGCAGACCAATCAGAGACACTATAGCACCCAAGAGGGGGTGGGTAATATTAAAATTTTCAAAACTTAAATTTTAATTTTAAATAGAAAATTAGATTTTGATTTTATAATGATAAGATATAATTCTAAATGCAGAAAAATAAAAATACAATAAAGTAAATAGAGACAAGAGGCAACAATTTTACGTGCCAAACCCCAAAACCGCCACGCCCACGCAACCCACAGAATCCACTAAATGAAAAACAAAAAAAAGTACTCCATAACGGGCTAGTACAACCCCTAACAATATATGTACTCCTACAAAGGCTGAGTACAACCCCAAAATAAATTTTACAACACAAAAAAATATAAAATAATAAATTTTGATAAATCTCTCACAAATATACCAAGCAATCAAAAAAAGTGATCTCACAACTTATAAATGATCACTTTACAACTTAAAAAATTTGGCAAGGCAAAATGCTCACTTAATAAAAATAAATATCTTAAAGTGATCTTACTAGGATGTTTATGTTATTATAATTTGTAGAATAATACAAAATGATTTCAAAATAAATTCACAATATTCTTTTTCATAATAAAATAAATTTCAGCAAGGAGTAATTTATTTTAACCAAATAGATTCTTTCAATTAATGCTAATGATCACAAAAAAAAAATAAGTATATGATAGATCTAAGTTGGTTAGTAAGCTTTCAATTAAAAAAGAGAGATCTAGAATATGAAAAAATAATTTAGCATAATAATTTATTTTAAAATGCTTAAAATATACTTCTAAAATAGATCTAAGAATAAATGATCTTTCAAAATAAGACCAAAGAAGAAATATTTCAAGAAACCAAAAGAAATTTGTAGGAAGCAAAAAATTTCAGCAAGTTGAAATAGATCCTACAAATTATCACAAGAGTTTTTCACCAAAAAAAATGATTGAGAAACTTTGATGTGAAAACCAATGTTCAAAGACTAATCCACCAAAAAATATAAATTAGAAAGAAGAAATAGATGGTGAAAATAGCATGAACAACTAAGAAGTATTAAGATCAAGAAAACAAACTCAAGTAATTTAAAAGGCTCGTTGAAGATGTTGAAGCTTCCAAACCAAAGATTTGATCTTGCAATATTTGGAGAACACTTGGAAGAAACATTTAAGAGATTTTCTCTTAGATTTTTGGAGAGATTTTGAATTTTGAATGAGGGATGCTTTCATGAAGAGAATGAGGGCTATTTATAGGCAAGAAGGTCATTTAAAAATTATTTCAAAGAAATATATTATACAAACCTCATGCTATCATGTGATAATTTAATATTCAATAAAAATATAATTTATATTAAACAAATATTAAATGAAAAAAAAATTATTCACATGGGAAAGTCAAAAGTAATCAAATATAGCTCTTAATATATTCAAAGCATGTAGCATGCATCCATTATTAAAATCGTAATGTTTAAAAAATCATAATAAATTCAATTTTAATGCAAAGTGGGTCATGTAACCACTTATTTTAAAGGAAAAAATACAAAGAATATGGAGATAAAATCAGATATGAATTCTTTGATTAAACAATGACTTTGGCTAAAATACAAAATTTTATATATTTTTGTTAATTTTGACATGTGACATTTAAAAAATTATGATATAATTTATATATAATCATAAATATGTTAGTTATCATATAACCAAATTAAATTAAAATACCTAATTATATTAAGTAAATAAAATAATTATACTTAATAGTTATGATCATTTATTACTTTGACAATTTTATTGCTATGTAGAAAACATATAATTGAATGTTAATTAAATAAAGATTTATATAAATTAACCTCATTAAAATAGTATGTTAGGTTGTGAGCAAATTGATTCATGCCAAAAACTCATATGAATAGTCATATAACCTAAAATCATGAGCTTCACATTATCCCTTTCATTCTTTTATTCTTGCAATTTCTTCTAACAATTTGTGAGATGTATTGGATATGTAATTAGCAATTGATATATCTGAAACATATAAAAATATTCATTAGAACATCCAAGTATTTGTTTGTTATCATCAAAATTAATCAAATTGAACATGAGGCTAATTAAGCCAACACATTTTGGCTAAAGGGAGCGACATCTAATGAATGTTGGCTTACTTGGTATGCCCTAATAAGCATAGCGAGTGGTGTCTTGCGACACCGCAGCCGATTTTTCATCTCGTTGCGCTCTAATAAGCACGACGAGGCCTTCAAATCTACAAAGAAACACAAGCATATATATCCACATCACACATTGATCCCACATGTTATAACTCATTTTTCTGCGCGTTGCAATGATCGGTAAAGAGACGGGCTTGTCGATGCCGGAATCCAATAGGGGAACCCGCCTAATGATGGTGTTACTCTCCGATTACGACGAGGTTGGAAAGGGGACATAAATGGGAAACGCTGAAAATTAGGAGAAGAACCTACCTAATGACGATGCTCTTCTCCAATTGCGGCAAAGCGAAAATTGGAAGGGTAATGCAAGGAGGGCGATGCCGGAAACCGAAAGAAGAACCCGCCTAATGACGGTGTTCTTCTCCGGTTGCGGCGAAATGAAGTAGGAAATTCGGATTTGGAAAAAAGGGGAAAATTTATGATTGCGAAATGTGGGGAAATGGAATTTCGGATTAGCTTTGTGAGGGAAAACGGAAGATATTTTTGGTTTTGACTTTTGAGAGGGAAAGAAAGAAGATGAAGAAGAGAAGGAGGAAGGAATCATTTTCGATTTGGAGGGAGAAATGGAAAAAAAAGGAAAAATAAAAGAGAAGGGGAGGAAGAAGAGGAAGAAGGAAGAGGAAAAAAACCCTACATGCTCTTTTCTCTTTTTTTTTTGAATGAGGGAGAAATCGACGAGGGGAGGAAAAGAGAAAAACGGCTTGCCCTTTTGTATTTTTTGAATGAGGAAGAAGAAGCAAAAAGCAAACCCCTTTTTTTTTTCGGATAAGGAAGAAGAAGAAAAGAGCAAAAACCTTTTTTTTTTCGGATTAGGAAGAAGAAGAAAAAAGCAAAAACTGTTTTGTTTGTTTTTTTTTGGATGAGGAAGAAGAAGAAAAAAAAGCCAAAACATGTTCGGTTGGGATGAGAGGGAGAAAAGGAGAGAGGGGGAACGGTTGGGAGAGAAGAGGAGGGAGGAGTTGCGGGTTCGATCGGAAGAGAGGGAGGAATCTCGATCGCGGAAGGACTGGCTCGTCCGCGGCGTGAGGGAGAATAGAGGAGTGCGAACCGTAGCCTTGCATGCGTGAGGGAAGAGGAGTCATGCGAGGAAGGGGATTAGGCCGATCGGTTTGGTCCAATAGGATTAGGGCTTGATTTGGGTTAAGTGGGATTTAGGATAATTTAGGGATTTTAAACTAATTTTTAAATTGATTAAATGACTTTAATGTGAATTTTATATCGATAAAATCACATGGTCAATATATATATCAATGTAAGGTTATTCTGATGTTCCGAACGCAATGACACAGTCCGTTTCGCGATCGGAGGCCGTTTGGTTTGAGTCGGCGTTAAATTGAATCAATTTTAGCTCAAAATATGCGTCACCGCTTTTGACCACTCGATTTTCGCGCATACTTGTCCGAATTAAGTGTGAACAGTCTTATTTGATAGATTTCAATATTTCGAAGCTAACGACACAATCAATTTCACGAACGGAGGTCGTTTGGCTCGCGCCGGGGCTTCATGACCTCGATATGTGTGCAATCATGTTGATGACTCAAGCGCTTGATTGGTTGATCGTCAAGTTGTGCAATATTTATATCCTGATTAGTTTCAATATTCTGAATGCGATGACAAAGTTCATTCGTCAATCAGAGATCATTTGAGCTGATTTTGGAGATGTCCAGTGCATTTTAGCCTCAATTTGCGTGTTATTACTTCCGATCACTCGACATTTGCACAGACTCATCCGAATTGAGCGTGGACAGTCTCACTTGGTAGTTTTCGGCATTTTGAAGCTAACGGTGCAATCAATTTCATGAATGGAGGTTGTTCGGACATCGTCACAACTTTCTGACTCTGATATATACATTGACACATTGATAGCTCGATCACTTGATGGGTTGATCACTAGATTATGCAATATTTATATCTTGACCAATTTCGACGTTCTGAACGTGATGACGAAGTCCATTCGTCGATCGGAGGTCATTTTGACCATTTTCAGAGACATCCAGTGCATTTTGAGCTCTAATTTGTGCATTGTCATTTCCGAAGTCCGTCGAATTTGACTTGTGGGCTTGACCCGACTTATGATACATACATGGAGGTCAACAAATGCCCCCCAATAAATGTGATTCACACATGGAGCGAGTCGCATTTGTTGAAAACTGGTTGACTCTTTTTTTTGACTTTCTTCGCTTTCTCTTTTTTTGTTCTTCTCTTTTTTTGTTACCGCTTTTTAGTATAACTCCTTTTTTTGTTGGATTCTTGTGTGTCATTTCTCTAATTATTTGATAGGAGAATGTTCCGCTGGAGGAGACTTGATGATCTATCATCTGCAGAGCCTAGTGAGGAGGCTATTTGGTCGGAGATTGACAGACATGATCCTCATGGAGATGTTAATATTAGGGATAAGATTGAGCAACGCACCAATATGTTGCGAGGGCGTGATTTTTACTAGGGTTTCTTCGAACGCTCTTCTCTACTTCCTGACTGTACTTCAGATTTCTTTGCTTTTGAGGATCATGCATATTGGGTGGCTACCCTTAAGCTGAAGTGCGGGGACTACAATCCTTTGGATACTTTAGCTAGTTAGTTCTAGATATTGTGATGTCTTACCCGCTCCGACAAAGATTGAGCGACGGCAGCCTAGATTGAGCCACCATCAGCTACAACCGGGCTCATTAGACCTGCTTCGAGATTTCTCCATTGGCAGGATTCCTACTCTTCCACATGGATACATCACATGGGCAAGGTATGTTCTACAGGCTCACAGAGATACTTTACAGATAGCCGGCATTTATGAGGCAGTATATGTGTCTTTATTTAACTTTGGGGGTATGCCTTCTTCTTGGGCTCGTGTTGTAGTGGAGTTCCAGGATATTAGTAGTAACACTTGTTGGATTGGCCCAGAGAAGTTGAGAATCATTCGTTTGGACTTACAGGTTGTGTTGGGTCTTCCTGTATTTAGTTACCGCTATGAGGAATGTGTTCCACCTGACGAGGAGTTATTTCACTTTTGATGATCGACGGGTAGGTAGCTATGCCTTCTATTTATATTGATCGAACCATTGTCACCGAGACTTTCAAGGCATCCAGATGTTCTAGACGATCACGAGCTGCACTGTCTGTGAGTACATGGATTCAGAGCTTCTTACACATTTATGCCTATCTGAGGAGACTGTAGCACTACATGACCCTTTTCGATTAGATGTGTCTGACGACTGTTACTTATCTGAGGAGACTGCGGAGCCTACCTTGCCAGCAGGGAGGACTTCTCCAACTATACAGGGATTGGGCGAGGATTTATTCTTAGCAAGATTTATAGTGGCCTGACTTTGCATTTTTGTACTCCCCATTACAGAGAGCTCAGTTCGCCTAGGTGCTTTATTAGCAGCCAGCAGGATCTCTCGAGGTGAGCACGTTTCTCTGGCCCTAATAATGTTAGCCAGGATTTATAGGATATTGCGGGTGATTTTCAGGGTAGGTTCTCTAGAGTTGTGAGATGTCACTCTACCTTGACAATACTTATATGATTGGGTTCATCTCTACATACATGATGCCTTTGCTTATTTTGAGTATCCAACATTCTTTTTAGAGCGAAGATATCCTACAGTCTTACAGTTATATCGAGCATCCTCTACTTTGGAGATGGAGAGGATTCACATGCTCTTCTTTGCTCCTCATTTGGTCAGAGATCGATTTTTATTGGTTCACCAGCCGGATATACTCAGCTCACCATCTGACTTGATAAGAGTTGATCCTATTGACAGTCTTGATGAGAATGACAGATATTCCTTGCTTCATGGCCATCGGACATTGAGAGTAGCTGAGTACTTTTTTAGTATATGTCCAACATGATTATGCTATCGATTTGGGCAGTCAGTTGTTATAGATGGCTATCAGTCCAATCGAGTTGCACGGCAATTTGGTTTATTCCAGTTGGCTGCTCATGATGGCAGGCCATTCATCCCTAGTGTAGTGGATTTTAGGTGGATCAGGACGATTCCCCTTGAAACACATTATTTTGCTGCTTCAGCTATTTGGTTACATTTACTGAGGCTTGGTACTGATGCTCACTTTCGGATAGTTCCTCTTTAGGATCACACAGGGGTTAGTTATACCTACCTCACCTGGGTACGGTTGTCTTTTGGCCCTTTTTTGGAGCGTGGTTCTAGGAGATATGAATGCAGGATGAGGTCTTTAGGAGCTCCTCAAGATCAGAGGACCCATCGTCGGTTACCATTGGCTGAGGATAATAGCGCTAGGGGTATAATCATTATCCTCCTCTCTTTCCATACCTCTCTTCTCTCTCCCTCCCTTTTTTATCAAAATATGCTCAATGTATCTGATACTCTAATTTGATTTTTGATAGATGCACTAGTTGGCGAGCAGGTTAGGGTTGAGGATACCACTTCTCATGGCAGAGTTAGAGTTAGGGATTTTACTCCTAGCTACACTGATGTTTCTTCAGTGGCTTGTAGACGTATGTGTAGTAAACCTATAGAGCCTGTGCGGGCTTTAGTTGATTGTTCCACGAGTTTGCCTCCACAACAGTTTATGACTTCTGATGAAGTGCCACAGGTGTCAGGTAGCATTGGAGATATTATTGAGGACTCTAGAGTTGAGCCGCCGTGCATGCCAGCCTTTGATACTACCACTTTCAATTTTACTATCCCTTCTGTGGAGCCACCTTTCTCTACTGAGCCTGACTCTGCCCATTGCCTTGGGGAGACTTCTAAGGTGAGGGATTTCATGCCTAGTGAGGCCTCTGTTGAGCCAGCACATAGCCCTGGAGCTTATCAGATAGTGAGGGATCCTCGAGGATTATATCGCTTACGATACACCAGTTCAGTCAAATTCATCATGTTCATGTACTTTCTCCCTCTTTTTATTCTTTAGCTGCACTTCTTTACATTTATTACTCTGTTTTATGCTGATTGTTTTCATTTATTCCTTGTAGTGCTTGATGTAGATCATGAGTCCAAGATCTACCATCGACATCCCTATAGGCCAAATCCACGTGACAGAGGCATGCAGGATTGAGGCTTGGTGTTTTTGAGGGATGTGGTTTCTCGGCTTACTTTGGACTCACCAGAGTCACTGGACAACTTCACAACCTATGCGAACACCATTCTGGATCTTTTAGCTCATACTGGCTTGGAGGAGCAGGTTCTCAGGTATCTGGAGACTCTTTGTAGAGACATAGAGTTCTTGATCCACCGGATGAAATCGCTCAGTATTGTCCGCTCTAGCACTTTACTGACAGAGCTTCAAGAGCAGGTCAGGCTTCGTAGGGAGATGACTGACCTAGTGCATGATGACTTTGAGGAAGGCTCTATACCGCCGAGTTCGATGCTTCTTGAGTTACAAATTGACCGATCGAGAGCTAAAGGTTGAGCAGGACATGAGAGCTCGGGCTGTAGAGTAGGAGCAACACCGTTATCAGCTACATCACCGGGTTATGGTAGATGCTGAGGCTGCTTTGATCAAAGCTACTGACGCTTACGGGTTGAGAGTGGCATAAATATTATTAGCCTTATTTAGTACGAGCTACGTTTAGGCTCCCATGATGTACTTTTTTCTTATTTTTTGTATATCTTTTCATCAGTCATGTATCATCTTGTTGTATTAGTGGACATCAGCATTTCCTTTGTTACTCTTGTGCTTTTTGTCTTTGAGAGATTTGATGAGAAGATCAGCTTTGATTTATGCTTTGGGCTTAATTTGTGTACTGGCTATAGAACTTGGATCATGTTAGCTTCGATTTCAATAGCTTATGGAGCTTTTGATAGGATTTATCATTAGTATGAAGCCTTATTTAGTACTTATCAAATGACGGGATTGACCGATTTGTCAGAATCGACTTGTCTGATAGATAAAAGTTCTTACACCATCTACTCTTTGCTTCAATGGCTTTGTTGAAGATATCTTTTGTTTACGTTATTGTAGATTTGAGTTTCCTCCAACCCTAGCTTCGTGCTTGGTTGGGTTTGATGGAGGAATTGATTTATTTATTTTGATGAAGGACTTCGCTGGGGAATCGGTTTGTCCGTGTTTGTTTGGAATTAAAATTCCTTCATCCTAGCCTTAAGCTTGATGGACTTGATGAAGGATTAACCTGATTTGTCCATATTGACTTATTAGAAAGTGTATGTACGACATGAATCATATGCTTGTTGCCTTGACGGACTCGTTGAAGGGTACATACAGATGACCCCGGAAGCCTTCCGGCTTATACTAGGTCTATGTTGAGTTATTAGCCTACCAATGTGTACTTTAGCCATCGACTTTGTATGAACTATGGAATTGCTTCCTCGGTCCTGTGCTTTCTGCTTTGACGGACTTGATGAGGAGATTGGCTTTGATCTGAGCTTTGAGCTTGATTAGATCATTTGAGAATAGATTGAGATATCACCCTACGGGCAATATATAGATTGATTTGAGGCAGCCCTAAATTGAGAGTTTCCTCAGATTGTCTTGATCTATCGATCAAGTAGAAAGATCTCTTCGATCCTAGTTGTTTGTAATCATTAAGTTGGATTTGGTTTAAGATCGAACAACTAGCATCATTGGATTGACGAGCAGGGGCTCTTTCACTGTGGTCTTTTTTTACGGCTTGTTGAGTGAGGAGAGCATCAGCAACTCGGCCACATTTGGGCTTATCGAGTTTGGCCTTTAAAACCTACTTGAGTCTTTGACTTGAGCTGTATTGGGTTGGTGGTTTTGTATCAGACTGATGAACGGGGTCTCTTTCACTGCGGCCTTTTCTTGAGGCTTGTTGAGTGTGTAGAACGTCAGCAACTCGATCATTTGTGGGCTTGTTGAGTTCGACCTTTATAACCCATCATTGTCCTAGACTTCAAGATGTAAATGTTGATGTTCTTCCAACTCAGTTGATTGAAGCTCCCAAAATTGGGAGTTCTTCTGACTTGATTTCCAGAATTTGGCAAATCTGAGAGATAAGTTTCTTGACATTTAGGGCTGTCTTTTCATGTATAGAAGTAGATTCTTTTTATTCATGTAAGAACCTGCAACTTAACAGTAACAATTATGGATATATTCATGGATTTCAGCGTAAAGCTTGATGTAAACCTGAATCAGAATATATTCGAGGATCTAGTCTTATAACATGACGCCAACTCAAATAAACTTAACATAAATTAAAAATGCCCCTGTCTTGTAGGGGAAATTCTAAAGTATATTTAGAAGAACTTTCAAGATGAAATTACACAAATATATCAATATTTGAATTGAGATGCTCTTAAGAGGGTTTTAACATGTAATGTTGCTTTCATCTATGTATATAAATCTAAAAATACCCCCTGTGTAATAGGGGAATTTTCACATAAGAGTTTTTTTTTATCTAGAGTGAGTATATTTATTTAAGGATCTCGACATGAAGCACGATGTCAACCTAAATATGTATACTAAAAAAATTCCCCCTGTCTTGTAGGGGAATTTCTATGGTACCTCGGGAATGTATTCATCATGTATAATACTTTTTCAGGTAATGACCATTAATTGACGATATTGATCTTTCACCCTTTAGGTCAATGAGTTGGTATGCCCCTCATTGGTACACTTTCTCAATGACAAAATGACCCTCTCAATTAGGCTTAAATTTGCCACCAAATTTTTGATTGGGGATAATTGGTCTTTTCAATGCCATGACCAATTCTCCTTTCTGAAATGTTCGAGGTTGCATCGTATGGTCAAAAGCCCTGGACATCTTTGTTCGATAAACTTCCAGATTTTGATGAGCTTGCAGTCTGACTTCATCAAGCGTGTCGAGTTCCTCCATTCTTAGATTAGTTTTTTTATCTTCAGTTAGACTATATTGGATAACTATTTGAAGTGATGGCAACTCTACTTCAAGCGAAAGAACTGCTTCAGTTCCAAATACCAATGAATAAGGAGTGGCTTTAGTCGATATGTTGTAGGTGGTTCGATATGCCCACAATGCCTCTATTAGTTTAGTATGTCATTCTCTCTTATTTTTAGTAAGGATCTTCTTGAGTAGTTTGACTAATGTCTTGTTAAAGGACTCCGTCAAACTATTTTCTCTTGGATTGTATATTGAAGAGTATCATCAATCAATTTTGTATCGATCGACGAATCTATAAATCTTTGCACTTTTGAAAGTTGTGTCATTATCAGAAATTATTCAGCGTGACACTCCAAATCTATAGATCACATTATGCGTGAAGAAGTTGATCACTCAGTCAATAGTAACTTCTTTAAATGGGGTAGCCTCAGCCCACTTAGAGAAATAGTCAGTCGTTGTTAGGATGAAGCGGTGTCCAGCTGATGATAGTGGATCAATTGATTCAATTATATTTGTACCCCAATATTTGAATGACCATGATGCTATTGTTGGGTGTAGTGGATTTGGAGGTTGATGGATTATATTCCCATGTGCTTGACATTCGTGGCACCTCTTAGCATGATTAATACAGTCTCCCACCATAGATTGCTAATAATAGCCCATTCTTTTGATCTTTATTGCCATCTTGGGACCTGACTGATGTGCACCACAAAGTCCTTCATGAACTTCAACTATCACTTTGCTAGCTTCATCTGCATTTAGGCATCGTAGTCACATTTGTTCAAAGGATCTACGATATAGAGTATTGTTGACGAAAGCATAGTGCAACATTCTTTTCGATTTGAGATGTCAGTTATTTATTGTTTAGTAATTTGTCTTCTTTAAAGTAGTCGATGAAGGGTTGCCTCCAATCATGTGGCTCTTCTACAATAAAGCCTTCTCATTACTTTTCTGAAGCAATGTCATTCTTAGCTCTTCTTGGTACAACTTCTTGTTGATTTTAGGGAGTATGAGAAGCAACATGTGTCGCATCATGATGGGTCAGATTTGATAACCCCTCTACCTATGGGGATCGATACTTTGCTGGCTCTAGAACTCATCGAGTAAATATGTCAATCATGACATAATCACCATTCATACTTGTCATTTCCTTAGCTAATTTTGCTAAGCAATCGACTTTACTATTCTCAGATCGAGAGACTCGAGTTAGTGTGATATTTAGTATTTGCTTCATAAGTTCAAGAGCTCGCTTATGATAGAAAGCTAACTCAAGCTTGTTGATTTTATAGATGCCAAGTACTTGATTTATAATAAGCTGAGAATCGCCAAAATATGCAGGTTTTGAATACCTATGAAAATAGCTTCTTCAAGACCTGCCACTAATGCTTCATACTCGGCTTCATCATTAATTCTTGGCTCGGTCAACCCATATGATATCCCCATTATCCCCCTTCTGGTGTTATGAAGATGATGTCGATTCCTGCTCTTGCCCTTGGGAAATTTAGAGGTTTGAATTCTTTGATCGATGAAGCTCCATCAAAGTATATTTTCCAAATTTGTAATTTTTCTCTTTTATGAATGAGCATAATTTACTCATCAGGCAAATCATCATTAAGAGAAGAGTCCGCAGGGATGGGATGTGCAGCAAGAAAATCTGCTAAGACTTGTCCTTTCACTGCTTTCTGTGGGACGTATGTGATATCAAATTGTAAAAATAGTACTGTCCATCTTGCCAAGCGGCATGTCAATGTCTTGTCTCACTTCGGATCAATCCTTGAGATGATGGTAAATTTATGAGATAACATATAATGACAGAGCTTTTGGACTATGAAGATTATTACCAAACAGTGCTTCTCTATCGGAGAGTATCTCATTTTTGCTCCAATTAATCTTTGACTGATATAACAAGGAGCATTATCTTGGCTTTCTTCATTATGTTGCACCAATAATACTCCAAGGGACTCTTATAATACAACTGTGTATAGAATGATGGGCTTCCTAAGAGTAAGCACTGCAAGGATTGGTGGATTTAACATGTATCTTTTAATACTATTGAAGGCTTCTTGCCACTCCTTATCCCACTTGAATGGAGCATCTTTCTTCATCAACCTTGCAAATGGTTGACAGCATTCTGATAGGTTTGATATAAATCAACGGATGAATGCAAGCTGTCCTTGTAAAGAATGGAGCTGACGCAAACTCTTCGGTGGAGGCATGTTGACCTCATTTTTAGGATGAGCTCTCAACACCTCCATCTTAGACATATGACTTCTCTTAGACTTTAAGAGTTCCTTAGTCTTAAGACACATCTAGTGATTAGGTGGACACTCAACCTAACCTTAGAAGACTTAGAAGGTTTAGCCATAAGAATAGGTCATGCTTTAGGAGTGTTAGGAAATTTGTCAACCCTTAGCTTGAACCACTCTTCACTTTCCTTCTTTTAAGTCAAACTCCAAATCAATTCTATTTGATTTTCTTCAAATTTAAATCAACTCCATATGATTAAAATCTATGATCAAAATCCATGATTGAAATCTATGATTGAAACCCATGATCAAAATTCATCAAAATTCTTAAGTCCAAATTTTACAAAGTCCTTAATCCTCTCTTAAGGACTTAAGCCAAAATCATGATCAAAACCAAATCAAATCTTTGAAATTTTCTCATGATTCATTTATATTCTCATTTATATTCACATTTATAAATGAAATATAAATTCAAATCAATCAATCTAAATCCAAAATTCAAAATCAATTCATTAAAATTTTCTTAAATCCTTTAAATTCCCTTTAATGGATATAATCTAAATCATGATCAAACCAATTCAAACTCATGAGATTTTCTCAAAACATATTTATATTCTCATTTATATTCACATATATAAATGAAATATAAATACAAACTCATCAAATCAAACCCAAAAATTAAATTCCAATTTAAAAATTTCCTTAAATCCTTTAAATTCTCTTTAATGGATTTAACCCAAATCATGATCAAACATATTCAAACTCATGGGATTTTCTCATAACTCATCTATATTCTCATTTATATTCTCATATGTAAATGAAATATAATTATAAATCAAATCAAATCAAATCCAAAAATGAAATTCCAAATTAAAAATTTTCTTAAGTCCTTTAAATTCCCTTTTAATGGACTTAGCCCAAATCATGATTAAACCACTTCAAATCTTTGAAATTTTCTCATGATCCATTTATATTCTTATTTATATTCACATATATAATTGAAATATAAATTCAAACAATCAAAACCAACTCCAAAAATCAAATCCAATCTAAGCCTTTCAAGTTAGAATCTTGAACTTAGCCAAATCAACTCTAAATCAAACCAAACTCTTGATTTTCTCTCATGATTCAATTAAACCTACAATCATGAGCCCATATATAAATCTAAACTTCAATCAAACAATCAAAACCCAATTCAAAAATCAAAGCCAAAATCCCTTCATATTCTTCCTTTGAATATGAAATTGTCAAATGAATCAAAACCCATTTGACTTCAAATCACTTGTAAATGAATTTATATTTCAATCATAAGTCCATAAGCAAGTTCAATCAACTTCAAATCAAGCTTTGACCAAGCCGTTTGACTCACTTAGGCTCACTTCATCCAAAGTGACCTAAAGTACTCTTATGAGCTAAATTCTAATCCTAACTAAATTGGATTGAACCAAACTCATTCATGCCTCTCATCATGATCAACAATCATCATGGGATGATCAATCAACCAAATTGGGTCAAACCAAGTCAAACCTAAGGGTTGACCAAGTCAACACTTAACCTAAAATGAAACCTAACATAGTCAAATTTCACCATAGGCCAAATTGATTGAAACCATTGATCTAAGTTCACTCATGACCTATATTTGAACCTAACTAAGCCAACATTTGAGCCTAACCTAGCCTAATTGGCCACTTGACCCAAGTTGACCTATTTTGACCTAAATGGTCAAAATGTGTCAACACTTGATCTAAGCCAAATTGATCCAAACCAATGGGTCAAGTTCATTCCAAATCACTTGTTGAACTTGACCAAAGCCTCAATTGGCCAACTAGACCTAACCTAGCCTAATTGACCTTAGACCCATGACCTAAAGGGGTCATGTTTAGCCAAATTTGAACATAACCAAAATTGATTGGAAAAAATGATACCAATCCACTCCATATGGCTAACCTAACCTAAACCTACCCTTGACCTAGCCCAAATAGGTCAAATGGTTCAAATAGGTCAACTTGACCCATTTGACCTAAATGAAGTCATATGAGCCAAATTCAAAACTAATCCAAATTGAATCAAATCAAAGCCACCAAAATATTTCAAATGGTCATATGAACTTGACCCAACCCTTGGTTTGACCCAATTTGACCAATTGGTCAACTTGACCCAAGTTGACCCATTTTGACCTAAATGGGTCAACATGAGCCAAAACCTTATCAAATGGATTCCAAATCCAATGAAACTTGGCCAAACCTAGTTTCTCCACATACCTAATATATCCAAAGTGAAAAATTAGCAAAATGACCATCCTATCCCTAAGTATAATTCATAGGCCAGGTGGACTTAGTCACCCATGTGTGGGGTGATAAGTCCAATATACATGCATGAGATTTGTGTGGTTTGTCTTACCTAACCTTTGTTTTGTAGGTGTTAGCTAGATTTACCTTTTCTTTTTCATGTAAATTTATGCAATTAGGATTTTGGAATGATTGTTATGGAGATTAGGATGAACATTGGTCATAAGATTCTATTTTATGCACCATGTGAAGCCTTGGAGCATCCATTTTCTAACCATCCAAAAGGAAGAACCAAAAGAAGAAAGAAGAAAGAAGAAAGAAAGCTTGAAGACCCTCGTAATAATGAGTTCCTTTCTTAATTGTAATGTAATTCATTTGTAATCTGGGTTGTATAAGGGTAGAGCTCGGCTACCTAATTTGTTATTTTCGAGTTTGTGCGGTGGTGCCCGACCACAATGACCTTTTATTCTTTTTGCGCTTAGCTTTATAAATTGATTGATGATCTGTTTAGCTTGTGCATTAAGTGACATATTTTTTCTTATTTCTTCCTTGCTTTATGTATGGTCTGGATGTGGATTAGGCTTTTTAGGAAAAAATAAATCTTTTACCCAACTTAACAATTAAAATTAAAATTAAACAACTCATAACCTCACCTAAAGCTTAGGTTTAAAATCAAGATAAAAGAATTAGCAACCACTTAGTTGGATGAGCATTTCTTTTTGTAATATCATGCATAACAATATCTTATTTCACTCTTGATTGGAGGGCTTCCACCTTTGCCAGAGAAACTTGGCTTGACCTATAAGAGCCATGGTGGAAACAACTTCCTCCCTTCTCGCTGATTTTGGCCCATAATCTTTATTTTTCATACATTAGGCATTTGAATCCTATTAGCTTGAGTCAAAATGATTGTCCAAAATGAAAATAAAATGAAATTTGAATTGCATTAGATTTAGGTCATTTGAAGCATACCCTTTTCATGATCTAGTCTCTTTAGGAAGTGAGTTTAAGGACTTAGTCTCTTTCTAAATAATAACAACCTAACTATCTAGGATTAAGCATAAAGACTTGCCTACATGTATTTAAAATCGTAGGAGGAGTTAGTTGACAGCCACCCCTAGGAGGTTGTAAGTCCAAGCTATTGGGTGGTTTTTCCTCTCTTGTGGAGGCAAACCAATTACCCATTTTTTGCCTTAGATTTAGGCTGTGCTTTCAGCCCTCGCCAAAGCTCCCTAGATTTAGGTTCTGAGGTTACTTTTTCCTTTTGTGGGCCCTAAGCATAAATCCTCATCTCTCAAGCATTTCCTTAATCTTGTGTTAAGGAATTGTAAGCCCTAACATTTTAACAAAAATACAACTCAAACAAACTAAATCAATTTCAAAAATATAAAGCCCAACTATATGATAGTTTGAGATGCTCGCTAGGTTTCCTAGCATCATGAGCATCTCCTACTCATTCACATTTGGCTTAGATAATAAATCTCTTTTTGATCAATCCTATTTGATCTTCAAAAATAAACCAATCGATTGATAGTCCTTTCCTATTGAAATCTTTAGAGACAATGATCATTTGCCTTAATCGAGAGTTTTTCTAAGGAATCCTCATTCCTTATGATGTAATTAAGTATGGGAGCTTACCCCTGTAGGAAACTTAATGAACCCGGTTTAAAATAAACTCTATTTTACTTATTCATGTAAAGTAGGGGAAGAATCTCCGGTACACTTTGAAGACCCAACATCCTTAGGAGTCCTTATTGAGATGATTAGGTCCATTAAAGGGTAGTGACTTCCGTCTTTCGAGATAGTACACTATTCCTTGATGATGTACTCGATCAACTGAATAAGTATATCTGCAAATTTGCGTGGCGTCCCAAAAAGATGAATTTCTATAAGCTTGAGTTTCTCATTCTACCGACAGATTTTGAAAGGCGACTCCTATATTTGAAATTTTTTCACCACAGATTTTTCTGGCGACTCCACTGGGGATGGTTTCTCTCTCCATCTTTGGTAAATGATCGTTGTCTCTGAGTATCGATAGTGGGTTTGTACTTTGGTATGAATCCAAGACTATCCTTCTTTCCGTTGGCACTTAGCTCATTTCATTCTTGAGTTGAGTTAGCCAACATCTTTAGGTTTTAGGACCGCATTCCTCGTTGGTCTTAAAACCCCCTTTGGGTCCTCCAATGGGTAAAATGAAAATATCTAAAATAAAAAGAAAATATTTTAAAGACTTCCTCTTTATCATCTTTATGATAAGAAAAGGTTCATCCTAAAATAATAAAGATAAAATAAATCTTCCATGAGGAACTTTGCTTTTCAAAAAGCACATTTTCAAAAATACACTTAAGAAAAATATTTTTCATAAAATTTTATCACCCTCATTTAACAATTCTCATAATTGTTGCATGTAGAGATTTTCAAAAAATAAAAATAATAATAACAATCTTTTTCAAAAGCACAAATGAACATCTTTTCATCAATTCATTTTGATGAAAGGTTTCATTTTCAAAATAAAATGAATAATAATCTTTTCAAAAAAAAAAATCAAAATAAAAAAATTAAATTTTCAAAAGCACATATGAATCCTTTCATTCAATACACTCACACTTATTGAATGTAAGTTTCATTTCTAAAACAAAATTAAATTTTTTAAAAGCACATATGAACATCCTCATTCAATGTACCTAAATTTATTGAATAAAGATTTCATTCTCAAGTAAAAATAAAATTATTTGGAAAACCCACTTAAACATATCCCACATGTGATTAAGTCGAAAATCCCTCTTTCAAAAAGCAATAATCATACACAAAATAAAATTCTCACATTTCAAAAATGAGATTAACTTCCATTCTCACATACCCAAATTTGTGAAATGGAGGACCTCTTTTTCAAAAAAAGTAATAATAAAAAATAAATAAAAATCAAAACTTAAACAATCAATTTTCAAAGATTTTCAAACACCATTTAGAACCTCATTTAGCATACTCAAATTTGTTAAGTGAAGTTTTCAAATCTAAAATCAAAAATTTTCAAATAACACATTTTGGGACTTCATTTAGCATACTCAAATTTGCTAAGTGAAGCTTCCAAGTCCAAAATCAAAATTCTTCAAACAACACATTTTGGAACTTCACTTAACATGTTCAAATTTGTTAAGTGAAGTCCCCAAATCCAAAATTAAAATTTTCAAACATATTTTGGAACTTCATCCTTATCATACCAAATTTGCTAAGTGAAATTTCCAAGTCAAAAGAAAAATCTTCAAACACCTTTGGAACTTCTTTCCTTAGCATACCAAATTTGCTAAGGAGAAGTTTCCATTTTCAAAAACAAAATAAATCAAAAATTTTGAACACACCTTTTGGATTTTCATTTAGCATACTCAAATTTGCTAAGTGAAATTTTCATTTCACAAAACTAAGTGGGACTTCATCTTTAGCATGCCAAGTTTGCTAAAGGAAAGTCTCCACTTTCAATCAAATCAAAACAAAATGAAACACTTAGGGATCCTACCCTTTTCCAAAAATCAAAACATAAAAAAAAAAAAAATGAAACCCTTAGGGTTTTCTTAGCATACCTAAATTTGCTAAGGATCCTATTTTCAAAAATCAAACAAAATACTCACTTGGGTTCTTCACTTAGTATACCTAAATTTGCTAAGTGAGAATTCCAATATTTTCTAAAATCAAAACAAAATTCACAAAGAGAAACAATCATTCTCAAACACTTCACTTAGCATACCTAAGATTGCTAAGTGAGTGAAATTCTAAAATAATCAAACAAAAACAAAATCAATTTGACCCTTGCCTTAGCATACCCAATTTTGTTAAAGGAAAGGTGACCTCAAATCAAAAATTTAAATTCAAACAAACATGAACTTTTGGAAGCATCATTCATAAAAAAATTTGAATCCATATTTCAACATACCTAACTTTATTGAAGTTAAATTCATATTCGAATTCCTCTTTCAATCAATCTTCTCAAATCTATTTGAACCCCACTTAACACTTCTAAGTTGTTGGATGTGGATTCAAATTTTCAAATTCAAAATTCAAAAATCTATGGAGACAAAAATCTGATGCAAGTTAATTTCTTATTGCAGATTCTTTACAGTCAGTGCAGTATAGTTCAATCTTAGTTTATTACAATTGTTGAAATGGCTAGTTCTTAGAAGTCTATTTTCACCTTCCCCCACGGTATGGATCTAGCTTTAGATCAGGCTGACTTCCCCCGTTTAGACCATACCCACCTGATTCACTTTGGTCAGGGATTTGAGGGAGCTAGGATCACTTGTGAGGGCATTCCCCTCACTCTGTTAGACCAAGGTGACCGGGTAGAAGCGTCATCGATAAACTTACCTTCGATTCGATGTCTCCTCGAATAGGAAAGGCGTGGCGTACCACGATTTCAATTATTCTGATGCCGACGCAAACATCTGGGCTGATTCACCCAGTTGCTCATGTTGCCCCGGTGAGAGCTAGTACCATCTCATCTGTACCCTCTAAGGGTAAGGCTCCCCTAGTCTTAGGGCTTGCCTCCCCTACATTTAAGTATGGTTCTAGCTTGCATTCCTCCTATCCTACTTGTACACAGCGTAGGAACAGAAACCACATGATCAAGCAGTATCGCACCAGGATCGCGATGGAGATGGAGGCAGCAGCTCGCTCAACCATTGATGAGTTCCCCATTATCACTTCACCACTAGTTATAGAAAACCAGTTCCATCATCTCTTTGGATCAGACAGAGAGGATGTCAGGAGGTTCCGTTCATCACATCCTCCAGTGGTGCATTTTGACCAGCTTCAGAGGAGGTCATATGCCTCCGTCTGTCTTGCCAGTGGCGGAGCATATGGACTCTTAGAGTCTGACATTCAGTTTGATCTTTGATCTTTTATCCCCCGCAGCATAAGGAGGCAGATTCGTCGGGAGAGGGCCTGTGGGGCCCATACAACACATGTTACTAGCAGGGAGCGACGGAGGTTCAGCCGCCAATCGACCGCTTCTGCTTTGATTGATTTTCTAGCTTAGCGCGCTACTCGTTGACCATACTAATAGTATTCTTCTCACTGGGACCAGCCACTACATAAGGTCAGTTCCTATGCACAGAGAGTTGGTGGTGTCTCCACCCTACTGCTCTACCCCTCATCCTCCATCGCCAGTGCAAGTTATAACATCTCCCATTCCATCTAAGGCCATGAAGGCCACATCCGGGGAAAAGCGCACCCCGTTGGTGATCCGGCTATGGCCAAGGATCTACCCTTCCACCACCCATTGTGGTAGGGCGACTCTCTGCGACCTTACCTGTGGTGCGGAAGGAGTGGCGACCCCGAAGCGTCGTGGTCATCCCTTCACCAACTCCGCCTATATAGCAGGATGTGGAGATGGTGACAATGATTTCAGATATTCCAAGGATTGTTACCCAGTGGTAGTGGAACATCCAAGGATTGTTACCCCTCTCATAGCCAGTAGCAGTCAGGAGTGTCATTCATCCAGTGAGTATAATCCACACATGATTGACTCTCTAGTCCAAGGCGAGGACCGATGCCTCTCATTACATGATAGTGATCACACTGGTCAGCCGAAGATATTTGTACCCACTCAAATTGGACGTTCTTTAGATGAGATAGTGGCTCATTATTTCATAGAAAAGAAGGAAATTCTAGGGTATGATTTATTAGATGAGGAGAGAGTCAGCTTCGATCCCAACGAAGATGACTTATTAGGAGACTCAGCTGGAGTCTGCATGGTTCACACTAGAAGGTCTCTTCTCAGGGAACAACAAACTATGGAAGGTGATGAGGTTGATCAAGAAGTCACCACAGAATCATCCCAGCACCTCCAATATCAGTTGAGGTAGAAGGATGAGCATATTGATAGGATGGCATGTCAGTTACAGGACTTGTTAGCAGCAGTGTCAGTGCTTTAGAAATAAGCCCCTTTAGTTCATCCTACTATAATCGACATCAGTCAACCTAAGTTAGTGCATGTCTTGGACCCAACCAAGACTCTACCTCCCGTTAAGCAAAGTAGCACTAGCATATATATGAAGGTAGTGGAAAGTACCTCCATATAAGAAAAAAGATATAAAATCCATGGTTGAGCAGCAGGTGAAGGAAGCTCTGGCTCAAGCCTGGGGTGGATCATCAGTTTCAAAGGGTAGACCCTACCTAGAGGAATTTAATGTTATTTAGTATCCCAAGGGTTTTGTGCCTCCTTCCTTCAAAAGCTTTGATGACAGTAGAAATCCAAGGCAGCATATAACACATTTCAGGGCCAGTTGTTGCAACACAGGTGGAAGTGACGCTTTGCTATTCCGCCTCTTCGTTAGTAGCCTAGGAGGCATTGCTTTTGCTTGGTATGCGGAACTGCCCAACGGTTTAGTAAAGATATTTGCTGAGTTAGAGCAACTCTTCATCAAGAGGTTTGTTGGAGCTCAAACAAAGGGTTATTGTGCGATCTGGTTGTAGCAAACACCAGTGAGTCACCCTTATATTCTCAGATGGCATAACGAGTATGAAGTATGAACTGCAGCTGTCTGAACATCATGTCATTGAGATTCTCTTAAAGAATATCCATGGCCCTGTCACCTTCATGCTTAAGGGCTTCACTATCAAGACATTTGAGAAGCTAATCAACAAGGTGAATAGTCTACAAGGAGAGGCCAAATAGTTGCCTTTCCAAGATTAGTTGCCTAAGTAGAAGCCCCAAAAGGTCTATGAGAAGAAGCCAGGAGCAGTAGCAGTGATTGACAAGGGGAAGCGACTAGAGATCGAGAGACCACGACCTCGGCGGCCTCACCTCCTTTGCCATCCGGTGACCTTACCGACCTCCATCGCGGCCTCCACGGCCCGACCTGACCACGCCTCAACCATACCAACAGCAGCAGCGGCATGCATACCCGCCACCAGGTAGATATGGTCCACCCACTCTTTTAGAAGTTAAACAAACTTTTTTCTTTTTAGAAGGAGGTAATCAGAAAAATCTTTAAGAATCTCTTAAAGAAACTGATTTCAGCTAGAAGCCTAGAGGGGAGAAGTAAGCAAAAGTCATGATCCAAACTTTTGCCCTTACCACTGTATACTAGGCCACGTTTTGGAGGATTGCTTCATATTTAAGGACTAGCTTGAACATAGTTTTAAGACCGATGTTGTAGTTATCCCAAAAGAATATCTTATGGAACAACCTTCTAGTTCCATTAGGGTAATCCTTGGGGATAGAAGTGATCCTACCAAAACTAAAGAAGGTTGGGACATTTCTTTATCTAAAACCTCTAAGAAGATAATCCAGAAGATCAAGAGGCTTTCCTTGCATGTGCCTAAGTCAGCTCAAACCTCCAACACTAAGGAAGGTTTGCAAGTTTCCAGTGCCAACTTTAGGAAAGTGGGAGCTCGGTGGCGACATGTGTCAGGGATAGCCCTTTAGCATAAACCTTATGTCGACCTACCTTTAGTTGCTTCACACGACTTCTTCCATTTCTAGCCCTTCTTCTTCTACTAGTAGAACTCTTGTATCGAGATAAGGGCATCAAATCCCCACTCACTCTTTACTTGACTTCTACTTTGTACCTCCAAATAATTACAAGAAATTGAAGAATAATGCTAGCTTGAATTATATCTGTGTCACTTTTGAAGGGTTGTTTTCTTCTATTCCTAACGATAACTCTTCAAGTTTAAATAACTATAACAATTCTGATCTTCCTCTTTCTGATTTAGAGTTGGACTTTCCAACTCTGAACACTATGGGTTCACCTCTTGAGATAGACTTAGAATCATCCGATTCTGAGGGTCCCATAGCAAAGTTGTAGGTGATCTTGAAGTGCAGGTAGAACCTTCCACCACCTTACCTCAAGAGATTACCGAAGTCAACCTCCATAGTGGCAAGGTTCTACCTCCTAGGGTAGCACCTAAAGATAGAGGGAAACATGTCATTGGTATTGAAAACCAAGAAACCCTTCCACAGGATGCTCCACCCTTGGATATGCTTGTGGAAGACCAGCCGAAGGTGGACTACAATGTCCTTTCTCATCTAAGAAAGTTGTCATCTAAGCTAAGCATATATGATGCCCTTGTCTTATCCAAAGAGATGAGAGAATCACTAATCAAGGCTCTCTTTGATTCCGAGATATGCTTAGCTCAGATGATCACTATAGGTGAGGAAGTACATTATGCAAAAGAGGCCCAAGGGATTACCTTCACAGATGAAGACCTTCTGCTAGGGGACTTGGAGCACAACCATCCCTTCTACATCACAATCGACATGGACAGGTTCAGACTCGCCAGGGTTCTCGTGGATGCAGGTGCATCGATGAACATTATGAGTCTAAAGACCTTTGCCTATTTGAAGATCGACATCTCCACACTTCGAGGAGATCAGATGATGTTAAGAGGATTCAATGATCAAGGTGAGAGGGCTTTAGGTTCTATAGTGTTACCTTTGGAGCTAGGTGACTGGAAGACTGAAGCCAAGTTCTACATCTTTGATTCAAATACTACATTCATCGTTTTTCTTAGTAGGCCTTGGATACATCAGAACAAGATCATTCCATCCTCCCTTCATCAGTGCATCAAGTTCAGAAAATATGGAATTGAAAATTGTGTCAACAATGACGAAAAGCCATTTTCAGTTAGAGAGCTTGAGATTTATGAGGATGCCCTACTATCTTCCTCAACACACCCTTTCTCGTGAACTTGGACAAAATGCAAATGCAAAAATAAAAGAAAAAGAAAATCAAGAAAAAGAAAAGATAAAAGAAAATAAAAAGAAAAATAAAAGTCCAAGTCCACAAGAAAGAGAAAATGAGAAATAAATAGAACCGCATCTCACATTCCACATTCCATTTTATCATATGGACGTGTGGGTAGAATGGCTCAACCTCCACCGGCGGCGGTAGAAAGAGGGTTCAGAGGTGGAGATCCCTAGTTGGCCTTCAACCAACAGAGGTGTTCAGTTCATAGGACTATTCACATAGACTTGGAATCCAGCTCGGAGGACGAGTCTAATGTGATTAGTATACCAGCCAACCCTTCTCAGCGGGGTCCATTGGAGGTGACTTTCATTCCAGATAGTGACAAAGACTAGGCCTCTAAGCAAAGCAAAGTATTCGAATCTGGTTTATGTAAAACTATTAGGCAGCGGTTAGGAACCCTAGCTCTAACCTCACTTACATCTGAGAAAGTTAAAGGTTTAGTAGTTAAGAAAATTCCTAAGTCTTCCAGTGACATGAAGCAGAAGAGGTTATTTTTGGGATCATCCTCCTTAAGTCTTTAAGTGGATGTAGAACTTGAAGAGGATACTTTTAAAGAATTAATAGAATTACCACTTGATTTTTACTCTCATTGTGTTCAAACTCTTATACAGAAAGATTTGGTTTCTCACACATGGTCCAAGCACATGTTAGAGTACTTTGAAAAATTATGGAACAACTCAGGCAGGGAAGCACAATCAAAAGTAGGACTAGGATTCGGTATAGTGGGTCCAATCGATGACGGCGATTACTGTTTGGTTGTTGCCAACCATTTGGAGTCTGATAGGTTCTTCTCATACATCCCCAACTCTTATGAGAATGTGTGTTTAGAAATCTCAGATGATCCAAATGATCTTCAAGTCAAGGATGCACCTCCAGAATTTGAAGAAGAAATCCATTCAATAATAGACAAACTCAAAGAAATCAACCTCAAGACAGAAGAAAATTCACGCCCGATGTACATCAGTTCATTGCTGAATGAAGAAGAAACCAATGACTTAGTTAGGCTATTGACTTAGTTTAAAGACTTCTTTGCATGGAGTTAGAAAGAAATGCCCGGATTATCTCCTAACGTAGCAGTCCACTAGCTAGTAATATAGACCATAACGTTACCCCTATTAAGCAAGCTCCTAGACGCATGCGATTAGAAATTGAACAACAGGTCATTTTAGTCAAAACGATTATCGATTTCATCAAGAAAAATATCCTACCGGTTAGCTATTGTCAGTTAAGAAGAAGAATGACCAAATTCACATTTGCGTCGATTTTAGGGATTTAAATAAGGCATGTCCTAAGGATGAGTTTCATCTTCCTATACCAGAATTAATGGTGGACATTGTCTCATCTCATGCAGTCTTCTCTTTCATGGATGGATCATCTGGCTATAAACAAATTAAGATGTCTCTTGAAGATGAAAGAAACACTACTTTTTGAACCTCGATCAAAATCTTTTGTTTTAGGGTCATGCCTTTCGGCCTTAAAATGCTGGTGCTACATACCAATGGGCCATGACTCAGATCTTCAACGAACTCATCCATCATCAGGTTGAGTGCTACGTTGATGATCTAGTAGTCAAGAGCAAAGAAAAGGAAGACCGCCTCTTTGACTTGAGAGTAGTTTTTAAACGGTTAAGATAATATAACCTGAAAATGAATCCCCTAAAGTATGCATTCGAAGTAGCTTCAGGGAAATTCCTTGGGTTTTTTGTTCGACACTAGGGAATAAAAATAGATTCTGAAAAGATTAAAGCTATCTTAGAAATGCCACTTTCTAAGAGTTTAACTCAACTCATATCCTTTCAAGAACGGCTGACATATCTAAGACGCTTTATCTCCAACTTATCGAGGATATATAAGCCATTCTCAACATTTTTCAAAAAGGATGCTAAGTTCAAGTGGGATGACAAGTGTCAGCATGCATTCAAAGACATCAAACAGTACTTGGTGAAGCCGTCAATTCTCCCAGCCCCTATCCAGGTAGGCCACTCATCCTTTACACTCCTGCATTGGATGACTTGCTCGGTGCTCTGTTGGCCCAAGCCAATGATGAAGGAAGGAGAGCCTCTACCTCGACCATCGTCGATCTGCTAAACAACTAACCACCTATTGAGAAACATTTCCTAGCTTTGATCTTTGCCTCCCAAAAGCTACGGCACTACATGCTTTCTCACAAGGTGAACTTGATCTTCAGGACAAATCCACTGCAGTATCTCATGGCACGACCAACACTATCCGGACGTTTGGCACGCTGGTCCATGATACTTTTGTAGTTTGATATCACATTCGTACCCCTCCGTGCGGTAAAAGGACAGGCACTAGCAGATTTCTTAGCAGCACACTCACTTCCTGTTGATTCTTCGCTTAGTGATAATCTCCCCGATAAACAAATCATGAACTTAGGGGACGCCGGCAATCGTCGATGGGAGATGTATTTTGATGGTACTGCTTCTTTTCTTAAAGGTGAAGCACCACGATATATTCTCCCAAGTAAGGTAGGGGTAGGAATAGTTCTTCTAACTCCAAACTGTGATGTGATGAGATTCTCATACTATCTTTCCAACCATAGCACCAACAACAAAGCTGAGTATGAGGCTTTGATTGTTGGTATGGAGTTAGTCATCACTATCAATGTCAAAATCATCAACATCTTTGGGGATTCTCAGTTGGTTATCAACCAGATTGTTGGGTCTTACGAGATTCTCAAACCCAAGCTTCGTCACTACCATGAGTATATCATGAAGTTGTTGGCCCAGATTCCCGAAGTTACCATCTATAAGGTTCCCCAAGCAGAGAACACAATAGCAAATGCTTTGGCCAAACTTGCCAAAGAATTGGCATGTCTGGAAGATGAGTCCATTCCAATAAGGGTATAAAATAGATAAGTCTTGTCCCTTATTGATGCTGAACTTATCGAGAGACTTTCTCTTAAAGGAGAGGTTGTTGTTGCCAAAAAGAATGAGGAGCTGGATTGGAGGTAACCATTCATAGATTACTTGAACACTAACAAACTACCTCAAGAGAAATCATAAGCCCATCAGGTGGAACAAAGAGCTCTCTCCTACGTTCTTGTTGATGGCACCTTGTACCACCGGTCCTTTGACCAAATGTGGTTACGTTATTTAGACAAACATGAAGCTCGTGACATTGTAACCGAGGTACATGCAGGTTTATGTGGAGCTCATCAATCCGGTCCGAAGATGAAGATGAAGATCAAAAGGTTAGGATATTATTAGCTTTCGATGATTTCTGACTGCATGGATGTAGCTAGAAGATGTCATCAATATCAGGTACATGGTGCGGTCCTCCACCAACCATCCAACATTTTACACCCTACATTGACCTTATGGCCATTTGAGTGTTGGGGTATCGACATCATGAGTCCGATCAATCCTCCTTATTCTAAGGGTCACCGGTTCATTCTAGCAGCCACCAATTACTTTTCTAAGTGGGTGGAAGCCATCCCACTCAGAGAGGTCACAGCTCAGCATGTGCTTCAATTTTTTAGGAACCATATCGTTTGTAGGTTCGGGGTGCCTCGATGAATGATATCCGATAATGGTACTGCATTCAAAAGCACGAA
This sequence comes from Cymbidium sinense, assembly GCA_021442155.1. Taxonomy (NCBI): domain Eukaryota; kingdom Viridiplantae; phylum Streptophyta; class Magnoliopsida; order Asparagales; family Orchidaceae; genus Cymbidium; species Cymbidium sinense. Next base: position 107,396,136 of record CM038215.1, read on the forward strand.
GATCAACAGCTTCACCAGAAGACATGGTATAGATTGGAGATACTCTACCATCTACTACCCCAGAGCAAATGACTTAGCAGAAGCATTCAACAAAACTCTCATCCATATATTGAAGAAAGCTCTTGATGACAACAACGACATTGGCATGAGCAGTTGGTTGAAGCCTTGTGGGCCTACCGCACCACATACCGGACTACGACTCAGGCTACTCCATTTTCCTTAGTGTATGGGTCTGAAGCCACTCTACCTTTAGAGCCACATTGCATTAAGCTATAGATTCTTTCTACTCCTTGGCTTAAGGATAGATTATTTCTGCTAATGCTTGTGATCTTCTGGTGTTATTGATCGTTTCGGACAACACCAATATGTGCGGTGTACCTGGTCAGTCACACCACACCTATTGGGCACTCTTTGTTGACCTCATTTTTAGAATGAGCTCTCAACACCTCGATCTTAGACATAAGACTCCTCTTAGACTTTAAGAGTTCCTTAGCCTTAAGAGACATCTAGTGATTAGGTGGACACTCAACCTAGCCCTAGAAGACTTAGAAGGTTTAGCCATAGGAATAGGTCATGCCTTAGGGGTGTTAGGAAATTTGCCTACCCTTAGCTTGAACCACTCCTCACTTTCCTTCTTTCAAGTCAAACTCTAAATCAATTCTATTTGATTTTCTCCAAACTCAAATCAACTCCATATCATTGAAATCCATGATTAAAATCTGTGATTGAAACCCATGATCAAAATCCATCAAAATTCCAAAGTCCAAATTTTCCTAATTCCTTAATCCTCTCTTAAGGACTTAGCCAAAATCATGATCAAAACCAAATCAAATATTTGAGATTTTCTCATGATTCATTTATATTCTCATTTATATTCACATGTATAAATGAAATATAAATTCAAACCAATCAATCTAAATCCAAAATTCAAAATCAATTCATTAAAATTTTCTTAAATCCTTCCCTTTAAAGGATTTAACCTAAATCATGATCAAACCAATTCAAACTCATGAGATTTTCTCAAAACTTATTTATATTCTTATTTATATTCACATATATAAATGAAATATAAATACAAACTTATCAAACCTAACCCAAAAATTAAATTCCAATTTAAAAATTTCCTTAAATCCTTTAAATTCCCTTTAATGGATTTAACCCAAATCATGATCAAACCTATTCAAACTCATGGGATTTTCTCATAACTCATCTATATCCTCATTTATATTGTCATATATAAATGAAATATAAATATAAATCAATCAAATCAAATCCAAAAATTAAATTCCAAATTAAAAATTTCCTCAAGTCCTTTAAATTCCCTTTTAAGGGACTTAGCCCAAATCATGATTAAACCACTTCAAGTCCTTGAAATTTTCTCATGTTTCATTTATATTCTCATTTATATTCACATATATAAATGAAATATAAATTCAAACAATCAAAACCAACTCCAAAAATCAAATCTAAATCTACTCAAAATCTAATCTAAGTCTTTCAACATTGAATCTTGAACTTAGACAAATCAACTCTAAATCAAGCCAAACTCTTGATTTTCTCTCTTGATTCAATCAAACCTACAATCATGAGCCCATATATAAATCTAAACTTCAATCAAACAATCAAAACCCAATTCAAAAAATTAAAGCCAAAATCCCTTCATATTCTTCCTTTGAATATGAAATTGTCAAATGGATGAAAACCCATTTGACTTCAAATCACTTGTAAATGGATTTATATTTCAATCATAAGTCTATAAGCAAGTTCAATCAACTTCAAATCAAGCTTTGACCAAGCCATTTGACCCACTTAGGCTCACTTGACCTAAAGTGACCTAAAGTACCCTTATGAGCCAAATTCTAATCCTAACCACATTGGATTGAACCAAACTCATTCATGCCTCTCATCATGATCAACAATCATCATAGGATGCTCAATCAATCAAATTGAGTCAAACCAAGTCAAACCTAAGGGTTGACCAAGTCAACACTTAACCCAAAATGAAACCTAACAACCAAATTCCACCACAAGCCAAATTGATTGAAACCATTGATCTAAGTTCACTCATGACCAATGTTTGAACTTGACCAAGCCAACATTTGAGCATAACCTAGCCCAATTGGCCACTTGACCCAAGTTGACCCATTTTGACCTAAATGGTCAAAATGTGTCAAAACTTGATCCAAACCAATGGGTCAAGTTCATTCCAAATCACTTATTGGACTTGACCAAATCCTCAGTTGGCCATCTAGACCTAACCTAGCCCAATTGACCTTAGACCCAACATGACCTAAAGTGGCCATGTTGAGCCAAATTTGAACATAATCAAAATTGATTGGAAATAAAGATATCAATCCACTCCATATGACTAACCTAACCTAAACCTACCCTTGACCTAGCCCAAATAGGTCAAATGGGTCAAATAGGTCAACTTGACCCATTTGACCTAAATGAAGTCATATGACCAAATTCAAAACTAATCCAAATTGAATCAAACCAAAGCCACCAAAATATTTCAAATGGTCATATGAACTTGACCCAACCATTAGTTTGACCCAATTTGACCAATTGGTCAACTTGACCCAAGTTGATTTTGACCTAAATGGGTCAACATGAGCAAACAATATCAAATGGATTCCAAATCCAATGAAACTTGACCAAACCTAGTTTCTCCACATACTTAACATATCCAAAGTGAAAAATCAATGAAATGACCATCCTACCCCTAAGCATAATCCATAGGTTAGGTGGACTTAGTCACCCATGTGTGGGGTGATAAGTCCAATATACATGTTTAGGATTTGTGTAGTTTGCTTAGCTAACCTTTATTTTACATGTGTTAGTTAGATTTACCTTTTCCTTTTCATGTAAATTTGTGCAATTAAAATCTTAGAATGATTGTTATGGGGATTAGGATGAACATTGGTTATAAGATCCTATCTTATGCACCATGTGATGCGTTGGAGAATCCACCTTCCAACCATCCAAAAGGAAGAACCAAAAGAAGAAAGAAAAAAAGAAGAAGAAAGAAGCAAGAAAGCTTGAAGACCCCCATAACAATGAGTTCCATGCTTAATTATATTGTAATTCATTTGTAATCCGGGTTGTGTAAGGATAGAGCTCAGCTACCCAATTTGATATTTTTGGGTTTGTGCAGTGGTGCCCGACCACAACGATCTTTTATTCTTTTTTGCGCTTAGCTTTATAAATTGATTGATGATTTGTTTAGCTTGTACATTAAGTGGCATATTTTTTCTAATTTCTTCTTTGCTTTATGTATGGTTTGGATGTGAATTAGGCTCTTTAGAGAACAATAAATCTTTTACCTAACTTAACAACTCAAATTAAAATTAAACAACTCATAACCTCACCTAAAGTTTAGGTTTAAAATCAACATAAAAGAATTAACAACCCCTTAGCTGGATGGGCATTTCTTTTTATAATATCATGCATAATAACATCTTATTTTACTTATGATTGGAGAGCTTCCACCTTTGCTAGAGAAACTTGGCTTGACCTGTGAGAGCCATGGTGGAAACTCACCTCCTCCCTTCTCGCTGATTTTGGATAATATTTATTTCTCATGCATTAAGCATATGAATCCTATCAGTTTGAGTCAAAATGATTGTCCAAAATAAAAATAAAATGAAATTTGGATTGCATTAGATTTAGGTCATTTGAAGCATGCCATTTTCATGATCTAGTCTCTTTAGGGAGTGAGTTTAAGGGCTTAGTCTCTTTCTAAATAATAACAGCCAAACTATCTTGCATTAAGCATAAAGACTTGCCTACATGTATTTAAAATAGTAGGAGGAGTTAGTTGGCAGCCACCCCCAGGCGGTTGTAAGTCCAAGATGTCGAGTGGTTTTTCCTCTATTGTGGAGGCAAACCAATTACCCATTTTTTGCCTTAGATTTAGATTGTGCTTTCGGCCCTGGCCAAAGCTTCCTAGATTTAGGTTCTGAGGTTGTTTTTCTCTTTTGTGGGCCCTAAGCATAAATTTTCACCTCTCAAGCATTTCCTTAATCTTGTGTTAAGGAATTGTAAGCTTTAATATTCTAACAAAAATATCACTCAAATAAACTAAATCAATTTCAAAAATATAAAGCCCAACTATAGGATAGTTTGAGATGCTCTCTAGGTTTCCTAGCATTGTGAGCATCTCCTACTCATTCCCATTTGGCTTCGATAATAAATCTCTCTTTCATCAATCCCATTTGATCTTCAAAATCAAACCAATCGATTGATAGTCCTTCCCTATTGAAATCTTTAGAGACAACAATCATTTGCCTTGATCAAGAGCTTTTCTAAGGAATCCCTATTCCTTATGATGTAATTAATTATGGGGGCTTGCCCCTGTAGGGAACTTAACGAACCCAGTTTAAAATAAACCCTGCTTTACTTTTCCATGTAAAGTAGGGGAAGAATCTCTGGTACACTTCGAAGACCCAACATCCTTAAGAGTCATTATTGAGGTGATTAGATCCATTAAAGGGTAGTGACTTCTGTCTTTCGAGATAGTACATTATTCCTTGATGACGTATTCGACCACTTGAATAAGTACATCTGTGGATCGGCGCGACGTCCTAAAATGATGAATTTCTATAGGCTTATCTTTCTCTTTCTATCGACATATTTTGAAAGGCGACTCCTATATTTGAAATTTTTTCACCATAAGGCATCTCCACAATTACTTTGATTTTAGCAGGATCAATTTCAAGACCTTTGTGACGTACAATATACTTAAGAAATTTTTCAGAGGATACCCCGAATGCACATTTTAGAGGATTCATTTTTAGATTATATTTTCTAATTCTCTCTAGTACAATTCTCAAGTCTTCAAAGTGATTTTCACGATTTAAGCTTTTCATCACCAAATCGTCAACATAACATTCTAGCTTCTGGTGAATCAATTCATCAAAAATATGCGTCATGGCTCTTTGGTATGTAGCTCCAGCATTTTTCAAACTAAAAGACATGAATGTGTAGCAATATATACCAATTGACGTCCTAAATGATGTGTGCTTCTCATCTTCAAGCGCCATCTTGATTTGATTATATCTTGATGATCTGTCCATGAATGAGAACATATCGTAGTTGGAAGTATTGTCCACTAGTAGTTTTGATATTGGAAGCAGAAAGTCATCTTTTGGGCAAGCCTTATTTAGGTCCCAGAAATCAATGCAGAGACGGATTTGACAATTCTTTTTGCTAATTGGGATAATGTTAGCCATCCAATCTGCATACTTCTCCTCCCAGATGAAGCCTGCTTCGATCAGCTTCTTATTTTCTGCAATTACCTGTTCTTCAATCTCCAATCTCATTTACCTTGGAGCTTGCTTAATAAGCATTGCATCTGGTTTAATGGCAAGTTTATGAACTGCTACCTCAGGGGATAAGCCTGACATTTCAAAATATGTCCAGAAAAGGTCAATTCCAAAGTAGCATTTTAGCTCTTCAACTTTCTCATCGGTAGAAGGGCACGATGAAAGTTAGACCGATCATCCTCGCCTCTAGGTTGATTTCTTTGAGTTCATCCATAGTAGCTATTTGTCCACCATCTTTGAGTTCTTCAAGTGCAGGCTCAGCTCCTACTTCTTCATCCCTTATAAGAAGAATTTCACGGAGATCATCATTTTCATCACTATGAGTTTCTATCTCAGCTTTTATTATATTACAACAAGCTTTATTTTGATGAGATTTGTGGATGAAGCTAAGACCTTTAGTGATAAACTTATCACTTCTTCATGATGCTTGAGGACTTCTTTGGCTCCACATCTTGTTAAAGATTTGAGTTCTATATTTAGTAGTTCTAATATGAATTCCAAGCTTATGCATCATTCTTCATAATTTCTATGAATAGTATATTGGTATTCTTGTTGGTACTATCTCATCAGAATTTTCTTGCTGAGCAGGCTGATCAAAATTGTATGGCTGAGACTCTTCAAATTTGTAAAATAGAGTTTTTGTTCCGCCACTCTAAGATTAAAGAAAATAAAATAAAATAAAATTAGTGAGAAAAAGGAAACTGAGAGAAAGGCCTTTAGGAAAATGAGGGAGAGACTACCTCCACCTTTCTCTCAGACTTCAAAATTATTAAGATATTCACTTCGTCATGTTCTTAGATGTCTTTAGAAAACTTTCAATTAATATTCATTTTATTGAAGCCTTGAGTAAATTCCTTCTTATATAAATTTTATGAAACATATTTCATACAAAAGAAAGAAATTAGGAGAAAATTAAACTATGATATTAACTAAAAAATGCAGTGCCATAATTCAAAGACCATTATCTTAAATTAGAAAAATTGGTGTAGTGAAATAAAGCTATAAATTAAGTGCTGCTTAGGAGGCAACCCAATGTTTGTGTAGTTTAGTGTGTAGTGGTGTGATTTGTAGTTGTGAGTTATTATTGCATTTAGTGTAAAAGTGTTATATTATTGAAAATTTATTTTATGTTATTTAAAGTTGCTATAATACTAAATATTTGTTAAAACAAAGAAAGCTAAAAAAAGAAGATGAGAAAGAGTCAAAAGAAGATGACCGTTCAACAGTGGCACATAGAATGTTATCAATTCTTCAATATTATGAACCTCCAGTGAACTAATTTCTTTGAAGCACTGCTGAGGGATGGGTATAATTTTGATGAGTCATCTGACTCTGCCAAGTGAGATATCCTTCTTGATGCAGCCATCTGAACTCTATTTTCATAAGTAGACTCAAAGTCATAGTATGAATCTGAATCACTTATTTTATAATTTTCTTTCCTTGAAAGCTTCTAAGTTCCTTTAGGTTTAACAGGAATAACTTCTTCTTCTTCTATGTCACTTCCCAGATAAGGAACCGATCTTCTTGATTTAGATGTATAATTAAGTGTTTTAGGGAGAGTCGGTATTGCCTTCTTTCTTTTTCTTTGCTTCTGCTCTTTCACTTTGTGAAGTTGCTTTTTAGTTCCTAAAGTGGATGCTACCATTTTAAGAGGCTCTATTGACATAGGCTCTTTGAGGATGAAGTATTTTGCATCTTCATAAATCTTTGCTTCATTGACAGAGAATGGTTGTAAGTTACCGAGAATTCTGAATTCTTCTTCATCTTTCAAATACTTCATACACTGATGCATAGTTGATGGGACCATGCCATACTCATGTAGCCATGGTCGACCTAAGAGAGCTCTAAATGACGTATCAGTGTCGATTACATGAAACTTGGCTTCTATATATAAATCCTGAAACTTGAGCGGGAGAATAAAAGAACTGAGAGTTTTCTGCCATTTTTCATTGAAGCCATGAACCATCAACTTATCTCTCCCAAGATGTTAGATATCAAGTGATAATCCTCTCAATGCCTTTAGACTCATAAGATTGATAGAAGAACCTGGATCAATCAATATTTAGTTGATCGAGATACCATCACTCTCTACAGTAACATATAGAGGACGGTCGTGGTCTGTCGTTCCTAACATAAGATCTTCTTCATAAAATGTGATTACTAAGAGATCTTGAGTTTGCAATGCTTCAGTCATGCATTTTTCAACAAAGTAAGCTTCATAACTCCTCGGATCTTTGAGAGCCTGTATCAAAATTTCTCGGAGATCTTTTGACATTAAGAGAGCCTCGTACACACTTAATTGTGCAGGGATCTTTCTCAAAAGTGATAGAATATTAAAATCTATCTTTTCGCTTAATTTAGGCTTTATTATAGGATTTTTGGGAATGATATCTTGATTGACTTCAATTTGTTTGCCTTTATCTTTATTTATATTTCCCTTCTTTGATGAAGATGGTAAGACTTTCCAACTTGTCAGCTGAACTTGAATAACTTTGTCTTGCTCAGATTCTTCTGAAGAGGTAGTTTCTTCAAATTACCTTCTTATTCTGGAGGATTGGCCAAAAGAGCTAGACTCATTTTTTAATATCATACATTTCATACGCGATGATATCGATGAGTCTGACTCTTCTCCATCGAGAAAATATATATCTTCATCTGAACTGTTATCGTCTTGTTGAGTCATTAAATAAAATTCAGACGTTAACTCCTCAGGCTCTTCTTACTTTCCTAATAAGAATTTTAATGGATTGGTCGAGTCTGTCTGACCACCCTTGTCATTTCGGAGTAACTGATATTGAAGAACATCTGACATCACGCAGATGATTCAGCATGTCTCTACTAGATAAGATTCACCATTATCTTCTTCATATGATTCAGCAATGCGAAGTTTAGGCATAAAGTCTGCATGCCTAAATGGTTGTCTTGCCGGCTGGTGATACTCTTCTAAATTGTTAATGATCTTTTGAGTTGTAGTTCTCTTTTTGATCTTCTTTTTCTTAGCCAGCTTCTTTTACTTATGAGGCCTGCATTTAGTAGACTGCTCATCATGCTGTGATGAAGTAGCCTTATCGAAATGCCATTGAGAAGCCCAAATACTTAGTTTAGGCATCTCTCTTAAGTCCAATATAGGTTCAAGTGGTGATTTCCACTTAACATTAGGGACGCCTTTTAACTGCTTTAACATTTTCACAATCATTTTGGAGACTACTGTTTCCCATTCTTTAGTTTGAACTGATTTCTCCTTCTTTTTCTCTTTGATGGATATTACGGATGAGGACGTAATCATCATTGTAGACTCTCTTTTTGGGTTGACTAGAACACTGTCAGATAATGTAAATTCACCTTGCTGATACTTCCTTTCTAGTAAATCCTTAAAGACATAACAATCTTCAATAGGATGACTGATCATCCGATGGTAGGGGCAGTAATTTGGATTATTGACCTGATCAGCTTCTTCGGGCCTTTTAATTTCTGGTAATTGTAGACCAGCTTTGATTGCTTGTCAAAACAATTTGGTCACATTGTCCATTCTAAAGAAATAATCTTTATTCATCTTTTCCTTAAGAGACAGTCGCATTCGCTCATCATCTCTTATTGCTTATTTTGGATGCTCTCCACCACTTGGAAAAGTTCGTGATTTATCATTACCTCCCAATACTAATTTTGGATGTGGATTAGAATAGATAGATTTCTTTCCCTTATCCTCATTGTATATTGGTTGTTTTCCTTTATCCACATTATATACACCCACTTTTCACCATTTGAGCTATAGAAAGCGGCGTGGATTTCATTTCTTCTTTAGTCTGAAGGTTTGTTTCTCTTTGCTTTATCTGCATAGATTTTAGGCTTAGGGCGATTCAGCTTTTCAAATTTAGCCACCCTATCGAGCAAGTCCTAGAATGTTGCAATCGACGACATACATAAAAATTGTGTCATTTTATCATCCATATTGTCCATTAGTAATTGGATCGCATGTTCTTCCTCCGATTTTTGCTCGCACTTCATACTTAGGTTACGCCAATGACTTATGAATTTTATCACTCACTCATCTTTTCTCCTTTTCAGCAAGGCAAAGTCAGCGATTGTGATTTTCTGAGTTGTACTGGCGAACTTCTTCACGAATGTTGCCTCTAATTCAGGAAAGGTTTTAACTGAATCATTCAGTAATTCTACATACCATTCAAAAGCAGATAAGATTAGGCTACTGAAGAACTGATGGAACAGTAGCGCATCATTCCCTCTTGTGTTACCACAAGTAGCCTTAAATTGGGCTAGATGTTGCTTTGGAGTACCAAGTCCACTGAAAGAATTAAATTTTAGCACTGAGTAATCTTTCGGGTATGACACTTGATCATATTCAGCTGGGTAAGGGCAATCCTTACTCACCAACTTTTCAGCTCGCTCTGAAGCTATAACTGCTTTTATCTTTTCATTGATTATCATTTCGAGTTGAGCAGCTATTACCACTCCAGCTTTGGTAACCAGATTTTGAATTATCGGTTGAAGAGATAGTTGGTTAACTTTATTCCTCACTTCAGGTGTAACGTGTACTGTAGGAGCTTGAAGTACTAGAGTGACTGGTGATATAGGAGTTGTATTATTAGCTACCTATTGATTAGTAGATGAAACAGGTGCTACAGTTGATATGATATTCTTTTATAACATCTCCATCATGATATTCATTTGTACAATCATATCATTCATCTTGGTACCAAGCTGTGTAATCTCCTTATTTTTTACCTCCATTTGATGATGCATTTCTCTTTACTCTCTAACTAGCGCCACGACGTCAATGAGTACAGGTTCTTCTTCTTCCTCTATTCCTTGTTGTTGTTCTGCTTCTTGCTCATCCTCAGGGGAAGAACTTGATTATCCTTCTCCTTGTGCATTTACAGGGGCAGCTATTGATAGGGCTGAACGACGAAGCTGATTATAAAAGCATGTACTAGGCTGATCATTTCCTAGTTCAACCATATAAACAGCTTCAACGCCCATGATCTCTTTTCCATTCTGGTCTTCTTCTTCTTCATCTTTAGCATAGACTGAAGATCCATCTTCTATTTGCTTTTGTGAAGACTCTTCTTCATAAGCGTCAAATTTAGGTTCGGGTTACCTGAGTCATGTTGCTGCTAATGGTGCTGAGCGGAGAGTTCATCTATATCTCTGACCATATAGACGGCTTCTACTTCCATAATGTCTTCTTCATCACTTTCTTTTGGCACATGAATTTTTGATCGATGTTTCCAGTGGATCTCTTGTTCAATGTGCGAGACAAACACTTCTTCAATTAAAGGACTACAATCAAAGTCAACCTTCTCTTGTGGGGGTGAATATGATCGATGATGGGATCCCCTAGAGGATTCTCCAGGGTGTCGACCATCATGTCTTTCATCAATGGTATCCCTTCTTTTGGGTATCCACTTATGATGAGTTATTTTTGAGGTGGATTTTTGATCATATGTATCAGATTTCACACCGCTTCCATTCTTCAAGATTTCATTAAGGGGCGTTGGCCTTCATATTTGCTTTCCTTTTCACTGGGACCTTTCGGCATGGATTCTTGGACCTGCGGTCTGAGTGTCACGCTACTATGCTCACCATGCGAAGCATACTTGTTTCAATGACTAGTTACCAGAAAGATGACAACCTCCTTGGTGGAGCTTCAGTATTCTCAATCACCACAGGCCTCTGAAATCTTCTTTTCATTAAGCCACTGTCCTTGGCTACTTTGTGAACTTTGTGTACTATGACAGACAGTGTTTCAGGCTATCTCCTCTGTGGTGGTGGAGCTTAACGTGGTTGGTTCCAGAAGGACTACTTTATTTCACCAGTAGAGCTATTCCTTTTTACCCACTTTAGATTGTCAAAGTTGTTGTGGGTAGGAATACTCACTTCTGGTGGTAATTTTGCTTGTTCACTAGGTCATTCAAAGGGGATCTGCTGAGCCCTTAGCTCATCATTTCTCCTTCTTCTCTACCTTCTAGTTAATTTGCTTCCTGATGAGGAAGCTTCATGATCATGCTTCCGGGTACAAAAGGTTCAATCGGTGCAACAGCTGTACCACGAGGAATTAAAGACACAGTTTGCCCACTAACAGTTCTTTTCGTCATGGGGGCTTCAGATTGACCTAGCATTTTGAAAACTGAAGTTCTTTGTCGGGAGAACTCCTTGACAATGGTTGGCTATTGAATTGATTGACGAACATGGCTAGTAGGAGCTTCAGTAACTTGAGGCCTTCCAGCATGGCCTCGGACGAATGTACCACAGGTGGGTACTTCAGGAGTTGTAGCTACGATAGCCGAAAAACTCAAGCTACCAAATTGAATTATAGCCCCGACATCTCCTGTGTTGATGATGGCGTTGGCTAGGCAGATGTTCGCACCACACCTTAGTTGAACGGTGAAAGGAGTGCTCTGTAGATCCATTCTGCAAAAGTGAAAGATGGGGATTAATAATTAGTAATTATTATTTCACCCCATACTTTTAAAATGGAGATGTATTATAGAACAAAATAATAGTGCAATAAAGATGTACTCTACAAAATAATTCATTCGATATAGAGTCTCATACATTAGTAATTTAAGTTTATTACACATTTAAATCACCATTTTTGTTTTGAATTTTTAAATATTTTATTGCTACTATAGCACATATATGACTAGCCAAAGATGAAAAGAGAATCATGTCACGAGTCGAGAAATCTGGACTCAAAATTTGCCACCATCTCGACAAATAGAATTGAAGAGAGTGATTTAAAGTGTCGGTATAATTTTTAGAAGGCAGATGGAATAGTAGATAAGACACTACCCAGAAATTTCATTCTCATTTGGTGAGGGCTTTAGATCTGGTTCCAGGTTTCCTATAGGTCCAAGCCCCTATAGTTAATTACCCCTCCCAATAAGTGAGAGAGAACTTTCAATTAAGGCTAATCATTAGATCGCTTAATGTGTAGCGTATAGTAGCAGCATATGGAGTTTTATAATTTAAGATTATTAAATTCATCATTTCAGCTTAAACTGGATGGTTGGGGGAATGATGATGTGCCCAATCTAGATCTCATGGTTCCGTCATCCTGGGCCGTCGTGGTCCCTAGTCTACTTAATTAGAGGAGGTAGTCGACCTAACCTGACCAAAGGATCCTTATCAACAACATATGGGTTACGTCGTCCAAGAAATTCTTGTAGACCTAGGGTGATATTTGTCTAAGGAGAGAGACTTAAGTCTACCTTAGCTGACAGAGGGCTGTTAACCCTATCAAGTATACCCTATGATTCACAACTCAAAGCGCAGAGCCATTGGGGAGCATACGGGCTACGGTCGTGATCATAATATAATGGAGTCTAACTGGTCAAGCCACCCGATCAGAGGACTCTGGTCGTAACTATATCATATGTGGAGCCTATTGGCCAAGCTACGCAATCAGAGGACACGGGCCACGTCCTTACTGGCAAGAGATTGATTGACAATGAACATAACAGAACACTTGATTTGACATTGACTCCTTTATGAGCTAGAATTTTCTTAATTTGTCACCCCCGATGAACAATTGCGGAAGGTGAATAGATTGAGTTTTGCTTTAAATTTTTAATGATAGAGTTTCATTTAAATAATTTTTAGATTGATATTTAATTTGAGTTAATTTGATTTGAACAATTGATTAATTTGAATATATTTAAGAGCTTGAGATCCTGCCAACTCTGTTAAGCTGCTAACAGAGGATTAGATCTATTGTCACTTGACCGAATCAGTTTCTCAAATGTTTTACTGAGTTGAAATTTTTATAATAGATTTTTAGGTTTTGTTAACCCGAACCCAGTCCTAAGACCAAACCGGAAAGTAACCCACGCAGCATCCTCAGACACTTGAATTTAAGCATTCAACATAGTGTCGAGGCACATGCGGGTGTATTTAAGACTTTATGTAGTGTTTATTTCTGAATTATGAGATTGATTTCAGATTTTCATTTAATTCCAACTTAGCCTGCACAACTTTTCGGACATTAAAATTTGCACTTAAAATCTCTATGTCCAGCACATGCAGTGTTTATAGTTTTAGCTAATTTCACTAATTAGTGATTTCGTTGATTTTGAAAATCATAATTTAGAATGAAGTTTCTTAATTTTTGTATTGAAGGAAAGCTCCTTCATTGCGGCAAAGATTTAGTTTAGTGTCGCTTCTTTCGCCAAAAGAATTGCAGATCATATGGTATTTCGTGTTTTGAAGCTATAAATTCAAAAGATAGTTTAATTTATTATTTTAAAAGAAAATTTACCCCTCAAATTTACTTATATGAATCAATAAGGTATAATATCTAAATTGATTCCTCCTCTTTTTGAAGGTCCCTCATTTGACTTGTTTCTTATTTTCATAGATAAGATTATGAGTTTCTATATATTTTTGTGAAACATCCCTAGATATTTCAAGCTTATCAGTAGGTTGACCCATATTATAAATATAGATATATTTTCTCTTTTCAATTCAACCTTCAAATACATAGGATCCCTCCATGCAAATGCCTGCTTTTAATTATGTATTAAAGCTAAAATTTCGAATATCAAATTTTTAAGTGCTTGCATTGAAGTTAGTTATGCTACAACGCATGTAGGAGACTTCAAATTTTTAAGTGCTTGCATTGAAGTTAGTTATGCTATAACGCATGTGGGAGACTTATTCAAACTTTCCTACATTCACTTTCCCTCATCTTTTTTATTAAAACTTTCCTACATTCATTCTCCCTCTTTTTTTTTGAAAGTGGGCCTTCACTACCCCTTCTAATTTCTATAAATAAGGCCCAAGAGGGAGTCTTACATTCCATTCCATTTGTTTGCAGGGTTGGAGTTAGAGTATTTGAAAGAGAGCGGTTAAAGATTTTAGTGGGCTTTCAACTTTGCTTAGATAAATTTTGTAAGTGCTTTTCACCCCTCTTTTTTGTTTTACTTTTGTGTTTGTTGTATATTATTTTCCCTTCCCCTTCTTGTTTGGAATTTTTTTTTAATTTTAATTTTAGTTTTAGGTTTAATTGCTTGACATTCTTAAGTTGACTCTTTTACTTTCTATTTTTTTTCTAAGTCACAAGATTCTGACGAAATTTTGGCAGCATTTCGGCTAGGATGAACAACATCTAATGGATGTTTTACTTGCATACCTCTAATGAGCACAAATAACGTCTTGTCGTGACGCCGATTTTTTCATTTCGTCACGCCCTAATGAGCACGACGAGGCCTTCAAACCTACAAAGAAACACAAGCATATATATCCACATCACACATTGATCCCACATGTTCTGACTCGTTTTTCTGCGTGTTGCAATGATCGACAAAGAAATGAGGTTGGCGATGCTGGAATCCAAGAAGTGAACCGCCTAATGACAGTGTTCCTCTCCGGTTATGGCGAAGAGAAGGGTCGGAAAGGGGACAGAAATGAGAAACACCGAAAATCAGGAGAAGAACCAGCCTAATGATGGTGTTCTTCTCTGGTTGCGGTGAAGCGAAAATTGGAAGGGTAATGGGAGGAAGAAACCAAAAGAAGAACCCGCTAATGATGTTGTTCTTCTCCTATGGGAGATTGAAGGAGAAATTGATTTGGAAAAAAAAGGAAAATTCTGGATTGAGAAATGTGGCGAAAATGGAATTTCAGATTAGCTTTGTGAGGGAAAGAGGGAAGATATTTTCGATTTTGACTTTTGAGGGGGAAAGAAAGAAGATGAAGAAGAGAAGGAGGAAGGAATCATTTTTTGTTTTGGAGGGAGAAATGGAGAAAAAAAAGGAAAAAGAGAAGAGAAGGGAGAGGAAGAAGAGGAAGAAAGAAGAGGAAAGAAACCCTACATGCTCTTTTTGTTTTTTTTGAATGAGGGAGAAATCGGCAAGGGGAGGAAGAGAGAAAAATGGCTTGCAATCAATTTCACGACGGAGGTCATTTGGTTCGCGTCGGCACTTCCTGACCTAGATGTGCATGCGAGCATGTTGACGACTCGAGCACTTGATCAGTTGATCATCAAGTTGTCTGATATTTATATCTTGACCAATTTCGACATTCTGAACGCGATGGAAAAGTTCATTTGTCGATTAGAGATCATTTGGGTTGATTTTGGCAATGTCCAGTGCATTTCAGCCTCAATTTGCGTGCTGTCACTTCCGATTACTCATCATTTGCACAGACTCGTGCGAATTGAGCGTGGACAGTCTCATTTTGTAATTTTTGGCATTTTGAAGCTAACGGCGTGATCAATTTCATGAACGGAGGTCATTCGGATATTGTCGCAACTTTCCGACACTGATATGTGCATCAACACATTGATAGCTCGATCACTTGATGGGTTGATCACTAGATTATGCAATATTTATATCTTGACCAATTTCGACATTCTGAACGTGATGACGATGTATGTTCATCAATCTGAGGTCGTTTCGACCATTTTTGGAGGCGTCCAGTGTATTTTGAGCTTCGATTTACGCACTGTCATTTTCGAAGTCCGTCGAATTTGACTTGTGGGCTTGACCCGACTTATGACACATGCATGGAGGTCAACAACCCCTCAATCTTCCTATTCATGTTAAAGAGGGTTATGAAGAGTTTTCGACAATTGCCTTTCATGAGTTGTCCATGCAACATGTCACCCCAAATCTTAATATGTCGTGGAGGATGTTAAGAAAACATTATGTGGATTTTTCCTTATATGTTATTTTTGTTAGAATGTTACTTAATGACATTAATTTGTGTGAATGAGGTTAAGAAAAATTCACCAAAATTTTGTTAGTTATTTGAAATTTATCGATGTGCTACTTAATGACATTACTTAATGATATTAACTTATGTGAATGATGATATTGTCCTATGTGAAAATAGTCGAATCAAATCTCTTTTGATTACTTGCATCATGGTTAGTATGGGATAAATACCATAGTCGTAGTCATGACCATGACTTTGCCGAGTAAAAATCTAACCAGGGATTATATGTAGAGTTCAAAATTCACTTGAAATTTTTTTTATATAAAGTTTCTCATATTTATAAGAAGTTTTATGAAATAGATTTGTCAACAAGATCCATGCATATGCATAAAAAATGAGTTGCCTAATTACAACTATGCTTCAAACATTAACATGAATGTCTCAAAGACTATGATTAAATTCAAGAACCTGCCATAATACTCTCAAGTATTTATCTACTTTGAGTATATTTATGTAAATATATATTTAACTAGCATGATATCCCAATATGTCTATTAAATATGTTTTAAAGTTTTTTTTTTTTTGGTCTTAGGATAATGTTATAAATATTTGATTTAAAAATAGTGATATGATCACATAAATTTTTATATGACAAAAGTTTACCTACATCCTTCAAATAAATTTTCCAAGATTATTATAAGTCTAATTTATAAACCATCTTTATCACATTATATAGCATTATGAATATTATTTTATAGATATTTTTTTTTAATTTTTATGAGCATTATAAGTATGAAAATAGGAATATGATTGTTTAATTAAAACTCATTAACAAAAAGATATATGTAAGTACAAGTATATTTTCTAAAATCATATGATCATTATTTTATAAATTATTTTTATTAGAATGTTCTAGACATGATCAATTATTTTTCACAATTTATAGAATTATAGATTTCAAGATAGAAAATTATTTAAATGAATTTCAAAATTAAAATTAAATAATTATTTTAAATATGAAAATACTCTTAGCTATATTTTTTTTTTATAAAAAACTTTAACCTTATTTTAAAGCTTCTATTATCCAATTTCTCACCTGTTTTGATTGTGGATGGATTAATGAGGAGAGGATATAAAGTGAGAAAGAGAGGATTCTTGCACATATTAGTGTATGTTATATGTTACAAATGATGCACATATCCTTAATTATGGAAGCATTCATATAATATAATAAAAAATAAGGTTAGAGGAGCCTTGAGACATTGGAGTTATCTGTAAAAGATTATATTATGATATATTCATTTATTCTTCTTTGAGGAGATGAGACAAGAGGATAAAAACTCAAGGAAAATCTTAGTGTTAACATTGAAAATTAGAGTTGGTATTGATAACGTGTATCAATCTTATTAGTAATAACATGTAATGACATTATGAGTGATGATTAGAATGGTCGCAGATATCAATACTAATTTCAACAACATGTATTAGTTTTGACCTTTACATATGCTACATAAATCGAATCGAGCCTATAAGATGAATTTGATTGACTTCGGATGCTTTAGGACGCAAATCGGGGCTGAAATATACTAGACATCACCAAAAGTCAGCCCAAATGACCTCTGATCAATAACGGATTTCGTCATCGTGTTCAGAACATCAAAATTGGTTAGAATATAATTATGGAAAATCAAATAATCAAGCGATCGATCGATAGCCATACATCGACGCTGCATATCTGAAGTTCTACAACGACGCCCAAACGCATCCGCTCAGAAATTGACAAGTATTTCAAAACATCGAAACTTATTAAATGATATTATCTACGATCGATTAATAATCTACAAACATCGGTCCTAAACGATAATGCATTTTTGAAATAGATCTAATTCAACGCCAAATCGAACCAAATGCCGACGCAAATGCATCGTTGTATTCAAACATCAAATAACCTTAAAGCAATATATATATTATTATATAATGATGTCGTCATAAAATTTTGAATTAGGGATTGATTTAATCATTTAAATAAAATTTTTTATATAAAATTATCACTAATCCCTAATTCACCCCTAACGATCCCGATTTCCTTCGAGCCGTTCGTTCGATCGACCCATTCGATTTGGCTCGGTTCGCACGATCCTCCCTCCCTTCGTTCGGTTGAGGAACCGCAAAGGCACGATCTTCCCTCCCCCTCTCGTTCATTCGGTGGAGGAACGGCAAGCACTCACACGATTCCCTCTCTCCCTCTTGGTCCGACTCCCTCAGCCGCAAGGAAGTCGCGAGCCGCAGCCACTCCCGTCCGTCTCCCTTCAAATCGCATGCGATCCGATTGACGATCCTCTTCCTCCACCCGCTCAGTTACCTCGCTAATCCCGTGCTTCTCTTGCGCCAAAATAAAAATAAAAAATAAAAATTCCAGTCTCTGTGTGCCTCTGCCATTAACCCCTTAGCCTCCTCTTACAACTCTCGCGTTCAGTCCCTTCTCAAAGATGGCGACCCTGTCGCCGCAATAATAACTTACAAGGACTTCATCAGCGTAGGAATCCCCCTCTCTACTCGACTCTCACCTCTTTCATTCATTGTTTCTCTCTCGCAAAAAAAAAAACCTAAACTTTCTTTCTCTGCCACCTGTCTCATCCTCAAATCCGGCCATCCCGTCGATACTATTCTTCTCAATCTCCTTATCAAAGCCTTATGCCAAAGCCATTAGATTGATGAAGCCATTGAGCTTTTTCGACAAGTTGCTCAGCGGTGGATCCCTCCTGATGTTATTACTGACAATTCTCTCATGCACGGGTTAATCAAGAGAAGAAGATGGAGAGTGCAGTGGAACTGTGAGAGGATATGGATGAAGGAGGCTTCCAACCGAATTTGGTATGGTCGATAGGGGATTGAAACTCTTCATAGAGATGAGCGAGAAGGGTATTTCACCAAACGTAGTTACTTTTAGTTGTTTGATTAATGTTCTTCAAAAGGCTGGCAGGTGGGTTGGAGTTCGGAAATTGCTGAATAAAATGGTGGAACCAAGCACTGTAATCTATAATGTACTAATAGCTTAAAAGTGTATATGAAATACATGCTTATGTGTCTTTTTGCAGCTTTCAAGACTTCACTAATGTTCAATAGGACATAGTAAGTGTTATAAGACACCCACATTCCAATATGTCGAGTAAGTTAAAACCTGTTAGATACACTACGCCAAAATATTAAAATTTCACAAATTTTTTTTGTACTTAAATAAAATTAAATGGAAATCATCTAAACTCAAATTAAATAAAAAAATACATGATAAATATTAAAATAAACATTAAATCAAAAAGAAGAAAAGGAAGAGTGCTCACAAAAAAAAAATTAAGCAAGTTGAAAGTCCCCCAAAGGTTTGAGCCAGAATCCTTCTCCCTCTTTTTCAAGTCCTCTAAACTCAAGAAAATGATATGAAATGCAAGAATCCTCTCCTTAGCCTCATTTATAGAAATGAAAAAGAATCAATGTGGGACTCGTTCTTGCTAAAACTTAATTCCATGATATAAATTGAGTTCGCTTTCTTTCAAATTTTTCAAAATTAAACAAGCTTTAATTGAAATTTGGGGAGGTTAATACTAAACTCACAAGAGACTCATGATAAATTTCAAGTTCAGTTATTAAATAAATATGAAACTTAATATGGAGTTAAGGATAAATTCATATTAGATTTGAAGTCTTTTTATGTGAACAAATCATATTTAATATCAAATGAAGTAAAGTTCTCAATTGAATATTAAATGACAAATGATTGGTGGTAAGTTTAAATGTCCAATTTTAAATTAAGAATAAAGTGTGCAAGAAATTTGATAACTTTCTTATAAGCACAAATTAAATTAGGCAACTCATGATACTCATGAATGTAGCTTTTAAAAGAATCATTTGGATCTCGCATTTAAAATTAAATTTGAAATGCAATGAGATTTGTGATATATCTAAGGATTTATCTTCAAAACTAATAGAATCCAAATAAAATTCATAAGAGGATTTACATTGTACCTAATTCACTTAATGGTGAAATTGATATATACTACATATAATGGGTAAAAGTCACAAAAGAGAGCTTTAAAATGAAATTCATAGCATATTTTAATTAAGAAGTACGAACAAATATTTTTGCTAAACTCGAATAGCTTGTTAACCAACATAAGAAGGGTTTTTTCAATTTTTCAACGAACGAATATGCTTTAACTCGTATCGAACAAGTTAAAATAGGTGAAGCGGGTTAAGTAAATCTCACAAAATTTTGATTGTTCATTAATGAGCTTGAATCAACTATTCAAGTTTAGAGATTCAACAAATAAGTTTAATGCAAGCAATGATATAATATTTTGAGTGCAAATATAAATCTAATTCTGCTCCACAAATGCCACGAAATCTGCAATTCTTCGTACAAACAGAAAGAATGTGATATTAAATTAAATTCTACATAAATTATGGGCCTTCTTTCATTCCAAAGATTAGAAAATCTTCATTCCAATTATGATTTTCAAAAATCAATAATTTCATTATTTGAATGAATTTTAAGCTAAAAATATCCGCATGGGCCCCGACACTACACTGAATGCTTAAACTAAGTGTCTCAAGATGCTGCACGGGTTGATTCTCAGTTTGGTCTTAGGACCGGGTCCGAGTTAACAAAACCTAAAAATCCAATAAATATATTATAAGAATTTCAACTTGATAAAATATCTGAGAAGCTCAATATATGAGACCGATCCTCTATTATTAAATTATGCATGGATCTGAAACAATAAACTAAAAGATCAAACAAACTTATATATCCCGATGATGGTTGTGTTGAATAGAGATTTCAATCGGAGGGGATACTTTCATCAAAATCTTATTATAAATTTAGATCAAATTAACTTACATTAAGTATCAATTCAAATGCAAAATTAGACGTGTCATTAAACTATAAATGGCTAAATGAAAATCATCAATATAAAAAAAATATAAACCCAAAATCTAATTCATCTTCCGTAATTGTTTATTGAAGGTGATAAATTAAGAAAATTCTATCTCACAAAGGAGCCAAAGTCAAATCAAGTGTTCCATTATGCTCACTCTCAATCAATCTCCTGCTAGTAAGGACATGACATGTGTTCTTTGACTGCATGGCTTGGTCTATAGGCTCTACATATGATGCAATTATGACAAGAGTCTTTTGATCGAGTGTCTGCCACTAAATGATACCATTATATCACATCACAACTGTAGCCTGTATGCTTCCCAATGGCTCTGCCCCTTGAGATGTGAACCATAGGGTGCACTTGATATGGCAAAAAGTCATATGTTAGTTAAGGTGGACTTAAGCATGTCTCTTTAGACAAACATCACTCCAGGTCTACAAAGTTCCCTTGGATGATGTAACCCATGACTACTAATAAAGATCCTTAAGTCAGGTTAGGTCAACTATCTCCTTTGACTAAATAGACTATGGACTATGACAGCCCGAGATGACGGAACCATGTGATCTTGATCGGGCACATCATCATTCCTCCAACCATCCGCTTTAAGCTAATAATGATGAATTTCATAAATCTTAATTCCAAAACTTCGTATGTTGTTGCTATATGCCACACATTCAGTGGTCTAACGACTAGACTTAATCGAAAGTTCTCTATCAGTATCGGGAGGGGTAATTAACTATAGGTGCTTGCGCTTTTAGGAAACATAGAACAATATCTAAAGTCCTCACAAAATGAGGGTGAAATCTCTGGGTAGTGTCTTATCTACTATTCCATCTGCCTTCTAAAAGTTTCACCGAAACTTAAATCATACTCACTTCAATGTGAGAGGTCGGTGGTGAATTTTTTGAGCCCACAGATTTCTGGCGACTCCGCTAGAGACTGGTTTCTATTTCTATCTTTGGCTAGTCGAACCAAAGTTATAGTAATAGTGGAGTATATAAAAAAAATATAAATGAAATTAAAATGAAAGTGAAAATTTTAAATGAATATTAAAATAAAATACCTTCTAAATGAGGTCTTAAACATTTAAGATTTCATTTAGAGTCTGTTCTTTTTATGTTGTTTGTTCTGTTGCATCTCTGCATTATGAAAGTGTTGAGTGATACATCAATTACTAATTACTAATCCCCATCTTTCATTTGTAAAAGCGGATCTTCAGAGCACACTGTTCATCATGCAACTAGGTCGCGGAGACAATATTTGTTTGGCTAACACTGTTATCAATGCTGGAGATGTTAGAGTTGCTATTCAATTTACTAGTGTAGACTTCATAACCATTGCTGCTGCAAATAATCTTCTACTTGAAGCACTTTTATATTGTACACACCAACCTGTGCAGGGGAGGAGGACAACTGAAATGGCCACTATTGCTACTGAGGTTCCTTGAAAGAGAGCTAGTCATGAAAAGAACTATCACTGGAAGAAAGTTTCAATCATGCCTATGAATGCGACCACTCTGCCAGTTGAACCTTTCGCACTAGGAAGGCATAATGTTGAAGCCTCCTCTTCTAGAGAAAAATTGAAAAGAAGGCAAAGGAAAAGAAGTGTTGAACTGCGAGCACAACAGTTGGTGCTTGAATCATTAACCATGCGACCGGACTTGATGCCAGAAGCGAGTGTTCCCATTCACAGTAAGTTGAAAAATCTCAAGTGGGTGAAAAGGAACAGCTCTACTACTGATATCAAACAATCATTCTATGGACAACAACACCAAGTTATAACCTCACAAAGGAGGCATCCCAAGACTCTGTCCTCTAGAGTGCACATGGTGTTGAAAGTTGTCAAGGAGAAGGGTCTTATGAAGAAAAAGTAGCAATGTCTGATTATCAGATAAAATGAGAAGGTTTTAATAAAAAGGCTACTCTCAATGGGTAATGCTCAAGATTGTCCTATGCAATTCTTACACAGTGAGCATCGGGGTGTGACACCTGGACCGCATGTCCAGGTATCCGCCACCGATCCTGACAAAAAAGGAAAACAAATATGGAGGGCGAAGCCCTCGAGAAGAAGTAGCAACATAAAAGCTTCTTCATTTGGAAGCAAGCTAACCTAAAGACTGCGGAGAAAAATAAATGCTAAACTCCATGCTCAACGGCCATTGTTCAAGTAGAAAATTGCACAACTAGCTGTGGAACCACAAGTGAGTTTTCCAACCCATAATAGGTTTGACAGCCTAAGATGGGTAAAGTAAAACAACTCTACTGGTCAAATCAAATTATCTTTTTAGACCCAACAGTGTCAGGTTCCAGCTTCTCCAATAAGGAAACTCAAAATTGTATATGGAAGAGTGCATCAGGTCCTCAAAGTTGCTAAGAAAAAATGATTGAAGAAAAAAATATATATTAAAGTCCTATCATCAGGGAGGCTAGAGTTGCTCCTCCAAGGAAACCTTCTTCTACAACCCCGATAAGATGTCAACCAATTTAAGTCCCGCATGGAGCATCAAAGTGTGACACTTGGACCACAGGTCCAAGAATCTACCATCGAAATGTCTCGACAAAAAGTTAAGCAAAGATGGAGGCCAAAGTCTCGAAGTGAAACTTCCTTAAAAAAAGACAACAATGTGATATCTAGACTGTACTCCCACAAAATCCACTCCTTATACGCTAGTGTTTGGAGCTGAAGTAGTCGTGTCACTTGAAGTTGAACAACCTTCACTCTGAGTAGCCATTCAGCACAAACATACTCAAGATGAGAATAATCATTTACAGATGGAAGAGTTTGACGTGCTTGACAAAGTTAGACTTAGAGCTCAGAAAAATTCAGAAGTCTACTAAGTGAGGATGTCCAAAGCATTCGATCATACAGTGCATCCTTGTGGTGAAAAATTTATAAAATGTTTCTGAGATGTATACTTCTATATTCAATCTATGCGGAATAAAATGAAGATAAAAAATATACTCTTTATGCATTTTTGGACACCACGTAGATCCGCAAATGCTCTTATTGAAGGTGATCGGGTATGACATTGAGGAGAGGTGTAATAGCTCGAAAGATAGAAGTCACCACTCTACAATAGACCTAATCAACTCAATAAGGACTCCTAAGGACAATGGGTCTGCATATGTAATAGAGATTCTTCCCCTACTTTACATAGAAAAGTAAAGTATGGTTTATTTTAAACCGGGTTTGTTAAGTTCCCTACCAGGGGCAAGCCCCCATAGTTAATTACATCCTAAGGAAGGGTATTCCTTAGGAATACTCTCCATGAAGGTAAATGATCATTGTTTTCAAATATTTCAATAGGTAGGACTATCAACCGATTAGTTTATTTTTAGCAAATCAAGTGGGATCAATCAAGAGGAAAGATTTTTTATCGAATCCAAATGAAGATGAGTAGGGGATGTTTAGGATACTAGAAAGCCTAGTAAACATCCCAAACTATCCTATGATTGGGCTTTACATTTTTGAAATTGAATTATTTATTTAAATTGAATTTTTATTAGAAGTTTAGGGCTTATAATTCAACAATACAAGGTTATGAAAATGCCTAAGAGGTGAGGATTTATACTTATGACCCATAAAGGGGAGAAGCATCCTCAAAACTTAAACCTAGGGAGCTTTGGTGAGGGCCAACAACACAACCTAAATCTAAGGTAAAAATGAGTATTTAGTTTGCCTCCATAAGAGAGGATAAATCACCTAACTGCTTGGACTTACAACCGCCTGGGGGTGGCTGCCAACTAACTCCTCCTACGATTTTAAATTCATGTAGGCAAGTCATATGCTTTATGAAAGATAGCTAGGAAATTATTTATTTTAGAAAGAGACTAAGTTTTTAAACTCACTCCCTAAGAGACTAGACATGTAAGGGCATGAAAAATGACCTAGATCTATTACAAAATATATTACATTTTTGCTTTCATTTTTGGACAATCATTTGACTCGGGCTTATAGGATTCATATGCCTAATGCATGAGAAATAAGATTATGAGCCAAAATCAGCGAGAAGGGGAGGTGTATTTTCACCATGGCTCTTAAAGGTCAAGTCAAGTTCTCTCGCAAAGGTAGAAGCCCTCTAATCAAGAGTGAAACAATATGTTTTTATGCATGATGTTAGAAAAGAAATACTTATCCAGCTAAGGGGTTGCTAATTCTTTTATTTTGATTTTTAGCCTAAGCTTTAGGTGAGGTTATGAGTTATTTATTTTTAATTTTGAGTTGATTAATTTGGTAGAAGATTTATTTTTTTCTAAGAGCCTAATCGTCATTTAGGCCATACATCATGCAAAGAAGAAACTAGAAAAAATATGTCATCTTAATGCACAAGCTAAACAAAACATCAAACATTTTATAAAGCTAACGCAAAATAATAAAATGTCATTTGTGGTCGGGCACCACCGCACAAACTCGAAAATAAATTGGGTAGTCGAGCTCTACCCTTATACAACCCGAATTACAAATGAATTAATTTACAATCAAGTAAGGAAATTCATGTTATAGGGGTCTTCATTTCTTCTTTTGGTTCCTTCTTTTGGACAGTTGGAAGGTGGTTGCTCCAAAGGCTTCACATGGTACATAAGATGAAATCTTATGACAATGCTCATCCTAATCCCCCATAACATTCATTCCAAAAATCCTAATTGCAAAATTACTTGAAGAGGAAAAGTAAATCTAACTAATACCTATAAAATAGAGATTAGCTAAACAAATCATACAAATCCTAAGCATGTATATTGGACTTAGAACCCCACACATAGGTAATCAAGTCCACCTGGCCTATTAGATTATGCTTAGGGGTATAAGCACCTACACAGCAAAAGTATTTATATTTTTATTACAACGCCCCTTAAGCACAATCCCCTATAGAAGACAATGGTTAGATTAAGATTTCCCTACCTTCATTCTATGCACATTCACCCTAACATCCAGACTAGAAATAATATATCATAAAACAAAAGACAACATCAAGCCATGCACTGTCCTAACCTAAAGCTAGAAGTGGTGACTTAACCTAATATGTGTGCTATTTAAGGTTTGTGTAGTATGCTTAGCTAAGCTTTAAGGTTTAGATTTTCTAAGCATAAAAATGTTCAACTTAGCAGAGTGGTTTCATTTAAATGTTTAGTCAATTTTGGTGATTTTTATTTAATGATTTATTTTTGGTTTAAATGAATTCTATAATTAATTAATAAATTATAAAGAGAGGGAAAAGAGAAAAGAACTTCTCTTTCCTTCCCTACCTTAAGTAATTTCTAAAGTGGATTCATATTTGATTTTAATTTAGTGAATTCTTTATTATGTGTTTTAATTAATTCTAAGTTTAGATTTTTCTCTAAACAAACCTATTCAAAAAGAGAGGCATTTTAAGATTAAGTAAAGTGAATTAATATCACAAAACACACATCATTTCATTTCTTTCGTAACATGTATAGCATGCATCTGGATGCATCCTAAGCATATCTATACATACAAAATGAAAATATTTAGCACACTTTGTGATGAATGCTAAGAAATGTTCTTAAGAAAATTGGAATATTTTATGATGCATGATTTTGATTAAGTGAAAAAGAGGGGTTTCTTTTACCCATTATTCACATGCACATGTATATGTATGAAAGGCATAAGTGAGTACGACGCCATTGTTAGCACTAGGGGTGTAAGCTACAAGACCTACTTAGGGCTACTTAAAGCCTCGTAACTCCGGGGTTGTCCAAACTAATATATCACTTTCCTTAAATATAAACACATGTATAAAAAAATGAATGGAAAAAAGAAAGATGCAAAAAAGTTTGTATTTGTTTGTTTATTTTGTTTATGCAATTTATATGTGCAAGTGTGGATGTCCTTCTTAGGTAATAGCATAGGAATGGATAGGAATAGGTTTAGGCAAGTGTTATGTTCTTTTCAAATGAACTATACACTTTGTCAAATCCTATTCAAAACTATGCTAAAAGAAAAGAGAATGAAAGCCACACTATGCACATCTTCATATTTATATCCACATGCAAGCTTATAAATAATTTTAAGTAGCACACTTTCAGTTTTAGGTGTTTGATTTATAGATTTTGAAAATATTTTTGGATTTAGTAGTGATAATAGTCATTCATATTTTTATTTTAGTCAAAATATGTAATTTGACATAAAGAAAATATTTCATTTTTAATTTGATTTTAAAAAGGTATGAATGCATGAATTTCATATGACACATATTTAGCATGCTAGGAAAGAATTAAAGTGATGAAAGCAATGTAAATTCATTCATCATAATTAATTCCTAAAGATAATCCTATGAAATAATAAAGTTCAAAGTGAATCACAGTTTGTTTATGTGATTCTT
Organism: Cymbidium sinense; assembly: GCA_021442155.1. NCBI lineage: Eukaryota > Viridiplantae > Streptophyta > Magnoliopsida > Asparagales > Orchidaceae > Cymbidium > Cymbidium sinense. Next base: position 107,423,405 of record CM038215.1, read on the forward strand.
GTTTTGAATTTGTTTTATGTTTGATTTAGGAAATGTGTAAGAATGTTTGCTGGTCCTAACCCATTTCCCCCATGTGTATGGCATTTTAGTTTAATCTTTAGATGATTAGATGATTTTTATATTTTGATTAGGTTAAGGTATGAATTAAGTGTGTTAATTACACATTACCTATACCACCTTAGCATATTTAATCAAATAATTATGAGTCAATGATATGACATAAAATCACACAAGGAATTTAAATCAATAATGCATCTAAGAAGAAAAGGGCATAATGCATTTGGCTCATGATTAATGAATAATTAAACTAAGGGGTTTAAGTTAAGTACTTTAATAACCCCTCTCACATATATGAATTGTATTTTGATTTCCTTAATGTACTTAGGTTATTGAACACCTAAGCATCTACCCAAGATGGATTAGTTAAGTTCTGGAAGGTTTTAGAATTTTATCAAATTAATTAGGTAGGTAATTAGTGAATTAATCCCTAATTAAGTTTAGATTAAGAAAGAAAGAGGGGGTTTAAGGAATAGCTTAAGGAAAACATCCCAAAATTATTCCCTAAACCTCATGTTTACTTAAACAAACCTTAATTAACTCAATCAAGGGGTTAAACAACTAATTACTCACTTAATTAAAATTAATTACATTAAGAAGGTAATTAGAATTTAATCTAGAAATTCTTATAATTAAACTATCAATAAATCCCAAAAAAATTAGGAGAGGTAGAAGTCATCCCACTAATCATACACAAGAAGTTTGGAATTAATCAGTTGGGGTAATTAGAGAGTAATTAGCAAAATCAAATTTCTATTAAAACCCAAATCCAAAAAATAATACTATTCAAAATTCATTGAAATCAATTTTATAATATTCTAGATTTAAATACCTTTCATATGCAATTTATTTCATATTTTTCTGATTTTTCTACACTTATATATGAAAGTTTGAAGTTTCCTTGCTTAATTAAGTAATTAATCCCTTAATTATAAAGCTAATCCCGTTGGCGACACATGGAGGCTGACGCGGCGCACGCTTTCCACGTGGTACGATGGGATTTGCTATTTAAGTTATCATATTGTAGCACTGCTGCGGCACTACGTGCTTTCTCCCTGTCAGCCCAATCAAGGATCGGACGACTGAGGTTAAATTCGCAGTTCTAAAGGGATAAAACTTGGGATCTACGTGGATTTAATCAAGACCATCCATCCAAAATACGCGCGATGGACTATCTGTGATTCATCCCTGAGATCACCTGCGGGAGATGGCCACCGTCCATCTTTCATGGCATGATCCGAGCTCGATTGAGTTCGGATTGATCCAAATTCAACCCACACCATCATCAAGCAAGGGGATGAACATCCAACAACTAGTTTTACATGGGGTGAAGATTCTCTTCACAAAGGACCAATAAAATTTAAAAGTATGCTCGATTTAATGGCATACCTCGTACGAGGCTATCACCAGCACTCAATTCCCATGGAGAAGCATCGTCTAGTGGAGATGAAGCTTTGCTAAAGTTTTGAGGTGTTGAGATTGGGTAGATCCTTCTAGAGGCCAACTCCACCTTCACTTGAGCTCGATCTTGGTTGAAGTAGCACCTCCCTCACCTTTGGAGCTTGGGAAAAAGCTTGGGTGAATTCGATTGAGCTCCCCGATGAAGCTTGCAAAGTGAATTGGATTGGTATTAAGTGTGGAGTAAGTTGGATTTCAAGTGGAGCTCCCCTATTTTCAGTCTATGAAAACTGAGAAAATGGAAATTCAATTTCACTCTAGGAAGCTTGGGATCACTTGGCAATGGCTCCTCTGGCTTCCTATGCTTCAATCGAATAAGGCAGAATGGAATTCAAGTGAAATTAGGGGAGTATATCTCCCCATAAAGCAATCAGACGATCGAGCCTTCTCTTGCCATTTTGATCCAATTGAGCTCTTTGAGTGGGTTTGTTAGGCCTTTTAATGTGCCTTGGATTCGATTTGGCCTAAGGAGTGGAGTAGTGGAGCTCCCATGTGCTTAAATCAAGTGGAGGAGGGATTCCATGTGGCCATGTTCAAGCAAGTGGTCGATTTTGACCTTAGGCTAGGTTGGGCTGACCCAAATCCAATGGGTTAGGTTCACCATACTCACTAGTGTCCACTTGGTCCACTAAGAGGGTGCCAAGTGGTCATGAAGAGGATTTGACCAAATTCCAAGTAGATTTGGCCAAAATTTACCCTATGTCCTAGGGGTAAAATGGTTATTTGTCTTAAGTTTTAATTTGAATATGTTTGGTATGATTGAAAAATGGGTTAGGCCAAGTTTCATTGAATTTCGAATTTCTTTGATGTGATTTGGCTCATGTTGATCTATTTCGGTCAAAATGGGTCAACTTGGGTCAAGTTGACCAATTGGTCAAATTAGGTCAAACCAAGGGTTAGGTTAAGTTCATATGACCATTTGAAATGTTTTTGTGGCTTTGGTTTGATTCAATTTGGTTTATATTTGGTTTTGGTTCAATTGATTTCATTTAGGTCAAATGAGTCAAGTTGACCAAATTGACCCATTTGACTTATTTGGGTTAGGTCATGGGTTGGTTTATGTTTGGTTGGTCATATGAAATGGATTGATATCTTTGTTTCCAATCAATTTGGTTTATATTTAAGTTTGGCTCAATTTAAGTTTTTAGGTCAAGTTGGGTTCAGGGTCAATTGGGCTAGGTTAGGTTTAGTTGGCCAATTGAGATTTTGGTCAAGTTCAACAATCATTTTGTAATGAAATTGACCCATCGGTTTCAATCAATTTGGCTTAGATCAAGTTTTGACATATTTTGACTTTTTAGGTCAAGTTGGGTCAACTTGGATCAAGTGGCCAATTGGGCTGGGTTAGGCTTAAATGTTGACTTGGTCAAGTTCCAACATTGATCATGAATGAACTTAGATCAATGGTTTCAATCAATTTGGCTTATGGTGGATTTTGGCTAGTTTAGATTTCATTTTGGCTAAGTGTTGACTTGGTCAACCCTTAGGTTTGGCTTGGTTTGACCCAATTTGAGTGATTGATCATCTCATGATGATTGTTGATCATGATGAGAGGCTTAGGTGGGCTTAGTTCAAACTAATTTGGTTAGGATTAGAATTTGACTCATAAGGATACTTAAGGTCACTTTGGATCAAGTGAGCCTAAGTAGGTCAAATGGCTTGGTCAAAACTTGATTTGATTTTGATTGGACTCACATATGGACTTATGATTGAAATATAAATCCATTTGCAAGTGGTTTGAAGTCAAATGAGTTTTAATTCATTTGACAATTTCAAGTTCAAGGGGTGAACATGAGTTTCACTTAGGTTTGATTTTTGAATTGTATTCTGGTTTGATGATTGAAGATTGTGTTTATATTTGGATTCATGATTGAAGGATTGATTGAATCATGAAGAAAAATCAGGGGGTTGGCTTGATTTGAGTTTGATTTGATTAAGTTCAAGATTTTGACTTGAAAGGCTTAGGTTTGATTTTGATTGAATTTGAGTTTAATTTTTGGAGTTGGTTTTAGTTGTTTGGATTTATATTTCATTTATATATGTGAATATAAATGAAAATATAAATGGGTTATGAGAAAATTTCATGACTTTGAAGTGATTTGAACTTGATTTAGGCTATAAGTCCTTAAGAGGGAATCAAAGTGACTTTGGAAAGATTTTTTATTTGGATTTGAATTTTGGATTTAGTTTGATTGATTTGAATTTATATTTCATTTATATATGTGAATATAAATAAGAATATAATTGGGTTGTGAAAAAATTTCATGAAATTTGAATTGATTTAGATTTGATTTAGGCTAAGTCCTTAGGAGGGGATCAAAGGACTTAGGAAAGATTTTTGATCTGGATTTGAATCATGGGCTTCAATCATTAGTTTCAATCATGGGTTTCAATCATTTGGGATTGATTTGAGTTTGGAGAAAATCAATTAAGCTGGAATTGATTTAGGTTTGATGTTGATTTGATTTTGAGTGTGACTTGAAGGAAGTGAGGAATGTGGCTCAAGCTATAGGGTAAGCAAATTTTCCTAACACCCCTAAGGCATGACCTATTCCTATGGCTAACTCTTCTAAGTCTTTAGGGCTAGGTTGAGTGTCCACCTAATCACTAGATGTGTCTTAAGACTAAGGATCTCTTAAAGTCTAAGAGGAGTCATATGTCTAAGTTGAAAGGGTTGAGAGCTCATCCTAAAAATGAGATCAACAAAGGGCGCCCAATAGGTGTGGTGTGACTGACAAAGAACACCGCACGTATTGGTGTTGACCGAAATGATTAACAACACCGAACGATCACAAGCATTAACAAAAATGGTCTACTCCTAACCCAAGGTGTAGAAGGAATCTTAGCAAGGTAATGACTCTATGTCAAGGACATAAGAGAGGGAAGAAGGGATCCATTAGGGATAGAGTATGTGAACCTTCCACTAGGGAAGCAGGTTCAAGTCATCCATAAAGGGATGAGAGGTTTGATGTTGATTTGAGTCTTGCTGGGGAGAAATTTGATTTGTTTAATTAAGTTTCGATGGGAAAGAGGGTTGAATTTGTTTCAATTTATTGTTTATTTTAATTGTGTTTGTTTTGACTCCACCGGAGATAGAAGAGTGAAATCTCTACTGGGGAGGCTAGTTCAAGTCATCCACAGGGGAGGGGTTGTGAAATCCGCTGAGGGATTAGAATTCTGAGTCCGTTGGGGGAACTAGAAAGACTTGCATCTCATTGAGGAGAAGCAAAAGATTTTGATTTAAATTTATTGATAATTTTTGTTTTGTTTGTTCCAGATTTTTTTAATTTTGGATTTTGAAATGGACCCTATTGGTTTACGATGGATTGTACTGAGTAAGAGCCACGGAGGCCTAGACCTACCTTAGATTAACCAATCCAAAGGGGTAGTCTACTAACCACATAGTAGGACCAGCCAACCATAAGGATGCCTTTCGGTATGCAGTAGTTGTACTAGAAAGAAAGCATAGTAGACTTACATCATCCAAAGTAGAGACCAGTTGCTGGAGTGACCTATTGGCAAACAACGGATTGAACCCAACCTAGGGCTGACTATTGAGTGAATGTCGCTGGGGACTTAGATCAACTCAAAGATAGTTGAGATTAATTTCATTTTTAGATTTATTTTGATGGGTTCCATCGATTTACGATGGACTGCACTGAGTAGGGGCCACAGAGGCCTAGACCTAACTCAGATTTACCAATCCAAATGGAGTAGTCTACCAACCACAAGATTGGACTATCCAACCAAGGGGATTCCTTTCAGTTTGCAATGGTCAAGTCTTAAGAAGAAAGCGCAGGGACTCGCATCTTCTAGAAACAAGGAACCACTAGGGTGATCGGTTGGCAAGGCAACAAATCGAACCCGACCTAGGGCTGACTGTTGAGTGAATGCTATTGGGGGACTTAAATTAGCTCAAAGATAGTCAAAGATTAGTTTCATTTGTAATTTATTTTGATGGATTTCATTGGTTTGTGATGGATCATACTGAGAAGGAGCTTATATTAGCCTAGACCTATCTCAAATTTACTGAACCAAAGGGAGTAGCTTCCCGATCGTTGGGAGAACTATTCGACCAAAGGAGTGCCTTTCAGTTTGCAATGATCAATTTAAGGGAAGAAAGCTCAGAGACTCACATCTTCCACTACAAAAGACCACTAGGGTGATCAATTTTTTTGGGTAACTTAGGGTTGCCCGTCAGTTTGCGACAGTCATGCTAGAAAGAATGTGTCATAGTCTTACATCTTCCAAAGCGGAATGACTGTTGGGGTAACATGCTTGTGGCAAAATAGATTGAACCTGACCTAAAGGTGACTACAGAGTGAGTACAGACCTAGGGATTTATCTCAACTCAAGTAGTCTAGCAATTCCTATAGGGAGTTCTGCTGACACTACCCTAAAGATAGGATGTCTGCTTGAAAAAAGGGGCCCTTTGGGGGCTTGAATTCCTATTCCACAATTTATTTATTTAGTTTGTTTTAATGTGGACCATGTTAGTTTGTGAGGGATCATACTGAGAAGAAGTTTATATTAGTCTAGACCTATATTAGATTTACTAAATCAAGGGAGAATCTGTGCATCCGCTGAATAAATTCTACAATCACAGGGGTGGTTACTAGGAAAGGGGGACTGCCCAATCCAAGAGTAACCCGGGTAGTGTCTAAATGGAGTCGCAAATGATGTGATCCAAATAGAATGCACGTAGGGAGAAGGCCGCTAAGGGCTTAATCCAAAACTCTGGAGAAGATAACATGGCTAGTCATATATCAAATATATATTCAGTGGCTAACTCATGGAGAAAGTGCGGGGACTCACATCTGCCAAGAGTGGTGTATCCACCAGGTGAGTCACTGTCAGCATAGTGAACATCAACCAACCTAAGGTGCCTATCAGTTTGCAAAATCATCCTAGGAAGAAAGCTCGGGGACTCACAAGGCTTCAACCAACTATTCATTCCACTACTGATTGTTGTCATCAAGAGTCTTATTTAGTATTTAGATGAGAGTTTTGTTGAATGCTTCTGCTAAGTCATTTGCTTTGGGATAGTAGATGGTAGAGTATCTCTAATATATACCATGTCTTATGGTGAAGCTATTGATCTTGGTGCTTTTGAATGCAGTACCATTATCGAATATAATTCATCGAGGTACCCCGAACCGATACATGATATGATTTTTGAAAAACTGAAGCACATGCTAAGCTGTGACCTCTCTGAGTGGGATCACCTCTGTCCACTTGGAAAAGTAGTTTGTGGCAGCTAAGATGAACCGATGACCCTTGGAAGAAGGAGGATCGATCGAACCCACAATGTCGATACCCCAACACTCGAATGGTCATGAGGCCAATGTAAGTTATATAATGTGGGGTGGTTGGTGAAGACAAAGGTGACACCGATATATCAGCTACATCCATGAATCATGAGGCGAAGAGTATCCTAGTCTTTGATCTTCATCTTCATCTTCGACTGATTGATGTGCTCCATGAAATGTACCTCGCCATAATGCACCGCCGGTTCCACTAAATAATGTAACATCTATCTCGACCGTGGTACAGAGTGCCATCAACGAGAGGATAAGAGAAAGCTCTCTGTTTCAACTGATGGGCTTGTGACTTTTTTTGAGGTAGTTTGTCGGTGTTCAAATAGTCTATGAACGGTTGCCTCTAATCCAGCTCCTTGTCCTTATAGGCAATGACAACCTCCCTTTCAAGAGAAGTTCTCGATGAGTTCAACATCAAAGGATGACTTGTCTATTTTGGACCCTTATTGGAATGAACTCATCTTGACTTGCACCTTTTCAAGTTTAAAGCATCACTACGCTCTCTACTCGGGAACCTTGTAGATGGTGACTTGCTTTGGGCCAATAGTGGTATACTGGTAATGATGAAGCTTGGGTTTGAGAACCCTGTAGGACCTGGCAATCTGATTGATAACCAACTGAGAATCCCAAAAGATGTTGATGCTCTTGACACTAATTGTGATGGCTAACTCTAGACCAATAATCAAAGCCACAAACTCAGTTTGATTATTGGTGCAGAGGTTGGAAAGATAGTATGAGAATCTCATCACATCGCGGTCTGGAGTTAAGAGAATTATTCTTACCCCTACCTTTCCTGGAAGAGCAGATCATGGTGCTTCCCATTTATGAAAAGAAGCTGCACCATCAAAATACATCTCCCATTGGCAGTTATCAACCTCCCCTAAGTTCATGATTTGTTCATCGAAATCACTAAACCGAGAATGAGGAAGTGGGTGTACGCTTAAATCTGCTATGCTTGTCCTTTTACCGCACGGATAAAATAATGTTATATCAAATCTGAGAATCATGGACCATCATGCCAACCGTCCAGATAGCATTGGTCGTGTCATAAGATACTGCAATGGATTGTTTCTGGAAATCAAGTTTACTTTATGAGAAAGCATATAGTGTCGTAGCTATTGGGAGGTAAAGATCAAAGCTAGGCAATATTTCTCAATAAGTGGATAGTTCACTTTAGCAGGAATCAGACGACAACTGAGGTAGTAGAGAGCACTCTCTTTCCCTTTATTGTTGGCTTGGGCCAATAGAGCACCGAGAGAGTCGTCCAATGCAGCAGTGTAGAGGATGAGTGGCCTGCCTGGGATAGGGACTGCTAGAATTGGAGGCTTCACTAAATACTGCTTGATATCTTCAAAGACATGTTGACACTTGTCATCCCACTTGAACTCGGCGTCCTTTTGACAAGTGCTGAGAATGGCTTGCATCTCCTCGATAGGTTGGAAATAAAGCATCTTAAATACGCCCACCATCTTTGGAAAGATCTGAGTTGAGTTAAACTCTTAGGAGGTGTCACTTCTAAGATAGCTTTGATATTTTTTGGATCTATTTCTATTCCTCCGTGTCGAACAACAAACCCAAGGAATTTTCCTGAAGCTACTCTGAATGCACACTTCAGGGGATTCATTTTGAGGTTATATTATCATAATCATTCAAAACTACTCAAGTCAAAGAGGTGGTCTTTCTTTTCTGCACTACTAGATCATCAACATAGCACTCAACCTGATGATGGATGAGTTCATTGAAGATCTAAGTCATGGCCTATTGGTATGTAGCACCAGCATTTTTAAGGCTGAAAGGCATAACCCTATAACAATATATTTCGATTAGGGTTTGAAAAGTAGTGTTTCTTTCATCTTTAAGAGACATCTTGATTTGGTTATAGCTAGATGACCCATCCATTAAAGAGAAAATCACATGAGATGAGGCGATGTCCATCATTAATTCTGGTATAAGAAAAGGAAACTCATCCTTAAGACACACCTTATTTAAGTCCCTGAAATCGACGCATATATGAATTTAGAAAAAATTTTTCTTAACTAGGACGACACTAACTAACCAAGTAGGGTCTTTTTCTTCCCTGATAAAACCAACATCGATCAATTACTTGATTTTAAAAATGACATGTTGTTCGATTTCTAATCGCATGCGTCTAGGAGCTTGCTTGATAGGGTTAGCGCTAGGATCTATTGCTAGATTGTGGATTACTATGTTAGGAGATAATCCGGGCATCTCTTCATAGCTCCATGCAAAGCAGTACTTAAACTCAGTCAATAGCCTAACTAAGTCATTGGTTTCTTCTTCATTCATCAACGAACTGATGTACGTCAGACATGGATTTTCTTCACCAAAGGTTGATTTATTTAAGCTTGTCAATTATTGAATGGATCTCCTTCCAAATTTTCTGGTATCTTTGATTTGGAGATCATCTGGATCATCTGAGATTTCTAAACACACATCCTCATAAGAGTTGGTGTTGTGTGAAAAGAACCTATCAAACTCCAAATGATTGGTAACAATTAAGCAGTAATCATCATCATCGACTATACCCACTGTAACAAATCCTAGACCTGCTCTTGATTATGCTTCCCTGTCTGTATTATTTCACAACTTCTCAAAATACTCTGACCTGTGCTTGGACCATGTATGAGGAACCAAACCTTTCTGTATAAGATTATGAACACAAAGCGAGTAAAAGTCAAACGATAATTCCATTAATTCTTTCTATAAATTCTCCTCAAGTTCTACATCAACTTCAGGACTTGAGGAGGATGATCCTAAAAAGAATCTATTCGGTCTCATATCACTGGAAGACTTAGGAGCTTCATTAATTACCAAGCCTTCAACTTTTTGTGGTGAAAGTGATGTTAGAGCTAAGGTTCCCAACAGCTGCCTAATAGTTTTACATACATGATACTTTGCTTTGTGTGAGGCATCTTCATCAGCTAGTGTCACCTCCAATGAAACCCACTAAGAGGGGTTGACTAGTATGTTAATTACATTAGACTCATCCTCTGAACTAGATTCCAAGTTTATGTGAATAGTAGGGGTACTCCTATGAACTAGAACATAGCCCTTGTTGGCTGATGGTCAACCAGGGGGTATTCTATCTCTAGAATTGCCTCTATTTCTGCCTCTGCCTTTGCCTGGTGAAGGTTGAGTCATCCTACCCACATTTCCATATGAAGAAATGAACTGTTTGTGGAATGTGATATGCGACTCTATTTCTTCTTCAATTCCCCTTTCTTGTTCACTTGGATTTTCTATTTTTTTTCTTTTTTTTCTTTCGCTTTCTCTTTTTCTTTTGAATTTGAGTTTTGTCTAAGTTCATGAGAAAGGGTATTTTGAAGAAGATAGTAGGTCGTATCCTCATATATTTCAACCTCTCTAATTAAAAATAGCTTTTCATCTCCTTTAACACAATACTCAATCCCATCCTTCTTGAACTTGATGCAAGATGGAGGGAGGATGGAATTATCTTATCGATGTATCCGTATACCGAGCAAAGCGGTGAATGAAGTATTTGAATCAATGATATAAAACTTAGCTTCAGTCTTTCATTCACCCATCTCCAAAGGTAACACTATGGAACATAAAACTCACTCACCTTGTTCATTGAATCCTCTCAACATCATTTGATCTCCTTGGAGTGTGGAGATGTCGATCCTCAAATAGGCAAAAGTCTTTAGACTCATAATGTTCACTGATGCACCTGGATCAATGAGAACTCTTGCAAGTCTAAATCTGCCCATGTCAACTGTAATGTAGAGGGGGTGGTTATGCTCCATGTCCCCCAGAAGAAGGTATTCATCTGTGAAAGTGATCCTCTGAGCTTCACTGAAATAATGCGCCTCCTCACCAATAGCTGTCAGCTGAGGTAAGCATATCTAAGGATCAAGGAGAGCCTTGATTAATGATTCCCTCATCTCTTTGGATAAGACAAGGGCATCATATATGCTTAGCTTAAATGGCAATTTTCTTATTTGAGAAAGGAAATTATAGTCCACCTTGGGCTGATCCTCTACAAGCATATCCAAGGGTGGAGTATCATGTGGAGGGGCTTCTCAATCCTCTGAACCAATGACTTATTTCTCTCTATATTGAGGTGCTTCCCTAAGAGGCAGAACCTTACCACTACGGAAGTTGACTTCGATGATCTCTTGTGGCAGGGTAATGGAAGGTTATAGCACATGTACTAGCCTCCTATGGGACCCTCGGAATCGGTTGATTCCAAGTCTATCTCAAGAGGCGAACCCATAGTATTCAGAGTAGGAAAATCTAACTTTATTATAGTTATTATTTAGACTTGAAGAGTTATTAGGAATAGATTCAAACAACTCATCAGAAGTGACACAGATGTAATTCAAGCTAGCTTTTTTCTTTAATTTCTTGGATTTTATAGGAGGTACAAAGTGGAAATCAAGTAAAGTAAGAGGGGTGAGGGATTTGATGTCCTCATCTGCTGATACAAGATGTTTATTAGAAGAAGAAGAACTAGCTGAAGTAGCGGTAGTCACTGATGTGGTAATTACAATGGTGGTGGAGGTCGACTTAGTGGTTGTACCACTGAGCTATCCCTACATGTGGGGATCTTCCCTTTCTTTGAGTTGGCTCTGGCAACTTATAAACCTTCCTTGATGTTGGAGGTTTGAGCTAACTCAGGCACCTGTAAGAAAAGTTTCTTAATTTTTTTTTAAATAATCTTTTTAGAGATTTTGGATAAGGAGATATCCCAACCTTCTTTGATTTTGTAAGGATCGCAAGTATCCCCAAGGATTACCCTAATGGAATTGGATGGTTGTTCCACAAGGTATTCCTTCGGGATGACTATAGCACTGGTCTTGAAGCTATGTTCAAGCTAGGCCTTAAATGTGAAGTACTCTTCCAAAACATGAAAGCATACGGTGGTAGGGGAAAAAGTTAGGATCATGGCTTTTGCCCACTTCCTCCGGTCTCCTAGGTTTGGGTAGTTGAAAATCAAGCTTCTTTAAGAGATTCTTAAAGATCTTTCTGATTACCTCCCTCTTAAATAAATAAGGCTTGTTGAGTTTATCCAAAAGAGTAGGTGGACCATAGCTACCTGGCAGTGGATATGTGTACTTTTGTTTCTAATGATGTGGCGAGGGAGGCTGTAGGCCATGAGGCTATGGGCCAAGAGGCTATCTGAGAGGAGGTGGACGACTGTGGAGCATGAGGTCTCTCAAACCTCTCTGGCCGACTATTTCCCTTTATCCACTGCTATCACTACCTTGGGCTTCTTCTCATATACTTTCTGTGACTTTGGCTTTATTGGTAGATCTGGAGAAAGTAACTATTTGGCTTCTCCTTCCAAGCTAGCCACCTTGTTGATTAATTTCTCAAAGATATTGATGGTGAAACATTTGAGCATGAAGAGAATGAGCCATGGATATTCGCTAATCTCAATGCATATGTTCATACAAGTGTGGTTCGCATTTCATACTCAAATTATGCCATCTGAGAATGTAACCAATGAGGGACTCACCAAGATTTTATTAAGCTACAACGAGATTGCCAACAGTGACCCTCTGCTAGGCTCCAACAAACTTCTTGATAAAGAGTTGTTCCAACTTAAGAAACTCTACAACTATTGGGAAGTTCATACCAATTAAAAGTTATCGTTAGGCTACCAATGAAGAGAAAAGAGTAAAGCATGCCACCTGTTATAACAACTAGATCAAATGCACTACTGGGTTACCTATTAAAACTTTGAAGGAAGGTGACATGAAACCCTTGATATTGATTACATCAAATTTTGGGTATCTATTTAGAATTGATGATCCTCCTCGGGCTTGAGCCAATGCTTCCTTCACCTGCTGCTCAACCATGGACTTGATATCTTTTTAGAATGAACCATGGACTTAGGATGTCATCTTAATTCACAAGTTAAACAAATCATCAATCAATTTATAAAGCTAACGCAAAAGAATAAGAGGCCATTTGTGGTTGGGCACCACCGCACAAACCTGAAAAAATAAATTGGGTAGCCGAGCTCTACCCTTATATAACCTGGATTACAAATGAATTAAGTACAATTAAGCAAGGAATTCATTATTATGGGGGTCTTCAAGCTTCATTTTTTCATTCTTCTTTTCTTCTTTTCTTCTTTTTTCTTTCTTTCTTCTTTCTTCTTTAGTTCCTTCTTTTGGATGGTTGGAAGGTGGTTGCTCCGAAGGCTTCACATGGTACATAAGATGTAATCTTATGACCAATGCTCATCCTAATACCCATAACAATCATTCCAAAATCCTAATTGCAAGAATACATGAAAAGAAAGATTAAATCTAACTAACAGTTGCAAAATAGAGATTAACTAAACAAACCACACAAATCCCAAGCATGTATATTAGACTTATAACCCCACACATGGGTGACTAAGTCCAACTGGCCTATTGGATTATGCTTAGGGGTATAAGCACCTGCACAACAAAAGTATTTATATTTTTATTTATTGCAGCGCCCCTTAAGCACAATCCTCTGTAAAAAATAATGATTAGACTAAATCATCCTATCATTCATTCTATGCACATTCACCATAACATCGAGACTAAAATATATATCACAAAATAAAAGCAAACATCAAACCATGCACCGCCCTAACCTAAAGCTAGAAGTGGGGACCTAGTCTAAAGTGTGTGCTTTTAAAGTTTGTGTGGTATGCTTAGCTGTGGCTTTAAGTTAGAATTTTCTAAGTGTGAAGAATGTTCAACTTAGAGGAGGGTTTCATTTAAGTGGTTTAGTTATTTTGGGTTGATTTTATTTTATGTTTTGATTGGGTTCAAGTGAATCCTACAATTAATTACTAAGTTGTAATGAGAGTGAAAGAGAAGAGAACTTCTCTTTCCTTCCCTAACCTAAGTAATTTCTAAAGTGGATTCCTATTTTAGTTTTGTTTAGTGAATATTTTATTATGTGTTTAAATTAATCGTAAGTTTAGATGAACTCTAAATGAACCTATTCAAAAGGAAAGACATTTTAAGATTAAATAAAGTGAGTTAAAATCACAAAACACACATCACTTCATTTCTTTCCCAACATGTATAACATGCATATGAATGAATCTTAAACATATCTATACATACCAAATGAGAATGTTTAGCATACTTTATGATGCATGCTAAATAAGTTACTTAAGAAAATTTGAATGTTTATGATGCATGATTTTCATAAAGTAGCAAATGGGTTTCTTATCCAATTTTCACATGCACATATGAATGTATGAAAGACATAAGTGAGTACGAAGCCATTATTAGCACCAAGAGTGTAAGGTACAAGACCTACTTAGGGCTACTTAAAGCTCACAACCTCGGGGTTGTCCAGACTAATATATCACTTTCCTTAAATAAAAATATGTGTACAAAAGAAATGAATGCAAAAGAAAGATGCAAAAGTTTGTATTTATTTTATTTTGGTTTGTTTATGCAATTTATATATGTAAGTGTAGGTGTCCTTCTTAAGTCATATCATATGAATGAATATGAAATGAAAATAGGCAAGTATTATGTTCTTCTCAAATGAACTATACACTTTGCCAAATCCTATTCAAAACTATACCAAAAGAGAGGAGAAGGAAAACTACACTAAGCACATCCTTATATTTTACTCACATGCAAGATTATAAGTAAGATATAAGTAACACACTTTTAATTTTGATAATTGATTCATATATTTTGAGAATAATTTAGATTTAATAGTGATAATAGCCACTCATATTTTTACTTTAGTCAAAACATGCAATTTGACATAAAAGAAATATTTTCATTTTAAATTTGATTTTTGAAAAGCATGAATGTATGAAATCATATGACACACACATTTAGCAAGTTAGGAATGAACTAAACTAATGAAAGCATGTAAACAAATTCACCTTAATTAATTCCTAAAGATAATCTTATGAAATAAGAAAGTTTAAAGCAAATGAAAGTTTGTTTAATGTGATTTTTTTGCTTGATTTTGACTTTGATTCAATTTGGAAAATGTGAGGTGAGTTTGTTGTTCCTAACCCATTCCCATATGTGTTTGATATTTTTGTTCAAATTTTTGGTGACTAGATTCATTTTATATTTTGATTAAGTTAAGGTATGAATTAAGCATGTTAATTACCCCTTACCTACACTACCTTAGCATAGTTAATCAAATAATTATGAGCCAATGAGATGACATAAAATCACACAAGGAATTTAAATCAACAATGCACCTATAGGAAAAGTGTCTAATGCAATTTGGCTCATGATTAATGATTCATTAAGCTAAAGGGTTTAACTTAAGTAATTTCAAAACACCTCTCACACATATGAGTTGAATTTTGATTTTCTTAATTATACTTAGGCTCTTGAACAGCTAAGCATCTACCCAAGAAGAATTAATTGAGTTCTGAAAAGTTTTAGTATTTTATGAAATTAATTAAGAGGATAATTAGTGAATTAACCTTTAATTAAGGTAAGATTAAGGAATATCTTAAGGAGAGTATCCCAAAATTATTCCTTAAACTTTACATTCACTTAATCAAAACTTAATTAGCTCAATCAGAGGGTTAAATCACTAATTATACCCCTTAATTAAGTCTAATTAAGGGGTGATTAAGGAATGAACTAGCTCCCAATTAAGCCACCAATAAATCTCAAGAAAATTAGGGGAGGTAGAAGTCATCCCTCTAATTACACCCAAGAAATTTGGAATTAATCAATAGATTAATTAGAGAGTAATTAATAAATTAACATTCTCAATAAAATCCAAATTCAAAGAAAAGAACTAATCAAAATCAATCAAAATCAATTTTAGAATATTCTATGTCCAATTATCTTTCTAATGTAATTTATTTCATATTTTTCTGAATTTTCTATGTTGAGATATGAATTTTAGAAGTTTAGGTGATTAATTAAGAATTAAATAATCCCTGATCATATTATTAATCCAACTGATGTAGCATGCGCTTTACACGTGGGTACTTAACCCGTCACATCGTAGCACCGCAGGTGGCGATCACGCTTTCTCCTCACCGATCAAGGATTGGTTGGTGAGATTAAAGTAATGGATTGGGATCCGGCCCATGTTCTAGAATGATCCGAAGCTGACAGCTTGGACTAGAACTTGGCCCACACCTTCATCATGCATCCTAGATCACATCTAATGGCCAAAATCCCATGCCATGAAAATTTCTTTCACAAAGCTTCAAACCACATTGAATTTAAGCTCGAAAAATGGCTAATCTCATCGGAGGTGATCACCGGTGCTTGATTCCCTTGAAGAACCTTTGTCTGGTTGAGACGAAGCTTTGTTGAAAGTTTAAGCTCTTGAAATTGAGTGGAGGCTTCTATGGACCAACTCCACTTGCACTTGAGCTCGGCTTTGATCTAGGGCACTCCTCCCTTGCTTCAAGAAATTGTATGAAGCTTTTGGCAAACTCTATTAAGCTCCTAAGACTTGCAAAGGAATTGGTGAGGTTGAGTGTAGAGCAAATTTGAATTCAGCTCCTTTTTTCAAGTGATAAAATCAAGAATGGAGATTTTAAATCCTCTAGAAGCTTGGGAAGACTCTAAAGCTTGCTCAATTCCTATCATTTCAATCAACAGAGGGGAAGTGAAAATTCAAATGAATTAGGGGGAGTATATCTCCCCCTTTGGCAATCAGATGACCTAGCTTCCCTTTGTTGTTTTGATCCAATTGCCCATAAGGAGTGGGTTTGTTAGGCTATTAGGAGTGTCCTCGAGTTCAATTTTGACCAGGGAGTGGAATGGCGAACTCCCCATGTGCTTCAATGGAGTGGGAGAAGGTTTGCCATGTGGCCATTTCCATGCACACATGGTCGGCCATTGTTGGGTTTAGCTGACCCAAACCCATTAGATTGGGTGCACCACACTCCCTAGTGTTCACTTGATCCACTAGGAGAGTGTCAAGTGGGTATGAAGAGGATTTGACCAAATTCCAAGTAGAATTAGCCAAAATTTACCCTATGGTCTAGGGTTAAAATGGTCATTTGACCTTGATATTAGTTTGGGTATGTTTGGTATGATGAGAAAATAGGTTTGGCCAAGTTTCATTGAATTTGGAGTTGTTTTGATGTGATTTGGCTCATGTTGATTCATTTAGGTCAAAATGGGTCAACTTGGGTCAAGTTGACCAAGTGGTCAAATTGGGTCAAACCAAGGGTTGGGTCAAGTTCATATGACCATTTGAAATGTTCTGGTGGCTTTGGTTTGATTCAATTTGGTTTAGGTTTTAATTTGGTTCATATGACTTCATTTAGGTCAAATGGGTCAAGTTGACCAATTTGACCAATTTGACCTATTTGAGCTAGGTCATGGGTAGGTTTAGGTTTGGTTAGTCATATGAAGTGGATTGGTATCTTTTTTTTCCAATCAATTTTGGTTAAGTTTGAATTTGGCTCAATATGACCCTTTAGGTCAAGTTGGGTTCATGGTCAATTGAGCTAGGTTAGGTCTAGTTGGCCAATTGAAGCTTTGGTCAAGTTCAACAAGTGATTTAGAATGAACTTGACCCATTGGTTTCAATCAATTTGGCTTAGATCAAGTTTTGACACATTTTGACTTTTTAGGTCAAGTTGGGTCAACTTGGGTCAAGTGGCCAATTGGGCTAGGTTAGGCTCAAATGTTGACTTGGTCAAGTTCAAACATTGATCATGAATGAACTTAGATCTTGGTTTCAATCAATTTGGCCTATCATTGATTTTGGCTATGTTGGGTTTCATTTTGGTTAAGTGTTGACTCAAGCCTTAGTTTGACTTGGTTTGACCCAATTTTGATTGATCATCTCATGATGATTGTTGATGATGAGAGGCTTAGGTGAGTTTGATTCAATCCAATTTAGTTAGGATTAGAATTTGGCTCATAAGGGTACTTTAGGTCACTTTGGGTCAAGTTAACCTAAGTAGGTCAAATGACTTGATCAAAACTTGATTTGAGTTTGATTGAACTTACATATGAACTTATGATTGAAATATAAATCCATTTACAAGCGTTTTGAAGTCAAATGGGTTTTGATTCATTTGACAATTTCAAGTTCAAAGGGTGAACATGAAATGGATTTTGGATTGAATTTTGAATTGAGTTTTGGTTAAGTGATTAAAGTTTGTATTTATATTTGGATTCATGATTGTAGGATTGATTGAATCATGAAGAAAAATCAAGAGTTTGGCTTGATCTGAAGTTGATTTGGCTAAATTCAAGAATTTGACTTAAAAGGCTTGGGTTGGATTTTAGCAATACGTAACTGAACGAAGTACATCAGGTTTTGTTGTTTGAATTTATATTTCATTTATATATGTGAATATAAATGAGAATATAAATGGGTCATAAGAAAATTTCATGAGTTTGAAGTGATTTGAAGATGATCTAGGCTAAGTCCTTAAGAGGGGATTAAAGGACTTAGGAAAGATTTGTGAATTTTGGATTTGAATTTTGGATTTAATTTGATTGATTTGAATTTATATTTCATTTATATATGTGAATGTAAATGAGAAAATTTCATGAGTTTGAATTGATTTGAAAATGATCTAGGCTAAGTCCTTAAGAGAAAATCAAGGTGACTTAGGAAAGATTTGTAACTTTTGGATTTAATTTGATTGATTTGAATTTATATTTCATTTATATATGTGAATATAAGTGATAATATAAATGAGTTGTGAGAAAAATTTATGAGTTTGAATTGATTTGAAGATGATTTAGGCTAAGTCCTTAAAAGGGAATTAATAACTTAGGAAATATTTGGAATTTGAAATTTAAACTTGGAATTTGATTCATGGATTTCAATTATGGGTTTTAATCATGTGGCATTGATTTGAGTTTGGAGAAAATCAATTAGGCTGGAATTGATTTTGATTTGGAGTTTGACTTGAAGGAAGGAAGTAAGGAATGCGGTTTAAGCTATAGGGTAGGCAAATTTTTCTAACACCCCTAAGGCATGACCTATTCCTATGGCTAACTCTTCTAAGTCTCTAGGGTTAGGTTGAGTTTCCACCTAATCACAAGATGTGTCTTAAGACTAAGGATCCCTTAAAATCTAAGAGAGGTCCTATGACTAAGATGTAGGGATTGAGAGCTCATCCTAAAATGAGGTCAACAATATAACAATCATGAATATTATTTGATGAAGGTGATTTAGGAAAAAATTTGTGCAAAACATTTTATTATGTGCATTTTGAAAGAGTGCTTTTTTAAAAAAGCAAGATTTTTTATTAAGGATTTATTTTGTCCTTATTATTTTAGAATGAACCTTTCCTTACCATAAAAATGGTAAGGAGGAAGTCTTTAATTAATTCTTTTTTATTAAGTTTTTAATTTTACCCATTGGAGAACCCAACGGCAGTTTTAAGACTAACACGGGATGAGATCCTAAAACCTAAAGATGTTGACTAGCTTAACTTAAGGATGAAATAAGCTAAGTGCCAACAGAAAGAAAGATAGTCTTGGATTCATACAAAAGTACAAACTTGTTATCGATACTTAGAGACAATGATCATTTACCAAAGATGGAGAGAGGAATAATCCCCAACGGAGTTGCTAAAAAAATCTGCGGTGAAAATTTTATAAAACTTTTCTTCTAAGAGGTATACTTCCATCTTCAATCTACGTGGAATAAAATGAAGATAGAAATATACTCTTTATTACATTTTTTGACACCACGTATATCTGTAGATGTTCTTATTGAGGGTGATCGAGTACAACATTGAGGAAAGGCGTACTATCTCGAAAGATAGAAGTCACCACCCTACAATGGACCTAAGCGCCTTAACAAGGACTCCTAAGGACAATGGGTCTGCATATGTACCAGAGATTCTTCCCCTATTTTACATGAAAAAGTAAAGTAGGGTTTATTTTAAATCAGGTTTGTTAAGTTCCCTATAGGGGCAAGCCTCCATAGTTAATTATATTCTAAGGAAGGAAAGTCCTTAGGAATACTCTCGGTTAAGGTAAATGATCATTATCGCAAAGATTTCAATAGGTAAGACTATCAATCGATTAGTTTATTTTTAGCAAATCAAGTGGGATCAATCAAGAGGAGGGAGTTATTATCGAAGCCAAATGAAGATGAATAGGGGATGTTTAGGATACAAGGAAGCCTAGTAAACATCCTAAACTATCTTATGGTTGGGCTTTATATTTTTGAAATTGAATTATTTATTTGAATTGAATTTTTATTAGAAGTTTAGGGCTTATAATTCTACAATACAAGGTTATAGAAATGCCTAAGAGGAGAAGACTTGTACTTATGGCTCGCAAAGGGGAGAAGCAACCTCAAAACCTAAATCTAGGGAGCTTTGGCCCTAAATCTAAGGTGAAAATTGGTATTTGCTTTGCCTCCGTAAGAGAGGATAAACCACCTGACTACTTGGACTTACAACCGCCTAGGGGTGGCCGCCAACTAACTCCTACAATTTTAAATTCAAGTAGGCAAGTCATTTGTTTTATGCAAGATAGCTAGGCTGTTATTTATTTTGGAAAGAGACTAAGTTCTTAAACTCACTCCCTAAGAGACTAGATCATGTAAGGGCATGAAAAATGACCAAGATCTAATGCAAAATATATTACATTTTTACTTTCATTTTGGACAATCATTTGACTCTCGATTATAGGATTCATATGCCTAATATATGAAAAATAATATTATGGGCCAAAATCAGCTAGAAGGGGAGGTGTATTTTTACCATGGCTCTCAAAGGTCAAGCCAAGTTCTCTAGCAAAGGTGGAAGCCCTCCAATCAAGACTGAAACAATATACTTTTATGCATAATATTATAAAAGAAATACTCTAGTTGCTAATTATTTTATTTGATTTTTAGTTTAAACTTTAGGTGAGGTTATAAATTATTTATTTTTAATTTTGAGTTGATTAATTTTGTAGAATATTTATTGTTCCCTAAGAGCCTAATCATCATCCAGGCCATACATCAAGCAAGGAAGAAACTAGGAAAAATATGTCATCTTAATGCACAAGCTAAACAAAACATCAAACATTTTATAAAGCTAACGCAAAAGAATAGAAGGCCATTTTTGGTCGGGCACCACCGCACAAACTCAAAAATAAATTGGGTAGTCGAGCTCTACCCTTATACAACTTGAATTACAAATAAATTAATTTACAATCAAGTAAGGAAATTCATGTTATAGGGGGTGTTTATTTCTTCTTTTCTTCTTTCTTCTTTCTTCTTTTGGTTCCTTCTTTTAGACGGTTGGAAGGTGGTTGCTCCAAATGCTTCACAAGATAAGATCTTATGACCAGTGCTCATCCTAATCTCCCATAACATTCATTCCAAAAATCCTAATTACAAAATTACATGAAGAGGAAAAGTAAATCTAATTGACACCTGCAAAATAGAGATTAGCTAAACAAACCATACAAATCCCAAGCATGTATATTGGACTTAGCACCCCACATATGGGTAACCAAGTCCACCTGGCATATTGGATTATGCTTAGGGGTATAAGCACTTGCACAACAAAAGCATTTATTTTTTTATTACAGCGCCCCTAAAGCACAATCCCCTGCAGAAGACAATGGTTAGACTAAGATCACCCTACCATTCATTCTACGCACATTCACCCTAACATCTAGACTATAAATAATATAACATAAAATAAAAGTAAGCATCAAGTCATGCACCGCCCTAACCTAAAGCTAAAAGTAGTGACTTAACCTAATGTGTATGCTATTTAAGATTTGTGTAGTATGCTTAGCTAGGCTTTAAGGTTTAGATTTCCTAAGAGCAATACGTAACCGGAACGAAGTTTTCATTTAAATGTTTAGTTGATTTGGGTGATTTTTATTTGATAATTTATTTTTGTTTTAAATGAATCCTACAATTAATTACTAAATTATAAAGAGAGGGAAAAACGAAGAGAACTTCTCTTTCCTTTCCTACCTTAAGTAATTTCTAATGTGGATTCATATTTAATTTTATTTAGTGAATATTTTATTATGTATTTTAATTAATCATAAGTTTATATTTTTCTTAAACAAACCTATTCAAAAAGAAAGACATTTTAAGATTAAGTGAATTAATATCACAAAACACACATCATTTCATTTCTTTCCTAACATGTATAACATGCATATAGATGCATCCTAAGCATATCTATACATACAAAATGGAAATGTTCAGCATACTTTATGATGAATGCTAAGAAATGTTACTTAATAAAATTGGAATTTTTTATAATGCATGATTTTCATTAAGTAGAAAAGAGGGATTTATTTTATCCATTATTCACATGCACATGTATGATATGCATGAAAGAAAGTACACATTGTTAAGGGTAAGGTACAAGACCTATTTCTGGCTACTTAAAATCTCAAACTAATATATCAATTTTCTTAAATACAAACACATGTATAAAAGAAATGAATGAAAAAAAGAAAGATGCAAAAAGTTTGTTTTTGTTTGTTTATTTTGTTTATACAATTTATATATGCAAGTGTGGATGTCCTTCTTAGGTAATAGCATAGGAATGGATAGGAATAGGTTTAGGTAAGTGTTATGTTCTTTTCAAATGAACTATACACTTTGCCAAATCCTATTCAAAACTATGCTAAAAGAAAAGAGAAGGAAAGCCACACTATGCACATCTTCATATTTATATGCACATGCAAGCTTATAAATAATTTTAAGTAGCACACTTTCAGTTTTAGCTGTTTGATTTATAAATTTTAAAAATAGTTTTGGATTTAGTAGTGATAATAGTCATTCATATTTTTTACTTTAGCCAAAACATGCAATTTGACATAAAGAAAATATTTTATTTTTAATTTGATTTAAAAAAGGTATGAATGCATGAATTTCATATAACATACATATTTAGCATGCTAGGAAAGAAATAAAGTGATGAAAGTAATGTAAATTCATTCACCTTAATTAATTCCTAAAGACAATCCTATGAAATAAGAAAGTTCAAAGTGAATCAAAGTTTGGTTAATGTGATTTTTGTTTTGAATTCATTTTATGTTTGATTTAGGAAATGTGAAAGAATGTTTGCTGGTCCTAACCCATTTCCCCCATGTGTATGGCATTTTAGTTTAATCTTTAGATAGTTAGATAATTTTTATATTTTGATTAGGTTAAGGTTAAGTGTGTTAATTTACCTTACCTATACCACCTTAGCATATTTAATCAAATAATATGAGCCAATGATATGACATAAAATCACACAAGGAATTTAAACCAAGAATGCAGTGTTAATGCGGCCTACGTATTGGACAGTAGTAAATACGTAACTGGAAGGGTTTAAGTTAAGTACTTTCATAACCTCTTATTGACCTCATTTTTAGAATGAGCTCTCAACCCCTCCATCTTAGACATAGGACTTCTCTTAAACTTTAATAGTTCCTTAGTCTTAAGGCACATCTAGGGATTAGGTGAATAGTCAACCTAGCCCTAGATGACTTAGAAGAGTTAGCTATAGGAATAGGTCATGCCTTAGGGGTGATAGGAAAAATTGTCTACCCTTAGCGTGAACCATTCCTCACTTTCCTTCATTCAATTCAAACTCCAAATCAATATTAATTGATTTTCTCCAAACTCAAATCAACTCCATATGATTGAAATCCATGATTGAAATCTATGATTGAAATCCATGATCAAAATCCATAAAAATTCTTAAGTCCAAATCTTCCTAAGTCCTTAACCTTCCCTTAAGGGCATAACCAAAATCTTGATAAAAACCAATTCAAATCTTTGAGATTTTCTCATAATTCATTTATATTCTCTTTTATATTTACATATATAAATGAAATATAAATTCAAATAAAATCAAACTAAACTCAAAAGTCAAAATCAATTCATGAAATTTTCTAAGTCCTTTAAATCCCCTTTTAATGAACTTATCCAAAATCATAATCAAACCACTTCAAACTCATGGAATTTTCTCATAACTCATTTATATTCTCATTTATATTCACATATATAAATGAAATATAAATATAAATCAGTCAAATCAAACCCTCAGATCAAAATCAATTCATGAAATTTTCCTAAGTCCTTTAAGTTTTCCCTTAAGGACTTAGCCTAAATCCTCATCAAATCAATTCAAACTCATGAGATTTTCTCATAATTCATTTATATCCTCATTTATATTCACATATATAAATAAAATATAAATATAAATCAATCAAACAAAATTCAAAAATTCAAACTCTAAACTCTAAAACTTTCCAAGTCATTTAAAACCCTCTTAATGGACTTAGCCTAAATCATGATTAAACCACTTCAAATTCTTGAAATTTTCTCATGATACATTTATATTCTCATTTATGTTCACACATATAAATAAAATATAAATTCAAACAATCAAAACAAATTCCAAAAAAAAAAAATCAAACTCAAATCCACTCAAAATCCAATTTAAGCCTTTAAGTCAAAATCTTGGACTTAACCAAATCAATTTCAAATCAAGCCAAACTCTTGATTTTTCTTCATGATTCAATCAACCCTATAATCATGACCCCATATATTCATCCAAACTTCAATCACTAAATCAAAATCCAATTCAAAAATCAAACCCTAAATCCTTTCATATTCACCCTTTGAATATGAAATTGTCAAATGAATCAAAACATATTTTACTTCAAACCACTTGTAAATGGATTTATATTTCAATCATAAGTGCATATACAAGTTCAATCAAACTCAAATCAAGCTTTGACCAAGCCATTTGACCCACTTAGGCTCACTTGACCCAAAGTGGCCTAAAGTACCCTTTTGAGCCAAATTCTAGTCCTAACCAAATTGGACTGAACCAAACTCACCCATGCCTCTCATCATGATCAACAATCATCATGGGATGATCAATCAATCAAATTGGGTCAAATCAAGTCAAACTTAAGGGTTGATTAAGTCAACACTTTGCCCAAAATGAAACCTAACATAGTCAAAACTTGATCTAAGCCAAATTGATTGAAACCATTGATTTAAGTTCATTCATGACCTATGTTTGAACTTGGCCAAGCCAACATTTGAGCCTAACCCCACAATGGCCCAATTATGACCCAATTTAACCTAAAAAGTCAAAATGTGTCAAAACTTGTATATTTCAATCATAAGTGCATATACAAGTTCAATCAAACTCAAATCAAGCTTTGACCAAGCCATTTGACCCACTTAGGCTCACTTGACCCAAAGTGGCCTAAAGTACCCTTTTGAGCCAAATTCTAGTCCTAACCAAATTGGGTGAACCAAATGCCTCTCATCATGATCAACAATGGGATGATCAATCAATCAAATTGGGTCAAATCAAGTCAAAGAATTAAGTCAACACTTTGCCCAAATGAAACTAACATAATTCAAAACTTGATCTAAGCCAAATTGATTGAAACCATTGATTTAAGTTCATTCATGACCTATGTTTGAACTTGGCCAAGCCAACATTTGAGCCTAACCTAGCCCAACTGGCCACTTGACCCAAGTTGACCCAATTTAACCTAAAAAGTCAAAATGTGTCAAAACTTGTATATTTCAATCATAAGTGCATATACAAGTTCAATCAAACTCAAATCAAGCTTTGACCAACCATTTAGGCACTTGACCCAAAGTGGCCTAAAGTACCTTTTGAGCCAAATTCTAGTCCTAACCAAATTGGATTGAACCAAACTCACCCATGCCTCATCATGATCAACAATCATCATGGGATGATCAATCAAATTGGTCAAATCAAGTCAAACTTAAATTAAGTCAACACTTTGCAAAACCAAAACCTCTAGCTTGATCCAAATTGATTGAAACCATTGATCTAAGTTCATTCATGACCTATGTTTGAACTTGGCCAAGCCAACATTTGAGCCTAACCTAGCCCAACTGGCCACTTGACCCAAGTTGACCCAATTTAACCTAAAAAGTCAAAATGTGTCAAAACTTCATCTAAGCCAAATCGATTCAAACCAATGGGCCAAGTTCATTCCAAATCACTTGTTAAACCTGACCAAAGCCTCAATTGGCCAACTAGAACTAACCTAGCCCAATTGACCTTAGACCCAACTTGACCTAAATGGGTCATGTTGAGCTAAAATTGAACATAACCAAAATTGATTAGAAATAAAGATATCAATCCACTCCATATGACTAACCAAACCTAAACTTACCCTTGACCTACCTTAAATAGGTCAAATCAGTCAAATAGGTCAATTTGACCCATTTGACCTAAATGAAGTCATATGAGCCAAATTCAAAATTAATCCAAATTGAACCAAACCAAAGCCACCAAAACATTTCAAATGGTCATATGAACTTGACCCAATTTGACCAATTGGTTAACTTGACCCAAGTTGACCCATTTTGACCTAAATGGGTCAACATGAGCCAAACCTAAACAAATGAATTCCAAATCTCATAAAACTTGACCAAACCTAGTTTCTCCACATACCTAACATATCCAAATTAAACAATCAGCAAAATGACCATTCTACTCCTAGGCCATATAACAAATTTTGGCCTAATCCATGGGTAATTTGGTCATACCCTCTTCATATCCACTAGATGCTTTCCAAATACCTCAAGGGGACCTAATGAAGAGTGGTGCACCCAACCAAATGGGTTTGGATTAGCCCAAATGGACCCAAGGCCAAACCCGACCACATGGGTCAAATTGGCTCATTCCAAGTCTTCCTTCCACTCAATTTGATGCACATGGGAGGTTGGCCATCCACTCAAGGCCTCAAACCGACCATGTGCAAACTCCAAACAGCCTAAACAACCTTCCCATTATGATCAATTATATCAACATGGCAAAAGAGCTTGCGACCATCCAACCCTTCAAGGGGGAGATATACTCCCCCTAATTCAATTCAAAATGATGATTCCTCAATTCGATCAAGCCCTAGACAGTGTTAGGAAAGATAAGAGAGCCTTCCTAAGCATTCTAAGAGGGATTTGAATTTAAGATTTCTCGATTTTCTCCATTGAAAAATAGGGGAGCTCACTTGAACTTCCAACTTTCTCCACACTAAAAATCACTCCAATTCCTCTTGCACACTTCCTCTGAGGACCAATTCAAGTGCACCCAAGCATCCATTTGAGTTCCCACAATAAGGAAAGCTTCAATTGGATCAAAGCCGCAAGAGACATCAAGTGGTGTTGGTCCATAAAGCAATCCACTCAACCCCAAGGCCTAAGAATTTTAATAAGGCTCTGTCTCTACTAGACAAAGCTACCTCATCGATCTCGAGCGCCTGTGACCACCTCCGGCGAGGTATGGAATTTTTTGACCACCTAGCATAGGAGGTGTTGGTCTTTTGTGAAAGGAATTTTCAAGTCATGCAAGATCCACCATTGGATGTGTTCCTTATTGGCTTCAAATGGTGTGGGAAAAGTTTTGCTTCAAACCGAGTTCAATCGAGCTCAGATCTTTCCCTAGATCATGGATGGTCTCTATTGAGCCTAGGGGAAGAACTGAGGAGATCTTGGTCATCCATCCACACATTTTGGATGGATGACCAAGATTAATCCCACATTTAGAAAATGAATTATCATTTTACAAACCACGGGTTGATCCGTGGCCATTCGATCTTTGATCGGACAGTAGAGATCAAAGCGCGTCCTGTCGCCACGCCGCCACCTAATGGGACGTTTAAGTGAATGCTCACCGTGCGATGCGTGTAAAGCGCATTGACCACCTCCACCACATGTTGCGTTGTGAGCTGAGGGATTAGTTAGGGATTTTTTAATTAATTCTAATTAATCTCTTGATCTTCTAAAATTCATATATCCTTCAATAAAATTTAGAAAAATATGAAATAAATTTCTATGGAAAGATAATTCAACCTAGAATATTTTAAAAATAATTTCAATGGATTCTAAATTACGCTTTTCTCTAATTTTAGGTTTTATTGGAAAACATATTTTACTAATCACTCCTTAATTAAACATCTGATTAATCCTAACCTTCTTGGGTATACTTTAGGGGATGACCTCTGCCTCCCCTAATTTTCTTAAGATTTATTGAAGGTTTTTAGTTTGGGGAATTGCAAATATATTTCCTAATTACTCCCTTAACCTAATTAAGGATAATTAAGATGTGATTAGTGGTTTTAATCCATTATTAGAGTTGATTAAGGTCAAATCCAGTAGATAGGAGGTTTAAGGAATAATTTTGGGATATTTCCCTTAAGTTATTCTCTAAACCTCCTTTTCTTTCCTTAATCTTCTTTCAATTAAGGGTAAATTCATTAATTATCCCCTTAATTAATTTTAAAAAAAATTCTAAGAACTTCCAGAACTTAATTAATCTACTTTGAGTAGATGCTTATGTGTTTAATGTCTTAAGTTTAATTAAGGAAATCAAAATGCAATTCATATGTATGAAGGGATATTTTGAAATTACTTCAGTTAAACCCCTTAGCTTA
Source organism: Cymbidium sinense (assembly GCA_021442155.1). Lineage (NCBI taxonomy): Eukaryota > Viridiplantae > Streptophyta > Magnoliopsida > Asparagales > Orchidaceae > Cymbidium > Cymbidium sinense. Next base: position 107,451,597 of record CM038215.1, read on the forward strand.
ATTAACAATTAATCATAAGCCAAATTGCATTAGGCACTTTTCTTACTAGGTGCATTGCAAGTTTAAACTCCTTGTGAGTTTTTATGTCATCTTATTGGCTCATAATTACTTCGTTAACTATGCTAAGGTAGTGTAGGTAAGGGTTAATTAACTTGCTTAATCCATACCTTAACCAAATTAACACATAAAAATGTATCTAATCATCTAAAAATTTAAAAAACATATCAAACACATGTGGGAATGGGTTAGGAACAGCAAACTCAACTCGTATTTTTAAATTTAAATCAAACTTAAAACTAAACAAAAATCACATTGAATACACTTTGATTTTCTTTAAACTTTCTTATTCCGTAAGAATGTATTTAGGATTTAATTAAAGTGAATGTATTTACATGCTTTCATTGCTTTGATTCTATCCCCAACATGTTAAATTTGTATGTCATGTGATTTCATGCATTCATATTTTTCAAATTCAAATTTTAAAATGAAACTAATTACTTTATGTCAAATTTTCATGTGTTGACTAAAGTAGAAATATGAGTGGCTATTATCACTACTAAATTCAAATTATTTTCAAAACATGTAAATCAATTATCAAATCTAAAAGTATGCTACTTATATTTTAATTATAAGCTTGCATGTAAAAGAATATAAAGGTATGCTTAGCATAGGTTTCCCTTCTCTTTCATATTAGCATAATTTTGAATAGGAGTCGGTAAACGTATGGTTCATTTGAAAAGAACCTAACACTTACCTAATTCCATATCCTATTCATCCCTATATCTAAGAAGGTTGCATGCATAAATTACATAAACAAAATGAATCCATTAATACAACTTTTGCATTCTTCTTTTTCATTTCATTTCTCATCTACACATGTTTGTATTTAAGAAAAGTGGTATATTAGTCTAGACAATCCCGAGGTTGTCAGGCTTTAAGTATCCCTAAGTAGGTCTTGTACCTTACACCTATGGTTAACAATGGCGTTGTACTCACTTATGTCTTTCCTACTTTCATGTGTGTATGTGAAAAATTGGATAAAGAAACCCTTTTCTTCTCAAAGAAAATCATGCATAATTAAACTTCAAAATTTCCTTAAATGGATTACTTAGCATGCATCATAAAGTATGTTAAATATTCTCATTTATATGTATAGATATTCTTAGGATTCATTCATATGCATGTTATATATGTTGGGAAAGAAATGAAGTAATGTGTTTTATGTGGATTTGATTCATTTTATTTAATCGTAAAATGCATTTCTTTTTGAATAGGTTTGTTTAGAGTTCATCTAAACTTAAGATTAATTAAAATATTTGTTCAAAAAATTCACTAAATAAAACTAAAATATGAATCTACTTTAGAAATTACTTAGGTTAGGGAAGGAAAGAGAAGTTCTCTTCTCTTTCCCTCTCTTTATAACTTAGTAATTAATTATAGGATTCACCTGAACCTAATCAAAACATGGAATAAAATCAATCCTAAGATAATTAAACAACTTAAATGAAACCCTCCTCTAAGTTGAACATATTTTCACACTTAGAAAATTTAAACCTAAATCCATAGCTAAGTATACCACACAAACCTTCAAAGCCCACACATTAGCCTAAGTCATCACTTCTAGCTTTAGGTTAGGGTGGTGCATGGTTTAATATTTTATTTTGTTTTGTGATAGATGTTTTATACTGGATGTTAGGGTGTATGCTCGTAGAATGAATGGTAGTACGCTCTTAGTCTAATAATTATTTTCTACAGGGGATTGTGCTTAAGGGATGCTATCACAAATAAAAATATAAATGTTTTTGCTTGCAGGTGCTTTATACCCCTAAGCATAATTCAATAAGCCAGGTAGACTTAGTCCCCCATGTGTGGGGTGATAAGTCCAATATACATTCTTGGGATTTGAGTGGTTTGTTTTAGCTAACCTTTGTTTTGCAGGTGTTAGTTAGATTTCCATTCTTTTTCTTTTCATATAAATTTGTGCAATTAGGATTTTGGAATGATTGTTAAGGGGATTAGGATGAGCATTATTCATAAGATCCTATCTTATGCACCATGTGAAGCCTTGGAGCATCTACCTTCCAACCATCTAAAAGAAAGAGCAAAAGAAGGGTTCAAAGAAGAAAGAAGAATAAAGCTTGAAGACCCCCATAATAATAAATTCCTTGCTTAATTATAATTTAATTCATTTATAATCTAGATCGTATAAGGGTAGAGCTCGGCTACCTAATTTGATATTTTCGGGTTTGTGCGGTGGTGGCCGACCACAACAGCCTTTTATTCTTTTTATGATTAGCTTTATAAATTGATTGATGATTTGCTTAGCTTTTGCATTAAGTGGCATCTTTTTTTAGTTTCTTCCATGCTTTATGTATGGTATGTATATGGATTAGGCTCTTTAAGGAAAAGTAAATCTTTTACCAAACTTAACAACTTAATTTAAAAATAAAGAACACATAACATCACCTAACGCTTAGGTTTAAAATCAAGATAAAAGAATTAGCAACCCCTTAACTGATGAGTATTTCTTTTATAATATCATGCATAAATGCATCTTATTTCACTCTTGATTGGAGGGCTTTCACCTTTGTTAGAGAAACTTGGCTTGACCTTTGAGAGCCATGGTGAAAACACACCTCCTCCCTTCTCGCTGATTTTGGCCAATAACTTTATTTCTCATGCATTAGGCATATGAATCCTATTAGCCTGAGTCAAAATAATTGTCCAAAAATGAAAATAAAAATGAAATTTGAATTACATTAGGTTTAGGTCATTTGAAGCATGCCCTTATATGATCTAGTCTTTTTAGGGAGTGAGTTTAAGGACTTAGTCTCTTTCTAAATAAATAACAGCCTAGCTGTCTTACATAAGCATAAAGACTTGCCTACATGTATTTAAAATCATAAAGGAATTAGTTGGTGGCCACCCCAGGCAGTTGTAAGTCCAAGCTGTCGAGTGGTTTGTCCTCTTTTGTGGAGGCAAACCAATTACCCTTTTTTCACCTTTGATTTAGGTTGTGCTTTCGGCCCTCGCCAAAGCTCCCTAGATTTAGGTTCTAAGGTTTTTTATCCCTTTTGTGGGTCATAAGCATAATTACTCACCTCTTAGGCATTTCCTTAATCTTGTATTAAGGAATCATAAGTCCTAAATTTCTAATGAAAAATGCAACTCAAATAAATTAAATCAATTGTAAAAATGTAAAGCTCAATTATATGATAGTTTGAGATGCTTGCTAGGTTTCCTAGCATCGTGGGCATCTCCTACTTATCTTTCTTTTGGCTTCAATAATAACTCCCTCTCTTTGATCAATCCCATTTGATCTGCAAAAAATGAATCAATCGATTAATAGTCCTTTTCAATTGAAATATTTGAAGACAACGATCATTTATCTTAATCGAGAGTTTTCTTTTGGAAACTTTATTCCTTAGGATGTAATTAACTATGGGGGCTTTCCCCTATGGGGAACATAATGAACCCAGTTTAAAATAAACCCTACTTTACTTTTCCATGTAAAGTAGGGGAAGAATCTCTAGTACATATGCAGACCCATCATCCTTAGGAGTCTTTATTGAGGTGATAAGGTTCATTAAAGGGTAGTGACTTCTGTCTCTCGAGATAGTATAATGTTCCTTGATGATGTACCAGATCATCTGAATAAGTACATCTGTGGATCTGCATGACATCCTAAAAAGATGAATTTCTATTGCCTCTTCATTTCTCCCCGCAGAATGCGACTCCCCTCGTATAGAAATTTTTCTCCACACCCCTCTCACACATGTGAATAGGATTTTGATTTCCTTAAAGTACTTAGGTTATTGAACACCTAAGCATCTACCCAAGATGGATTAGTTAAGTTCTAGAAGGTTTTAGAATTTTATCAAATTGATTAGGTAGGTAATTAGTGAATTAATCCTTAATTAAGTTTGAATTAAGGAAGAAAGAGGGCGTTTAAGAAATAGCTTAAGAAATATATCTCAAAATTATTCTCTAAACCTCCTATCTACTTAAACAAACCTTAATTAACTCAATCGAGGGGTTAAACCACTAATTACTCACTTAATTAAACTTAATTACATTAAGAGGATAATTAAAAATTAATCTTGCAATTCCTCTAATTAAATCATCAACAAATCCCAAGAAAATTAGGGGAGGCATAAGTCATCCCACTAATCATACACAAGAAGTTTGGAATTAATCAGTGGGGTAATTAGAGAGTAATTAGCAAAATCAAATTTCCAATAAAACCCAAATCTAGAAAATAATGCTATTTAAAAATTATTCAAATCAATTTGATAATATTATAGATTTTAATACCTTTCATATGCAATTTATTTCACATTTTTCTAATTTTTCTACACTTAGATATGAATTTTTGAAGTTTTCTTGCTTAATTAAGTAATTAATCCCTTAATTATAAAGCTAATCCCGTCGGCGCCACATGGAGGCTGATGCGGCGTGCGCTTTCCACATGGCGATGGGATGCTATTTTATCATCATAGCCACGCCGTCGTATCTTTTCTCCATATCCGTCAGAATTGATCAATCGAGGTTAAATCCGTAATTCTAAAGGGATAAAATATGGGATCTACGAGGATTTAATCAAGAATGTCCATCTAAAACACACGCAATGGATGGTTTGTGATTCATCCCTGAGATTGCCTACGGGAGATGGCCACCGCCCATCTTCCATGGCATGATTTGAGCTCGATTGAGCTCAGATTGATCCCAAATTCAACCCACACCAACATCAAGCAAGGGAATGAACATCTAATGGCTAGTTTTACATGGGGTAAAGATTTTCTTCACTAAGGACCAAGAAAATTTAAAACTATGCTCGGTTTAATGGCATACCTTGCCATAGGCTATCACTGGCACTCGATTCCCTTGGAGAAGCCTCGTCTAGTAGAGATGAAGCTTTGCTGAAGTTTTGAGGTGTTGAGATTGGGTAGATCCTTTTAGAGGCCAACTCCACCTTCACTTGAGCTCGATCTTGGTTGAAGTAGCACCTCCCTCACCTTGAGCTTAGGAAAATGCTTGGTGAATTGAAGCTCCCATGAGCTTGCATAGTGAATTATTCATTGAGTGTGGAGTAAGTTGGATTTCAAGTGGAGCTCCCTTATTTTCATTCTACGAAAACCAAAAAAAATGGAAATTCAATTTCACTCTAGGAAGCTTGGGATCACTTGGCAATGGCTCCTCTGGCTTCTTATGCTTCAATCAAATAGGTCAGAATGTAATTCAAGTGAAATTAGGGGGAGTATATATCCCCCTAGAGCAATCGGACGGCTGAGCCTTCTTTTACCATTTTGATCTAATTGAGCTCCTTGAGTGGGTTTATTAGGTCGTTTAATGTGTCCTTGCACTCAGTTTTGCCTAAGGAGTGGAGTAGTGGAGCTCCCATGTGCTTAAATCAAGTGGAGGAGGGATTCCATGTGGCAATGTTCAAACAAGTGGTCAGTTATCACCTTAGGCTAGGTTGGGTTGACCCAAACCCATTGGTTAGGTGCACCACACTCACTAGTGTCCACTTGGTCCACTAAGAGGGTTCCAAGTGGTCATGAAGAGGATTTGACCAAATTCCAAGTAGATTTGACCAAAATTTACCCTATGGTCTAGGGCTAAACGGTCATTTGGCTTGGGTTTCAATTTGAATATGTTTGGTATGATTGAAAAATGAGTTAGGCCAAGTTTCATTGAATTTGGAATTGATTTGATGTGATTTGGCTCATGTTGACCTATTTAGGTTAAAATTGGTCAGTTAGGTCAAGTTGACCAATTGATAAAATTGGATCAAACTAAGGACTGGGTCAAATTCATATGACCATTTGAAATATTTTGGTGACTTTGGTTTGATTCAATTTGGTTTATATTTGACTTTGGTTCAATTGAGTTCATTTAGGACAAATGGGTCAAGTTTACCAAATTGATTCATTTGACCTATTTGGGTCACGGTCATGGGGTGGTTTATGTTTGGTTAGTTATATGAAATGGATTGGTATCTTTAATTTCAATCGATTTGGTTTATATTTGAGTTTGGCTCAATTTGACTTTTTAGGTCAAGTTGGGTTCATGGTCAATTGGGCTAGGTTAAGTCTAGTTGGCCAATTGAGGCTTTGGTCAAGTTCAACAATCATTTTAGAATGAACTTGAACCATTGGTTTCAATCGATTTGGCTTAGATCAAGTTTTGACACATTTTGACTTTTTAGGTCAAGTTGGGTCAACTTGGATGAAGTCAATTGCAAGAGCTCAAATATTGACTTGGTCAAGTTCAAACACTGATCATGAATGAACTTAGATCAATGGTTTCAATCAATTTTACCTATGGTGGATTTTGGCTAGTTTAGGTTTCATTTTGGCTAAGAGTTGACTTGGTCAACCCTTAGGTTTGACTTGGTTTGACCAAATTTGAGTGATTGATCATCTCATGATGATTGTTGATCATGATGAGAGGCTTGGGCTTAGTTCAATCCAATTTGGTTAGGATTAGAATTTAGCTCATATGGGTACTTTAGGTCATTTTGGGTCAAGTAAATCTAAGTAGGTCAAATGGCTTGGTCAAAGCTTGATTTGAGATTGATTGGACTCACATATGGACTTACGATTGAAATATAAATCCATTTGCAAGTGGTTTGAAGTCAAATGGGTTTTGATTCATTTGATAATTTCAAGTTCAAGGAGTGAACATGAGTTTGACTTAGGTTTGATTTTTGAATTGAGTTTTGGTTTGATGATTGAAGTTTATGTTTATATTTGGATTCATGGTTGAAGGATTGATTGAATCATGAACAAAAATAAGAGGTTTGGCTTGATTTGAGTTTGATTTGGCTAAGTTCAAGATTTTGACTTGAAAGGCTTAGGTTGGATTTTGATTGAATTTGAGTATGATTTTTGGAGTTGGTTTTGGTTGTTTGAATTTATATTTCAATTATATATATGAATATAAATGAAAATATAAATGGGTTATGAGAAAATTTCATGAGTTTGAAATGATTTGAACTTGATTTAGGCTAAGTCCTTAAGAGGGAATCAAAGTGACTTAGGAAAGATTTTTGATTTGGATTTAGTTTGATTGATTTGAATTTATATTTCATTTATATATGTGAATATAAATGAGAATATAAATGAGTTGTGAGAAAATTTCATGAATTTGAATTGATTTAGGCTAAGTCCTTAGGAGGGGATCAAAGGACTTATGAAAGATTTTTGATCTGGATTTGAATCATGGGCTTCAATCATTAGTTTCAATCATGGGTTTCAATCATTTGGGATTGATTTGAGTTTGGTGAAAATCAATTAAGCTAGAATTGATTTAAGTTTGATGTTGATTTGATTTGGAGTTTGACTTGAAGGAAGGAAGTGTGGCTCAAGCTATATGGTAGGCAAATTTTCCTAACACCCCTTAGGCATGACCTATTCCTATGGCTAACTCTTCTAAGTCTTTAGGGCTAGGTTGAGTGTTCACCTAATCACTAGATATATCTTAAGACTAAGGATATCTTAAAGTCTAAGAGGAGTCTTATGTCTAAGATGAAGGGGTGGAGACCTCATCCTAAAAATGAGGTCAACAGTCCTCGAACTTTTCAAGAAGGAGAAATTGTCCTGGTGTTGAGAATACCAATTATTCCTCACCGTCATTGCATGTTAAAATGTTAGGCTTCCCCTCGTAAGAGAGGGGGCTTCCTCTTATATTTAAGTTAACATCGTGCCTAAGGCCGAGATCCCCATATACATATTTAAATTATGTATTTGAAGTTCACATGTCTCAAAGTCTTACCAACCAAAAAGAGAAATTTTCAAGTCTGTAAACATCAACAAATCAAGTTGGAAACACATCTTCGATCTATACATCAAATCTAGGGCTTGAGTGGGTACATAAGGTCGGACTCAACATGCCCAAATATGGTCGATTTACTGACAGGTTTGCTTACTCAATATGCCACAGAGGCTGTAGTAAGAGATCCCCCGTCTCATTAGTCCAATGATAAAATTCTCTAATAATTGCTCTAATCCAAGACTCAAGTGGGTGTGTAAGGTCTGTGGTGTTTATTTTTGGGATGTGTGTAAGGATACCACGCAGATCTGATGGTGTACTTATTAAGGTGATCGGGTATGACATTAAGAAATGATGTACTATCTCGAAAGATAGAAATCATCGCCCTACAATGGACCTAATCACCTAAGACAGACTCTTAAGGCATGATGGGTCTTCGAATATACTAGAGATTTTTTTCCTATTTTACATGGATAAAGCAAGGTTTATTTAAACTTGGTTCTAAATCTCCCTATAGGGGCAAGCCCCTATAGTTAATTACATCTTAAGGAAGGTGAGTTTCTTAGGAATACTCTCGATTAAAGTCGGCAACTGTTGTCTCCAAAGATTTCAAAGATAGGACTCTCAATAAATTGGCTATGTTCGAAAAGCCAAGTGGGATAGATCAAAAGGAGAGACTTATTATCGAAGCAAAAGGTAGGTGAGTGGGGAATGCTCATAATACTAGGAGGCCTAGTAAGCACTTCAATCTATCCAATGGTTGCGCTTTATATCTTTGGAATTTAAGAGATTAATTTTACTAAAGTTAACATTTTATTAGAAAAGCTAGGACTTATAATCCCACAACACAAGATTGTGAAAATGCCTAAGAGGTGAGAATTTATACTTGTAGCCCGAAGGAAACAGCTACCTCGGATCATAAATCTAGGGAGCTTTAGTAAGAACCAAAGCGTGACCTAAATCTAAGCGAAGATGGGTATATGATTTACCTCCACAAGAGAGGATAAATCACCCGACTGTTGGACTTACAATAATCTAGAGTGGCAGCCAGCTAACTCCTCCTATGCTTTAAAATTATGTAGGCAAATCATATAATTTTCAAGATAGTTAGGTTGTTTTAGAAAGAGACTAAAATCCTTAAACTCACTCCCTAAGAGACTAGAGCATGAGTGGTATGAGTAATGAACTAATCTAATGCAAATCTTTTCAAATTTTGTTTATATTTGACACTTCAATTTGACAAAGGCTTTGGGATTTTCATATCTATGATGAAAATGAGTTATGGGCCAAATCAGCAAGAAGGGGTGTTTTCCACCACAAGGGATGCCCTCACAGGTCAAGCATTCTCCAATCATGCAATGATGGAAATCTCCTATTTTCAAGAAAGAAAGAATATGATACGCATATTGTGAAGCATTCAACCATTCAGCTAAGGGGTTACTAAATCTTTTAATTATCTTAATTATGTCTTAGGCTTTATGTGAGGTTATGAGTTACTTAGAAATTTAATTATGAGTTGTAGTTGAGATAGAAAAATTAATTTTTTTTCAAAGAGCCTAATAGCATCCAGGCCACACATTAAAGCATCAATACATAAAGAAACTATAATAGGCATGCAATTTCTAATGCACAATATAAACAAATCATCAAATAATTTATAAAGCTAGCCCAAAAGAATAAAAGGTCAGTGCAGTCAGGTGCCACTGTACAACCTGAAAAGAAAAATGAGTAGCCAAGCTCTACCCTTATACAACCTAAATAACAAAAGAATAATTATAATTAAGAATAACATGTAAATCTACTTCTACATCACATGGCACACAAGACATAGTCTTTCTAGCCAATGCTTATCCTAATTCCCCTATAGCACTAATCCTAATTCCTAATTGCAAAATTACATTGAAATGAAAAGATAAATCTAACTACATGTGCGAAATAAAGGTTAGCTAAACATACATTTCTGTGAAATATACTCCCTAACATCCAGTCTAAAATAATATTTCACAAAACCAAATATACATCATACCATGCATCATCCTAACATAAAGCTAGAAGTGACGACTTAATCTAATGTGTGTGTATTAAAGCTTGGGTGGTATGTCCTAACTAGGCTTTAGAGTTATAGTTTCCTAAGTGTAGAAAGATTCAATTTAAAGGGTGGTTTCATTTTAAGTTATTAGTTAATTTGTAAGCTTTTGCTTAATATTTTCTTTTATTTCATTTGACCTACACAAAGAAACTAAGTGTTATAAAGAGAGGAAAAGAGAGGATCACGCTCTTTCATCCCTACCTTAAATCACATCTAAAGCTAATTAATTAATCAATTCTCTTTAGTGAATGATTTATCATATATTTTAATTAATTATAAGTTTATGTTCACTTTAAATAAACTCATTCAATAAGAAATGCATCTTAAGAATGAATTGCTATCACATAACACATGTTTGTTTATTTCTTTCCATCTTATATAGTATGCATATGGTTAAGTCCTAAATATACATATACATGCAATTTATATTTTAGCATACTTGAATGATGAATGTAAGCAAATGTATTTGGAATTGATATTTCATCTGGTTGAATTATTTTATCGTATTAATTTAAAGCTCTATCTAAATTCTTATGCAAAAGAATAAGCAAAGAGCTTTAAGTTACATAATTAATCAATTCAACCACTTGAACAAAGTATAACTGTGTGTTTCTTTTTAATAGAAAATGAGATTTTCATTCATTAGCCAAATGTACACACAAATGTATAAGAGTTTTAAGCAAGTACGTCGCCATTGTTCTACACCAAGGGAGTGAGGCAGGAACCTCCTTAGGGCTACTTAAAGACGTGCATCCCTGCAATATCCAGATTAATATACCCGCTATTCTCAAATATATATGGATGTATAAGCAACTATATGAATGAGAATCATGCAAAAGTAGAATTGATTTGATTAAAACACACTACACACACACACACACTAACACACACATAATACAATATATATATATATATATATATATATATATATATATATATATATATATATATATATATATATATATATATATATATATATATATATATATATATGTATGTATTAGAAGACGTGTCATTATTTCGCACCAAGGGAGTGAGATGGGAACCTTAGGGCTACTTAAAGTCGTACGTCCCTGGGATGTCTAGACTAATATACCCATTATTCTTAAATATATATGAATATGCAAGAAACTATAGAAAAGAAAGCTATACAAAAGTTGAATTTAATTTAATTGATTTATTGGTGTAAATGAATTAAAACTTTATCTAAATTATAATGTCAAAGATGAATAAGAATGAAATCAGGCAAGTACGCGTCATTATTCTGCACCAAGGGAGTGAGGTAGGAACCTCCTTAGGGCTACTTAAAGTTGTGCATCCTGGATGTCATAATATACCCAACATTCTTACTTATGCAAATCAACATATGAATATAAGTAATAAACTTCACTTCATACAATAAGTTTATATTCACATGCACCTCCTATATATGTATAACTAAAGTCCAACACATATTCTTATTTATTAAGAAGTATTTGAAAATATGTTTGAGATTTAGTAGTGATAATAGCCACACATATTTTTATATAAGTCAATCCAACTAATTCCTAAGGGAAATCACATTAAATAAGCTTAATTAAAATAAACCAAAGTTTGTTAAAGCCACTTTTGATTTCATGTTTGATTTAATTTATGAAATGTGGAAGAGGATTGCTGGTCTTAATCCCATTCTCATATGTGTGAGTTAATTTGATTTAATGAAGAGCAATTAGGTTGATTTTATGAATTGGTTAAGTTAAGCATGAATTAAATCAATTAATTAACCCTTACTTATGTCACCTTAAGGTAATTAATTAAATAATTATGAGCTAATATGATATGCAACCACATACAAAAGTACATAGCAATGCTCTTATGAAATGAAAGGGGCCTAATGCAGTTAGCTCCTAATTAATAATTAATTAAGCTTAATGAGCTCGCTTAATTACTCTTATAGTTTCTCATATATGTGAGCTAACCATAATTTTATTAGCTTCTATTTAGGTTATTGAACATGCAAAGATCTACCCAAGAGTTAATTAGAAAAGTATATTCAATTAAATTAATTAAGTTCATTAATTATCCTTAATCAATAATATGAAATGGACTTAGGCAAAGAGACAAAGTAGGGAGCCTAAGTCTCAATCCCTAAATCCTTTTAATTAGTTAATTAAAGTCCAGGTATGATTTGAATTTTGATTAATTTTTTAATTAACTAATTAATAGGTTTTAATTAATTAATTTTTAAAGAAGGAATGAAGATTATTTAAGGAAAGGATTGAAAGTGGGGTCTCAATCCATTTCCCTAAGTTTCTCCACTGTCAGCAGATGTTAATAAGCTTAATTGATTGATTAATTTATAGTTCATTTGCTTAATTATCATTAATTAATATAGGAGAGTAATTAAGATTTAATCCATTGATTTTCTTAATTAATTATCCAATAAATCTAAAAAAATAGAGGAGGCAGAGGTCATCCCCCTAAACATCTCTGAAAAGTTTGACATTAATTGGATAATTAATTAAAGAGTAAAAATGCAAATTAAATTTTTAATTAAACCTTAATTAAGAAAACATTATTGTTAAAAATTAATTAATAATAATGTTAATAGATTCTCCTTTGAAATATCTTTAAAATGAGCCCTCATTTGTATTTTTTGGATTTTTCTAGAATTAGTTATGAATTTTGGAAGTTTCAGCATTAAAAACATATTAATTAACCCCTAATCGCCACATGAGCTGCGATGGGTGCTTTCACGTATGAGACGGATGTTATTTAAGTTATCACATCAACGCCGATGCACGACGGCAATGCGGACCATCGATCTAAGATCGGATGACCACGATTAAATGTGTGATTCTGAAGGAGAAAAGAGGGGTTATGTGTGTGATTAGATCAAGATCGTCCATTCCGATCATGCAAAATGGACGGTCTGTGATCTGTCTCCTCCTGAGCGGTGAGAGACGGATACTTTCCATCGATCGTCGCTTGATCCGAGCTCACCTGAGCTCAGATGGAGGTAAAATTGATCCCACACCTTTGGGAAAGTACAACAAACACATCTAATGGTGGAAATCGCATGGGATGCAAGTTTCCTTCACAAAGGAACAACCTATTTTGAGCTAAGGATTGATTTTTATGGCATACCTCACCGGAGCTTGTGACCGATAGTTCCAAAAATTAAGGAAGCTTTGTTTGGTAGAAATGAAGCTCTAATGAGCCGCACGGGCTTTGATTTAGTGTGGTTTGCTCAAAAGACAACCCACGATAAGCATGGCCTTAATCCACTCTTGAGAAGCTTGGGAAATGATTCGTTTTAGCTTATCTAAGTCCAAGGATGGTGTGTGCAAAATTAATTATACTTTGGTAAAAGGTTTGAGCAAATGGCAATCAGAGGTGGCCTCCCATATTTTGATTTTCGTAAAATCGAGAATGGGGAATTTGGGGAGCTCGAAAAAGGCAAGGGGAAGCTATGGGATGTCTCTCCTTGGCTGCTAAGGTTGAATAGAGTGAGTGTGTGTGTTTTTTGAGTGAGAATGAGGGGGGTATACCCCCTCATTCCTTGGCTTGGACGGTGGTGATGATTTCTGATTTTTGATCAAATGATTATGATGAGGAGCTCAGTTTGGGTAGAGAATCACTTCACTTGGCCTCACATGAGTGGAAGAAGGGTGGGAGGTGGCTGTCATGGGAGTAGTGGGTGTCCTTGGTGGTTTGAAATGCTCTAATGGGAATGGGAAGGTGATTTCACCTCCCCATGAGTCATGGTCGACCCAACCACTCTTGGGTCAGGTCAGCTATGGTCCTTGGTTCCTAAGTGGACCTATGAATGGGTGTCAAGTGGCCAAAGGGATGAAATGATCAAAAGCGCAAGTGTCTTATTTCATGGGATGCCCTAGACCCAATGGCAAAGTGGTCATTTGGCTATGGATTTGATTTATGCAGATTTGAAATAGGTCAAAAGTGGGTTAGCCCAAATTTCAACTGGTTTGGAGTTTATTTGATTTGACCTATTTAGGTCAAATTGGGTTAGGTTGGGTCAAGTTGACCAATTAGTCAAATTGGGTCAAACCAAGGGTTGGATCAAGTTCACATGATTATTTATAGTGTATTTGTTTCATTGGTTTAGTTTAATTTGCTTTGGATTTGATTATGGCTCATTTGGGTTCATATAGGTCACACGAGTCAAGTTGACCAATTTGACCAATTTGGCCAAATTAGGTTGGGTTAGGTGTTGAGTCAAGTTCAATTGACTAATTGAAAATGATTGCAGGCTTCAGTTTAGTTTAATTTAGACTTAATTTGGATTTTGGCTAATTTTACCCTTTAGGTCAATTTGGGCTAGGTTAGGTTGACCAATTAGTCAAATTGGGATCAATAATGAGTTTGGTCAAGTTTAATAATCAATTTGGAATGAACTCGGACCATTGGTTGCAATCAATTTAGGTTGGATTGTGATTTAGCCTATTTTAGCTTTTTAAGTCAATTTGGGTCAACTTGGGTCAAATGACCAATTAGACTTGGTTTGGCTTAATTGAGGGTTTGGTCATGTTCAATCATTGATTATGAATTGGTTTGAATCAAATGTTTTTATCAATTTGGCATATGGTGTATTTTGGCTAGTTTAGGTTTCATTTGGGCTAAAGGTTGACTTGGTTTGACCCAATTCAAGATAATTGATTAACCTAGGATGATTGTTGATCATGATATGAGGTTTGGATGGGCTCGATTCACTCCAATTTAGGTTGGATTAGAACTTGACTCGAAAAAGTTTTTTTGGTCATTTTGGGTCGAGTGGATCTAAATGGGTTAATTGCCTTGATCATTCCTTGATTCAAGTTTAGTTGTATTGATAAATGGGTTTGAGATGGAAATATAAATCCAATTGCAAATGGTTTGAAGCCATATGGATTTTGGTTCATATGATAATTTCAAGTTAAAAGGGATAACTTGGGTTTGACTTGGGTTAGCTTGGATTTGGTTTGATAATTGTAGTTTATGTCTATATTGAACAATGATTGAAGGAATGATTGAATCATGAAGAAATTCATGGGTTTTGAATTGATTTGAGTACCATTTAGCCAAGTTCAAGAAATTGGCTAAAAAAAGGCTTGAATTGGATTCTTGATTTCATTTGGGTTTGTTTTTGGCAATTTGGATTTATATTTCATTTATATTTGGAAAAAAATGAATATATAAATAAGTTATGTGAAAATCACTTGAGTTTGGAGTGATTTGGAAGCAAATTTGACCAAATCTAAGGATATAGGTCAAAAGGGCTTAACTGGGGAATTGATTTAGTTTGATTTATTTTTTTGAGGTGGATTTCATTTATATTTGTGAATATAAATGAAGGAATAATTGATTTATAAAGAAGAAATCAATTGAGGGATAGTTTGATTGATATTTGACTAAGCTTATGAGAGTTGTTCATAAGACTTATGAGGGAAATTTGGTCTTGGTTTTAATTTGAGATTGATTTGTTTAGTTTAGAATTGATTTATGATTTGATATGTGATTTGAAATTAAATTGATATTTGAGAAAATTAATTGAATTGGGGTTGATTTGAATTTTGAGGCTAAGTCCATAAGACAAAATCAAAGGGCTTAGGAAGGGTTTTGGCATTTCGATGTGATCATGGGATTGAATCATTTGACTTGGAATTTGATTCATGATTTGGAGTTTGAATTGATATTTGAATTTGAGGTTGGTTTGAGAAGGAAAGCATGGTTTGGGTTTAGACCATAGGGTAGGCAAGTTTTCCTAAGTCCCTAAAGCATAACTTATTCCTATGGCTAAACCTTCTAAGTCTCTAAGTTTAGGTTAAGTGTTCACCTAATCACTAGAAGTGTCTTAAGACTAAAAAGCTCTTAGTGTCTATAGGAGTCCTAGATCTATGATGAGGAAGTTGAGAACTCACTCCAAAAGTAAGGTCAACAAGGTCGGACTCAACACGCCCAAATATGGCCGAGTCGCTGACAGATTTATTTACTCTATATTCCACAAAGGCTGCAGTAAGGGATCCTCTTACTATGTTATTTCAAAGACGAGAGCACCCAAATTTCCAAATTGCTCCAACTTGGTGAGTTTAAGTGGCCCAGACTGGGAGATCATCCCTAATGGTCGTAAGGTCATTTTTCAAAATCCAACAAAAAGATCCTCACTCGAGAAGGCACTAAGCCAAATTTGGTATCAATATTAAAGGAGAAATGTCAACTAGTTCAACAAGTATGTCAAAGCATAAAACAAAGACCAAAGGAAACTCTTCTTTAGCAAGTCCAACCAAACATAAAGTAAAGGACTAAAGAAGTCATCCCAATGTTCGTACAAAGCTAAAGGCTGAACTAAGGGAGTCATGTCATCAATATATCTGTTACATGTAAACATAGGACTGACGACTCTTCGCCATTTACCCAACACAAGCTCTGAGAGCTAGGTCACCAACAGACATCCTTCTATAATCCCACAAAAGCAGAAAGCTATGGCAGAAGGTAATTTCATATCACCTGACAAGTCTTTAAGGAAATTCAGGAAATTCCTTCACTGAATCCATCAAGGCATAAAGCCAGAATAACAGGAAATATGAACTACAAAATTTTGAGATTGAATCTTCAACAAGTCCATCAAAGCACAAAGCATAGGACTGCAGATGTTCTCATCTCTCCAACAAGTCAACAACTGCTGCATTTAACATTAAAAATGTGAAATTCCATCTAATAGGAACATCTAAGCATAACATGCTTTTAGTTTTTATTTTTTCAATTTCAATGCATTCTTTAAATTTTTGTAGCCTTACAGGTGATTGACGAATGTATCCTACTGCTCTTCGAACATGACAGACAGATTCACCTATCTCTTTCATCCCATCTTGCACAACTGAGTTAATAATGTGAGTTATGCATCTCATATGTAAGAAGCGACCATCTAGAATACTACCTCCCCTCTTGCCAATTTTTTTTTGGTGTGTGATGATGTCATTATTAGAACTTGCATTATCAACTATCACAGTGAAAATTGCATCAATCCCCCAGTCTACAAGACACTTCTCAACTTTTTGCCCAAGTAATTCTCTCCTGTGACTATAGATGGGACAA